>CM076728.1:4012079-4699000 GCA_038501795.1 Pseudopleuronectes americanus
TCGGAAAACCCTAAAAATATTCAGTCTAGAATTCATCCATGCAACAGCTTTGCTACAAACCTGGGTGCTACTTTAGTACCTGCAAATTAATAAATATTTTCCTTGTTTCAGAAACTGATTGGTACATTGTTAGCATTAAGTGTTGTTATTACGATCATGCTACGATACATTTGTGAAGAATTTTTTAAGATAGAAATGTATTACCAGTGCAGACACAGGAATAGTATATTTGTGAGCGCTTGCATTGCATACAGCAAATGCTCAGTTTTCATTATTTACTTACAAAGCAATAGAATATGTAGATAACTGCAGTAAACATCTTCCAGTTTATCACAGCTAAACATAGAAGATGAATGGACAAGCTGAGCGGTTACATCCTAAAAGAGTCTGTTTCTCAGTTCTACCACAACCGACGTGAAAAAGCTTCTTAAGATTCCATTGAAATGTAAAATTTGGATCAAAGGGTCCCATGGACGTGTTTCGGAGATTTAGGCCACAAGTCTACTGTTTAGCTTCTTGGCTAATGGAAGCTCCGGTACCACATGCTGTGACAGCGCTGTCAACCTCATGCGCTGCAGCATGGGGCCGCCGTGGCTGAGTGCTGGAACATGATGCTGCGATCATCATAACATGGACATTTTGGTGTTGTTTCACTTTTCTTATACATGTCACTGTTTTGGTCTTGTCACAGAGTATTGTTTTTGCAGCTCAGGACCACAGTTTTGTTGTTGTGCTATAACGCTACAGTACTGCAGTATGTGCAACACATAATGCTATATGCTAATCCTGCCCAGACTCTGTGACCCCACCTCTGTTTTTTGTCTCAGGGACAAAAAATATAATTCACACTTCAGCGGTTGGACAATTGCTAGAGTAACATTGGTGACTGTTGCACTTGAGAAATGCTTAGCTCCTTCCAGCTTTGATTATGTGAGAACAGGTGCACCGCTAAGAGCACCACTGGAGTTCAGGAAATAACCCAGCACTATAATTTGAAGTCTTTGTTGAAAACAGACGGCTAGTCGCAGTCGAATCATTTCCACCTTCACCAACCTTTCCAACCCTATTCTCTCTGTTGTTGTCTAGCCCCCAACACCGCAGGCATCATTGCAGGAGCCATAATTGCTGTCCTCCTGATCCTCATCATTATTGCCATCATCCTCTATTGCTGTTGCCGTGCTCGTAATAGGAAGAAGTACGAAAAGGAGATCTGCAATGAGATAAGGTACACTCACTAAAACATCAATGAGATTTGGCTCACAGATACTCAAAGCTCCCTCTTCTGCAATACTGTGTTGACTCTGCCATACAGTATAATGAGAAACAGGTCTCAGGGTGTATAATGCTGGAATAAAGGTAAGCGTAGTAAATGCAAGAGAGTACATGTGACCATTAATCTGAGCACTCAATTCGACCCGTGGTCATCTGAGACACACATGCACACACACATCACCCACACTCCAAACAACCATGAAAGTGTTTTTTCTCCATCAGCGGTTTTCTTTCTCTTTTTTTCCCCTACTCAAATAAACAGCTGTGGTAATCAGTTTGAAAGCTTTGTTTGCTCTGTCATGTCTGCTGCTGGCTGCCCCGCCGCACCCCCTCCACAGCCACCTACCCTAAACACCCAGCTCCCTCGCCATCCAACTCTGCATCCGGCCCGCCGGCTCTATACAACCCCCGGGCTTACTATCACTGTGCTGCTGGCTGAATCTGTCTAAAGACCACAATGTGACACTGCTCATGCTGTAGGACAAAGAGGATTAGACCACTGGCCCTGTCTCGTATACACAGAGACACACATTTGCTGAAACACCACAGCATGATGCTGCGGACTGGACCAGCTCTGGCCCCCCCAGGCTCAGTTTGATTGAGCATTTAACTGGATTATTGCTGCTTATTAGTTGTTAATGTGGTGGCAGAGGGAGAAGGGGGCATAGCTGTATTCGGTTGCTCAGCTCCATGTCTATAGGCTGTAAGCGTGTAAGAGTGGCTGAGCAGCGCAGACAAAGACTCAAACGGGCAAACTCCAATTAGTTGTCCCTTTTTATTTAGTCAAATCATGTTTCACCTTTGAAAGGATTCATACAGACACTTTAAGTATTCATTGTTTTCCTCACTGTGGGCAACAAGTGCCAGACATTCCACATTTGTACTCTTGCATGCCATCAAACTTCATTATGCTTCATTGCACCTCAGATTTTTTTTCCCATATGCAATATATTTGAGTTGACGTTCATAACTGAGGTAACTGTCTTTGTTTATTGTCTAAATGTGCTCCTTACTGTGTTTCACCTCAGAGAGGACGTGCCTCCTCCTAAGAGCCGTGTTTCGACAGCACGCAGCTTCACCGTGGGCAGCCAGCGCTCCTCCCTGGGCTCCATGTCGCCTTCCAACCTGCACGAGTACGCCCTGAAGCCCCAGTACGACAAGATTCCTTCGTCAGAAGAGTTCGAGAGGCCACCGAGCATGGTCCCTCTGCCACCCCCCACCGGTGCCAGGATGGCCGGCCCCAACCTCAGTCGCATGGGAGGCATTGCTGTCATGATCCCTGCCCAGAACAGGGACGGCTCAATTGTCTAGCATGTCCTCTTCAGATGAAGGGGCCGTGTAACAAGGGGAGGGAACAGAGGATAGTAGTAGGACACAAGACAATGAAGATGGGATGGGCTGACTCACCTGACTTGTAGCTCTTCATTAACACACATGGGAGTATACTCCTCGTATGAAGACCTGGCTCTGCTGTGGTGCTGAGAAGAGAAATGGAGTTGTACTGGAATCACGAAAGAGCACATTAACTTTTTATCAAATATAAACACAAAAAAAATAAAATCTGAAATTTACTTCCTGGGCTTTCTCAAAGCAAAAAATAATTAGTGTGGGTATAAAGCGGAATGGTCAATATACAAATTATATTGTACATAAGTGAATGCATGTCTTTTTTTATATATATATATAGATGGCCCTTTCTGTAGAATTCAGATACAGGCCCCTAATTGGCCAGCTGTACAGCTGTATGCATGCATGTATGTGTAAAATTGCAGCAGTATGTGTGCGTGAAAATAAGTTTATGTATGTGAATGGGAGTTAGGGAAATGTATAACTCATTTATTGTTTTAAACAGTATAATTTGTCAGGTGACCCAGTCTTTACTAGTTTTTAATTCCATACTTCAATGTAAATTGAGATGGACCAACCCTTGGAAATTCAAAGACCAATTTGAAAAAACTTCACTCATTTGAATTAATCTTCCTTCTGATTTGAAAACATTCTAAGTAGGTCAGCCGTTTCCTCTTGAAGCGTTTGAACTGTTTGAATCATCCAGTCATGGTTTAGGTGGGGGGTTTACACGGACCAGATTGGCTGATGGGGAAGAAGGGGTTGAAGCCACCACATCTTGTGATTGGCTGGATTATTGCTCCTTGACCAAGCTTAAAAAACAATAAAAGACCAGTGTCCAGCCCTCCCCCAGAGATCTTAGAGGAGGTGGTGCCTATGGAAGTAACAGGGGCAGCTGCACAACAAGGTTCACTGAGCAATCTGCTTTAATTGTGTTTGACTGTCAATAGGCCCCTAACCTCAACGACCAGCAAAACACAAAAATAGAAAGACAGGCACACCTTATTAGCTGGATAAGAGCACCAGCTCTTTGATATATCATATGTAGTAGCAGTCGTTCCTCCCCTTTTTGTTTTTGCAGTGGCAGTACAAGAAGCCGATATCTTGATTTAACCTTTTCTCTGTGGTCAATATGAAGCCTGTCATTGCTCCTGTAGTGCTAATTGGCATTTTTATGAAGGATGTAAAGTAAGAAAGTTCCCCAAAGATGAACTAATGTGATGCTCAGAAAGCTGAGTATTGTTTCTCTGTGTGGACTCGTTTTGTAGTCTGTCGGAGCTGGATAATGTTCATTCAGGCGGCCAGTGTAAGGTGCCATAGGCTAATTCATGCAAGTTCTTGTTTGGAAAAACGTTTAGAAATCCAACATCTCATCCTGTCCTCTACTTAAAAAAAAGCACTAAGAATACCTGGAATGGGCAATTTTTCTTTTTGCTTCGACGCCTTATTATATTCCTTATTTTTGCCTTACACACCTCCCATCAGCTCACCTCTGCACAGCCTCACAGCTGGATTTGACTGACTTCAATTGTGCCTTGTTGTCCCCAGTTGAGTATGGCCGTAGCACGTCAGTGTGCACTGTGTAATGTGCAGTAGCATCATCCTGAATCGACGACGTAGCCCACAGCCCCCAATACAACATCGATGCGTGAGCCTATTGGTTCCTGTTGCCTCATTCAGGTCGGGTCTAGGATTTCCCCACACCTGCTCAACTCCTGCAAATTCACCCATAACCCAAAAGTACTTGTCGTAAAAGCTTTTATTTTATATTCAAAACATGACTTCATGTTCCTTTTTTAAACTTTATTTTAACTTCTGTTATTGATACGCTTTTTTAAAAATAACATAAATGCTTGTGGCTATATGTATAAATATCCTGCGAAGTAACCCTATCTAATCGCAACACAGTCCAATGATACACAGATGATGTTTATATGTATATGTGATGCCCTGCCGTGCTGAAACAGAAGAGGAGGGGCCTTTCAGTACAATGTAGATGATCCCTGGTGTGAATTTCAGCGTGTGTGTGAGAGAGAGTGAGTGAGAGTTTGTGGATTCTAGCATCATTGGGGACGTGACTGTTATATAAACAGATTTGGCAGGTTTTATGTTTAACCAGTTATCTGTCACCAAGGAAAGTGAGACCTGAGCCTGCTTTGAGTGATAGATTATATCTCGGTTCAATTTTAAACACTACTGTGTGGGTGTGATGAGCAAGTGAGTGAGTAGTACGTGATGGGAGTTTACTGTCAGAATGGGCCCCTGTAGATTTCTAGTGAGACTCTCACCTGCTGACAGGCTGTTCAGAGCTCCTAGGGAGGTCATCCAGTTACTGTCACTTTGTGCTCAGAACATTAATGACAGCTACTACTAACAATAATGACTGTAGCGTTTAAATTTGCATACTAATATTGTATGAAGATCTCCTTTGAGGTTTGCACACGGTGTGTTTTTTCTTTCTGTGTGTTTTTTTTGTGCTGTATTTTTGAATAATAAAAGTTCCTAAAAAAAAAGGAATAGGGCATGGTGTTTGTTTATTTGTTTGTTTACAGAAGCGGGAGCAGCCATTGACTTGACGTTGAATAAAGCTCATTTCCCCTCTCTTTGGTGGAGCGTGCTCCCCGGGGACGTGGCCTCCTGCAGCTTCTTGACTGTGATTAATTTTAATCAGCCACTGAATTCCACCCCTTACACCAGGTGAGGGGACTTTCTAACCACGTAATGACTGTAATAAATCAATGAAGCAGGCAGGCACAATCAACCCCTGCCACCGCCAATAGTTGCCGTTGGGCTCCAGTATAAACGTGCAGGGGTTTGTGACCTGGCACGCCTCCCAGCACCGTTAAGCCACTCTCACCATCCTGTAGGCCTGATGTGCTTATCAGTTCCCCCTCTCCGCTGTATTGTCCCTGGCAACGTGTCGACTATTTTCAGCATGATTTTGATTACAGCCAGTTTCCTCATTTACTTAATGTGGTGGGTAATGACTTTATGTTGCAGCCCAGCGCTAATCAAAATGGTTAAAAACTAGCTGTTTAATTAACTTTGCTGAATGATGTGAAATAGGGCCACGTGTTCGGGTTGTGTCTTTCTTTCTGTTGTTACCACTGTGGCCCTCCTCACTCATTTTATACACTGAGCAACATGCTGGTGATTTTGACATGTGGATAGATCAATAGCTGATTATTAGCCAATACCTCCGCTGTGTTCAGGCCGTTGACAGCTAGTCAATAAAAAGACTAGAGCACTTAGTAGCAGCGCTAAGCGGACGGCCATTGCTATAATTGGATGTCAGTAATAGATAGGTCCCTGAAGCATTGATCTGTGGCTCGTCGAAGTCACTCATGGATCCTAATGGCTCCCCAGCAGCTCTGCATGTCAGGGTCTCTGTGCGTTTGTTCAGCTGTAGTGGTACCAATACAATCACAGCGGTCCCGCAAATGGATCTGGAGAGATATAATGGCACGTTTATGGCAGTGCATTCAAAACATTCATTAAAAGCACATTAGTGATGTGTGCTACTGCACGTGTGCAGATTCGATTTATGGACTAAATGCTGTTCTCTCATTGAATTAATGTAAAATGAGTCATACATCATCCCTCAGTACTTCCAGGATATCCATTTGTGATATATTTTTTTTATACCTGATGTCCTCATTCACATAGCTGAGGGGGGAGAGTGGTGCTGTGCTAAGCACATGGGGATTTGTGCCTTATTCCTCCCACTTCCCCCTGCTTCCTCCCTTCTGCCTGGGTAAGGTATCAATTGTTTGCACAGATCAAGGAGGCTGGTATTGCAAAAAAAACTCACAGGTTTTCCAGGAGGGTTTCCTTGGCAACCATATCTGGTTGTACACAGTCTAAACTGGCAGCTAGCGGGATGATTTATCTTGTAAAGTATGAATTGCTCCCTCCTCACAAAAGAGGCCTCTAAAAGCACGGGTCTCATCAATGTCGCTCTCCTGCAGTCGGACGCCTGCTGTCACACACGTTAAGCTCTTACCGTTTTTAGAAATCTGAGTCAGGTTGGGAGAGGCTGGCAGAGGGAATTCTAGGTAAGACAGTGGAATATGCATATGTTTAAAGAGGAGCCCCATCAGCTCCAATGGCACATTAGTACATTAACATTTTTGGCTCAGTGCTCGTAGCACTTTGGATGTAAAATGGCGGAGATTATGACGTGAACGTAAGCTTTTACTGCCATGACGGATGAATGACTGAGGAGCTACATCCATTTCAGACATGGCTCCTCTCGAGATTTTGGTCTCTGTAGGAATGAGATGGATACAGAATAAATTCAAATGTACAATCAGGATTCTACGTTGCAGGGTTATTTCGAAATATCTATAAAAAGACATTTGAAGTTCTACATTTGGGTGTTGCATTTTCCTTGGAGCCTTTTTATGCCTCCGAGCCGATGACAGCCTTTTGCCTGAGGCAGTATGTTCTGGGGTTGCCCGTCCCACTCTCATAAATGCAATATCACAGGAACACTGTCAGGGAGTTTCATATTTGGAACACAGTGTCACCTAGACTTGAGTGTTTGGATTAAAGGTCACTGTGATCTAAATTCAGGAATCAATCTGCTAATTGAAACAAAATACAACACAAATATGTGATCGGATGAAATGATGAAGTGATGACGTTCTGTTTCATGTGAAATTTTAGAGCACAAACTTCCTAGGCTCCATAACTCTTCAAATTGACATCACGTTTCTTGCATCTTGACTCGTTGACAGATGCTTACAACCACGAGACACTAATTTTAGTTGCTTCATGTTTTCAATTAAGCATCCTTCATTCATACTTAAAAGATCATAATATTAATATCCATCATGGGATTTTGCGGGTAAGTAAATATATGACTGTACCTCGTCAACGCAACCGGTCCATCTGGGGCTACCCTCAAATGAAATCTGACAGTCTGAACTTTAAATGCACAGTCATTGTGCCATGTCAAATGAAAAGGAATTGGGGAAAAAAACGCAGCAACATCAGTGTGTCACCATGCAAACACTCACGGCACTCAACCGTATGTCGCCCTGAACAACCTGCACGTTATGGCTGGAGACGGCAGACATTCTGTGGAGAGGGAGTGGAGTCCAAACCTGAGCCAATCATCCCACTCTGTCTGCTACGCCTGCAGACAGCCCAGATTCCTCATGAGGCTCACCCAGCTGCTGTGCACTCATTTGTCAGTCTTCCTCAGCTTCCAGTCTGGGAGGAGGAGAGCGGTGGTACACCATCTGACAGCCACCCCCCCCCACCCCCTCCTTCAACCTTCCAATTCGGTCGATACGGAGTCATCTGTAAAGGGCCGACCTCTAAGCCCGTTGCATCTCAGCATCATCTCAGGTCCCTATTTTGACCCCATGCCGCTCACATTCCGATGACTAATATGTGACTTTTGATGAATGACCTTCCCCTCTGCGCTCCAGGGAGAAGTGGGAAAGCAGCGGTGGATGCATGCTGAGATTATACTCAGTCCAACAACATCATGTTATTTCAAGATCCCCGGCTCTCTGGGGGGACTCTGTCTGGTGAGCGTCATGGATCAGTGAGGTGATGCTCATCAGCAGACTTGACATTTTATTCACTGGTGGGAGCATAGCGTGTGGCAAAAGAAAGGTAGCAGCACTTTGCTTCTCATCCCGTGAGACCCCCGCGTGCGTGGAAATTAACATCATTGGAGTTGCTCCTCAACCTGCTTCCATATGGTAACGGCTGGAAAAATGAGGGGAGACAATAAAAGAAGGTTTAGATCCAGCAGCCTGCGCTCAGGGGTAGGACACCTGGTTTAATATCCTCTCTTCCTGTCACACTGCGGATTCACTCTTGCACCGTTTCCTTTGACGCTTTGTCCCAGCACTGTGCTTTGTTATCTCCTATCTTCCTCGAGTCAAGCTGCGAGATTGGAACCAGGGGAGCACAGTGGTGTACACCCCCCAGACCTAGATGGAGGTTACAGAGTGCAGCTCGGCTCAGTCGTTCGCTATGTGATTTGTACTTTTAATCTGCACCTCAGCTGGACTCTATTACAGGTGATCAACCTCCAATGCCATGTCATCAGGAGGGCACAACGGAGGCTAGCAATAAAATGCAGCCTTGGCGAGGGACTAGGGCTCAGTTTCCCTTTTTTCTGATTGGGGTCATCTCTGTTATTGCCACAGCAATGTCAGTGATGTATTGTGTGTGAGTGTGTGCGCCTCTCATTGTCTGTTCATGGGTATGTTCATACCTATTAGTCCTGGACATGTGTATCCATGTGCAGTTGCATCAGCCATGGTGGTGGCCACAGTGGGGGCAGAGGTCAGGGCGATGATTTAACAGGATGGGGCGATCCCCCTTTCCTTCTGCACCAGCGGAGCAAACCCTCCCCGCTGCAGGCTATTTCCAGCCAAGCAATTAGACAATGTCTCTTCTCCATGCTGGACACGTACTCCGGGCCACCTTCACAGACTGCAGCCTCCTCTCCGTGCAGCAGCTCAAGCTGTCACAGGTGCTAAATGAGACTGAGGCTCTAGAAGGGGTGGAGCACCGTTGTAAATGGCTGTGCATTCCCCATAGAAAATCATCACTCTGGATTCCTGTGGGCAATGTCTTCATGTGGCAAAAGTCTTACAGAAAAGAATATCTGTGTGATGGGATAAATAGAATAAATTAAATTGTGCCAGTTTGCAGTTTCAGATATAATATAGATCCCCTCATCCATTAATGCATCTTAATCTTATCAGCCTATGAGGTATCCGGAATGGTGTTGATGGGCTTTACTCTGAGAGATGCACCAAGTAACAGCAATACCTTACAATACAATGTAATTCAATACAACTACACCAGAACCCACAGTCCTACAAAGGACAATACTTATATCTGTAATATGAATTATAATAAGCTTAACAATTTGCTTATAGATCGACTTTGAGACATTCCTGTTCATTTGACAAAATAGTGCACATTAAACCAGTTTATAAATATACGTCTATTATTTTTAATGTATAATAACTATATTGAAAACAATAATAACCTTATCTCGTTGGCACAGTTCTTACCAAACATATCAGCAGGAGGAGCTTGGCTAGTTCTGTTTATCTAAACAATCATATTTTGAGTGGCACACATACGAGCCAGGATGCTAAGCTAACAGTTAGCCTATGTGACGTCACTGTGAGGTCACGGTGAGGGCTCTGTTCCTCCAGGTGCTTCAGCTGGGGCCTGCTAACACACACCTGTCCCTGATGAGGTGGAGGCCCCGGACCAGCTGTGTTAGCCCCTGTCCTCCACTCAGGGTCCCTGCTCACTGCCTCACAGAGGTCAGTCCTTAGTGCTGCCTGTGCTAACTTTAGGAAGCAGAGTCAGGTCAGTGTTTTGTCTGTGCTTCAGTTGCTTGTCAGTTGACGAGTTCATACCTGCTGCCTGTTAGCTTCTTCTACTATACCCTGTCATGCTTTTAGCTTTTGCTGCTTTGCTATGCTATGCTGTTAGCTTCTGATGCAATGCTACCTGCATCTCGATACCGTCTTGCTGTCGATAACTGGTTGAATACATGTTCTCATGATGATGAGATTTATTGGTAAAATGTTGTGACTTTGTTCACAAGGTGCTTGTCGACCAACTGTTAGCCTGCTACCTGCTAGAGACCAACATCTGTCTGCTTTATGTATGCAACATGAGTCAAGTGGACTGCACATCACAGAGTAGAACAGGGCTTTATCAAAGCAGAAAAAGCATTAATGTTTTCATAACACAACATATCTACATCCAATATTTAAACAAGCTATGTCCAGGTCTCTAGTATTGTGGATGTACGGCCGGTCCTTTCCACCCTGGGTCCCTGAACAAATTGGTGTGAAGGGACCCTGCTACCTGACCTCTGAGCTTTGTAATCCATTTTCAAATATATAATGACATACACAATGGCTTTGCCCAGCTAATCAACATTTTAAATCCAACATTCAATCAAGTCACTTTCAATCGATTCCTTTCGATCTTATGTCTGTCCCGAGCTGTTACTAAACCTTGAGCGAGGGACTCGATAATCATGCTCTTGTTTTGAAATGATGTGACCGTGAGGAGGAGACTGTATTGACTGGTCCCCACAGAGACTGCTTGAAAACGTGAGTTTAAATTTGTGAATGCACAGTCAAAGGCATGCGGATGTGCATTGCAGTTTAACTAAGATAGTGTGACAGACCAACTACAGAGGGATATGCTCATCAACCTGACATTACTGTTATTTGCTGACATCAAACTTGGAGAATAAGTTTATTTGAGAGCTCATTTTGTGTTTGTTTTTTTTCTAAGAAGATGATAGTTCTGCTTCATCCACTCATTGAAGTTATGGCATCTGGTTTGAAATCAGTGGAAGGAGTTGCCCTTGTGTTATTTGCAGGGGCCTTACACAACATGATAAGCACATGTTCTTTTGGAGATTTCAAGCCCTCTTCGGGGCCCTTTGGTGAGCCCTGAGCAAGTGCATAGTTACTTACCTCTAATAGAGTGCTTCTCAACCTCAGTCAGAGAGAGTAGTAATTGAGTCGAACCGCGCAACCTGATGCAGTTAAGCTCTTTGGTCGTGTTACCATGGTCACAGCTTACCTCACCCCCACAGACCAACCCACGCAAATAAACATTAAATCATTCCTCAGTCTCTGTGAGATTATTTTCATTATTGCAAAATTGTATAAAAGTTGAAATATAATTTCATCCAGTAAATTTGCTTTGTTTTTATATGTTGACTTTACTTTTTCAACGTGATCATACGGTCGATAATATGGTTGAGGGAAAGTTAGAGATGAATACATCTGCTGGTTTATTACATTCAAACTGGTATACCCTCTGATGATTTTACATTCCAGCTTGTTTCTGTAGCCATACCACAGGTGATCTCTGGGCAGGTCACATCAGATGGATACAGGGTAACTAAGCACTGGCTACTTGTTGGCCTATTCCATTTGCTTAAACATTATAGATTCCACACAATGGAGGGTGATGTATCCCTAATTCATCACGTTGTTTGTGGGGAAATAATCAACTATCACTTCCCAATCTCTGCTCTGTTTGACTTGGTCGTGTGTGCTTCCAAGGACTGAGATACACACCTTACCCCTAATGTTGGTGCTTTGTCTTTATGTGTTTTGTCCTTAGGGGATTGAGTACTGAGAAGGTCGCATTCTAGAATACGAAATGACAAGTCTGTACGTAAAATGCATTCAGAAAGAAGTCAGACCCCTTCAATTTATTACCATGCAGCCTTGTTTTTTTTTCTCTGATGTAAAGACAGGTGGAGTGTGCCTTTCAAATGATTTCCAATCAGTGAGTTCACAACATGTCAACCTTAATCAAGACATTCCTTAAAGATAATTAAGAGAAATTAACATGAGCTAAATTTCATATCATAGCTATTTGTCTGAATACTCAAATTTTTCCAATATTTACATTATTCACTTTTGATAAATGGTTTTTATTAAAGTCTGTTTTTGCTCTCTTATAAGGGGACGTTGAGTGTAGACCGATTAAGGATTTTAAGTGTTGGCGCAAGGTTGCATGATAAGAAAAATTAGGGGAAATAGAAGGTGACAGAATACTTCCTGAATGAACTAATATTGCGTTCCATGTGAGCTGGCAGACTGAAATGTTCGGGTGCAGGAAGCACCTCCTGGAATAATTAAAGTTCATCCGTCTGCACTGCTGGAGCTAAATCTCACAGCTAATGAGGCCCTGCTGCACAAGGTGTATAAAGGTCGTCTGAAAGCACTGTGCTGGAAATTAATGAAAAGACTTGTAGGATTAAGGTGCATTGTTTTCATGGTCTGTTAATATTTGGGTCACCCTGCTGAACCTTCAGTATCTTATTTTTGAAGAAAGAATTCATAACAAGTAGCAGCAGTAATGCAACATGTCTGAAGGACATAGTGATGTAGGAGGACTGTTGGTTTCATTGTAATTTTGACAGATATTGTCATTGTAAGAGTGTAAGTCACAGAGTTACCCCAAACAGTTTAAACTTCATTAGTCCATATCTCACTTAGTTAGGATCTGAGACATGAAATCTCTGTTCAGTAGGATTCTCACTTGACCAGATCGGTATGAAGATTTCAAAGATCAGTGACAGTGCGAAACAAAACTTTGATCTGACTTGGAATTACAGATTTACCTGTATTTAAAAAAGTTACAGTTTCTGTAATTTGGCTTTATAGTTATTTTGCTAGTATTTTGGTTCAATGTTCAGCTCTTTTGTATCATGTGTTTATCTTTGAAGGTCATTGCTGTGTGAGAACATTCTTGTCACCACTCCTCCCTGAAAGGCAAAGCTCAATTGTTTTTCTCCCATCGGCTGAGAGCATGTTGACGCACAGCTTCTTTTACTTATTTTCAGCTGGTTACTATAGTAAGGGTCATGATATCTACAGATACCTCAGTCTGCCTTTGTTCACTAGGCCAAAAGCTTCAGTCATCCTCTCAATTACCTCAAATAAAACACATGCAGTTTGAACAGTGGTGTGGGAGGATCAAAAGAATCTATTAAAATCAAAAAAACTATTTTCAATTTTTTCTAAGGGCTTACAGAACCTAGTGTCAGAATATATTTACATTGTGTTCAAATCCATAGGATAGCTAAAGCCTCAGCCACATCAGCTCGTCTTATTCTGACCACTGTGAGCAAACGGAGGGAAATTATATATGAAATGTACATTCAAAGTATTATGCTAATGTCCTTAGGTTCACTGGAGGGCTGGATCCGCCGTGCACTAATACACCGTTTCAGATTTGAGGCTGACTTTGACCCTTTTGATCTCGTCCTTTGCAGAAATGTAACATAAGCCTCCAACCGCCACTTGCATGTGTTACCCGCTTTTAAACGATTTGGGTAATGATGAGTGAATGAACTCAGTTTGGCCTGAGCATCGGTAGCAGAACCAACACCAGTACTGGTAGACATGTGTTTGTTGGCTTTTACGCCGGAGAATGGAAACGCCAGGGGAATGTTACCTCTGAGAATGGGATGCCTTCCCATTTATAAACAGGAGAGTATTTTTAGTAGCGCCCAAGTGCGTTTGTTACGTTGTGATTAGAACTGTCAGCAGGGAGAAAGGAATGTAAGCATTCCTGTGTAATAGCTGTTTTTTTTTCTCGTAAAAAACGGTGATGCAGTAGCCACAGCCAATGCACTGCTACATGAATTTAAGGTGATGGAGGTACAGAACATAAGATCAGGAGGGAACATTAAATATTTGCAGGTTTCACCCGGATAGGTTGATTCATCTCACAGGATATGATCCTGTCTTCTGCATAACCCAGAGACGAGTCATCTCCAACAGACAGGGTTTGTTTACAATAGCACTGAGGTGTTAGATGTTCTTGTTTGTCGACATCATGTGAGCTCAGAGGCAGATAGAGGTGTGCCACCAGTTATGAGACAGATGACTTTCAGTATTGGGAAAAATTCCAGGCTTCATGTTTCAGACCGCTGACAGGCGAACACCGTGGCTTTGTTTGCTTTTAAGCTGAGCTCAAACACAACTAGACACACAAGGAACATCTTAGCGTGCCACGCCACTCATCCAGTTTGACAGCATGTTTGCTGATGCTGTTGATTTAATTACAGGCAAATACCAAGCAAATGATGCTGCTCGGAGGAGGTCAACCTGCCAAACAGGTTCTACTCTGTCAGGTTGGAAGAGATGACTGTATGTTGTCACTGTGTACTTCCCTCTATGGGCTCAGCATCCTCCTCTGAAACTCTTTGTTACCTCTTTCCCCCCACCCTGCACTGTTGGAGTGTACACTAGTGCCATCTTGTGTACACAAAGCTAAACTACATGACTCGAGGTAGGGGTTGCAGGGTTTAGTTGGTTCATGTTTAAAAAGATAATATTGAAAATTAAATAAACAAAAGTCCTGTTGACTTAAGGATCCCCCTCAAGCTATTAAGAATGTGTGTATATTCAAAATGACATGTCTTACTAAACCTCCATCAAACTGTTAGTAAACATCACAGTGCTGAAATATGTGCTCTTGCAGTTTTTACTATTTTCTGACATTTTAAAGACCAAACAATTCAATTTAAGCCTGCAAACCTTCCATGTGATTAAAATGAAAAGACAGGTCAAGACTGCAGTGTTGTAGATTTGTACTTTTACTGAATGAAGTGTTGTATCCTAAAAATCTTCTCATGCTGAGCCAGGAAAACAGGTATAAATATATCTGATGTCAAACTTCAGTTCCAAGTTATGTGAACATTACATGAGCGGATCATAACCTTTGCACAGCCAACACACTCAGCACTGTATTCAGTTAAACTGTGAGCAATCAGAGCTTAGTTAGCCTCCACTTGTCCTTGTGTGGAAGAGCTAAAACGAAAGGTTTTACTACCAAGTCTTTTCTAATACTGTATTATAATTACTGTTTCTATTTAAAAAAATGTTAGGCTACCTGCTCAGTTGATAATATCAGTCAAGACCTTACACATTAAATTGGGAAGACTGACTCTCTTTCTCTCACACACCCACACACATCATTGTAGTTTAGTGACAGTGACTGTGATTTGTTTTATTGATGGAAAAGAATCCGTGCTTAGCCCGATGGTTAATCGTCCATCCAACACCCCCTGACTACACCACAAATCAGCTCTATGTTCAGTATGATTCCTGAATGAATCTGTGATACAAGACACTTCACCCAAAAACAACCTACACTCTCAAACCATAGATATAAAAGCAATCCAAAAAATGATTTCAGCTGTCAGAAGAGAGACACACACCTCTCTGCGGCTGTGACCTGAATTCACTGAGCCCCATTATTGTAATTTCTATCTTTATATAACTGCATTAGGTTCCGGGGAGAGGAGGGCTGATTTATTGAAAAAGTAACTGGCAGGTAAATCAATAATAACAATGATTAGGTTTACACATTAAGAGTAAAATGGGATCACTACGATTTCACAATGTAAAGCAGAGAGTGAAAACATCCATCACTCACTGATCTGTTGAACACCAGAGCTGCAGACGGGTGTAGTGCTGTTGTTGTCTCATCATTCCTCTCTGTCAATGTGGTCACTTGTTTCTTTGTTGTTTGATAAAGAAGTTGCATTTACAGGATGCCATTTTCACTGAACACCTATTAGACACCACAGTGTCAGACCTCATTCATTTAAATCCTCTGACAGTCACCACAGCGGATTGTGTCCCTATTTACAGACTAATAGTTTATGTTTCTTTCAGGCAGTAGTACCTTCCCCTGATTATTGATAGCATAACTCTAGGGTCAGAATATTCCTCTTGTCCTAACCCAGTTGTTATTCCGAGCATACTTGTGACACTAGATGTTGATGTACCGCACATAAAAATGTAGTATTCTCTTACATGGTTAGCAGTTTTAGCTTCTATGGAATTGGATATATAAGTGTTTTAAATCATGACAAAGGTAAAATTGAATAACCACTAAATACATTTTTGATATCTGTACTGTAAAATTGTATGATCATTATTTATTTGTATTTTAACTTTTGATATTGGTATTGTAATGTATGTTTTAAATGTTTGATATCTGTATGTCTTAAATGTGGACCCCACTAAAAGTAGCTCTGTCTTAGGGTAGAGCTTATGGGGATCCTTCTAAATAAACAAATAAACAAATATGTGCTTTTTCAGGTTAAGGTAATCCGAATATACTTTTGACAGGGAAGTGTCTCATTCAGACTATTGTCCTAAACAGGTTCTTATCTGAATATTGGTGTCAGTGTAAACTTAGGCAGTGTCTCCAGCAGGATGTGGCAGGTGAGGCAAATCGAGGGAAGAAGCTTAGATACATCAAACCTGCAGTGGAAGCTGAATGCCAGGTTCTGTACGGCTGAGGAAGGATTTGTCCCAAAAACTTAAAGCAGTTTACTCAGGGAGTTTAGGATTTTGTTGGGTCAGTGCTTAGAATGGCCTGTTTCAGAAATAGCTGATGGACGCAGTCAGGAGCTCGGGATGAAGAGAGAACACGAGTCAGTGGAAGTAGATTTCATGACTCAGTGAGACGACATGCATCCTTATATTTTTATCTCCTTATGTTTTGATCTCAACTGCTGACCGAGCTGGAGTTAACACGTGGTCGGAGATGTGAGATAAGAAATGAAATAACACATTTTTAGTTAGAAATAAGGACATTTTGAATTATGACTATTTTGAGATTTTATTGACTGATTCAGTAAATACATTATCAACAGTTAATGATGGAAAAAAAAATATTTAATGTGCTGAATCATTACTCAATTGATATACTGGATTAGTTGTCTGGTTTTGTCTAATCAACAGTCCAGAATCCGAAGATTCAATTTAGTGATATAAGACATGAAATAAGCTAAAAAAGAAAATGTATTATCACAGAAATACCAGAAAGATTAACATTTGAGAAGCTGGAGAAAAATAATCCTGATGCAAATTGTATCCAAATAGTTTTTTATTGAACTGATTGATGAATTGGTTTATTGTTCCAGCTGCATTGAAAATAAGTGTTTGCAGGGGTTGGTTGTATTGAGCTCTTCAACTTTAGATACAAGGGTCTTTGTCATGTGTTTCAATTAGTTTGGCGCCCTCTGTTGGTCTAAAGCCCAAACAACCACATGCTATATCTACAGCGCTTCATGTACGAAGGTCTGGGAGAATTACTGTTTGTGTCAGGAGCATGAGGCAACACGGGCAACCCACATTTCCCACTAGCAACATATTGAGTCAACGTCTGATTGATGTGTGACCTGGGTGCTTCTGTGTTAACATCAATCAAAGAGGGGTGTCTGAATGCTGTGGCTATTCAGTTTAATGGAAATGTCAATACTCTTACATCCTCTGATGAATACACAAGTACCATACTGTGATTTAGCAGCGAGGGGCTTCTGTGTAAAGCACTGTTAGTAAACCAAGAAGCAGTCCTCATGTGTGTCACTATCCAGCTGATGTGATGTTTCTGCAATTTTTTACTGTTACAAAGCAATCTTGTTGTAAATCAGCATCTGCTGCCACAGCAGAGATGTTTCATCTTCTGGCTCTTTGGGCGATTGATGACCTGCTCAGACTGTATCAAGTGGCAAAATCTTTAAAGCTACTTTATAACTGCACAATCAATAGCACTTAAAATATTTATGAGGCTGGTGTGAGTTGTACTCGAGGTAGTTTATCCTCCATGGGATTGTAGTGCTGAAAGTCATTAAGTGTGTAATCGTGGAGAGTCAGAAAGAAATATAGCCTGTTTACTCAGTTCAGTGCATGTAGGTGGAGCAAGAAAAGCACAGACAGGATAAGTACACATTTTTTAATAACATGGCACAATTTACATAACACAAGTTTAAATGAGGAGCATGCTGAAGATTCAGTCGCTTCATTTTTTTCTCATTTTTGTACATGATCTAGAAAGACTTCATTTTTTCCCCCTGTACATGGTAAACAGCAAAAAAAATTCTCATTTAACAATCTTTTTGAAATATGCATCAACTAACCACTATGGCTCCGGTGGACATTTTTATGTTGGATTAAAAAACACTGCACAACATGATATCACAGAGTTTGAAGCGCACAACTAAACCTTCAGTGGAATACTAAAATAGATCTCTGCTCATTAGAAACAAACTGTCCTTTGTCAGACTTGCTTTTTTGTCTTTTGATTTTGTAGGTACAACAACTTAGGAAAGCACTTTGATACACTGTTTGACCAATAGAACCTATTTCCAAAACATGTACTTTACACTCCGTCAATAGGGCTCATGTGCTGTCATGGTGTTTAATGTGCTGCATTCTCCCCAGAACAAGACTGGTGGTAACTGACGTAGAGAAGAGTAGGATAAAAAAGTACCTTAACATTTGTGCTGCTGGCTTTTATCGTTAGAAATCATTTGAAATGCAATTCTTCCCCTACCTGTTTCTAGGATTGTCAACACAATTCATCATAGTCGTGACAGTATTTTTTAGAAACAAAACCTCTTCCAAATTGTGTGGATCAGTTAAAGCTCATCTCTGGCTGCAGCGACCCAGTGTTTGAGTCTGAGTTGTCGAGAGGATACAGCTCTTGGTCAGTCATTGGTGCACAGTCTGTGGTGGTGAGAAGGCCGGCTTTCAGGAAGGGAGCCCGGACATTAGTTGCATAGTTGAATATGGGGTCTCTGGTACAATGCTAATCAGCTGCGTCAACCAAAAAAAACTAAAGACATGGCAAAAAGCACATTCTGAATCACTGCCTTAATACTCCTCTGTGTACATTTGATCAAAGTAAAGCTTTCAAAAACACCCTTTTGCATATTTGTACCATGATTTTTAATCCATACAGAGGGAGCACAGCGACTGTACATATTATCTACACACTTTACTGTCAGTGCTTGAGTACCTGTACATTCCAAATTTGTTCATTCTTACTCCGCAGCACAAGAAGTGACACAAAAAGCTGGAGCCAACTGAGGGGAAATCTTCAAAATGTTTTTTTTTGTTCCATGAATATTGTCTCTTTGTATTTTTATACAAAAACAATTCATTTTGTGGGCGTGTCTCTGCCCACATAAGTTATTCACAGCTATATTACAGTCTTGCTTTGCCCAAAGCTAAGTGCTTGGTGTGAGTTCAGTGTTAATGAGGCACAGGGCTGAAGGGGTTTGAGTCTGCTGAAGCTCAGCTCACCGTGCCTCAATGTCTTTATGAGGCGGCCTGTCTCTGATATCTGTGGCCAGGGGAGTAGTCCGTCTGGGTGAGCCAGGCCTGGCACCCATTGTGGGGATGAGTGGGGGCGGGGCACTCAGCGAGGCCGTGGGTGGTGTTTTGTTGAGGAGACCATTGTGATGGGCCGCTGCTGCTGCAGCCGAGGGGCTGACTCTGGAGAAGTGCATGCCTGGAAGTCCAGGGGCCATGAGGCCGTGGGCTGGGTGGGGGAGGTGACCCTCAAGGGCAGGATGGTGCATTGCGTGGTGGAGGCGACCATGCTCATAGTCCTCTCTGAGCATGTTGAGGCGGTCACGCTCCTCCAGATGTGCACGTTCATGCTCCCTCCTCTGCTCCAGGGCCAGAGGGTGGATGTGGTCCCGATTAAAGTCATGGGGCTCACGGTCCCTGTAGGAACGCTCAGCCTCGTAGAGACGTGGCGCAGCTAGGCGGTGCAGAGGGTCATTTCTTAGCAGCAGTTCTCTGGCCAAAGGGTCCCGTCTGTGAATGTCCAGGCCCCTGTAGGGGTCCCGCATTGGGTCCCAGTGGAAGGCAGGGTAGGGGAACCTGTCTGCTCCTGGGATGGGACTAATACCCATGAAGGGTGCCACCATTCGAGTTCTGTCCAGACTGCTGATGCTGTTCATTGGATGGACACCATGCATGCCCATGTGCATGGGCATGGAAGAGGGAGGGTGGAGGTTTTGTGTGTTGGGTGCCTGTACCGGGTGCTCACTAGGCCTCTCTGTAGCTCCATCCTGTTCCTCCTTCCTCTCCTCCTTCACTTTCACTTCAATGTTTTTCTTCTGGTGCTCATACGGCAGCTCTATCTTCTTCTCAAGGACCTCTCTGCTCAGGCCGCTGTTGGGACGTTCTAGGCTGGTCTGCCGGATGTAGGGTGACGTTGTCCCCCTGTTGGGTACTTTGTCCTCTGAAACTCGGCTGTCAAGGATGATAGGTGTCTCCTTGTCACTGTGCTGGCTGTCTTTGAGCTTGTGGTCATCTGTGCCATTGTCTTTCCAGGACTCTGAGTGGTCCCTCTCCCTGTCTTTTGCCTTGTTCTCTTTTTCCCTCTGAGGTTCTCCAGAAGCAGGGGGCAGATGGTTCCTGTGGTGCTCAGGAGGCCGATTGTGGCCAAGGAGGTTTATGGAGTTGACGGGGACTGGTGATGGATGGCTCAGCTGACGCTTCTCTACAGAGTCCCTAGAAATATAAACAAAGTTCCACTATCAGTACCTGTACATTATGTTCAGAAAAACAAATCAACCCTTTCAATTTTTATTCCAAATAAAAACTACAAATCATTGCATCAAATCCAAAAGTATAGTCCATTGTGTCTTCCAGTGTTTTTCGAGTCAAATAAACAGGAGTAATGTTGGTATTGACAGCTCCGTTCTACTGTACTTGACTCACCTGTCCTTGTCGTCCTTACTGACTGAGTCTCTTTTGTCAGAGTCTCGGTCTCTCTCGTGGGAGCTGACTGAGGCGCTCCTCTCCGAGTCTCCGGGTTTCAGCCAGGGTGGCGGGGTTGGGAAGGAGGGTGGTGTACGATGGAGACGGTTCCACGGCTCCTGGTGGCCACTGTTACTGCTGCTGTTGAAGTGCTGCTGTGCGGTTGGGCCATCTTTATGGCCGAACACTGAGTTGGCCGCTGCTAGGGATTCAATACGTGGAAAACAAGGACACAAGTTAAATGCGTATCAACACATCTTATTCTGGTGTGTCTACATTGTTATTCTATTCTTCTGGTGATTTAAATAACATTTACTGAAATTTAAATCATTTTAGAAACAACCACTACACTAACAGTAAAGCTCCACAAACTCTCTTTACATCTTTGTGTATGACACTGTTTTTTTTTATTATGCGTCCGTCATGTTAGAAGCGCCATCAAACCCTACAGACTTTATACTAGGAGGCCAGGTGAATAAAGTCGGTAGAAAATGCAGAAGATCTGCAGAGTTCAGTGCATGTCTGAATGCAGCTTTAGTTAAAAGCATGATTAACAACAATAGTTCATGAAGCCCAAACTCACTTAGTGCTGGATTTCCCAGTCCTCCAAAAGCAGATGAACTGAGAGTTCCTAGTCCTCCAAAGGATGGTGGTCTGGGGAAAGGTTCTAGTGGGAGACACAACTCAAACAATCAGTATCTCAATTTTCACCTTTCAGAATTAGACCGAAGAACTGAACTGAGTCGTCTTACCTAAGTGAGATGCCGGGGCGAGGAAGTTTCCAGGATGGTGAGCTGGATGGCCGAAGGGACCTGCAGATGGGTGTGTGGGACCTGAGGAGGCAGAGAGAAAGTTATCAGGAGAACATCCATGACTTAGTGACTGGGATATAACACAGATATATGTAGAATTCTCATTAATGTTTATTTGTAAGCCTTTTTACTAATAAACAACCTAATTCACAGTTTGCCCTGTCTGATTTTAATCTGTAACATGTCCATTCCAATGACTGTATAAAGATGGATGACATGAAGGCTCCCCAACATCCAAAACATCTAGAGTGCCCTCTGGTGGCTGACTGCAGTACATTTCACAAGTTATACCCTCGCCATATTAGCAAATTGGATGAAAGACTCATTTCAGGTTATTTTTATTATGAACATATATAATTAACTGTTTAACAATTGCCCGACAGCATTTCTTTTTGAAAATGTAATACTGATTTAAACAGACTCACTTCCCTGACCAACTAAGTGGTTATTCTATGCCGCAGGTCTCAGTCTTTCAACAGACTTAACTCAGAGCTCGTCAACGTGTTATTTCTGAATAAAAACTAGCAGACACACTGTCCAATAGGCTGAGGACTGATACAGACCTGCTATAGAGTTGATTATTGTGATTGCCCATCAAACATGCACACAGTCAACACTGATGTGCACTGGAGTGACTGTATGCCCATCATGGGAAAGTCAACAACTAAAACACTATGTGATGCTGAGGTCTGTCTGTCTGTCTGCAGAGGAAGTAACAATCTTTGGACTGATCCCAGTGCAGCTGATGTCCTGACTGTTAATCTAGTGCAACCATCAGGTCAAATCTTTAATTTGTCTTTGACTTAATTGCAAAGCAAATGCTAGTATTCTAAATTAAGAGCATTGTCTATTCTATCAGACACTTATAATTACTACCTTGTTTGAGGATGACCAAAAGATGCAGTTGAAAGCTCTAGAAAAATATGCTACTAACTACTACTTGAGTTTAAAGTTTAAGTTGTTTTGGCCACAATGACTAAATGGAGATGCGTTAAACTGACATTGTCACTATTGTTTGGATGTTGTAGATAAATTCTGTTGTATTGTTGACAGACGAACATTTGAACAGACAACATATTCTGTATGAACACCATAAAATGATTGACGGCTACTGTAGTAAAGCATCAATCAATCTTTCTACCCGGAGATCAGACCCACTCACCTGCAGCGGAGAAAAGCGTAGCTGGGCGTGCCAGGTCGTTGGGGTGATGGATGGCGCCGAACAGGCCAGGGCCTGGAGGTCGACTCAGGAACTCATGTTTGAGGCCAAAGTCAAGCTTGTGAGGGTCGACCTGCATCTGCTGCTGGAAGACGCCAGAGCAACACAGAGAAAAACGTAAAACACTGCTGGAAACCTATTATTAGTTATTAACAGTGCAAAGAAATGTGAATCTAATGTGAAGCACATTACGTTAAGTGACTACTGAGGACCTGGGCTCAAGGACAGGTTCCTTAATAGACCCATCATTATAACCTCATTATGATTATGGTGACGACTACAGAAACCAGACATTAAATTAGTTATTTTAATTATTCAAAGAAGCGACTGTGAAACAGTAGGGTTACTATCAGAGAGTAGGCCAGTTTCTGTCTTCACAATATGAAGCAAATATTCAGAATTATAGTTTATGTACTGATGCAGCCAAATTCTCAAGATTTTTCCTGTTGATGAGGTCAAGTTGTGTTTAAAATCCATACTTCACTAATTCTGAGATAGTTTTAGTGTTAAGTTTAGATTAAGTACAATGCAAAGAAAGAGGAGTCAGATGAGTCCTCACCTTGACTTTCTGCTGGTGGTGGTATATCTGCCAGGCAGTGTGGACATGCATGGCGCACCACTTCCCTGGTTTCTGTAAAAACAAGACAAAAAACATGTCGTCAGAAATCATTTTTCCCTTGAAGTATTCAGCTTGGAACACAATGAAATGTGTGTGAAAAGGGAGATGAGTTCCTGATGTTCAAAGTATTTTAAATCAACAATTAAAGTAAATATGGTCAATGCACTTTATTTTTTAACCCTCACACAATCATCTTGAATGGTTGGATGATATAAACACCACATAACCCTCTCATTTCACAGTCAAGTTATCTTAAAATACACTGATACTGATGGTACAGCACCATGTGGCCCCTTTGATCACATTATTTAAACATACTGTCGGTGATGTTGATGTGACATGTGACAGTGGTGTAGAACCTGTAGCTGTGTAGAGACAGTCAACTGTTTAAATGTAACAATCAGCCTTTCTTGACATGTCATAGCAGAATAGGTGTTATCTGATAACATGAGTGAGGGCTATGTTCAGTGCACAAAGTCAAAATGTCTGCTGTGAAGAAGGCCTGACTGTGCTCCTGTATGCAGACGATAAATAAACTAGTACTCAGCCTCCAAGTGCAGCGCTCATTTCATTAAAGACTCTGTTTACTGCATTAGTAAAAACCCTTTAGGGCACCATGGATACATTGTGTGTGAGTGTGTGTGTTGGGTGGAGTGGGCACTCACCCTGTGGATGGGCCGAAATGGATCCGTTAGCTACAGGAGAGAGGGGGAGAAAAAGAGGTTAAGTTATTTTAGTCCCTGTTTAATATTTGTTATGAACAAAACGTAACATATTTCTCTATTCCTGAAAAACTTCATTTTAAATAACAGTAAAATATGTTTTTTTCTGAATACAATTAACAAACATAGCAGCTGAGGAGGCAGGAATACAAACAGTCTGTGTTGACTACAGACTTAGTGCAGATGAGTGCTTTATAGTAACATAAGTTGATGTTGACAACCCTCGCCTTATGCAACACATACAGAGTCTGGGTTACCTTTGCGTTGGGAGTGTTGTGTGTTAGTGTGCATGTGCTCTTACCCTTGGGTCCTTCTGTAAGAATGTGTGTGGGACGGCTCCTGGTCTTGTGGACACATCCAGTGGATTAGAGGTCTACAGATCACCAGGCACAGATGGCAACAAGATTGTCAGTAAAAAGCTTCTATTTTCAGTTTGTCTATCTTGAGTTGAGAGGATGTGGGCGTGTGCTTTACCTTGGGCTGAAAGGCGCCCTGCAGCGAGCCGAAGGGCCCGGTCGGAGGGATGACGGGGGGAAGGCCAGACATGGCCGGTGGGTATGAGTGAAAGAGCTGAGGGAGAGAAGAGGGAGAGGAGGCGTGAGGATGGTTCAGTCTCACAGTGAATTTCATGCAACAGCTTCATGAGGAGGAGGAAATGCAACAACAAACAAGTTCCAATGACGGATGAGCAACATTCAATCCGACTTTTCTAATGGGTTAGAGTTACTAATGATTGCCTACATGTTTCACAAACTGCGGTTAATAAAATATTTCCAGTTCATTCCCAGTGGATTTAGCTAAGGGAAACCATCCTTTGATATGAAAACTAGAATGTTGTAATACAAGCAAAATGCATGTAAACCAAACATGTGCTCAAGGCTTCCATAATTTCATCCAGAGGAAAAGCAGAAATGTAAAAAGCTCCTCAGTGTAATTGCTCCTGTCTGTCACATTAACCTTAGTGGGAATAGAGAATATTTTTCATTCTTAACTTGCGTGTCTTTATTCATGGATGCTGCAGTAAAATTATATAAAGCCAGGAGGAGTTGTAGAATCTCTGGAGGCCGTGGTGGAAGGTTTAAAATACAACATTCCCTGAGCTTCATGTTTTAAGATATCACTATGTTCATAGAGAGGGGAAAGCTTCAGGGTATTTGCTACTGCAATAACGAGAGCGAGGGAATACAGAGAATCACAAATGAAGTGCTTAGAAACAAACTAGCGGCGCTGTGTAACATCTGTGTGACCCAGGGTTGAGATGCATATACATTTATCTCAGCTCTGAAGGACAGTTTGAGGAAAAAGCTGTCTTATGCAGAGACACACAGCAGGTGTGAGGAAGCTTCAAACATGGTAGGAGAGTGGGGACCGATGGAAGTCGCCTTTAGTAAATAATAATGAGCCAGCCACTGCTGTTTGCAGACAAATGCAAATGAAGAGTAGTAAGCAGGACAAAGATGTAGTATTCCTCTGGCAATAACGCAGTCTGCTCTGTTAAGCAGCCAGAGTCCCCGGCTGTACTCATTTCTATGCACAATCATTCCATCGTTAGATGCATGCACAATAAATCTTGTGCTACGAGGCCTAAGAAAACAGCAAAGTTTCATTAATCACAACATTTGAGGCTGAGGCTGTGGGGGGGGGAAATGATGCAGCTCGGATGCTTACAGTTTCTATTAAGATGCAGTACAACAGTTTCATGGATTATAACACACATACACACACAGCTATAACAACAATGGGCTGGGGTGGTCATGCAACAGACATGTCTGTAGACGGGCAGAGCGCAGCAGGAAAACTCACGCTGTGTCTGTAGAAGGGGTCGACTTTCGTTGGGTATTTGTCAAACTGTAGGAGAAATGAAACAAATTTGTTGAGAGGACATGAAAACCTCCACATGTTTACTGTCACAGAGTTGTTCAGGGTCATTTCAGGCCAACATACATGACATCACTAACTGTGTTTTATATCTTAGAACATGCTTACAGAGTGAGATTCTGATTAAAGGTCCAAGATCTCCGAGATCAAAATTCTTCCTAAGCCAGACTGTTTTCATCCTCCTCTTTCCGTGATCATCTCAAGACCTTGTAAACTAGCGTGGGCCCTGTGTCTCATTTGGTCTCGTTTTAGTGCAGCACAGGCTCGGAGTGAATATTTCCCCAGTCAAGACTAAACACTGCAGCCATAAAGAGGCTTTTTATGGCCTCATTAGCTGTCAGAGGCCTCGCCATGCTGCCTTTGAGGTATCATCAGAGCCAAGCAGCCAGGCAGTGTGTGTGTGTTTATGTGTGCCTTAGGACCAGCCACCCATTGCCTGTGGTCTCCCCCAACAAACAGCAGGGCTCTTAACACAAGGTATTTGCCAGTAATAAAAACCCCAAATGGGCCAAAATGATGTCATTAAATTCAGAATGAATTAAGTGTATTATGTTCTGAAAGCTGGCTCTGAAGTTAACATGCTTTGGGCGAGTTATTGCCAATTTAGAAAATAACTGCGTTTGAATCTCGAGACGATGCCAGAGAAAACACTAGAAAGGCTTTCTGGGAGAATAAAGGCATCATTGTGGTGTGGACGGACACACATGGTCATCATTGAGAGGCCGCCACAGAAACTCCCAGTGTGCTGCTCACACACATGTCAAACTGGGTGAAATCTTCACTCTCCCTCCCACAGAGAAAAAACACTTTCAGGGCCATGCCCGCCAACTCCTCTACACGTTTTAGTCATTATCAGAAGAAACTCTTTGGTTGTGGTAATGTAGTGTTCTACTTATCCTCACATTTCTGGTAGGGGTACGCACCATGGGCGGTGCTGGGGTGGGCATGATGGCGTGGGGGAAGGGCGTGAAGGTGTGCTGGTGGGTGTGCTGGTGGGTGTGTTGGTGCTGATGCTGGTGCTGATGCTGGTGCTGGTGGAACTCGGTGCGCAGGTAGGGGGGAGGGCCCAGCGAGGCGCCGCGGTCGGAGTTTTGCGAGGCCAGGAAACGGGTGTTGAGCTCCTGGCGCAGAAGTTCTTGCTCTGAAGTAGAAATGAGAGGACGGGATTAGAACCGGATTTGTTAATGAGGGGGGAGTTCACACATTTTTACAGAACAGACTCTGAATATGCACTCAGTGACCTCAGAACCCATGATGTAAGGTTTTAGCCCAGGGACCTCAATGTGGTTAGAATTGTGTTGCTGTGGATTGTTTTTCTATTGGAGCTTTGTTTAGGGTGAATATACAAGTTTGTCTCATAGGGCTTTACAGAGTGCGACATCCTCTGTCCTTAACCCGCAACACGAGAAAGTAGAAAGAATCACATATGAGGGATCCCAGGGAGGACAGAGTGCAATAGATGCCACGTGAGAACATCATCAAAAATACTATATTTACAACATTGATTAGAAGAAACTGTTTTTAGCTCAATGCTTAAAATATTTACACATAAGAAACTGTCTGATAGAGATGAGGGAGAAGTAATGATATAAATATATATAAAATAAAAGGAGAGACAAGCAGTAAATGAGTGTGATTATTAGCATGTCATTTTAAATCTCAACGCGGCTCGACATGATTAAAACTGACTGACTGCTGGAACTGTCAAATGCTGTGATTTGATACGCTTCAGCCCCTCTGAGAGAACGACATCTGTTGTTCTAATAACCTCTGGGCAGCCTGTGGAGAAGGAATGGATTTCAAGTAATCGCTGGCTTTTCTTCTAAATTCAACAGAGCCGGGCTTGAGAGATTATGTCTCCTCCAGTGTAACCTTATCCTTCCTATTCCACAGTGACTCACTACAATATTTTCTGCATTTCATTTCCAGCTTTATAGGTCTGGGAGTGGAGGTGGAATTTTCTCTTCATAAAAATTTCATTAGTATCTTTTGAATAAAATCCAGCTCGCTCTGTTCCGTATTGACCAAATTGATTTCTCACACATGAGCCCCATTCGAGGTTCAAATGGAAGTTCTTGGAAGGTCGCCCCCTCCTCCTCGCACACTGACCCTGACATTTAGCGTAGCAGCGCTGCTTGGAAATGTGCACAGGGTCTGGAATCACTTTTGCTATGTGGCCTGACTTGCTGCTGGATATTACTGGTGTGTGAGAATCGATCAATCAGAGCATGGCTGTCCACACCACTATAAACACACAAAGCGCCAGGCAGGGAGCACATGCAGGTCATTGTGGACCCAGTGGCTTGATTCTCTAAATAATGACCACAGTAACATTCTGTCTGTCCATCTGTCTCCTCGTCTCAAACACTTTATAATCAAATGCTGCCTGTGTCTCGACTGTCCCCAGCAACAGTCCTATTGCAGCGACTGACTAAAATAAGTGTCAGTCAATGTACAGTCCTCACCTACACCACTTGGGGGCGGTGTGGAGACATTTGCTGGCAGCGTGAGGTTTTTACCTGAATAGGCACTCCCAGCTGCAGGATGTCCAGGTGCTGGCAGGGCGCTAGACGTCAATGGTGGTGGTGGAGGTAAGGCTGCTGGAGGAGCGAACATATTGGGGTGGTGTGGGTGTGGCGAGGACTGCAAGGCAGGGGGGAAGCCGTTGGGGGTACTCTGGTTGGCAGCCAAGGGCAGGGGAAAGGTAGAGGCTGCTGCTGCCGCCGCAGGAGGGGGCGGGTGGTGGGGGAGGTGAAAGGAGGGACCAGGCGGCCCGTGGGGCTTGGAGCCTGGGGTGCTGCTTCTGCTGCTGCTGCAAAGAGAGTGTGAAAAGAACCGGGAGAGATGGGGAGAAAGAAGCCATGTTAAGTGAGGCGTGATATGTCAAAATTAACACTTGCTCCTCCACACCCCCTAATCTCCATCTGCTCCGACGTTCAATTCCCTGCACAGTGTTTTCACACCTCAACTGTCTCCTCGCTTGTGCTTCACAGAATTCAGGACAAACATGATTTGTGAAAACACCACATTCGCAGCACCCTCAGATGCAAATAAAAACATCACTGGCAAGCACAACAGAACGAGCGTCTGTCTTTGAACAGCTCCTGTTAAGGCACTTCCTCCAGAGCCAGGTAGCGAGCATGTGCATCGGAAATGGGAATCGAGGGAGAGAGGGCGTGTATGCATGTGTAAGCAAACAGCCTTTTGTAGTGTGTGTGTGGGTTTTCCCTAGGGGCAGCCACAGAGCCTGCGTCTCCACAGCTCCCCGCACTAAGCCTGAAAGCTCATTTGCAGCGCTCGCTCTTTGCTGTGGGCCCCGGCACCCGCGATTACTCTCAGCGGGTGCCAGGGCCTGTTGGGGTTCTGCCAGACTGGCAGCGCTGGCACAGAGAGTGGGAGGCAAAGCCAAGTCCTGAGAGCCTGTGAAGAGCTGTTGTTGGGACTGAGTGGGTTCTGAAGGAGCCATGTTGGAGTCCTGGAGTCTTTAATTAATGAAGCATCTCATAGGTCTCAATGCTTTTCCTCATATACGGAACACAACAGATTCAAATTGGCCTTGAACTAGCTCTTGTTATTTAACATTTTTTAATCAAATGAAAAATGTAGTTGTAGTGAATGTAGTTGACTGCACCAAGAGGAGTTCTGCTGCAGATTCTTTATAATGGACAAAATGACCATCTCTCTGAACAACTGAACTCTATCTAGTCAAATGAACACGGCTTTGACCCCATTTTCCTCCTGTTCTGCACAAGTAAAATATGTGTATGAGTATGCTACTGATTCAAGGTTATACTAAACTATTGCAAATGATCCCAGTATAACCAGTGGGGGCTGGAAACTGCACTGACGGCAATGTGGGTGGCTAATAAATCAGTGGCACTCAGGGAGCAGTGTGGTCCTTTTATCTCACTGTTATTAAACAGTGCTACTGTTTGGCTCAGGGACTTCCAGCTCTGCCTGATAGCAATTTACATGCTAATCGGTGGAAATCCAGCTCGAGAGATATTCTAGTGTTTTCATGTGTATGAATGTGGAAGTTTTGTCTTTACTGTGTTGAAATGTATAATGAAACAAGACAGTTGTTAGTAATGAACAGATCATTATCCAAGAGCTGTCTGAGCCTGTGTGATTTTAGTCTTACCTGTGACCGTTGAGGTTCAGGCCGTTGTAGACAGACAGGGGCCGGGAGTGGCAGCGGGACGGGGGCCGGTGGGGCCCTGCCTGACTGGGATGCTGTTGGTGAGGGTGGTGGGTTGGGAGGGCAGGCGATGGTGGATGTGGGTGAAGGTTGGGCGTTGGTGATGGCCGGGGGTGAGACAGCAGTTCAGGCTGATGGTGGGGCCGGGGAGGGGGGGGCAGCGAGGGCTCTTGGCCCTGGGCGAGAGGCAGGGCTGCGGGCGTCTGAGGCCTGGGAAGAGCCTCTGAACGTGGGGGCGGGTGGGCTGCGGCCGGTGCCTGGGTGGGGCTTTTCGCCTGGCTCCAGTTGGGGGACAGGGGCAGGGGGATGGACGGCTGGGGCTTAGTCAGGGGGATGTCTTGGGGGGGCAAAGGCTGATTGGGGGTGCTGGCTGCAGGGGGTTGGGGGTCCCTGCAGTTCTCCTGGCTCCGCTCTTGACTGCGCTCTAGGCCTGAAACCTTGAGGAGGCCTGGGCCGTTAGGCTCCTGGCTGCCATTGGTGGAGAGCACATCAGCGCCAAAATCTGGAACTGTGTAAAACAAAGAGAACAACAGTGTCAACCATAACAGCATCTCCAGTAACAATTCTTAGTTTTCAAACTCAATGTTAAAATTAACACAAAGATAAACACATTTTACACTTTGTTGAGAACACCAGTCACGATCATGGCTTTCTATTGACATGCATACATCAGAGGCTCAGCTCTACAGCTGTGAATAAGCACAATGTCCACCGGGATCAGTAAATAAACAGCAGATGAAATCTGCTTCAACACAGATGATGAACGTGAGCTGCTGGTCTGTTGTGGTCTTTCTCGCTACCTTCTCCTCTGCAAACTGGCACACACACACATTCTTTTCTTACTCTTCCTTCTCACAATGACAAACTATTCTGGGGTTTGCCGAGTTGCTGGCACAAGCATCAGTCCCTTCCTGAGCCTTTAGCACCATCCCCGGGGAGAAACTGAAATGTGTTTTTCTTGTTCCGTCTAAATCAGTTTGTATCGTACACAAGGTCCTTTCTCGAGGTTAAGTGTGTTTTTCTTTGGATCACAGAACCTTCACTTTCTACACAAAGTCAATGCATTCTGGTCAGGTGTTTAATAAGACATTGTGTTTACAATGTTGGGCTCAGCATCCTGATGACACCCATCACACTATGCATTTGCTGTGAACATTTGATGCTCACCACTAGTGTTTCCATTCCTCATGCTAACTAGGTTCAGATTGATGAATGTTAGCACATATTACAGGACTCATTAAGTCCCTTTTGCATGAAGCGTGAAGGACGGCTGCAGAATTAGCCTGCTGACTGATAAGGTGAGTATTCATTTAATGGACTTTGAATAATTACCAAGTAAGAAATGACCTGCCATTAGAAGCCCTGGCTGGACTCCATTATGTCCAAAGTGTAAATTAACTAAAAGAATGAAAAACGGCTACTGTACAATGTTGAAGTCACACAGAACAACAGCTAATAGGCCCGCCTGCTCCAGGAGCAGAGAGGCTCATGGGGGATGACAGTGCATACATAGACTGTAATTAACTCTCCCATTGGCTGCAGGGGTGTTCAGGGGGCAGAGCGAGGGATCCTCCTACCCTCAGTCAAGCCGGCTAAATCCTTCACCTGCCAAAGAGGTGTAGATGGGGCCCAGCTCCCATGGGCTTAGACAGACACCTGCTCTGCAGAGCGGCAGCCTGTCACACTGACTTCCATCTCACTGACACACGTACTCCCTCTGGACCAGCTCCTGTGAGAGCAGGCTGAACTAAAAGGGCTCAAGGACAACCTCCGCCCATTAGCATTAAAATGCTAAGTGAGTTATTAGCAGCCGCAGGTGCATGTGATATTGTACATAAGGGGTCAGAGGAGGTAATTCCTGATGCAAGATCCCATCAATATCAACAATCATCAGCTATTGACTTCTGCTCTGTGTGGGTGAGCTCACTGGGACATGTGCCAGCCCGTCAGGAGAGGAAAAAAGATTCACTTCACCAGGTTGAAGGGTTTTTTGTAACAGTCTCTTTTCCACCTTTGGCCAAGAACAATGATGAAAAGTATCATGCAAATAGGCATCGGCCTTCAGAGCTAACTAACCCTGACAAAAAAACTATAATCTCGTCTCTGGCCGCCTGCACATGAGACACGTCCCTGTCCAGCTCTCACGTGCATCAGTGAACAAGAAAGCCCAGCAGCCCTCAAATCCATCTGCCTCCTCCATGTCAGTCTTCTCCACTTACAAATGCTATTACCGGTCAAGAGAGACTGCTGCTGGCAAACAACTTCACCGCAGCAGACAGGAGAGAAGAAATCCCAATTCTCAAGTCTTCCGCTGCACCTCTGAGTCTCTGAGGTCCAAAGCTTGTTTTGAGAATGTGCTAACGCGCTAAAAAGAAAGTGTCTATTCTGGTCATAATGAAGACTCCAGGGCCAGGCGGAGCGGGGAAGAAGAGAAGAGGAGTATACACCAGTTTCCCTCCCGTGAGGGTTCATTTGTCAGTCTTCTTCATCCCTGGAAACAAATAAGCGCAATTCCCTCTTGGTTTGCTTAAAATGTGGAGCCCTGCTGTTTCAGGAGCATTGTGTGGCTTCTAACTAGCACACACTGCTTGGTGAAGCGTTACAGAGGAGAATAAGGCCTGTGGGTGTGTGGGTTAGCTGAGGCAAAAGCGAGAGGCCAGATTTCAGAGGTAAATGGGGTATGGGAGGTTTTTTGAGGGTCAGCCATGTGTGTGTGTGTGTGTGTGTGTGTTGTGTATGCTGGAAAGCCAATTATTAAGGCTGGTTGTCAGGGGACCCAGTGGAGGCTTAGGGGGATCACTCATTATCCCATGGTGAGCCATCTCCTGCAGTTCACAGTGTATTAGCTCCACACTCATCGTTATAGCTACACTGCAGCATGTAATCATTAGATAGACTCCAACCCTGACCTGACTGAATATGATGAAGTCTCGAACATACATTTTTTATTAAAACAACATTAACACATCAGTTAAGAAACAGGTTAGTTGGGTCACTTGAGGGACCCATGTTGAGATCTTTGAAACAATCTTTTTTATTGCGCTCTGATGAGAAAGTGACAGGAGACGTGTGTCATTAGGTTTAATATGGTGTTTGGTCATTACTGCAGCACGTTGAGGGATCAATTTAGCATATTGTGTTTCATTAACATCGCTAGATAAGACTGGGGGTATATAAATGATTAACAAGTGAGCAACAACACAATCTTTGAAAAGCACAACTGGCAGCTCAGCACCTGTCCTTTTCAAAATACATTAGTGCTCTAGTCCAGCCAAACTATTTTTCTAATCTCTCTATTTTTCCTCCCCCGTCATGTGAGTGGGTGGTTATGACTACATCTCGGCTTGGAGACAAATTGCTATTGGGTCAACAGGCCTCTCTGACATCCTGGGCTTCTGTCCCTTGCTGTCAACCCTTCTGTCCTGTCCTCCTCAAAATAGCACCTCAACACATTCTAAACCCTGACACTCATTTATGGGATTTCATCCAGGCGGGGGTCACATAGCTCCAATCACACCAAACCAACAAGCTAACACATAGCAGCAACAATGAGACTGACAGCTGAGCTATGGCCACAGTGTGTATGTCACAATTATGTACTGAGCAGAGGTGAAAGGCAGGGAGGGTTGAACCTGTCCTGCTGATTATGGTTCTGAAGAGATGAGGCTGCAAACGGCCAACGTACAGATCCTTTACTTCCTGTTAATTCACTCGTGTTTCATGCTGACCTATGTATGCAGTACGGTAGCGTGAGCAAGTTGTATATAGTGCCACAAATAGCGCTGCACACCAAGCTAGAGATATCTTCTGTTATTATGAGAAGTGTAAAAGTATTTTTGGTTTATTATGAAACTGTGGCATAAATAACTCGAATATGGCGGACCGCCACCGATGAGATCATTAATGTGAAACACAGTATGCAACATTTTGGAAAGAAGCCATTCAACAGGTGGGTTTCCAAACTGACTCAAAAGCAAAAGGTCAACAATCACACATGGACACCGATAATCATTACTGGACGGTGGCCAACTTAAGGTGATGTCCACCAATCTTTTTATGGCAACACATAAGCGCCATTGACCTTCGCCTGAACACAAAACAGTACCAAAGTAAGTAAGAGATAATTCCTACATCGACAGTCATTAACAGCTCTATTTACAGCAGCCAGACGAACCCGAGCAGGTTCAGAGTCCCTGGACTGGAGGCAGTGAGGCTGCGACAGCTGTGTAACTGTTGAGAGCTTCTAGGAAACAGGTGCTAATGGTGAGGGAGGTAGGGAGCAAGGGAGGGGCAGGTCTGGGGGGAGGGCAGTCTGCCTGTGTACTTGGGGGCACGCGATGATGCAATGACCAGCAACCTGTGGATGCTGATTGCAGGTCTGTTCTGTGCCAGTGTCATGCAGCAATAAGACCTATGACTACCATCAGCTAGATGTTTAGCAGGTGTATTTTGTATCCATGTTCACCATTTTATTTGAGCACAATTGCTTGCTCACATTTGTTAACTAGCACGGAACACAAAGTACAGCTGAGGCTGCCCATTTACTTCGCAGCTATTTGGTCATAAAGAACTGGCCCAAAAGAGTACCTGATGATGAAACAGGATTTTTCATAGTTAATGCAATTCATCTTGTGTGGGAACATAATTCTAACAGATGTCATGAGAATTCATCAAATGTCAGCACGTAGTACTGCTGAAAGAAGTCATTGATATTCATCCTATGGGTACCGTTGATATCTGTATCGGATTTCCTGGTAATCCATCTAATGGTGGCGTTGACATATCACTATACTCACCGGGTGAGACAGGGCCAGCAGGTTAGCATGCTACAGTCAATAGAAGTAGAAGTGATGGCAATAGAGGCAAAACTAGTTATTCTCCGCTGCTGCAGACAGCTCTTAGTGGAATTAATGCTGAATGTCTCCACTACACATCTATTATTGCTAACAATGCCTGTAGCTAGAGCAACATATAGCTCCTTTTAAAATACTTAGTGTGCTGAACAAGAATTTGTTGCCCTCATTGGAATTTCTATTTCTATCATGGTATAACTCAGTAAACATTAATAGCAATCAAAGTCTCTCTTGTGGACTGTGCATTCTGAAAATGACAGGTCCCCTGTAGTGGAGAATGTTTTAAGGGATATTTTTGCCGCCGTCAACCTGGAAACCATTTAGTCCCTGAAAAAGATAAATAAATAAAGATAAACACTTCATACTCTACATACCGGTATTTAGTTTGACAACAAAATTAGAGTAGTAATTGAATAGCAAGTGATGACAGTGGTCTGACCTCAGGAGTGGTTTAAGTACCATGTTTTCCCCAAAGAGCTCTTTGGAGAGGGACCGGACTGTTTATTTGTTCTTAATGAAGACTGCAGTCACATTAATTGTGCACATCCTTTAAAAGATCTCCCTCCCACACAAAGGAGAACAATAAACAGCAGACTGCTAGTTTCTGTCAGCCTCCTCTCTGTGGTATCATCAGTTTTGCATGTTCATGAAAGCCACAGTCTGAACTCTGAGACCCATCAAGCCGATGTGCAGCAGCATCTTTCCTTTTCTCTCCGTTTTTTTGTGCCTTTACATAAAACTGTCGATTTATTAGGTACATACATTATAATGCAGTCCAGATCAACAGCCCTCCAGTGAATAAAAAAAGCGTGTGAAACTTACTATGTTCTCACACTCAGGAAAGTCTGTCTTCCTCAGTGGAATACCCTGGGGTTTATATTAGTGGATGACATCTGAGCTTAACTCCCATGTCTGCAGGACTGGATGGTTTTCAGATCCCTAATGTTCGAAAACAAGTGCCCACAGTGGTTACAGTCCATGAGGCTTAAGTTTGCACATTAACCAAGGGATTAATTTCTTCATCTGCAAACACACAACCCCACAATACACCTCAACAGAGGCTTTGCGCGATCGATATTTTTCCTGCCTTTCCAAACGCTACAGGGTCTCCAAATGTTTAAAAATGTTACATCGAATTGAAAAGCTAGGACTTGTGATATTAGCTCAGAAACCTACCAGGGAGATTTTGCCCTGATCTCATAGCCGCAGCCTCCAGAGAATCTCCAGTCCATTAGCTCTTCATCACTCCCTTCTTCGGCTCTGAAGAATTTAACAGCATTAGCTGCTCTCAGATCAGTAACACTGTGATACCCTTTTACGTCTCCGGAGTGTCGGAGCACCTCGCAGCAATGAGTTCACAGCACACAGGCATGCATGTTGGACGTGCCCCAGATGGGAGCTCAAGGCTCAGGGGGCCTGACAATGATTGACGCCTCCCTGCTGGTCCTCCCAGACTCTCCGTCATGTCAGCAACTCTCGAAAGCTACAGCCAGGGGGGGTGTTGGGTTACACAGCCTGGACATCCTACTGTGTGGAGGGTCTTGGACTGGAGCTGTTTTATTAGTGCTAGACTCCCAGGGGTGGCTGGGGAAGGGGAGTGGGAAGCTAAACACAATTAGAGGAGGGGGTTCGGGTGAGCAGGCCAACTATTCTGGCTGTGAGAGCATGACATGTGTAGTCTTTCAGTGAGAATACCACAGTGTGCTGATATCACCTCACAGTAACACAAACCGCAGCTTTAACAAGCACTGATTGAGCAAGAGGCCAAAAGCAGGCGGGCGGCAGGGGGAGAGTTGTTAAGCCGTCTCTCTTAACATCTATATTTCATGCCTGTCTCTTTTGGTTTATGAATTTTGCATTACAACTTGTAAAGCCAAAGTTAGTGCGTATGTAAATATAATGTGTGTGCAGCGATGTCATGCTGCACGGTGTGTGCAGCTCTCCACGCACACATAGCCAACATAGAGCCATGACTCCTATTATACAATACTGTCTGTAGCTGTGAACTTCTGTGAAATGGTAGCAATCTGGGGTAATTGGACTGAGTGAGCCACTGAATGTACTGAGCTCTATTGATGGATGCAAGGCCATGAAGTGCGGCTGCCCGGACCACAGAGTACAAGCACTTATACATGTTTACAGTATGAGTGCAAGAGAGAAACGAAGGACAATCAAGAGACAGAATAGAGCACAAAGGGAAGGAAACTGGCTCTGTCCTGTCTGTCCTACCTTTCTTAGTATCCATCAGTGCTCCTTTCATTCTCTGTCTGGTAGGGCCAAGGTCTTCCGTCTTCTCTCGCTCATGTTATAAAGAAGCCATTTACTATCAGAGAGCAGCAGCGACAACACTCTTCCACCCACAGTAGCTCTGATTATAGGTGCTCCTGTATTTGCACCAGCATGTGGAAAATCTGCTGCCTTGCTGCCTAGACAGCTCCTGAAGGCCTCAACGCTTGGACTGCCCCCCCCCTCGCTGCACCCCAAAAAAACACTATCACCATCTTTATGTGCACATGAGGATGTAGCAGTGGGGCCAGTGGTAGCAGAGAGTCTCATTTCCAGCTCTCCTTTAGAGAACAAATCTTTATATATCCCTGAGGGTGTGAGGTCATGCTGGAGGGTCCGTAACGGGAGAAGAGCTGGTTCAGGGACTTGACGACAGGCATGCTGGCACAGGTGACCACGAGAAGGGCTTGGTAGAAAGCCGGCTACAGGGCCAGACTTTCACAGCTCGGGGCCTGTGCAGGTCAGCCCTCAGGGGGACACTTGTTGCCCGCGGCTGACAGATCCTCTGCAGGTTTGGCTGTCATGCCAAGGCTCACTGAGGCTTTGAAATAACAGCAGCGTGTAACGAGCAGCCGTCCAGTCCACAGCATTGGTCAGCACACACCGTCACAGTGGTGTAAAACTAAACTCAGAGACAAGGCAGCTGTGGAACATGCCAAACAGTTTGACCTCAAACATGTCACATGTACATAAGCCAGCTGATGTGACTCCTCACAGGCCTTGATATCTCTACTAGTGAGGAGTGAGAGATGGTCGGTGGCCAATGTAGATGTTTTGTGGTCATGTTGTTCCCTGGAGAGCAGTGCGCATTGACAGGGCTTCTGAGAGGCCAACAGCAATGTACATCTCACCGTCTCTCCTCCTCACCCAGCCATGAACCTTCTATGCCAGTTCAGCCTCACAGCAGTCAGCATGTGTGCTCATACCACTATTGATTTAGACAATAATTTGAAGACTGGGGGGAAAACACTATGCCTGTCATTACAGTGTTATACATTAGCCATTTTCAGATATGGGATTAACAACACAGCAGGATGATTTCCGCTCAGGTGCGTTCACAGCAACACAGAATTTTTGAGAGCGTTCAGGTGAGGGGTGGGGCCAGGTATGAATACCGCTGCGTAGATCACATGTTTTCAGAACATGACACATCAACACTGATGTCAGCTCTTATCACCAAAAGCTCTCCTGATATCTTCGTTGGCTCTGCTTTTTCATCTTGAGACATTTGTATTGATTTTGTCGGTCGCATCTTAGAAACATCATCAACATGCCACCTCGTTGCCAATCCTCCTTAGATAATTTCCTGCCGTGTTCTCACACGGGCTCACTCGGACAGACTTTTTACCAAGGGGCTGGCAGGAGAAAATCTAGAGAATTTCAGAAGATAACCTGCAGTTCAGTCTTTGTCTGAAAGCAGCTTTTATCACTATGCTGTTAGAGCTACAATGACAGTTTGTCACTCTGGCCTACAAAGTATCAGCAGCACGTCATGGGACTTTTTACACACACGTAAAACATAAAGGTGGCTTTCAAGAGTTCCCTTGTGAAAAACCAAAGTAATGTTTAAATTTTGTGTTTGTCAAATAAAAGGCGTGTATCTTCTGTCATAGTATTTCTGTCATCATAAAACATTTACAAACCCGGTGGATGACAGATTCTTTCCAAAACAGCGTCTGAAGACTGAAAAGTACACTAAAGAGACAAATTACAGGTGCGGAAGAGTTTAGCTCATAGCAAAGATAAATACGCCAAAAAACAGCAGCAACATCTCAGAAAAAAGAGTGTCAGCGAAACTCAAGCCTTTGAAACAACACTGACTGGCACTGCAGCATGTGTTTCTTGTCAGTCACTGTGGCAGCTTAGGGAAACAATAGACAATCGCCTCTTGAACCAACAGAGTACAAACGCAGACATGCTTAAATCTCAATTACAGTCACATGGTCATAAAAAAACCACACCCGCTCATAAACACCTTCAACTTTCACTCTCTCTCTCTCACACACACACACACACACACACACACACACACACACACACACACACACACACACACACACACACACACAACTCTACCAGTCAGCAGGTCCAATGCCGCCCTGGTTGAGATCAGTACTGCAGCTCTATGTCCGCTAGTTGGCTCTGCGTTGGCCTGTTCTCCATGAAGTCCTTTCAGTCTGTCAGCGAAGCCAAGTGGACTATACCAAGCCAGCCCATGGGGGGGGTGTCAGTTCATTGTACTGTTAGCTCCTCTGAGGTGATGGACAGCCTCGGCTCTCTCCCTCTTTCAAGACTCTCTAACTGCATCGAGGGGTGTTGACACTCTGCTCATCCATTGTGTCAAGTGGAAAAAGCTCTCTTTCATTCTCCGTTGTTCCTGCTCTTTCCTTGTCCCCTCCCTCTCTTCAGCTAGGAGGCTGAGTAGTAGAGTAACTGGCTCGCAGCAATAAGGAGAGTGACAGCTCGAGCTGACACACTGACACCACTGTGATTTCACCGGGGAGATAGACATGGAGGGCTGGAAAGAGAAATCTGTCCCCAGAGAGTCATCAGTCTAGGCCTCTTTTACTCTTTTTTTTAAATGGGGCCAACTGGTTTTACACACATCCACACTGCACTTTCCTACTGCTCGCAAAGATCAGATTAAATGCAGCCTGTGCCGTGTGTTAAAACTCATTCCACAGGGGTTACAACTTAATTGCATAGATCAAATTTCTGAAAACCTGGAAAAGTGTCAATTTTCATGTAGCCGTTTCTAGTTTAAGTCTTCGTCGGCATTACAGAAGCTGCCTATGTGTCTACATGGATGCAAGCGATTCAAGTGCTGTCTCATTATGCCCTTGCTCAGGTTTCACTGCAGTTGGATTAGCGGAACACCCGAGGCAGAGTCAAAGCTGTTAATGGCCATCTCTCCTCTCCTGTCCACTCGGACTATCCCTCCTTCCCTCTGGCCAGGAAACGCTGTGTGGTCCTGCTGATGAGGTGGTGGACCTACCCGTCGCTCACAACAGGGGAAGCTGGGAGGTGTAACCAGGCCCAAGTTCTTCCTCTCTTCTGGCTTCCCCTCTTTCTCACATCAACATGCTTTTCAAAATAACACCACAAATTAGCTGAGGGCTGCTGGCAAACTTCACAGTGGTGAGCTATGGCTGGGGGACTGTGATACTTGGCGAGGGAGGGTTAGAGTCGGGGAGGCTGTTTGGGATTTAAGCTGTTTATTTGAACTACACTCTCATCCAAACAGTCAGCTGCACCTCTGCTCCCTCGTCAAGCTCCAGAGCTTAAGCTAGGATTGTGGTGTTAGTGGGGAGAGTACAACTTGATACCCCCCTTCTGGCAGCGGCTGCCCTGAGCTTGGGTTACTTTATGGGAACAATGCGGCCTCTGTCCACGGCCTCCTACTATGTGAAGACATGGGCTCAGACAGGCTCGCTAGTGTCAGGCATGGCCAGGGGATTCATACATCACAACACCACACTGCAAACAGACTGAGCGCAGGGTTTAGGGGGAAAGCTTCCAAACACAGCTTCCCAGCTTTGCCTGTAAATGGCCCAGCAGAGCCCCTGTCTCAGCGCTCTAAGAGCTAAACCAGACGTGCAGCCCGTACCGGTGCAATGGCCCGTTTGCTCTTGGCTTGAAGGGCCTGAAAAAGTAATCCCTTCTGGGATTTTGTTTTTTGTACAACAGTATTTACAGTAAAACCTGACACATGGAATAAAGAGGGAATGTTGGAACCCCGAAATCAAATAGCGCCCCCCCTGGAGCAGCTTAATCTGCAACAGATGGGGACAGACTGATGGACGTTGATGGGTTTGGGCAGGCCTCTAAGAACAGTGGCCAACAGCCAGAGATGATGAGCCACGCGATGGTGATAAAATGGAACACTGTGCAGCTCATTACACTTTGTCTATATCAAATGCACATGCTTTAAAAGTTGCCTTTCCAGAATACCCCCAAACACATGCACACCACCAAGAACAAATTAACCATGTCCTCTCCACAGACACAGTGGGTATTGAGATGACACCAAACACAAGGGGGCGATATTGTATTTAAAGTGACAGCCCCATCTCAGTTTCCTAACACTGCTTGTACCTGACTTATGCAGTCAGTGAGCTGTGGAATTCTAATGAAATGCAGTTGGAGACAATGAAAGCCAGGGAGTGTGTGTGTAAAGCAGAAACACATGCAAGGGATCTATGGACCGCTGCTAACAAACCAGGATCCTGCTCTGTAGTCCTCTCTAATCTGCCCCGCGGCTCATCAGGGCTTTATTCCTGCTCTGCATATTTATGAGAATCAGAGAGGGTGAGAAAGGAAAATAAGATAACCTCCTCTCTTGTGGGAGAAATTAAAGCCTTCCTTTCATCAATCCTGATCAGAGTCCTCTTGCTCTCTCACAGGATTTTGTGCCTCTTACAAGGCTTTATTTACACTTTCACTTCAACAGAACTGACCCTACTCTTGTCCTGGGAAACAGAAGACAATCCTAAACATCTTCTCCTTTTTTTAGAAAAAAAAAGATCCCAAAGCTGCAAGACGGCAGTAGACCGCACTGGACCTCAAAGTCTGACTTTAGGCGTCTCTTTCCTGGAATCCTGCAGTGACAGTTAAGGATTAAAGAGATTAAAGCAATGGTCATTTATTTGATGCAAGAAAAAAGCCAAAATCCAATCCTAAGCGGTTCACACTATTTTATTATGGGTGGGCCCCTGGCATTGTTTTATCTGACTAACTCTCCATGAATATATAATTCAAAAGGGTGGCTCCATTAGCTGTGTGTTGTTATCCATCCTTTTCATCAGCAGGATGTTTTTTTAAGTAAGTGAGACCAAATCCGACTTCATGCTGCTCAAAGCAACACCAACACTGCTGGAGTGAACAGTATCATCTTATCCATGCTGTTAATCCCATCTTCTTTTTAATACATGTGTCTGCAAAGCTGCGTGTCTGTTACAGAGCCCTCAGGTCATTCACTAGAATCAGAATCTATTTGATAGAATGACATCAGGATGCGGCTGCTGCTTAAAACCCTGATTTAGAGAGGCAGTGGGGGGAAAGTGGCTGAAGGGAGAGGAGCCAGAGAGGAACACAAACTGTCAGACACGTGGTAGATGACGATGGAAGGGCCAGATCATTCCAGATCAGCGCTCCTGCCGTTATGCATGCACACATGCGCTCACACACACACACACACATACACTCACACCTCCAAGCCACCACAAGGCCTCATTAGCGCTGCATCCTCTCTGTCCATCTTTGGCAAAGTCACCTCTGCTGCAGGGACCAAAGACGGACACAGGCATAATTGGCCCGAACACAACCAACAGTGCACTGGGAATAGCTGGGTCTTTATAAGTGGTTGTGTGTGTGTTTCTGTGTGTGTGTGTGTGTGAGCGAGAGAGAGAGTTACTTTGACCCTGTTAATGCTGCACAGTTGGCAGGAGAGTGGCTGATGTCACATTGGATCAGTGGATGCTGATGATGATGATGGGGGCAGGACTTCTCCTGGGAACACCAGATTGGTGCTTTCAACACCTCCATCCATCACCACTATCCTCTGGCATATCCGCCATCAAAAAACATCAAGACACAGACAGCAACAACAAAAAAATTCTGACTATTAAAAAGGATATCCACTCTGAAGGATAGTTCACGTAAAGTAGAGGCAGCTTTCACCTAAGCCCTTCATTTAAAATTAAAAATAGATTTAAGAGTTGTGAAAAGTGAAGTAACCACGACCACTGCCATAAGAACAGCTAATCGGTTAAGCACTTCAGCTTCACCTAGACCAACACAAAAATGCCTCAGAGCATTAACAGACATGTACAGTTGCTCCCCACTCAGCCCTGACTGGCTGCTAAAGCACCACATATCTGAGTGGGGCAGACACAGAGGGGCCAGCAGGAAAACCAAGGCCTCTCACTTTGATCTCTGGACTGCAGCCCATTTAAATGTTTGTGTTTGAGATGTAGACCTTTAATTTTGGCCTGATGGGTTCCAGGCTCTTTGGGTTTAGCGTGGTATGTCGGATATAGGAGTGTTTACACAGTCTCCCTCCAGCTCTCCTGGTGCTGAAATAAGTGCATTAAGATGGATGGATTTACTTAGTCTTTAACCTTGGGATTTGGGGAACAAACTCTGAATGACCTCTTTGTGTTGCCGGAGGCGATGGAGGGAGGCCGCCCCACACTGCTGCTGTGTGTATGTTTCCTCAGCACCAACAGACCCATTCACAACATCCTTAAACTGATCCTCAATCAACAAGCTTCAACCAAGCAGACGACAACTACCCATGGTCTCACATATGGTATTTTATACATATTGACTTACCAGCCAGAAAATCTGAACATGTTGTGACTTTAGCAGGGCAGATATAAGGAAAACACAATATTGATACTGATAATGATGGGATGCATTGTGGTCTTTTTGTGCACCATTTTGTAACAAACCCGTCTATTTTTCAATATCTTCTATGCTGACTGATTGCAGAGAGTAAACCAATGTTTAATGCACAATAAGACTCACTGGAAGAGCATTCCCTTCAACTGAGATCAAAACTAATGAACTCTGATCAAACTCTGATATTGACATTGTGATTTTGTGAAATACAGTAGCCATATTTGTCTGTCTGTCAGATAGACAAGGTAATGTGAGATGTAGACATGGGGTCTGGGCCATTGTTTGCAAGAGCGAGCCAGTAAATCAGCCAGCGCTCCCCTTGATTTGTTAACCTTTGTTTGGCTGTGTCAGCACAAGAGGCATGGCTGGAGCGGCCCCCTTTCATGCTCATGAAATACAGCCTCTCCCTCTGTGGTTGAAAGCATGAGGAGGAAGGGGGGGCTTCCCTCTGTGCAGTACAGGATATTGAGCTTCCTTTACCCTTTAGAGATACATTAAATGCTCCTTGTGGGGGATAAATAACCAATAGAGGCAAAGAGCACTCGGGAAACGCTTGGAATCTGCTTCAGTGATGCATCATTCAGAGTTAAGTCCTCCAGATCCCCGTCTTATTTCTCAAAACATTCACATTTATTAAATATCCAAAGAGCAGTATGATTCGTATTAAGCTTGTGGCTCAGCCAAAACAACAACAATGCTTTTTTCCAGCAGTAATGTCTGGAGGGAGGTGGCAGCAGCCTCTCTGTGACCTCACAGCCCTGGGGAGGGAAAAAAAAGAGACCGTCCTTGACTGCAGCCGTTCCTCAGGACGCACAAAAGGTCAATGGTAGTCAGGTCATCTTTCCACTGCGCATCAGGTCAAGTTTCATGGGCAGCCCTGATTTCTTGACATACCAACCCACACAGACGGCAGAGGTCAGCGTGAGGGCAGAGCAGGGAGCCCGGGGCAGTAAACCAACACTGGTGCTGTGAAAGGCCAACCTTCTCTTTCCAGTCCACTGAGTGAGTTAAGGAGCTGCCTGGGTGATTTGTGGCGTGAATGTTGCCCCCTATATCACTTGAGATTACAGCAGGTGGCGGCCCACAGCCTGCAAGTGCACACAGCTCCAAACGGCCAGTCCTCCTCTCAGAAAGCCCAGAGAGAATGAGACGGGGAGAAAAAAACAAGTTCTCTGCTCCCTCCCACACAATAATACGCTCACAGGCAATTCTGCTGCCGACAGAGCTCTCTATGACAATCCAGGGAGCTCTTCAGCTCTGATATCTGCCACAAAAGTTCACCTCCGCTTTTCCCTTTTCCGCAATTTTTTAAACAATGTCATCAGCGCCGCAAATTACACCTCTCACATCGCACAGTGTTCTGCGTCCCTCGGTGACAGACGCACTCAAGCCCGACACACTTCACCGGCGGCGCTCTTCACGCTGGCGTCAGCCCCGGGTCGCGCTGTAGCACCGCTTCATTTTCACATTAACTCCAGTAAAGCATGGTGAAATCAGCGTTGTGCTGAGGGGGGGGGAAACTGAGAATCACTACACTGTGCACTTCAATTCACCCCCACACTGAACCCGCTCTCACATCGCAGACCCAGCTGCTAGTGTCTCACCGGGGACCGGCTGCTATAATACATCCACCAGATGAACTCTCCTGTGCATTTTACCGACTCCCTTGAATAGAAATGAGGATTATTTCTAATAATGACCAGAGTTTAAATATGACTTATGATAATAAATACATGGGTAAAAGGTAATTCAAGTCTGTGTAAAGCATGTGTGTAAAATTAAGTTTCAGTATCACGGAAAAACACATAGTATTCTTTATTATGAAATACTAGGAAACAGACACCACGCATTTCCCCTTCAACTCGCTTCAGCAGTTTGCTCTGCCCCCGGGTTTGATTGACAGCTTTCGCATCAGCCCTTATAAACCGAACCAAGCAGCAAAACAGACCTGAGTTCCTTTTAATTGAACCAAACAGGTTAAGTCTGAAATCACAGCCTGCACTAACAACCCTATTTAAAACAACCAATCAATAGGGTCAGGGGGGGGGTTCAGTAATTGTAACGTTAAATGCAGAGGCAAGAAAGATCCCACTCAGTCCATGTTTGTCAGCACACACATATGTCTCAGATCAGATCAGGTTATTAAAATGAGATTGTCGGTGAATCCCAGTTGTCTCCAGTGAAAGTTTCTCAAAGTACCGGATGTAAACTGGTCACTGCAGAGGCCGAGCCTCAGCTCCCTAAAAGCATCCAGTCCATTTTAAATAGATTCCATCTACAGGGCACACACCAGACTCAGCAGTTCACTGATGAGAACATTTTTACGTCTACTCTTGATAAATGGCACTGCAGAGCTTTTTAAATGTCATCCGGCATTATCTTAATCTTGCTGCTGATGCTCGGCTCGACAAACAATGCACGTTGAGCCCAGTGACTTAGGTATGTGAGTCTCCAGGACAGTCGTCATGACAATATCGTGAAGGATTGGATTGTATCTGGGCGACAAGATATTACTGGCCTTGGGCACAGCCTTAATCATTTGATAGATCTGCCTGCAGGGCTCTGTGATGACACACTGCGCTGGTTTGTCATTACAGATATCTGTATCAACCAGGCACTTCAATGGACTCCCCAGACAACAGCCGCAGCGTTAATAAGGCTCGGTTCCTGGTTTCCACCTACAGCGCCTTGAGAGCAGCTGAGACTTTGGCAAAGTTGTGTATTTCACTGGCGGCCATCGGACAACGCCGCGTCTTTTCCAATGGTCCCCGCCCGCTTGCAGAGCAAATGAATTGGGATAGGTAGCTGACACCTGCAGGCGCATCAGCAACCACGATAATTGGAGCGAACATTTAATGAGTCCAAGTTAATGAAATCCATTCCTGAGCAAACTGAGCCCAGAGTGAGCAGGACTGGGGGAGGAAAACGGAGAGGGAAAGCAGGAGAGAGAGTGATAGTGACTCTAAGCTCCACTGTTGACACCGACGGCCCCGAGCTGACGCCGACAGACGTCAGAGAACTAAAAAAAGCTGCATTCACATCAGTTGGATTTTCCTTTTTTAAAATGCAGCGTAGGCCCCGGGTGAAACAACTCTCAGGCTTTTGAGGGAGCATGAAAAATACACAGTAATACAGTAATTATTGAGCAGGTGAGAAAGCAACGGGATTAAAAGATGAGGGACCAGCACCAAGTCTTCAAAGAGATCTGACGTTGCCCTGGGCTGATTTCTGGTCCTGCTGCAGTGAGAACAGCCGACAGCCAGTCATTAGCAGGGCTGCACGTCAGCTGCTGAATTACAATTTACTCCTCATATATTCAGTGCATCATACCTTTGTTCCATTCAGTCACAATATGATCAGAAGAAATGGCACCCAGCTTTGAATAATACACACAATTTGCAGGAAACATCGGAGCACTGGTTGAATATTTTCTGATACTATGAATCTTTTGAAGCCTGGTGTATTCACCACAGACAATGTTTTCAGAATATGATGTGTGAAATGTTTACATCTTGCCCTGACCTGTTTCCATATTGTAAGTGAAGCTGGGTTCTTAATGACTTGTGTGCAGCATCAATAATAAGGTTTCTGGCTTTGCTTTGCTTGGCAGTGGTTTTTGCATGCTCTGTTATGAATTTGTTAGAAGCCTAGAGCCAAAATAATCATTATGTGTACCAACAGGAAGGTGCACAAACCGTCACACAAATAGAGACTTCTTGCACCTGCCTTTAGGCAAATATTGACATTCATACGAGCCCGTTCCGCTGTTTTTGTTGGAGCTGTTGCCCGTCCAGAGGTTTGGTTGCATTACAGCGCTGGTAATCCCCTCCAACAAAAACCCACCTGACTCTTTAATCTCAACACCACCCTCCATAAAAATACCAGTGCTCCTTGCTCTCCCTGCACCTGGATTCTTTTACTCGCCGATTGCGATAGCAGCATTATTTAGCATTAGCATATGGAAGGGGAAGGGGAGGGGACAGAGATGGTAAAAGGGAAGAAAAGAGGGGATATTTAAATGGAAAGAGGGGCCAAGAGAGTGGACTATCATGGAGCTGAGAGAAAGCGTATTTTGTGTACTGTTTCCCCAGTCGGGTCCTTTCATAGAGGGGGAGAGAGGGCGGCCTTGTGTTGATTTAGGCCACACAAAGGGGGCCTTAATCCTTTCAAGGGAACCACATAAGTCCACAGAGGAGCACGTTCAAAAGGAAACCTTCCTGTCAAGCGCGGCCATTGAGCCTTCCCAATGGACGCCACAAATCAAGCCCTGGAGGGAATCAAAGGCCAGAATGTGGGAAATGTGTTCGGAGGTCCGCGCGGAGAGCCGAGGGGAGGTTCAGGGACCTGTCATCAGCAGTCGGCCTTGTTTCTGCCACAGTCCCGGAGGGGTCATAACCCTCATCTCCGAGCCTACAGGCCCTGCATACTAACCCCATTACGGAGGAATGTCCATTCACACGGGGCACCTCCATTATCCCTGAGCCAGAGAAAATGGGGCTGCTTTTAACAGCAAATTAGTGACTTAATAATGAGGTCACATGTGGTGTTGGCACACACAGGCCGTGAGCAGATGCCTGTCCTGTCCGCACTTCATTCCTCTACAGCGTCAGTGCATCCTCTTCCTCTGGCTGCAGCGCATTACAGCACATGTCTAACAAACGCCACATTGTTTCCAAACCATTACATGTCACATACATGTAGAAGCCTGCACTGAGCATGTTTCTATGACTCCATCTGATGACTGCTGGCACAAAGAAATTAGTGTAGAGTAGATGTGGAAAAACAGCAGAGCAGTGTTTCATATGTGTGCGCCTCGAATGAATATGTGGAGGTAATGCATCTCCTGGGCGTACATTACATTTAGTGAACTCGGACGATGCACAGCCATTTGAATCACACGTCATCACTGCAGCACAGTAAATGGTGAATATAAAATAATATCTGTACCTTTAACTGCGGCTGTGCTGAAGAACTTCTCCGAGCCGGCATTGGAGACCTGGAAGAGAGGAAAATAGAATGAGCAAAAATATTTAAAAAACAGCTGAATATAATAAAATTTCCCTCCAAAATGTCCACACCGAGCCCTAGATAACATTTCTAGGGACATCTCAGACTGCAGATAGAGCGGACATTACTGGGTTATGGTAAATGATTATTAGGCCTTAATCACCAAGCTGTCATTGTAAAGTAAATACCTGAACTCACCCCGATAAGGTTTATTAGATGTGATCATCTCTGACATTGTGTGTATTTAACAGAGGGCCACTGTTTTTTACTAAGACAAGATCAGATTTAATCTCCTTTAGGGCCAATACATATCCACTGTCTGTATCCTGTCACATCCACATTATGCCTACAATTATTTGGGCACCTGAGCGTCATCAACAAAACCATCACTGGGCGCGAAGACTCAAGCAAAAACAAGTGACTCTTAATATTCAGGCCACTTGATGGCACTGTTGCTCCGTGACAAATCAGTCCCATCCTTTCTCCTGGAGCGCGGAGAGCAGCGCCGTGTTAGAAATAAAACCTGAATCTGACAAATAATAAAACCCAGACGCGGATGAAAATAATAGAAAAATGTCCAAGATAAACTTTACCACACTCATCAAAATTTTGCAGAATTATCATGAAACAACAGATAAGTACAAGTTGCTGAGACAGGACAACACCCGTAAAGCTGGGAGGGAGACAGATGCAGGTTTCTCTGAATAAAATGAATTCCTGATAAGTGGCTTTGTGGATTCACCGGGCTCGGATTTCCATAATTTTAAATTGTGGCCCGCATATGACGTGAAGGCATTATGCTCTCACACGTTTTCTTGTGATTTATAGAAGCTTAATGACAGGGATATTCAAAATCTGCGTGCACTGACAGCCTGGTTATCTGCACGCCCGTGTTTGTATATAGTCGCCTGGCTGTTATTCAGGCTTTAGGAGAAAGACATGAGAACAGGAGAGTGCAGTTAAACAGCTAGTCTACACCAGGGCGGATTTATTGGTGAAATATTATAATTGATCGGTTATCAACACGGCGCTGACAGCATGTAAACAATGAAAGAAGCAGAATAAATGACAGCAGGACAGGTGGTCCAGTGGTTTCTGTTCAGAGCGTTGTGCCACACACACAAACACACACGAGCACACGCACGCACACTGTTAAATACACGTTAGATTATAGGACGGATCGGAACCAGCGCGCATACCTCAGATTGTGGCACGGTTAGCGAGAAGGCAAATAAGTCAGGATATTACTTTCTCGGTCTGGTAAACGTGGCCTCGTTTCACATTCTGCTTTTCAAATCGTGTAATCCACATAAGAGGCGGCGAAGTCAACTCCTTTTTAAATCGAGGACAGCCATGCGGAGAGACGAGAAGCCTTTCCAAGAAAAAAAGAAAAAATCCAAAGCCGCTCACAAAGCTACTGCGCCTTCTGGACAAAGGGAACCATGTGTCTGGCCACGGAGAGCTTCTGTGACCGCAGCGAGGCGACGAGAGCCAAACCCCCTGGTGCTCCTTCCTCTCCTGGTTCGGAACACAGTGTTGTTTTGACACGTATATATTCTCCTGTCGGAAATATCCGTGAGTGGAAACCAGCAGGATCCGGGAGGGTGTGTGTCGGTGCGCAGAGAGAGCGCTGCGTCCGACGGAGGGAACCAATCCACCAAAGCGCACGGCCAGTTCCACCAGTGCAGACAGGGGCAGTGAGCGGAGATTCACGAGGTAAGAGTCCGCTGTGAGTTCAGCTGCAGAGCCAGTGTGCCGTTCTCTCTGAGACGGATCCCGGTCGTTGGCACTCGAGAGCCTCTCCCCATCCGCTCCTGGGCAGCAGACAAGCTCCCATTCATCCAGCGACTGACTGACGGAGCACTCCCGCCGCTGCCTCCACGCCTGGGTCCTCCCACTTCCTGATTTACAGGCGGACTTGGATTCAACCTCGGTCGCTCCTTCACGAGACAAACACTCGCGCTTTCGGCCCCCTGAAAAGCTCTGAGGTCACAGGTGCGCACCTCGGCGCGCTTACCTTTTGCGTAAAAGGCGCGCAAAAGGGAAGAGCGCAGCGCACCAGAGCAGGATAAGGAGCCGAGAGAGAGGGAGAGGGAGATGAGGGAGGGGAGAGCTGAGGCAGAAAGATATTCTTTCTTTCACTCCGTACTGAGTGAGGTGATGTCAGCCGCTAATGAATTTCCCAGTAGGGTGCCGCTACCGTGAAGGGAGGAAAAACAAAACGCTCCTTTATAAACAGCATGCACCCCCTCCTCTCTTCCTGTTGGATCAGCTCCCACTGCACTGGCCTGAAGGGAGGTCAGCCAGTCATATAAAAAGCACTTACAGTCATTCAGCCTTCAGTGCGAGCTGGGAGCTCTCCATGGCCCACCCTGACAGACCTAGAACTTAATGAGCTTCCGGCCCCGCACCACAGACATAAATCACAACGACCAAGCTTATTATTATGTGATAACTTTTCCAAGACCTAGAATGATTTTCCCTCATGACACGTTGCATGTCTCCCCCGGCAACACAACAGCCCCATTGAAACTGTCAGATTTCAGCTTCTTGCTCCAAAAGGCAACCTTCCAGTGTTTGGGGCCAAAGTGAGAGGATCACACAGATTTATTAAGGAGGGACACTATCCTGCTAAGATTCACACTGCGGGCCTGAATCTACTGTTTACCTGAGAGGCAACAGCACTTATCATTCCTTGCTTGTGTCCCTCATCTAAAGCGAATTTTCCACTTGTCCAACTACCCACTAACACCTTGGAACATTTGGCTTTTGTCTGCAATGGGACTATTGCAAGTGACTTTACAGTAGACACACGTTTTAATCTGCTCTGGCTCTGATCTACAGTGATGAGAAACAAACTCCTGGCAATGGAAACAGAGTCAATTGCCTTTGTAAGATGGGTTCAGCCATGTTTAAAAAAAAACTCACTAATTTTGGGGTAACATATGTATAAAGCTGGACATTGCTGGAGAATCCTCCTAAAGCTGGAAACCCTTGCATTCTATAGCTTGTCTAATGAGCATTAACCCACCGGCTGGGAGGTCAATAGATCTACAATGGAGTCACATTGCAAAGTATTTCCTTGCCAGCTCAGCCCAAGCAACCACAGAGCAGAAAACAGACTTAGCTCATAGCTGCGATGCTAATCCGTCCCTCGGTAACGAAGAGGCCGAGGCTCAGTTGGCTGCCTGGGACCGGCCATGCAGACATGGAGTCATGGAAAATGGGATCTGCTTCTGAGAGTGGCAAATCAAATCCTCACACACAAGAGTTGACACAAGAGCACTTTCCCCAAACTGCAGTGAGAAGTTCACTTTTAACATTAAAAACATTATTGTCCATATACGTTGAAAGGCTGTCCATAGATGCACTGATGGCATACAGAGCTAAGAATGTGAAGTACCATCAGGGGGTGGGAAGGATTGGCCTCTGATGGCTGGTTGAAGTCCAGCCACTTGGTTGAGCTGCAGAGGATAAAGGCTGTGGTCACAAAGGGCCTGGGAGAAAGAGCAGCCTACAGGACCATGTGCTCATCAGGTTACAGGCTCCTGCTCTGCATCCATACAGGTTTCACAGATGTATGCATTGTGCACCCAACCTCTTCATCTAATGGAATAATTAACCTCTGCCCTACCGTTGCTCATCGGCTGTGGGAAAGCATCTCTGATAACAACTGTGAAATGATTTAGCTTTAAAATGCCACAGTACAGAGTTATGCAGAAACAGTACAACTTGTCTAAAATTAGTTGCAAATGTACTAACTGTGGTTACTAATTCGATCACAAGGCGTCTTATGTTTGAAGTGGTGATTGTGATGAAACATCAAGAGCAAATCCTGGTTTGGCTTCAAACGCATGACATGGCGGGCTTCAAGATATGTATTTATACGACTCCCACCGTCAGAAAATGGCTACCAGTCCTTTCCACAGGCCTGTGCAGCTGCAGCAGCAGTGAGCGAGCCACTGCGCTCTCTCTCTTTTAAATGGCCATTATCAGATTTGAGAGCGACCACAAGTCTGTGATTACAGTCACGCTGCCAAATAAATCAGCGTCCGGATCTCTCACCACACATTATTCTTAATTCAAATGAAATGCTGACAGAGATTAACATGCACATGCAAAATGAGAACCCTGCACAGTTTCACTGCGGAAAAACATCAACCTTGCTCGGGAACGAAGCAATGAGATCAAACACAATGTCTGGGTGTATGCTATGTATCTCAGTAATTGCTGTCTGGGCACGTAAGGTCTGTCTTTAGACCATCAGCTTCACACTGACATTTTGTCATCTTTTATTCTTTTTTTTGGAGACTGATTCTCCACTTCAAAGAAACCAGAGGCATGTTTGTCTCCCCCCAAACACAACCGTGGTTTAATTTTACAGGAACTCTCTTCTAGATTACATCCCAGGGGACCGGCTCGCCTTTATGAGCCTTCCTGCCATTACACCAAATCTAGCCTCGTTTAAAATATTACTGATAAGTGTAACATGAGTCCTGGAAATGGAATATGTTAAAAGCTCTTATTAGGCTTGTAGGCTGACTCCAGCCTCTGTCTTTGCCGTACAGGGCTGGGGCTAAATCTGTTTCATGTATTTAAACTAGACTGGATGTGAAGAATTTTCTTCATGATCCTAAACACAATTGTTACCAGCTCTGAACAGCAGTCATCTCAGGTGGGGGGTGTTGTGGAAACAGATTCACCTCATATTGAAAGCTCTGTCAGAGAGAGATACAGTAATTCCTGAGACAGACAAAGGAGTAGAGGATAAGTAAAAAGAATATGATGAGTCTAGTGCCATATGAAACTGGAGGATATTAAGGTTTGTGTTTCATGGTAGTTCATGAGATCTTTCAGTCTGGACAAAACCACATTGTCTCAACATTAGAAAGTATGTACTATATATATTTAGGTAAAATTATACTAAAAGCCTTTCGAGAGCAACGTGTGTATATTTTGTCTTTTTTTTAAGTTTGATAAAAAAAAATCCTACAGACAATACATCCGACCATATCTCCCAGCACCCTGCACTGGGTTGTCAATGACAACTGGCAATAATCTGTACACCCCCCCCTCGACAAGAAGCACTGACAGGCCCTTTCTTCCCAATTCCTCAGACATGTAGCCAGATATAAATTAATCTGTCACTCATTGCTAACATTAATGTGGGGATGACACACGGCTATGCATGCAAAGACACACTACTAGACAAAGCCACATGTGCCCAGCATTAAGAGCCGTTACACAAACTGGGACACCAGAGCACGCCAAAAGTGGAAAAGCCTGTGGAAAAGCCTTTGGAAAAGCTGACAGTCTTCTCTTGTGAACTGCATCAATCACACATCCTGACAGAGAGAATGGAAGATTTAAAGACCTCAGACATTCCATTTGCATTGGCACAGCCAAGCTTTTCAGTATTAAACCTGTAAATAACAATGCCAAAAATGAATCTCAGCGTTTTATTGTTTTTCCACATTTATTCAACCAGTGTTTATGACAGTTTATATACAAACAGTATGATTGGCATTCAGGGAACATTTAGGAAGATTTATGGACGCAGGGATGAAAGAGTCTATCTGATCCGATGAACGATACCTTTGTAGGTCTTTGTGATACAATAAAACTTCCCGAGCCTAGAGAGATATGAAGCTTACGTCATATGTCAGCTGGGGATGCAGTGGAGAAAAAGTATTTCTTCTGGTTGTTAAAAGCCTGTGGAGGCTACATTATCTGCTTATCTGTATCCGCTTATCTCCCCGCGGTCTCTGAAAGCAGGCCAGGGCCAGAAGAGTTCAAGATAAATGGCCTGATCAATGGCAGACATTATCTGCATCTGGTGGGCAATAATCAGATCCAGTTGACATTGTGGGTGCAGAAAGAGCTGGCCTGTCAGCAGGAAACAAAAACCTACTCCGCTGGCCATCAGTGTAATGTCACTGCCGTGGGACGCACTTTGGGAAACAATGCAGAAAAGAAAATTGGTTTAACCTCCCTGGCTTCAAAAGCCTTAGTTACATCCCTAATGCAGCCCCTCCCCAACACACACACACACACACGCTTACAATGCCGCTGCTCAGTCACAAGAGAAATAAGAGACCCTTTTGCCTAAATTACAGACATTGCCGTGGAATGTGGGCTGTGGGCCGCGATGCTGTGGATAATTTCAGAGCAGTCAATCACTCCCTCCCTTTCTAACAGAAAGAAAACATACGTGCTGCCCACTTCAAAACACCAATGCACGCACACACACGCAAGCACACACACACACACACAATATAATGAGCAGACCATCATACATATGAGCTTGATTTACCTTTTACATTTTCATTAAATGTCAGTGTACTTATTGTCAAATCAAGCCAAATTATTTTAAAGGCCAAATCTGCATCAATATTTATAGAGCTGTCACTAACTCTTTATGTTGAGATTTAATGAACCGGAAAAATTGAATCGTCAAAGTTCTGAGAACAAAGATTAGGCATGTGCGAGTGAAATCAGAATTTTAATGTGCTGTATTTTAAAGCTGAAGTTCAGGGCTTTAACATATAAATGAGCCTTTTAAATTCAAGCCCTCACTAAACAAGATCACATATTGCTGATCAAGCCCATCAGTGTCAGGTAAATCTCTGCAGTATACCACAAATTCAAATCTGTGGTGACTTTTTTTCGTAATGCACACCCAACGTTGTAGGTAAAGAAACGTTTCTGACACTCCAGACAATAAAGGAAACTTAATGTTAAGATGCAGATTTACAAAACAGAAAGTGATCTTAGCTAGTACAACCCCCCGTGGCTTTTCCTCAGAGTGCGCTAAAAGAAGAGAAGGGTTGTCACCTTACTGCTCTCAGACTGGTTTGTAAAATATTTGAAGAAAAACAGCAATTACATTTACTTCACCGCGCTAACACATTATTGTCTTGGAACTGTGGATATCTATTTGGCAGGGTTTGTGTAATTACTGTCTCTGCCAGAGGGGGAAACCAAAATTCTGTCCTGCAAGTTGAATATTTTTACTTTCATCTCTAGAACATGCACATTTCTTTGATTGTATTTCTGCAGCTCTGCATTGTAATGGCTACGCTACCACCGTAAACACGATTCTGTGCAGCTTGTCAAATTCATTGATTAACACAGCATAACGTCAAGAAGCTGTGGAGTCATTTGATCCGAATGGCAATAGAAGGAGAACTATAAGCCTCTTTTAATTTCACCCCTGTTTTGAAGCTCTCCAGTGGAAATACATCCCAGACAGAACTACCACTGACAGATAACCCGCTGCACGGTGAACCCCCAGCTTTCATTTTTCTCCCTAATCTGCATGCCTTTATATTTGTGGAGACCCAGCAGACGTCTCAAACCAAAGAGCTGTGGCGCTGGAGCCCCCCACAAGGCCTCAACTTAATACTAACCAAGAGCAACTGCACTGGCAGGGATATTATTTTCCCTTTTTTGTTTCTTTCTTTCTTCTCGGCGTCGCAGTGGGAGCAAGGGAAACAAGGGGAGGCAGAGAGATTAAGGAGGAGGAACTAGAGAGGAAGAGAGCAGGGTAGAAAATGAAACAGGATGAGATGGGGAGAGACATAAAAGATGGAGGGGACGAGAGAGAAAGAACGGGGAGGTAGCTGGGTAAAGGAGGAGGGGAGAGAGAGAAAGAACGGGGAGGTAGCTGGGTAAAGGAGGAGGGGAGAGAGAAAGAACGGGGAGGTTGCTGGGTAAAGGAGGAGGGGAGAGAGCCTGCTGTGTCTTCAAAAAGGAACGACTACAGGAAAGCACTGAGGAAATCACTACTAAGGCCTTGTATGAAAACCTGTCTGACCCTGAGCAGACCCCCCGAGTGACTCACCCAGCTGGAGGAGTATGGTCTGAGGGATTAGACCTCTGACACGCTCCGTCAAGACCATTCTGTCAGGCACCGACTGAGACAGCCCCAGTCACCTCCACCCCACCCCCCCCCACCCCAACCAAACACACACAAACACACACACACACACACCCAACTCCCCCGCGCTCCACTTCAACAAGCCTCTCCAAGGCTCTCTCGGTGCTCAACAGCTCCGGAGTGGGGGCCTGATGATAGGCTCTCTTCGGGGACACGAGATGGGCCACGGACATCAAAAGCCAGCAGGGTGACAGACAGCAGGGAGGTCTCTGCCAACCCACCCCCCAACCCTTTTCTCTTTCTGTAGCTGTCTTTCTAGCTCCCTCCATCTTATCCCCGGCCCCCGCTGGTCATTGAGAGGTTTCTAATTGCATTTTGCAAGTCCGGAGCTAAATAAGGTCATTGTTCTGTCCACAGTAGCCGCCCTGCACAGGGGCTGAATGATGGGAAGGAGAGACATGGGAAGTTAAGGCCCCTTTGAGATCCAAAAAAACAGATGGAACAAGATACCTGACGGGAGAGATGAGCTGTGACCTGTCAAAAGGAAAATGTGGCCAGAATGCTGATTGTTTCTTTTATAGTTCTGGTCTTTCAGTAGTTGACAGTTGCCCCGGGTGGTGTTCACTCCGGAGAAGAATCACAGGCTACATCCACAATACGTTTCACTTTGAAAAAGCATTAACTCTGCTATGGGTACTTCTGGCTTCCACTCTACTCCTGAGTCTTAGAGCCACCCAAACGGGGGGGTCTGGAATCCCCGCTGGCCCTGTTTTAGTCTGCAAATGCCAGGGCTGTGTTTTGGTCTAGATGGCGAAAAAATTTAGAGGTTTAGAATCGAAGATTTGTAAACACTTACAACAGCTTTCGGATTTGGTCTTTTAGATCGAGACGTAGCCTTCACTGATTCGTCAGACTCCTATCACATGATTCCCTTTCTGTAGAACACAACCGACATTACCCACGACTATCAGTATAACACAACATGGATAATCAATTACAAGCGTTGCTGTCCTTGTTGTCTTTGCTAACAGCTGTTGTGCAGTTAAATTCTGCATTTGTAGGAGAGGAGATAATATTCAAGCAATCTAGCTCTTGTTCATACTAACAAACAAGTGCTTCTTTTGAGGACCGGGACACGTATGTGAGTGGTCACATAATATGCATTTTCAGGTGTGTTACTATGAATTAAAACTAATACTGAGCCAAAATGCATGTAAAGAAGGAGGTCGTTTCAGTTCAAAAACACAGTTTCTGTGTATGAAAGGGGCCTTCTGGCTGTGGTTTAGACGGCTCTATGTGTGTGAGTGTGCTAGGATCTGAGCCTCTATCATGTGACAGGGTGTTTTAACATGTAAGAGTCCACTGAGACAGTGCTTAGATATCCTCCCTGACCCCTTCGTCATCTCCCGCTCTGTGTAACACTAGAACACAGGAGACCGGCTGAACAAGAGGAAGACTGTTTGTGTGAGTGTCTGTGTGTGAGTGTGTGTGTTTGGAGACGGGAGCAGTTTCATCTGTGAACCGGCTCCTTTCCCTGGTGGCGTCCCTACAGAGGAAAAGTGAGCTGGTGGTTTGTGACCTACATGTGGAGCTGGTTGCGGGCTGCAGACTGGGGCCATGACTGGACTGCAGGGGGTCTGACTGTTGATAGGAACGGGAGGCCTCTTCCGCTTTGAAGCCCTGTATATCTAAATATTTCATGACCCCCTCATCTACAGCCCCTTTTATCGGATTTACGCGCTGGCTCGTGGCTGCTTTTCATTAATAGCACAGTGAGACGAGTTAGTGTTGATCTAATGACCCCATCAGCGAGGCATCTGTGAGGGAGCCTCTCCCGAACCCGAGTCCTTCTGGCACTGAGCGTATCTGGAAGAAGATCTCGTTAAACGCTGGTAACAATTACACCAATTACAGATAAGCCTAAGTGTGTCAAAGCCACAACATGATGTTTACAATGATTAGCATGCAGCATTATCAGCAGTGATGGTAATCAACGCTGGTGCCTGGTGCTTCACAAGATCACAGGGCTCTTAATCTGTCATCATTGATAAAAGGCCACCGGCTGCCGACAGACCTGAGCGTTGCTGTCATGTTTGACACCAGCTCATGCTGCTGGTGCTTAGCTCCAGTTAAGGCAAACTAGGTTTGACAGTAGCCGTTACAAGAACTGTACAACGACTTCAAAAGAGAGAACTTCAGAACTCGCCGCACTCGCCACTTCTGCTCGTAATCGTCAAATGCATCAAACAGAATCACTTTGAGGATCTCACTGAAGCAGTAAACACTCCTGGTTATCAGATCTGCACACATGAACATTGTGTGTTTGCAGCAGAGAAGTGGAGCACATCATGGGCTAGTAGATTTCCACAAGGGCGCGTGCTGTCATGGCGCAGGGCACTAGTCTGGAAATGTCTCTGAGGCTGGTGACCACGACATAAGGCCCTGCTTGTCTGCTTGTAATAGAGATGCCTTTGAGAGCGCCTGCATCTGCCTGTGGGACACATTCCACGCTTTCCTCCACAAACTCTGGACCGCCGTCAGGCTCAGGGTCCTAAATGTGCACATTGTGAGGCTGCCCTGCTGGCCTGACAGCAGCACATTCACCGAGAGGTTATTTGAGTGGGCCCAGGCTCCCAGGGCACAAATATAGTGTGTTCTGCCTCTGAAAGTGTTTGTGATACTTTGTCAACAAGTGTGTTGTTTGTGTTTAGGTAATTGTGTTAAACGATTCACCTTAGAGTTTGGTTTTCATATTAAAGTGATACCGGGAAAAAAGCTAAGCATGTGCCAGTGTTTGTAACTGGGATATTCCGTTTTCTGTCAGTGTTTGGAGCCTGGTGTCCGGGGGGGCCACACAGGACCAGTCAGTGCCAAGGGCCACCGAGGCAACAGCCAGCGCTAAGCCCGATCATCAGTGCCTGTGTGAGCTGAGCTTACCATGAACTGTGTTTACCAACACCAGGCTTCAACAGGATGATCTGGGACAGCCTGCTCACTCTCTCTCTGATACACACACACACACACACACACACACACACACACACACACATAAGAGGATTTGCACTGTCAACAGGGACGGGCTGCGTTGCTTATCCACAGGGAAAGCTGCACCACCACACACAGCTTGACCCCAACTCACATGCCCGGATGCACAGGTAAAACACATACACACACACACACACACACACACACACACACACACACACACACACACACACACACACACACACACACACACACACACACACACACACACACACCTCTAGATTTGACACAAGGATAAATGATTTGTTGTGTAGATAACGTTTATATCTCAGTTTGGTGAAAGGCTGAATGAACAAAACTGTGATCACACAGTTGAACTCAAACACACATTAGGACACTGTGCTAATAATTTTAACACAGAAGCTAAACTCAACAATAAAACACAGGACTTTTCTCACTTGTAATCCCACTCGTGAATAAATGGAGAATATTATTGTGTATGTACATAAACGTCACTACACTATATGAAACTATACTAACTCAGTCTAGTCTGAGATGATTTGTAAGTGTTTTTCTTTAAAGCTAGACAATATAGCTCAATATGGATTTGTTAGAGGCAGCATTGGCTATGTCTTCCACTGCCACTGTCTACTGATTAGTCTGCTCCGATGGCCACATTGTAACGTGATAATAGAGGGTGGCTGGTTGGCCGGCCCTGAGGAAGTCATTTGGATTGGGTTCACAAATTCTCTGACCAGGGATATCACAGGAACATATTTCAGTCATGTTCAATGGAGTCCAGACTCTGAGTCCACTAAAGCCTCTGGTGTGTAGGGGAATCAAACCGGGCCAGGGACGCCTGCAAACACCTGCCACTCACTAACGCTCCAGGCAAAATAACACCTGACACTGGTCATGAATTCACACATGGAGGGGCCCACGTACAGTGAGTTAGTACAACCCTGTGCAAAAACTCTAAAATATCCAATAATTCCAAACTATCTCAACTTCCAATATTTTAGTATTCTTACGGTAAAGTGTGGAATATTTGATCCCCTTTATAATCAAAAGCAATTAAATAGAATGAAAAATATGTGTCCCAAAATACAGCTGTAACCAAAGTAGGTATGAGTAGGGCAACAAAAGTTAGTTTAGCTGTGATCACTGTAACAATGGTGCTTTCACCTTTGAATTATTGCATAGATAAAGTTATTTATGTAAATAACAAATATCCTGTGAACTCGTGGCCTGGATAGTGTCTGATCCAACATGGCTTCACATGGCGGGGAACTGCCTGAGGTAAGAAACCATTACCCTTTTAAGACCTGAACTGCAAAGGATGTCCACACGATTGAGTCTGTACTTTCTCCGTATAGTTTTCTATTCAATACAACAATGCAGTGGTTGATCCACCGGTCAGATGCGTTCACAACACTAAAGTCTCGGGAGCTTTACGTGGGCGCCTCGTCAATGAGCTGGATAATCTCCTGCGGTTTTCTCACATTGTCTCTCTAAGACATTTGTGTTGTCACAATCGGCCCCTCCGGAGAATGTCAGGAGATTATCAGGAGCTCAGTGCACGACTGAAAGCCACTAACCTCTGAGACTTCATTTATGAGGTATTGGAAGAGGCAACACCGAGTTGCCATCCTTAAACGATGAAGCTTTGCACAATCCATTACTTACACAACCTTGCATATAAAAACAGACATTTCAGAGTTTCTGAAGTATTGAAATTGGTGTTAGAGTGACTGATACCTGCGAAAGTCAAACTCTATGGACAAAGAACACCATTGTTCATAAATCAGGACAAAACTGTAAGATAACATTGAGCAGGGAGCATGAAAAGAAGCCAGATGACTCTATAAAGACGTATCTTTGGTCAGACGAAATGAAAATAACTGAGTTTGGATGAGATGGAGGTCCAGCAGGTCTGTTGATCATGGATCTGGCCTGGACAGAAACGGCAGGATTAAACTATGAGGTAGGAGAGTGCACACTATGTAGGGAGGTGATGTGTGTAAACCCATATACTGAATGAAAAGAGGACACCCAGTCTAAATAAAGCAGGAGAATAATGTAAAAAAGGCCCAACAGAAACAGGTTTAAAGGAAATCTGAAAAATAAGGAACTGGCCAACTGTGTGCTTTGACTGGAATTCAATATAACCTAACGATATTTTAAAGCCTAAGGTAGAACAACAACAACAACTTAAAAAAAGCAGAAGCCGAAATAGAATCCTCTGTCCACAAATCTGTACAAGACTGGTATCATCCGTTCCATGAAGGATCAAATTTGTCATCAAGAAAAGTGGAATCTCACTGGGTTGTGCACTTACATCTGTTCCAGTTGGTTCTGAAATATGGATTTAGTTTGTCAGATTAATTAACCTCATCATTCTCTGGCTTAAAACAAATACAATTGCATTAAATGGACAGGATTTGTAATAACTTAACATTGATCATGGGTGCACTCATTTTTGTTCTATCTTGCATCATACCAAGCAGCATGTCCTATGTAGAGCCATAAACTAGTGATCTGCATGTGTACCGCAATGAGAGTATACACAACAAGCATGGGTGAAAGGAGGCATGCAATTAATCACACCATTGGCTGCACACAAACACACACACAAACACCGTCACCGCCTGCGGGAGGTGTCCTCCTCAGACCCCTGAGGTGACAGATGTGTCAAAACAACATATTGGTTGCCATCCTCTTTGCTGTGGTGTTGCTTTGTTCAGTTTAGCCTAAAAAAAACAACAACAAAACATTAGCCCTGATTTGCTCTGCATATTGCTGATGCATTTTTCACGAGTTACTCCGAAAACACCATGTTCCTTGACATTAAAAAGCAATTTAGCACTCCCAGGATTAAAAGCGCATGTTAAATTGAAGGCTACACTTGGCATGGGCATGAAAAATTGAGTGGCTCCTTATATTAACCAGACGGAACGCTGCACACAACATTTAGATAGACGAAATGGAATCTTTTAGCATTACTAATTCATCCAGGGCAAAGCTGTGGCTGTGAACAACTCCACTGTTACACTGTTGAAAATAAACTTTAGCTGTCTTGCATCTGAAGCCGTGCTTTGTCTTGTAAAAAGTCTGAATAGCAGGTGGACGTCTCTCAGCAGGGATTGTTAAATCTAACCTACTTCCATCCGTTCTCACTCAGTTCAGTTAAGCCCAGCTTCTTCTCTTCCCTCAGACAAGCTGTGAACTGTCCTTCAACCCTCATTCTACAAATTTACATACCGTCCATACTTTTATTCTCTGCTGACAGAAGAAGAAAACCACTGATTCTAATGGGAACATCAGTGATCGCGTTCCAGACTGTTTTGAACCACAGCAGGGTAAAACCTTTTGTGAGATCTGGTTAACAATGAATAAGGGAGCTGTGGGCTTGTGGGAAAAAGCACACAAGACAACCCTGTTTTAGTTGGCACTGATTCCAAAATGTCCTCTAATGTTTCCTCTGACTACACTGAGATAGCGATGGATGCGAGTAGATAAAAAGAGCAGGATGAACGCTCATTTCCTGGACCGTGGCCCCACTTAAACGTAATGACGGATGCTAATGATGCCCATAATTACCGTTTCTAAAATGGTGATAATTACAATTCTTTTATAGCTCTTTATCCGCAGCTGATCTCTTTAACGATTGTTGGAGGTCAAACACTTCAATCAGTCAGTGTTTGACCTTTGGTAGCACCAACATAACAAATAAAACACTCCAGGGTGAGACAAGCATCGTTAGATTACTTCTAACCATTATCCTTAACAGTGAGAAAGGTTATTTACTGATGTATGTCCATAAATTTGTTGTATGGAGCAAGACACAATTACAAAAGATTAGACATACTGTACGTCATCCTGCAGCTTTGGCAACCTAATAAATCTATGTCCAATAATTAATCTCCCTCTAGTTCAGTTTTGGTCTCCACCACCCCCCGAAGGAATCATCTCTCTTTTTGGCTGCTAAATACTCTATTAATCATATCATCCAATTAGATGCTAACTGTGTTTGTGGTACTGCCCATGGAGTGTACACTGGGTTTATTAGAGATTCTTCACTCAAAATATCTGCCTGTCGCTGGAAACATTGTTATGAGATCAGTGAGACTCCAGCTGTGGGCCGAAAAACCCAACCAGTAAGCTGGAAGATGTTACAGCTAAGGGGAACTACAGAGTCAGTTGATGATTCTCTGAAGTTTTGTTATATTTTTCAAGTACATGATGTTTCGATCCAAGACATATTTCAATAGAGTTAAACCACAGTATCTTAAGTAGTTTAACCGTCTATATTTATACAGAACCTTTCTAGCCTTGATGAACACAAAGCACTTTACAAAACAGTTTATTGCTATTCACCCATTCACACACACTTTCATAAAGTGCATCTATATAAAGCATAAGCCCTAACTACTGTATCCCGATTGTGGGAGACTGGAGTCAACCCACCAAACCTCTTTTAAGAGGACAACCTGCTGTTCCCCCTGAGCCAGAGTTTAGTGCATTTCCTTAGAATGTGAACACAAAATGATTTGACACAAGTCTAGATGCCCAGTACCACGTTGCCTACATCTATCCTAGTGCTGTAATGCTGGCCCGACTCCCCTGTCACATGGCATAGATTACGCCTGTGTTACACCAAATGCCTGATAATGCAATCAGGCAGCTTTGAAACTCAGTGTTTCTCCAGCGTCTGCTGTAATGAGGGGGAAATGAAACCATTCCCTCAGTGTCTGACTAACCCTCTGATGAGACCTTTATCATGGAGACGGAGAACGACAGACAGACGGAGAAAGAGCCGTTAAAATTAACTCATCCATCTTTAGCAATGAGCCCAAACCGCTTTCTTTGGACTCGTGGCACCACCTATGGGTGTTTGTGCACAGTCTTTATCAAACATATTAAAGTACTTTGTAAGTGCAAGTGAGACATGTGTTAATTTGTGAGTTTCAGAGTGAGTATTAAGAGCTACACATACTCAAAGAATCTGAATTTGTGTTCATTTACATATCATAAATACAATTTCAATATTGATTTAGGAAGCATATTTTTGACAAACTGATAATTTATACGGTAAAATATACTTATTATTCTGAATGCAGAAATTGTTTATATACTCTTTTGTAATTATCCTCGTATAATATGGTATCAATGTTTGCTGGTGAACTTACAGACGGGCTATACGAATATGCAAACTCTCAATAGAAATATTTTACCTGCTGTCACACTTAAAAATGGACAGTATAGATCTAAGTGTGGCAGAAAGGAAAAGCAAAACATCTGCCTTTTTTTTCTCAGCCATGTGAAATCACTGAACAATCATTCTTTAAAACACATTTCATTCAGCAGTGTAACAGCCATCAATGACAAGTGAAACACACTGACTGTATCCATGTGTATGGATACAGTCAGTGTGTTTCACTTATCATTGGTAGTATGCAAGCTTATTGACATGAGGCAGCTGCATTGACGAGGAATTTGGACATAGAAGTGCATGGAGGAGGCCGGCTGCATCCAACATGAGAGGACGGAAACAAAGACAGTATGCCGCCAACAAAATATACTGCCTAGATTTTAAGATTTTAAATCAGTTTTTTTTAGCTTGCAGTCTTAATCTCTATTGACATGTTTGTGTGTTTTGGGATGAAATTATTTTAATTCCCTTTTGGTTTAAAAATGACACACCTTTTCCTAAAGTATTTTGTCACACCTTTTTTAATGAGATTCTATATTTTACTACTTTACAACCAAACATAAATTAAATACATAAACTACAATGAGAAATTGTTTAAAGGATTTTGTACTTTAAAGGGATTAATAAATAATCCAGTATGACAATGGAAATTATTCGGAAATAATATCTCTTTTTTAACATTGTTTCAAGACTGAAGTGACCGTGAATCCTGTGGAGAATCTCCTGCTATGTTCTCACATCGGCTCCTCTGGATTTTTATGCAGACTAAATACCAAGAGGCTGGCCTGGGAGAGTCCACAGACTCGCAACAGTAAGTGGGATTAAGTGCGATCTGCATCACAGCACACTGCTGCTTTCACAGGGGCTGAATGGGAGAGAGTCAGTTGCTGAAGTTATTCCTGTCATCCCCCTGGTAAAAACTGTGGAGAATCTCCAACTGAGCTCATGTGTGAATACAGCAGGTTAACATTTGCGTTCACACCTACAGCCCCTGCAAGAAAAGTCCAGAGGATCTCCGGAGTTCAGTCTGAAGCAGCTATAAAAACTATATAATGCAAGTGAATTGTCTCATGATATACTACTACAACTACTGTGTTCAATGTTAAAAATGTGTCCAGGCACGCCCTGTCTCAGGTGATGAGTTAGGTGAATTCTACAACACTTTTAAGACCTTGGACAATCTGCTCAAAATCCTCTTGATTCTGCCTAAAAAAAGCCTTAACAGTAAGGCTGTCCTGAGAAGCAACTTCTGTTGATTCAACAGGATTCTCCTATACCGCCGCTGAGTACCACTTCACTGCACTACACTTCTTGGCCAAAAGCATCAAGAGGCCAGAGCCACAAGAGCGACAACAAATAAAACAACAAAGGAAGACTAAGAAGCAAAGCGTAAGGTCCTTTTACTTGCAGATGAAAGTAATTAAGGTTCCATTTAGAGGGTCAACAAATTGGAAGTCTGCATTACAAACTTCAACTTAACACAGCTAAACATCTCTACGACTGTAGCTGCACATGTGTACGTCTGGGTATAGTAAAGCCTCAACGGCATAAACAGAACCTTGGCTTTCAAGAAAGTTACAACTATTGTTCCCCATTAAAAAGTGTAGCTTTGCATTGTTTTGCAATCAGAAGTTGGGTCCTGGGGAGGTGCCGAGTCAGGAGTCTCACATCATTAGGACTTTAAATAATGATGACAAAATCTGAAAAGCACTGATTTGATTAGTGCTTTCAGGTCTAAGAGGGAATCTGGATGCGTACCAGATGACTGTGGAGAGGGAAGGTGCGACAGAGCTCTTAATTGCTGCAACTGCACCTAGAGACTTGATGATTTGTGACATCTTATCCGGTGCTCTCTGCTTACACTAATAACTGTTAATTAACTACAGCAAGGATGCCGGAGAAGAGGAAGGAAGGGGGGGAGAGCACACATACTCACTGAGAAACACACAGCCTTGCATGCTCTCAAGATTAAAAGGAAAAAGCATCTCTAGGGATGTATGTGAGATGGAGCAAAGATGTTGTGAAGGTCGGGGTGCTTGCTGTTATGTAGTGCTAATGTGCACAGTGGAGCCACGCTGCTATCAAGCACGAGAAATAACAGCGATGCCGTTATTGTTTTCAGATTGATCCGGCTGTGTAAATCTGTTAGCACTAATTGGTCCATGAAGCTGGAAAACAAAGTCAATGTTGCGTTCCAAGGCCAGCTTCAATTTCTATAGCAGATGTTCACAGATGTTGTTTTTGTCATCTGAAGCATCAGCATCTGCAATCAAGCTCTTTAGTACAATGACAAGGGAACGCATGTGTTCAGTGCCATCCTCATTAAAAGCAAAGTGCCTGGTGCGGCCTCTCTCCCCCTGCGTGACTGTACAGGTAGAGAGCTGTGGAGACATCCACCCCGAGGAACAACACCGACATGCACAGCCACTGTGTAATGTCATTTTGAAAGTCAGTCCATATTCATAGTTTTTAATGATAAATATCCAGGGGCCTTGTGAGATCATCACATTTGTTGACATTCACATAAACTGCAAATGATGTCTGCAATACTGGATGATGGTATTATGCCAACAAGCTGGTCTGGACTCCAACTATGTCTTCACTGGTAGACACAGTTTTTACCCTGACGCATTCCCTTCTACTGACTGACACTAAATATTAGATTAATGTTTTACGTGTTTTTGTTAAAACAACAGTATGCAACTATTCTAACAAAGAAGAAATATGACAAAATCATTTTGATGGTCCACTGATTTTTAATAAGGAGAACGAGTACTCTCGTATCCCTACTTGCAGCAGAAATGTTTGTTATTGCAACAGTTGAAGTACGATATCTTCAGCTTCACAGCACGCTGTAGCTTCTTTTAAATCCTGTATTGAACTCTGTATAATTTCTGTAGATTATCCAGAGGGGCTGTGTGTGAGAGAGTCTGTTGCTGCAGACTTTCTCCGGAGTTTTTCATGCAGGCCCGCTAGTTAAAACATTGGAGAATGTCCAAGGCAGCCCTTTTTAATTTGAGCAAGTGATGGAATTGACAAAAATGAAAGAACAAAAAAGGCCCTGTATCTTTTATCTTATTTCACCCATCGCTGACCATTGTGAGGCAGGTGTGGATCGATCGGATATAATGATATACACATATTACAGTCAAATAGCATTTTAGAGTGTGTGGACTAGTAAGTGTCAAGTTCTTAAGTGATGTTGTTGACGGCTGATTCTCTCTATATCTAAACAGCTGTCATGTTTCATGAACCCAGCCATGCCCTCGCCTATCCAGTGCTGTCTTGACAAACAAACACGGCTCCGCTGTTATGACTGTGTTTCTTTCCCTCCTCCAGTGCGTACTGCTCTGGTGACAGCGACACAAAGAGACAAGGGGAGCGTGGCCCTGGGAGTAGATAAACAAAGAACGCCATCGCATGTCACTCCTGCTTGGACTGATGCACTGGCTGGAAATTGAGGGAGTCGGAGGGACGGCTGGGAGGCACAAAAACACACATATGCACACACACACACAAAGGCATGTCTCCAGTAATAGCATTTCATTTGTCCCTGACATGCCTTGGTCAAGCCATCACCTCCAGATGTCCTGTGTTAAATACCTAGGGCAAACAAGGATACACATTCTGATGGGCACATTCGCATTTTCAATTGAGTCCTCTATAGTCTATTAAGCTCCAGGATACAGTGTGGCCTAGAGAGGAGGAGAAGGCTGTCAGACAGGAAATGGAGCAAATAGACGGACAAGCTGGCAAGTCGCTCCATGTTATTTTACTGGGGCCTCAGAGTGTGCTTGTCACTGCAAAAAGCCTCAGTTAGGATATTGAAGATCACACTGCTGTCTGCTCATCAGAAGAGGGAACACTGCTTGTTTTGTTTGCTTCTATGGTACCTTGCTTCTATCACACATCAAGGTAAGACCCTGGAGCACTGTTTGAGCTATGCAGGTGGGCAGCAATTGTGCCTCCCCCATTTCAATTTGACAATGCGAGTGCTCCAGGGCCTTCAAACTTTGTGAATACTGTCAGTATTTCACCAACAAAAGGCGATAAACCATGTGATGAATGGAAAAGTGGCTATATTCGGAGCTCAGGGTCCTGCAAGATAACAAGCCAGGGAAGAAGAAAACATTCCAAGGAACACTGCACATGACAGTTGTGTTTACCTAAACTCTAATTTCCTTGAAACAGGATTATGACAGGTCTTTCTACTAGAGTTTGATCCAGAGTGTTTGTACACAGTGTGGAACAACTTGCTGGCATGTGTCGCTTTCATTCCTGAGATCCAGCTGTCGTTTTGACAGATGAGCACTGCTGGTGTGGAGCCTGTCTGCCAACCACGGAGCTCAGAGAGATGGGATGATGACTCTGTACAAAGCCAATTAAATAAAGTTTAATGAAGATAGGCTACTGCTGTCCGCCTCTCTGTGCTTTTGACAAGGTGCTCTAATTTGAAAGGGGAGTTGCCAATTGGCTGAAAGAAGTCTAACAAACAGAACTGGTGTCTTCAAATATTATATTTTATACAGTTAAAAAGATGTTATGTTCTTGACAACCTGCTTTTGTCTTGTCATTTGTGTCCAATGGCAAAGTCGAGAGAAAGTTATTGATTTAAACATCCTTATGTTTGTGCTGATGGAAGGTTTTATTGATCTACACAACTTTGCCTCCAGCTGTACTCAAGGAAATATCCACATTCCAAAGGCTTCTCTTTTGAGAGCAGCCAGGGTAAGTGAAGAATAACACTGCCTGTCTTTCCCCTATTTTTCTCCCAGGCGGTATCCCTCAAGAGTGAAGGACAACTGTGACAAGACCAAATAGAAGGTTGGCCAGATGTGCTCTCATTGTTCAAGAGCTAAAAAAAGTCCTAGGTAAAACAATCTGAAGAGGGTCTCTATCTTAGGAGACGGCTTCTCTCTCTCATCTTTAGCGCCTCTCTTCCTGTCATAGTATGTATGGTGTCTGACCCCTCGGTAAGAAGAGCGAACTGAGTCCTACTTATAGGCCTGACACCCACTGATAGACGACTAACCCTTGAAAGGTCAGGGCAGGCGAGAGAGGGAACACCTGCTACCCAACAGAACTAATACTTCCCCAAATACTCAGAAGAACCCTGGGAGCATGGATCAAGTCATTGTGGATGGGCAGGGGCACCGGTGAGCAAAACAAAGTTGTTGTCAATCAAAAGAAGTTGAAAGCAGCAGTTTTGAAGGAAAGCAAAGAGATGGAAATTCCTTCACCAAGACAGCAGGAGATAACATTGTGTGGGGTCATGGAGGTTAACTGAGCAGGCCATGGTCTGCTGGGCTTCCAGCAGCTTTTCCAATCTTACCGTGCAGTGACTATTTATGTTGGAGAGGAAAAGGGGGAAGTCAAACATTTTTGGAGCTCCTATGTTAATGTAGAACTTCATGAATGAATGCAACCAAAAGCTGTATTTCTTATGAACTGGTAGCTTGTTGACCTACATTAGCTCCTGAAGCTAGGTTAGATAATCACATCTCTCAACAGTATCTGGTCCGACATGATTCACCCTCTTTGGTGTCACCTCAGCATATAGGCTGCAGGCTTTGAAATATATCAGTGTCCAAATAATGGTCACACTCAAAGCAAGCCAGACCCAGCTAAAACTACACCCAAAAGGAATGGATGAAGGACTAGACCAATAATAATCTGCGTTCCTGTTTGTATAACAGCGAAACCAGGAAAACACTATGAGCTTAAAAGGAAAAGCCACACATTCCATGATAACATGCCAGCTTATATCTGGCTCAACGCAGGCACAAGTTTCTAATCTTCAAAAGCCTGTTTTATAAGTGTATAATGGGTGAGACCACAATAGAAAAACAAACCATTTATCTTCCTCCCCTGGAGAGTAAGTGGAACCATATGGGGCAGTGCGGAGCCAGATCCCAACATCTGGGCAGCCTGGGAGAATCAAAGCCAAGTGGTGCTGTGGACCCCAGTGAACCACAGCAACCTTTGCCTGCCCTCAAAGAACTTTACTCAGTGGAAAAACAGGTTGGAACCATGTTCTCCTGAGTGTCTGAGTTTCCCCTGGCCTTTTTGGGGGGATAATTGCTAATCAAAAGGGGACCGTCGGCAAAGCTCAGAGCACGATCCAGAGCAGTAATCATTGGCAGCTGGGAGTCTCACTTACATAAAAACAGCTGGAATGCGCCATGGCAAATCCTGTGAAACAATTCCTTTAATACTGGGTGGAGGTCACAGACAGTGTCATCCTGGGAGGGGATTTGCATTGAAGTATATACCTTTAGGTAGCTACAGTGGGATGTTATATTGTAATGGGTACACAACCAGAACATTTTTCAGTGGTCAGTTTTATTGCTGAACATAAGTACTGAAGCCCTAAGAGACTTTGTTTCTGTTCTTCATGCCGAACAAGGGTTATGAAATCTCCTGATTAACAATACTTAGGCACAGCTCAGTTTAATAGTCTTTAGCTGGTCTGCATTTCTCTCCACCCAATAACAAAGAAATATTCTTATCAGACCAAGCAGGCTGAGGTTGAGACGCTGCATCACCTGAGGGCAAAGTATTTTAGCTGGGATTGAAAGTCTTACACTAAGCCACTCTCCATCTTGCTCTCATGTTGCATTCCTCCCTTTCTCCCTTGGATAACATTCAGCCACCAAACAAATGGGAGTAAATTGCTTGGGGGACAATAACACAACTTTTACAAGATCAACTAGTATGTTTATTAACTTACAAACAATATCTTGCTTTGGAATGGTTCAGCTGCAGAGTTTATGATCTACGATTACTGGGTGGATAGTGAGATGAAAGCACACAAAGGAGAGATTTTGTGCATGCCCCGGAGGTACAATCATGTATTTTAATGCTCAGCAAAGATGAGGTTGCGCGCTGAGTATACTTGTCCTGTGGGAGACATGAGGGGTGGGGCCACCTCCCTAATGTCCAATCACATTATGCCAGAAGGGTTGTGGCCATGCTAATTTATTCCTGAGTGGTCCTAGGGGACATTGTCTAGTCATAAAGACCCTGTCAGCCCCTCCCATCAGTGGGCACAGCAGTCTGCAGGAAGAGCCTCCCTGGAGAGGTGAGCCCTGCAGGCATATTCTAGAGAGTAATAATGCCTCTGTCAGCTGTCTGGGCACCTTAAGGGCTTAAGCCCACTGCAGATGGGTAGGGACAGCAGTGTGGCATGACTTGCCACATGACATAATCCATGTTAAGGTGGGGTTAAAGCTGCAAATGGAAGATGGATGGCTGGCTCTGCCATTCCATTTCCTCTTGTACCATTGATGGCTGTGTAATGGCACCAACATGGTGCTCAACCTGGGAGGGAGATGGAGTTCCTCATTACAGCAGCCCTAGGAGGGAGCCGCAGGCTTGTCAACATCGAGCCAAGGAGGAGGCAGGCTGCTACCTTCATTCAGCTGCATTAGAATAATGTCAAATAAACTGACTGCTGGGAGCCTATGAGACACCCAGCAACCACTTTATCTTCTTCATTAAAACCAGTTTAGAGAGGAAGTGGGAAGTAAAAAAAAATCAATTTTCCTTGAAAGTCTCCAGAACAGACAGAACAAAATTAATTGCACCATTAGGCCCCCCATATACAATAATGGTGTGGTTTTTCTTCACAGATGCATGTGTGCCTACACATTGCTCTTGAAAAGGCAATTATGGCACAATTTTCATAAAAATAAAGATTGATTTAATGCGCAATAAACAGATTTTCTTTTCCCAGTTAAACATTATGTGGGCTTTTGTGTCTTTGATCATGGTGTTGTCTGGGAGTAGTACTGAGGAAAAACTCTACAGGGGAATCAAAAGAATGGAGCTGCATTATGTGCTTTCAACCAATTGTTCATGAATAAGATGTCATGTAAAGAGAAGCCAACATGTGCCTGGCAAGGAAGTCAGCAGATTGGCTTGTGAAACATTTTACGTTGCCTTTAATTTCACCTCACGTAATTGCACTTGTTTGCCTCTGGCAAGTAATTAATTGGCTTTCATCAAATGACTAATTACTACTAATGTATCTCACAAGAGATCTACACATGGGAGCCCAAGGTCTGCAAGGCCCCCTGCACAATACTGAAACTGATCTGCCCGGATGGAAAGATAATCGAGCAGGTCAAAGGTAAGAAGACAGCATGACACAATGTTATACCCCCCAACCACCCAACCAGCCACCACTAGCTTGTGCTGTTTTAAGAGGACTTCACATTAATAATTCCTGGCTGTTTTCTAGTGTGCATGTGGCCATTTTGGATACAGTGTATTAAGAACACTGGCATATGTTGGGACTGGGGTAATAGAGCAGGGCAATTATGTGGAGATCAGCCAGCTGCAAGAAAGACTTCTTAAACTGATAGCTGAGGCTGATGCTGGTTGTTTATACGTGAAGGAGGTCATGTGATAAGATCTTGACCAATCAGTGATGCTACGTCGTGTCCAGCTCATTGCTTCCAACCATCTCCATTTCCCTCCGTCCAGACTGAAACATGTCCCCAGACTTCTCAAGCTATGACGCTATGTTGAAGCAGCTCTACCACTCTGGAGTAGTGCGGACAACTAGACAAATTGGTTGTATGGATGTAGCCTGAGAGTTTTGCGTTTGGCTGGGAAACCCCGAATTATATTAATCAACGGATCTCTCTGATTGGAGCTTAGAATGTTGGTGCCTTGCCACAAAGACAACTTATCTTACTCCTCCTATTGTCTTCCCCGATCCTCTCTATCCACAACACCCCCTCCTCCCACCCTCGTTATAAACCATGCACATCCCTGACCAGAATCCCAGCATGTTATCTGAGGGAGACTGAGTCATACTAAAAGATTAAGGAGACGTGGGTTGGGGAGGGGACGGCGCCTGGGGTTGTGTATAATGTGTATGTGCGCGGGGGGTAGGCCTGCTGGGCACAGTGGTATTGTAGGCCCCTGCAGAGGAGAGCTCAGCTGGAGCTTCACATCTCACTGCCTAACAGCCACCCACCCCTCACCCCCCATTTGAGAGTAGATAAGGTTCCCATCGGCAAGTAGGACACACACACTCACATTCACTTTCAAGTGCATGTACAAGCCACCCAAAGTAAAGCCAGGAGTCACGGGGCGGCTGCAGACACACTTCAGTATCTGGGCTTGTTGTGGTTGTTTTGTCAACAGTTTCACTTTCTTTGAGAGCACTGTTTGTGATTTATAGCCGGCAGCAAAACAGAAATATAAAACACAGTTGTATTGATTTTTTTTTACTGTCCGTGTGCGTCATGACTTTTTCCCAGTTCCACACAAAATGTGAAAATTAATACAAACTGTAAAGTGACTTCGATTTGAACCCTACTGTCGCTTGTTATTGCTTGCTGTTTTTTTCATAAGTAACCCCACGGGCAGCCTAAACTAAAAAAAGCATTTGGGGAATCATAAAAGATGCTATTATAATGGATTTTGGTCACAGATCTTTTTTCCCTCTATCTATGCCAGACTTGGGGGAATAGAACAATTATGAAAACATTTCATGGCCCTGTTTTTTCTCTCCTTTTTTATTTATTAGAAAGGTAGTTTCACCAGACAGCATTTCCTCAAGAAGGAAATAGCTGAATTCCTCCTCCATGTTTCCTATGTGTCTCCCTCTTCCCCTCCCTCCATCTTTTACTCTTCAGCCCTCTCTGAATCCCTCCCATGGCCCGGCGCTCTCCTTTAATGAGTAGCTGGAAATGACAGCTTTAATCACCGCCTGTGGCCACAGCGAAGGGCCCGTTAATGATAGAAAAGAACAGAGGGCCATTTGCATCAATCAGTCCTAAATCACTTTTTATGATAATGCAGTAGAGAGGGAGGAGAGGCTACACGGATGACTCCTGCATGATGATGATGAGGAGACTCTTCTCTCCCCACCATTGTACCCATGGAGGTTTCTTAAAGGGATATTACAATGACCCAAGGATGCTTCAGCTGTGTGTCCTGGTTTGACTCAGGTGCTACTTGCATATAGTACACCGCTGATGAGCCACCCTGCCTAAATGTTGATCCATTAAGATGTAATGAACCAACAAAAAGCACAACAACCTATATTTAGATAAAACACTTTTTAAAGTTGCAATAAATATTAATCAAATGCATTTGTTCCTCCTAGGCTGCCCTTCATGTGACACAAATTGTTATCAACTGTGCAGACCACTGTATGAATTTGAACATGCTGCCCAAAATGTAAAAATGCTGTTTTCTCTTTTTCAGTTTTCTTATTGTTAAGCCTAAAGCAACAAACACAGGAGCTCTTCATTCTGTCAGGAGTTCACCATAATGATCCCTATAACTGATGTGTGGTATATAACTGTGTATTCATACTCATATGTACATAGGCATGTGCGTGCCCACTGTCAATGTGCAAGTTGCCAGTGTTTACATTCCTTCATGAGTATGATCAAAACTTAAGGTGGTGTCCTTGCTGTTTAGACAAGACAGAGGCTTGAAAGGTCCAAATCAATCTAGAAGTGTCTCTTCAAGCTTTAATTCCTGATATATTGTTTTAAACTCTGCCACAACTAAAGGGTAAATATGACATTGTATCCCTAAATTAATTAATTGCCCGGCTATATGATGAAATGTCATCCAATTAGTTTATGTTTTATTTGAGGAAACAAAGTTTCACTGACTAACTATTAAGCCTCTTGCAGAAACCTGCCCAAATTAAAGCTTCGACTTGGCACCACGCCATGTTTTTTAGCCTCAATGTCTGCTGTGATCCACTCGAGAACGCAGCTCCGGAGAAGCATAGCTTAAGACAATTAGGCTAAAACTTGGTGTAAATGAGTTTGTTTCAAGACGATTTTGAATGTCTAGGCGTACGGACACTTGGATGAAATCACAGGATCAGTATGGAGGCATTTCATGTTTTTTGTTGTTGTTGTTTTACGTTTGAAGAAGCGGCCTCCATTTACTTCAATTGTATTGGATTGGCTGCAATGCTGTTTACCTCTGCAACTCCAAAAGTGTTACGTGAACTCAAACACTTCTTAGCTTGAACTATCCCTTTAAATTCCATAAACTCATAATGATAAAGACTTTTTCTATCTTGCTATTTTTTTCAGTAAAATGTGTGTAGTTCCATGTTAATAAGCATAAAACTTAAATCAGCTTGAAAATAAATGTGTGTATATAGTATTTAGTATTATATAAAGCATATGTTTTGTGAGTATAGTGCATGATTAAATACAATACGTCTTTAAAAAGGTTAATTAAAACAGTCACTGTTTTCAGAGAAGAATGAGCTGTCTTCTCTATAATCACCACAACACACAGTCTACAGACAAGTACCAAACTACTTGATTATTTCACATACTAGTATAATGGGTTAAACAACCATTGCTAACGTTTTCATTTAGTCAACAAGCTATCTACTGTTTAATTACAAGTGATGTGACATTCTCTGCTTCCATAATTAATTCAGAAGTGCTCTGATTAAATGCAATCAATTCAATTGTTAACACAGCGGGGGGCTCTGAACAAAGATCATCTGTGGAAGTATGACTGCAATCAGATGACATAACGTATAATTTGCATATTGTTGCATTGAAAAAACGAGAACAATAAAAAGCCTGATTAAACCATATTCTTCTGTGCCTTTAATCCTGTGCTTGGAAAAAAATTGACATCAAAATGTTACTGCAAATGGAGCTGAGTGTTCCTAAACACTGGATTTACAAATCCATCAGGTAAGTTTCTGCACCTGATGCTCGCCACATATGAGCCACAGTGTTTCCATCGGGTCCAGTGAAAGATGATTCTAAACAGTGATGAAACAAACTGAAGACTTACCTCATACACCACTAAGCCCTTTCAAGAAGGAATAATCTCAGCCTCTGGGCTGCACAGAGGGAGGAATGAACATAATGTCGATATTCCAGAAAGAAAACAAAACAAAACAACCAAAAAAGGTAAGAGACTCCCGTTTGAAAAAAAAGAAAAATAATTCAAATGTCCATGAAAGCTTGACTAATGGGCTGAAAGGGTTGCCAGTGCTTGGCAGTTTAAAATGGCAGAACAAAACACAGCAATTTGTCACAAAAGGAGACTCTGACAAGTGCAGAATCCTCACCAACACACAGACAGACAGGCATGACTATGCCCCTTCAGGCTATTGCGCACTCTCTCTCTCTCTCTCTCTCTCTCTCTCTCTCTCTCTCTCTCTCCTCTCTCTCTCCTCTCCTCTCTCTCTCTCTCTCTCTCTCCTCTCTCTCTCTCTCTCTCTCACCTACTCTCTCTCCTCCACAGATGGCTTCTTGTGAGTGCAGGGGAGGGCACGGCTGTTCCACAGTAATCCCCAGCCACACAGACGGAAAAGCTTGTTAGAACACTTGCTGATCACCACAAAAAGTCAAACCAGAGCCAGGGAAAGGTCACCAGGAATTAGGCTCTGCTCAAACTCCAAAGGCTTGCCTAATTCCCCCGATAAGCCCCTTTGAAACTCAACCTGCTCTGGCTGTGCCATGGCTCAGCCTTGCCTAGAAATAAAACCCTCCACTAAATCTAGCTGGAACTCATTTACACAGAGGAACACACACATACGCGCACAGCTGCACACACCACTGATGGAACAGGCAGGGCTTTTCCCAACGACTAGGCTAGAACAATTGACTAAAGTATCAATGATTCCCTACGTGTGTGAAAGGAATTGAGGCTGCCTAGACGCAGCGCAGGGGCTTTAAGTCTGAGCTCTTTTGGACGTGAGGAAGCTTTGAAGCTGGAACAGGCCTTGGTTTGGATTCATGCTACTGTTATTGTCAATTATCCACTATCAAAAGGACCCCAGAGAAAAAAACTAGACGCTACCCCAAAGTGAGAAGAAGACTTATGGGAAGTATGAACAGTGGACTTATATAATGTCAGAGTATAAACGATCTTAAGCTGTATTGAAACAAAACACATCAAGTCATATGTGGAGGGCCCCTGTGGCTGAGGGGTAGAGCCATCGTCCCCCAACCTGAAGGTCGGCAGTTCGATCCCCAGTCTTCCCGATCTGCATGCAAGATGCTGAACCCCGAGTTGCCCCTAATAGAACAACAAAGTGCTGCTATTAGATGCACTGTATGAATGTGTGTGTGTGTGTGTGAATGTATCACTGTACTGCAAAGAGCTTTGAAAGGTCATCAAGACTAGAAAAGTGCTATATAAATACTAAACCATTCAAAACAACAAAACCATGTGCTGAGTTTTTACAGAATGTGTCCATACTCACAAATACTGTTAACACTATTTGAATTTCCACCCTTGCTGATTAATTGCAGACTATTACACCAGTGTATGTGCATTCTCTCACTTTCTCTTTACCACATACACATGCCCCAGAGGTAAATAAGAAAATCCTCTTGAGGAAAACAAATCATTCAACAAAAGCCGACTGATATTTATATTGAAGAATGTTGTTGCCTTTATTCTCAGAAAAAGCTCTTAACAGTGTCCATGAGAAAGTAAAGTGGAAAGGCCTTGATAGTCCAGTACCTGTAAACATGCAGCTTTTCTCTTGATATGAAAAACACAGTTGGCCTTAACTTTCTTTTCAGCCAAAGCAAAGTGTCTGCTCAGCTCAGTGTTTGAACACACAGATCCTGCCCTCCAGATGAATCAAAGAGCCAGTGATAAGTGCGCCGTGATAATATTGCCACACTACTGCACTTGACTTTTATTTACAAAGAATTCAAAACACTGCATTATTACCAGTTTCATCTTCTTAACATTACTCCATTTCCAACAACCTGCAAAAAAAGTGATCTGAAGTTAAAAAAAAAGGGAGAAAATAAACTGCTCACAAATATTAAGGGAACAGGAATTATCCAAATTGAACATCTTTACTGATGTAAATTGTATAATAAAATTACATAACAGTCAATGGAAAAAAAAACATCCACCCATTAAGGGCGGGATTCAAAACCACAATGAAAATCAAGTAACTCATAATGTCACTCAGGAGTGTGTATGGCCCCCGCTTGCTCCTGATGGTGTCCTGAGGGATTTCCTCCCACACCTGGATCAGATCATCAGTGAGCTCCTGGACAGTCTGGGGCGGTACTTGGTGGCGTCGGATACAGCGATACATAACGTCCCATTGGTGCTAAATTGGATTTAGGTAAGGGGAACGTGAGGGCCAGTCAATGGCATGAATGCCTTGGTCATCCAGGAACCGCCTACACACTCTGGCCACATGAGGCCGGCCGTTGTCATGCACCAGGAGCCACTGCACCAGCGTAAGGTCTGATAATCGCTCAGGATTACATCCCGGTACCTAACAGCAGTCAAGGTACTATTGGCTGTGGCATGAAGGTCTTTGCGACCCTCCGAGGATACGCCTCCCTAATCCATCACTGACCCACCACCAAACAGGTTATGATGGATGATGTTACAGGCAGCATTACGTTCAGCACAGCATCTCCGGAAGCTTTCACACCTGATGCTCAGTGCTCAGGGTGAACCCTCTCTCGTCTGTGAAGAGACAGTGCGCCAGTGGCAGACTTGCCCATTCTAGTGTTCTCTGGTGAATACTAACTGTGCTGCACCATGCTGGGCTGTGCGCACAGGTCTCGCTAGAGGACGTCAGGCCCTCCTGGAGTCTGTTTCTGACAGTTTGTACATACACATGCACACCAGTAGCCTGCTGGAGGTCATTTTATAGGCAGTGCTCCTTCTGTTCCTCCTTGCACAAAAGGAGCAGATACCAGTCCAGCTGCTGGGTTGATGCCCTTCTACGGCCCTGTCCAGCTCTCCTTGTTTACCTGCCGGTCTCCTGGTATCTCCTCCATGCTCTTGAGATTGTGCTTGGAGACACAGCAAACCTTCCTGAGACCACATATATGGATAGTGACTAGGACACTAGCAGAACACAAGGAAGGATAAAGAGAGAGCAGCTGTCTGTGGCCATCACATGTAAAACCATTCCCTTTTTGGGGGGTTGTCTGGATTTTGCTTCTCCATTGCACCTGTTGTCACTTTCATTTGCACCAAAGCAAGTGAAACTGATTCACAATCACTTGTACTTCCTAAATGGACAGATTGATGTCCATGAAGTTTAATGGACTTCTTTATTATATAATATACTGTGGGGATTAAGTGTTACCTTCATGTTTTTGTTGCCCTCTCTTTCAGTTCATGACTAAAACTAACAAGACAAGTACTTATTCTGTAATGTTGTAATTATATACTACAAGCTACAACACTTTGCTCAAGTGTGAAATTTACGAAGAGAGCTGTGGCTGTTGTGATCATGTGATGTGCAAGCTGTCTGGCTCTGGGTGTCTGTCTGTGGAGTGATGCAAACACTTGTTTTACTGTCAGCCCCTCGCTGTGTCGGAATGTATATTAATCACCACCATGGTAAAATCAGCTTTGCCACCAACTGAAAGAACATCTGTGTCAGAATTCTGCATGCAGCCTGTTCAAGCTACGCACAAACAGGCATTCATTACTTTATCATCTGTTTCGAATCCTCTTTAAAATCCTTTTTATATATATATTTGGGTCTATATATATAAATATATAACACAGACACTTTCAGCCATTTCATTGAGAAAAACTCATATGGTGCCAGAAGTCTTCGAAACCATTCAGGAACATTGTGGAATTTCAGCCACATATCTAAATGCCTCTAAAGATAGCAATTGTGTGTGTCATGCTAATCTATTATAAAGCGCTCTATGAATGCACAATTCATTCTACAGATTTAACAATGGGGGATATATTTACATACTGTATGTAAGAAGGTTAAGAGATCGATATGCTGATATTTATTTTTATTTTATGGAGGATTGTATGCCTTTGTCAGATGGCAGACTGTAGAGACATGACAGAAAATGAGTGGATAGAGAAATGACAGCAATTTAAAATAGTAAAAAATCATTAGAAATCTCTTAAACAACCGGTTTATGAGATGGCACACTGTATGATAAATTTGATGCATCAGTTCGTAAAACAGTCATGAAATATGCAACATTTCATCAGAGGACACTGCACTGCATAATGTAGAAGGGTTTGCTTTTCGCAACCAGTGTATTACACTAAGTGTGGCGTCAGGTCGTCATGTTTGACCTGACTGTTCTTAACCCAAGGTGCTGCTTAAACTCTGGCCCCTCTCTTATCTGCATTGCAAACTTCAAGCTGTTAAATCATTTTGGATCCTTAATTACTGCCACACTTTGCATGATGCAAATTAAGTGATATAACCTCCAGTAAAGAATGAGCATTAGCCTCTCCACAGTAGATTGCATTTCAAAAGTATTCAGTAAAGGCAACAAAAAGAAACAAATATCAAGAGGAAAGCAAGAAGTGGACTTTGGGAGTGGTTGAAGGGGACACACCCTTTATTGAATTTAAGCAATGCCTTATGATATCATCAGGAACAAAATGTCGAGGTACAACTTTGTAATCCAAAAGTAAGATTTGCCTCGGTGAGATTACTGTGTGCAGAAGGAACTAAGTCATATAAGAAGAAGGGCAATCACTGTGTCCCTTAGCCCCCTTACAACACTGTCTCTCAATAAGAAGTAGCCCCTGGAAGTAATGGTCTCGCTTTCCAGTTAGCCACATGGGCAGACGGATGCTTCAGGCGTCGGTGCCAACTGTGAAAGAGAGAATGTGCTTACAGCATTGCTGCAACCTGCCCTGTCTGTCACTTGGCCAACAACAGGTTCTGCAGAAACCTCTTTGCTGGCCAAGAGCAGGTGAAGCGCACAGCGATGGCTGACAGTGGGTTGGCTGACAGGGGGTTGGCCCAGAGAAGTGAACTAGAGATAAAGGCCGTTATGTTAATAGGTGAGTATTCTGCCAGGGATGTGTCAATAGCAAAGAAGAGAAGACTCGTGCATGAGGCTGTGTGAGGTTAGCCAACCAAACATGAGCCCATCACCTGGGAAATAAAATACTCTGCCTAGTGCGATGTTGTGAGGTGTGTAAATAGTGTTGCCAGAGGAGTCAATAAAATATTTCATTTTTAGTAGATGGAATGTATGCATCTGTAATAAAGTTAGACTGCATGTTTGTGTATGTACAGTATCAGTTCATGTGTGAAGGAGATAAAGGCTGCAGAAGCTGATGGCCTCGGCCAGGGCCTTTCTCAAATGCTCCTCATTAACAGCTCATAATGGCTGGCAACGTCCTCGCGCCACCCTGGCTCTCTCTCATTAGCAGCTGGCAGCGAGGTGGAGAGATGAGTGGATGTTGGCATCATCCCACCTGCACTCAAGTACAGCATGGGACCAAGGCCGGGATAAGGGAAAAAGCCGGAGATAGGTGGCACGAGAGGGAAAAATCCTGATCTCAGTAGATTTAATTAAAACTGGGCTGAACAGATGGGGAAGACGGAGCGAAGTCCAACAGGAAACAGCTCATCTGTCTGGGTTTCCGCATTTCACTCTCCATCCCTCCATTTGTCCCCCATCCACCTCCCTCCATCTCTCAACTCTTTTTTTGAAAACTCTTTTTTAAAAGATAAATTCTTGGCCACAAGAGCCTCCCAAATCAAAGCTTTCACAATGGCGGTGTGACACAAGATAAAAACAAGGGGATGAAAAATCAGGCGCACACTCACATGGGCTCTCGAAGGAACACAGGCCTTTAGTTTGCTGTAGATAATTACAGGCTGGGCTACGGCCGGCCGGCCCCGCACTGGGCCTGGGATGTTGTGCTGGAGAGTGGCTAAGCCCTTATTAAAAGGTAATCTAAGCAATCCCTGAGTAAAATAAAAGAGCTATTTGTTTAAAATAGAGAGCCGCGCTCTGCAGATCTAGCCACACAGAAGGGAAGGTCACTCAGTGTAGGGTTTTAGATGAGAAAAAAGATCAAGCCTGCCTGTGGCTCTTTTTTCTTCTCTCTCCCAGAAGAAGTCGCTTTTCATTCAAATGTAATCATCACCACGCAGTAATATGACCTTCATGGCTGCATGTTTAAAGGAGCTAAAGCAAAGCATTCAGCTCTGTCTGTCCCTGTGGCCATTCCAGAGTATACAAAGGGATCAGAGAGACAAGTGAAAACCACTAAATGAATTCACAGCATCGTAGAATAACGTTTGATTCACTCTGAACAGAAATGTACATGCAGCATATACTGCTTGGTAAATGCAACTACAATTTATAGACTTTTTACACAATGTGTGACACGCTGTCTCTTTGATTGACATTTGCTGCTTATTATCATAATCTCCAAACAACCATGGCAGCAATCACACAAACATAAATCATACAAGGCAAAAATTCCTCATATCCACCTTATGCAACAATGGTCCTAGTTTTGCATTTTCTTCAGAAATTGTTCTGCCTTAGCTCAATTCCCTGCTACATTAATCTCATTATCCTTTGAACCTTTTCACTGTTCATGCCAAATGCAATTTGTATTCTGAGTCCGGGCAAAAAGCTCTAAACTGATTATCCCAATTTGAACCGTGGCAGTCCTAGATATTGTTGAGTCTGAAAGGGCCATCTAGCTGGTGAATGGTCTTCTCATATGCCTTCTGAGTTTCATGACACAATGTTGCGTCTGCTTTGCAGGGGATAAATTAAGCGTGTGAAAGTCTAAGCAAAGCCCTCATTTTCCAGTTAATCAAATCTTCCCCTAATCAAATTAGCGCACATAATTCCTCTGGATGCGTGGTACAAAAACAGCATTATCCCTCTCTCCGGAGCTGAAAGGCAGGGAATCAGCGTGGTGCCTCTCTCTCCTCTGCATGAGCGGCCCTCAATGGGAGAGGAGGGCCAGGGTGAGGCGGGGGGTAGAGGGGACCAGGGCCGAGGGGGGGGGCTCGGCTCTTCCCTGTGGCCTAACAGAGAAAGGCAAGGCCGGGGTAAACTTTGGCAGCGTTTAAGTTCCCAGCTCATTAAAAAGCCCGGCTCAGTGGCCACCTCCAGGGAGCACTGGAGCATTGGCTAATGAGGTACTTGTTTAATTTTCTTTCAAAGGGCTGGACATCTGTGACAACCCACCGACCACACACAACCCCCAACCCCATGCTCCCTCCCATTTCTCCCCTCAGCCTTCAGGCCCCCAATGCCTCATCTTTTTCTTTAAACCCCACACAAAGCCCATCTATCAACAGGCCGCAGGGCTCTCTGGTTTGATGAAGTGTCTCTCATTGAATAAGGCAGATAATACATTTGGAGGAGTGCAGAACAATCGCCATTAACTCTGATCTCTCCCTCTGAACAGTCAAAGCCCATCATGGAAATTCAATAGTGGTCAAGCTAAATGGATAAATGTTCACAGTCTACCGTAACGTTCTAATTGATTTCCCTTCATGAGATAATCCACTCTTCTCAATAGTGGTCCTCTGCCACTCCCTTTCACCCCTGCCACCCTCTGTGGGGATACTGTGGGTATCTTAGGCCTGAGAAAGGAAAGGGGAATAGTTGAATAGATATGTATTCATCTATTTGAGGAGTGGCAGGTTTATCTACCCATTTTTATGTAGTGCAGAGCCTTGAGTCTATTTTCTGTGACCTGCCAGCCTCTGCCACACTGACCTTTATGTGAGGTTCGGTCTCCATATCCGAGCCCCATAACACCTCAAGAGACATTTAAAAGGCACCTAGCTCTCTATCGCTCTCTGTAATTGGAATTCAAAGCAGCTAGTGCCACGTCTCTCTTCATTGGTCACTTCCACTTATTTCATAATGTGTCTCGATTCTTTCATTATGAGAGCTGTCTGACTCATATTTGCACCTTGATGCCCTCCTAATGTCTAAGAACATGGGCAGAATACCAATGTACTCCTTCTACCGCCTACATTTTCTCTCCTTGTCCTCATCTGCTGCTCTTCCGCACAATCTTCACCTAACATCATATCTTAAGAAAGGATGAACCAGTCACAGGGGAAGGGAGAGACAGAGAGGAAAACGATGAAGCGGGCATGTCAGAGACATGCTGGGAGCCAGTTAAAAGGCCTCATGAAAACATTTGTCAATTGGCACAATGTAAACAGGCTCCAACAATGTGTTTTGGGGTCAGCGGGTCAAACCCATGGATCATGCATCAGCTGGCGCGTGGTTATTGTTCCGCTAAGCCTGTCAAAGCAGGAGCAGAGGGTGTGAGCATCAGTGTGTGTGACAGAGGGACGATGTGGAGAGGAGGCAGAGGCCTTCGGGGGTGATCATAAGTAAAACACTGTGTTATTATTAGAATGACACTAGAAAGCACCATCTGGGTTGTTCAATGAGCCTTTACCACAGTGCTTAAAAGAGCCTTGAGTTAATTTCCTGAAACAATATGCTTCTAAAAGACTAGAGCAGGTTATAAACCGACAGCACTGAGCATCAGTCGAACTTTCACAATATAATAACACATAGATTACATCAACATCAGTCAGTGAGGATGACTACTGTGCAAATTACATGTGAACTGTAACTCACTCTCAGGAGTTAGATTGACATCTGCTTTTCACTTTATGAAAACGACAGAAGCTGCTGAAATCAATTACAATTAAATATGACAAATATATTGTGTGTGTTTGAAGGACTGGCTGAATGAAAGGAGGAAAACTATCGAGCAGCTTTTCTGTGTGTATGTGTGTGTGTGTGTGTGTGTGTGTGTGTGTGGGGTGGGGGGTGGGGGGTATCATAAATGTCTACTGGACCAGCTCATAGTGACCCGGGGCCTCAGGTTTTAAGTGGCCTTGCCTGCAGCAGTTAGCAGCAGCAGCAGCAGCAGACAGGCTGAGATGCTGGCAGTGGAGGTGGGGGTCAGCAATGGGGTGATGACACAAGGTCAAGGGTGAGGGGGGGTGTTATCTATCTCCCTCTGACAGCCTACGGGCTTTCTATCAAGTGCCAGGTCAGACTGCAGGGGAGTGTGATTTAACCAAAGCTGCACTGCACACTGTGTGTATAACTGTGAGTGGATGTTGTGAATCCTCTTGTCCTTACAAATTGCCTATATCGCTTTTCCATTTTATATCAGATCTGGGATGTCCGATTCCATTAAAGGGCCGGGTGTAAATAGAAGGCGGGACCGAATGAATGAATATGTGCAGCTATGGATAGAGATGTTTTTACCAATTTAAGAAACTAATAATTATGTGGTGATCAGTGTTAATATTGTGGTGTGGCTACAAACAAATCAACATATAAACACAGAGAAACTTAAAAATATATTTTAAACTGGAGCAGGTCACAAAAATAAGCTAAGTAGGTATATATACAATATAGATGTTACTACCAGGTGTGAACGTATGTTTTACTTTCCCTGTGACACGGCATTTGTAATTTATTATAAACAGTCAGTAATTATAAGTAACTCAAAGCAGGGCTAATGAAATGGGCCACATTTCCGAGTATTTTTGATGGAGCTGTCAGCAAGCATAGTGTGTCATGAAAATAGAAGCCTCAGTCAAGTCAACAGCCAGTGGCTCCCAGTCTGCAGAGTACAGTCTACAGTATATCTGTATAACAAGGGTATACTATCCCTCACCAGGTTTCATAATGGGGTATTACCTTGAGCTAGACTGCTGCCCAGAGCCAACCGTGGCAGTGGGAGGGGATCAGTTTGTGTTTTGGGGGGCTTTAGGGGTGGTAGAATTGGTTCTTGAAAACCTGCCAACCCTTCGACTGACTCATCAGCCAGGACCCAGGAGGAGACCTCAACACAGACAGACAGACAGCATTCTCCCCCTCATGCTTCAGATCTAACTAGGCATGGGGTTAAGCCTTTCCAGATCGGTGTAGTGCGTTTTGATGCCCTCTCTTTCCAAAATCCTGTAAGCATCATGAAAGCAACCAAGCATGACACAGCCTGAGGTAGAGACACGAGGGTCCAGCACTGGCACACAAGCCCTTACAATCCAAGTCTTTATTTGAGCAGACTTTCTAGACAGGACAAAACAGGAAAGCCTTGTCAGACACATAAGGGAAAAACAGATTGCTTATAAACTCAAACACAGTCCAAAACAGATAGTACAACTCACACAGATATGTATCAAAGATAAATCCCAGTAGGATGTGGCTGAGAAGTTGGAAAGGTAAGAATCCGAAAGCCACAATGAGGAATTTTAGAAAATACGTCCTCACTTATGTCCAACCATGCAAATAACCAAAAACCTTGAACACGTCAATTTATATTTGCCTTTATTTCTCACTGAGTGACAGGCCGAACAATCACATTCCTCTCAGCACATCCACATGCATAATTATGCATTAGGTAGGAAGGAATCATCACATGCAGTGCGTTCGTACAGTCAATCTGACATACTTTGTGAAGTGAAAGTGAATAGTACTTAATAGATTGTGATAGCAGCAGTTGTTTTCCACTGTCATTTTCAACTAGTAATTTAGTGAGTGTCTTTTCATGAATAAGAATGATTATTAAAAACACTTCAAAATGTAATATGAAAAGAACACGGCTCTGGCTTCTATTGTGACTGGAGAGTGACATTTCCATTTTAAGGGCGCTTTGATTTCTAATTTTGTCATATCTCATCTGTATTTGTGGCTCTTTAGTGTGAACATGTAAAATGTCTTGATTTGTCAGATTAAGATAATCACATCATCAACACATATTCTTTGAGTTGTTAAACCTTAAATTCAAAAGCAAACAAAACCTTAGGATTCTGCAGCGGCGGGTAGGAGTGTTAACCCTGAACAGGAAGTGGGTGTTTATGACATCCACCTTGTCTGGCCCCAACCTAAGGCAAACACAATTTGATGAGGCATTTGACTATGTAATGTTATATACATTTATTTAAAATTTAGAGACAGCGATTGAAGAACAGTGAAGCAACTATCCCGTATAGCAGTTAGTAGAACGCACCTCATCAGAAGTGACTGTTTTAATGTCAATGAATGGGTGATAACAACCTCAAGAGAGGTGAAGGTAATCTCTCACTTTACAAACTGTTTAGGTCATTGCTTTTGAAACAACAGCCCACCGTGTATACAACACAGACTCCGGGGGTTTCAGAGGCAAGTCAGCGGGATAATGTGCCATCTGCACGGGGATGCTAATGTTGAGCTGTGTTACTCCTGCTGTTTAACACAGCCTCTAATTGCAGTGACACTGGGATCTACAGGTTTTACTATACATGAGGAGAGGGGCAGACTGGGACAATAATTCAGGCTTTTCCAGGCAACCCTGTTCAAGCAAAGCACCTGACCTGTAATACGGTAGGCTAACCCTATAGTTGTTGTTGAAACCGTTACCAGACTAGTTAGCAAAAGGCGGCAGTAACTTAAGTCAAGTGTCGTTAGAATCTCCTTCTCTGTTGCCACAACCAAAACAGTGAAAATATGATAAGTCTAAGAGCTTTTACTTTGAAATTCTACATCAGATTGTCCTGACATAGTGTGAGACTCTGAGGTGTGAAATGTCATAGTGAAGTGAAATTAGTCTGTAGAAACAGGTAGATCTCAATGAGAATCTGCTATTTTGTTACATGAATTAATTTTTTTATTATAAATTTTGACTTATTATTCACCCAGTGATAAGTCATTTAATTTTAAGTTTAAATTTTCTCCTAAAACGGAGGCGTAATTTTTTCGTCACTAATTTAATTTATTATTTATCAATTATTCATTCAGCTCAATTCATTTTGTGTATTTAATTGAATTAATTAATTCATTTGTTATCTCATTAATTTATTCATGCGTTAACAAAGTGAACAAATGGGACCTCCCATTCACTGGAATGTTGCTTTTATTTTGAAATATCTCTAACACGCTCGTAAATGCTCAAATACAAAGTGCAACGTGAAATGAGTGTTGTGCTGATATGACCCTCTATGGTCTGACCCTGTGTTTGGGAGTGGAGGCTGGTCTGACTGCAGTCCTGCTGCACAGTGTCCCTTGTCTGACCTGGTCCCTGCCTGGAGAACATGTCCCTGATTTTCAGTATTTAGCTCCATATGAGGCCAGAGCTTTTCCCTTCTTAATTCTCTCCCTCTCTGCTCCACCTTTCCTTTTCTTCTGACCAAGAACTTCCTTTTCACTGGCGATGTGTTATAATACTATCAGAGGCGGGTTCGAAGCTGCTACAATGATTTCAGATAGCGGAGCTGTAATGTCATTAGGCTGCGGAGAGACGTCACGCCCGATGTCATTACATCGGTTGCCAGATAAGTGGATTTGACTCATCAGTTCAAGGTGTGACCATGTGTTAGATATACAGCTGCATTTTCAGTGTAAATACAGCATGCTTATTGGTTCTGCCTCTACCTACAGTATGGGAGGTGGCTGATTCTGAAGACATAACAGAGAGCACGTGGATGGATTTATAGCATTTAAACTACATTTTAGATTTTTTGTTCATGAATAATTAATACAGTGATAATGTTGATAATGTTTGATTCAGTCTGAGCATTTTCCAAAGATGATATAATTACTGTGTCACCTGCGTCGAAAGGTTAGCCCCAATGACAGGCGCAGGAAGCGACGTGATGAATCAACCTGCGGGTGCGATCATTTGGAAATTCCCCTGGCAGATGTGGTTGTGTGCACGTCTTTGATTAACTTCATTAATATACATGCCTCGCTCTGACACACATGCGGCGGCATATGGTAAAAACCAGGAACACGAAAGAAGTGATTTGCTGTTTGCTCTGGAAAACAAACAAGCCAACAGGTCCTAGCAGATGGCACTGCTCGCGAGGCTGGTGGGAGGCAATGTGCTGCATCGGCGCCGCCGCCATGCAGGAGCTCTGGATGAAAAGAAGACTGACTATCGCCCTCGGCCTGCCGCGCGGTAAACAAATAAAGCATCCTTCTGCTTTCTTCTGCGCTGAGCTTTTTATCCCACGTTGATCTTACCTCCTGATTTCAAAGCATAAAAAAAGAGCTTGTTTTTGGCAAGTTAAAGTGCTCTAGGCTCGATGCTCTTCGGAAAGCAGCTTAAAGAAGAAATGTGTTTAATAATGGCTCGTTTGTGCGCAGCTCTCGTTTCCCTCTTTGCTCCCTCCCTCTCCCCTCAGCATGCCTGCGAGCGCACTTACAACTTTGTTCCCATTTAAATAGGAAAGTTGGCAGCTCATTTACATTGATAATAAATGTTGGTTATCCACCAGCAAGAAATAACAATTTAAACTACAGTATCAGCAACCATTTCTCATTCAGCGTCAGACAGGGAACCGCCAAAACTACTAATACACATATTATATGAAATGAGCATGCAGGGGACATGATATATGTTAAATGAAGGGATGATGAATTTGTCATCGGGTTACATATAATCTCAGCCAATGCATGTTAATGGTCCCTGTGGCAGTTTTCTTTGAAGCCCACTAATACATTGACTGACCATCATTGGTTCATGAGGGTGAATTTTTTCAGAACCAAAACAGGATTCATAAAAATACCACATATTTTACATCCTTGCAGTTTCATTAACCCTAGAGCAGATTCAATTTCTATAATACGACTCAAGGCTTAGAGCACGGATTAATTTGCATATTTTTTGATTCAACTAAATTTCACCTTTGTTATCCAAAGCAGGGGCTAGGCCAGGTACATAAAATGATCAGAGGGAAAAAAGGGGGGGGGGAGAGAATAAAGTGCTTAGTTGGCCGGTTGTTCAAGGGTGACTATTATCATCAGTCCCTGGTCTGCAGAGCCTGAGGCCAAGTCCTCTAATGCATTTCCCTGCTTGTCAGCCTGCATGGTATACGTTACCTCAAGCCAACACAATCCTAAAGAGCACAGGGTACGACTACTTTTGACCTCAAATTATTCAGAGAAGGCATCAGATGTGGAAATGCAAAGATCGTAATCTTAACATTAATGCATCATAACTCTGCAGTTGAAATTGTAACAGCACATCCAGAAGAAAAATAGCAGGAGACAACAAATGAACTATGCCTACTTACACAATTTGTGTACATAGTTCATGACTAATATAATTTAAGCATTTTTCTAAAGTACACTGTGCTACTCACACAGTGATATGATGCATGACATCACAACTTTTTCTAATGCTTCCCTTTTTAAGAGCCATCCTCATGATTCATTCTGGAGCATGGATTCATTATGATGATAACTCTTTTTCACCTGTGCTGCAGCAATGGACACATTTTGAATGATGGATCTGTTTATTTTTCTTCAGATATAATGTCTTAAGGTATTTAGTCACTATCTTTGTTGTAGTAACTGCTACACTTTGTCCAAGCTTTTCTCAGGTGTCGTATTATCATATATATATTCACAGCACTGATAATATAACGATGTATTTGCACATGTGTACGTTACTATGCATGTCAGCATGAATGCATGCTTATGTGTAAATAAATGTTTGGAAGTTAAACGTTAACATATCTGTATCTTGTTTCTTCTTGTTTATAAATGTGAATCATATGGTTTTTACTTAGAGTACTTTGGAGATAGGAATGGAAAGGCACAGAGTGAAATGCTCTGCAGTGAACGATCATTAAAATATACATGTATTATTGGTATATCCAAGTCAACTGTTACCTGGGAACAAACTATGAATGAAGAATATTATAAATACTATGAAAATTAAAGCGTATATTCCCTCATATAGTAACTGCTTACATCCTTATTTTCTTTTTTTTAGGGGTTAACTGTCATCTAAGGCAGATGAAAGGGGGACCAACCACAGAACTCCTCATCTTTTGCCTCTGCATGGTTTTCAATTTTGGGCTCAAGCATGAATGAAATAAGGCTCTTTTGAAGGTAATTTTCTTGAGGACAAGTGAACTGAGGTGATTTCTGATTCCATTTAAGTGATGCTGATGAACACAGTGCATGTTTACACATATCGTTCCATCTGTGCTTAGTGGCAGAAGTGAAGATTAACCAATTCATTTCTCCTAAGTATTGACCAGACATGAAACGGAGGGGACTGACTGCATAAAGGGAAGCTGTTAGGTTCTCCACTAATGACCGAGTAGATAGAAGCCATGTTTAAATCACATGGAAATATAATCTATTCATTGGCTGTGATGAAGGATAGTGTGTTGTTTTGTCTGTGGGTGATACCACAGCTAATGCACAACAATTGGACAATTAATTTTCTCATCATCTGAATCATGGCCTGCTCATCATGCAATTTGATGGTTTGGTAATCTCCTTCATATAAAGCATGTTTTAAATGGCAATTTGTGAGCAATGCACAGAAACATGTTTTTCATTCTCATTTTTATAAAACGGTGCTGCGCTCATTTTCCAAAGTCCTTTTTGAGTATTGCACAAACACATGAGAGAATCATCTCATCTCACTTCCTTCTGCTTTAAACTGTCTTTTTTTTCATTGGCTCTAAGTGCTTTTTGTTTTATGTACAGTGGCATGGAATTCATGCATGAGAAAAAAGGATTTCATAGGCTTTTATGTTTCCTGCATGTTTGATTACCAAGGCTGCGATTAAGATGCTGTTGCTCCTGTCAAGAACCTTGATCGTGGTAATTTCATCATCTGCTCCACAGACTGACTATCATAACCTTACATCAATTAACATACACCATTTGCTCATGTTAATGATTAAGAAAGTTGTAGGTGCTGATTAAAATATTTCCCATTGATGAGTGAACGGTAAACAACTTAGCGCAGACCACTGCTGATGAATGTGTCACTGCAATCAGATGCTGACAGAGGAGGAGTGAGAGAAGTGGAGAAAAGAAAACAGAGGGAGGGAAGAAAAAAAAGGAGCAGAAGCCAAAAAACTGAAGGTTTGGATTCCATAATTAGGCAGCAGGTTTTCCTTTCTAACCATTTTCCCAAAAGGGAAGAAGCCTGACTACTTAATTGGAGGAATCAAATTTAGTCAAGCGCCCTGTCGGCTCGAACCTACATCATTAAAGTTGCCAGCTAACAAACATCAAACACGAGGCAGCATTAATGAAGCAGATGTATTAATTTCCCATTTATGAGCAGCTAAGCAACTCACTGCCGCTCCCTGTTCTCCCCGCGCGTCGCTCCCTTTCTCGCTCTCTTTCTCTGACAGCACTATTAATGATCTTTAATGCCCCACAGGCAGTAATAGGCCCCACTGGGAGAGCTGAAACACTGCGATTTGTATTGAGGATTTAGACATAACGGGGGAAAAGGGAAAGGAGTGAAATCTTGGGGACAGCTCTGAGGCGCTTGATCAGGCCCAGGCCTCACAGGGGCGGCTGCCGCTGCCGAATAATAAATGACAGCCTCGCGATTAAATCAAACCTTCTGTTCAAAAGGGCCAGAGCGGCTGATTGTCACTAACAATTGAGCTGCTTTTTTAAACACCTCTGGGAAAAGAAAATCAAAAGCAGACGGCATAGCAACAAAAAAAAAGAAGCTTCAACGGCCGTCTGGCTCTCAACACCTGACAGTTAACACACATTGGGAGAGACAGACCAGAACCAAGTCCAGGGAATGAGGACCTGTCACTGGCAAATCTCACACCACACTCATTATGCCTCTACCTAGCCCAATTCCTGTAATACAACATTGTGCATCATTAGTCATAGCATTGATAAGGTAATACAGTGACTACATTTTTGGTATTTGCAGCACAAGCCCTTTGTTAGATTCTCGTCTTATCAGTTCTAACATTCAACTGCAGTGTCAACAAATGAAATGATAACTAATTATAATGGCAATCTCTATCTAACCCTTAGCCCAGTGTTAAAAGACTGAAAGCAACTCTAGAATATTCTCCCATGACATTATAAGACAGAGACGATCAAAGCTACAGATTCCAGACATGAGTAAGACCTTTGTTGACATTGTCCTGAAAGCTACACGTGCACACCTAATTATCTGGAGCGGAGGATAACCCAGATAACTAAGCCTGTACCCACGTTAACCTACAAATTAGATATGGTACGCTCCTCCTGCAGCTTTCTGAGGCTCAGTCTCCGAAACATTTGTTTGTTTCTTCATTAAGCTCATTTACAGCTCTCTTGAGGCCGATCGCAGTGCTGTCTAGTTGCCAGTATTTGTTTGTGAGGGAGAAAAAGTGCTGATGCACTTAGCCTACATATACTCAGCTGTGCATACTGTATAGTCTGAGCAAACCACAGCCCTAACTCACATGGAATTATATTTATGTTAGAGGGTTCTGCGGTGAATGTTTTATGTCCAAGTTAATGTGTATTGCCAATGCAGGAAGTAGTCGGAGGTTAATGCTGAGTCGTGAAAAGAGAGGGCAAGGAGATTACAGTGAAGTAGAGGTGTGTAAGGCCTTTGATTTTAATACCTGGGCTTTGCCTCTGATCCTCGTTGGCCGCTGAACCCTGGACAGTATTTGTGTGTTGTTAATCTTGGTTCAGATACACACTGTGACCCATGGATTGATTAATAGGAGTCACACACTAAGCTGTACGTTTTTGTTTTTTCTCTTTTGCGTCCCTCCAGTGATAGAAAAATCATCAACACACCGGCTCGCAGTGAATCCTCCTGATAATATCCTGCTGTTTTCTCAAATGGGGGCTATAGGGGGCTGGCAGGAGAAACACCAGACAATTTCCACAGACATTCTCAAATTCGGGTAAAATGAACAAACCTAGCACTAAGCTAAATCAATTAGTTTCGACTCATTTGCACCTAATAGTAAAATGGTAAAAGTTCAATCTAAGACTGTAAGGCTCCTGTGGCAAAGTCCTGCCACATAGCATAATACTTGTGATGCAAAAAACACTGACAACCACATAGGGGCTTCAGGGCCTGCTCTTTCCCTCTCACTCTCTCAGCAGCATCATCATTTCCTCCCTGCTTCACTGTGGCAGGCAGCAGTGGGGTTAAGCTGCCAGCGATTCGACGATAGTGAGAGGGCGACTGCAGCTGGGGGTTGCAGATAGCACATTCTGTCAAATAGCGTCAGGCTGCCTGCATAATGAAGTGAAGAGAATGACGGTGAGAGAGGGAAAAAATAGGAACGGGGGGGGGGCTGGTTTCATTTGTTATTGCTGAAACTGATACGGCTCCTGCACAGTCTGAGAAGCAGCAGGGGCCTCAGCTCGTAGGCAGGAGGAGATGAAACATTGGGTTTCAGACGGATTAATTATCAGATCAACTTATATAAGCCGTTTTTTCTTCCTGTAATGTGTATACGAGTTATGGGTTTGACTTGATGTAACAGAGACTCACATCAGTAATTTGGTTCCTACTGACAACCACATTCACCATGGTGTCCTTGTGCTGTTGGAATGGTCATGTGTATTCTAACCCTTTTCCAGATTGACATATTTGCATTTCTAGATTGCTTTTTCAAGTTTAATACGTTTGTGGGCTCGCTTGACTAAAAGTTGTTCCTTGATGGATGAATAACATTTTCCTGTTATAGTGAATATATGAAGCATTGTGTTAGTTCATACAGGACAAGGAGTCATGTGCTCAGCTGTCATAAGCTGTCAACCATGATAGGTCTATGGGTGCTCCTTAGTCTCTCCCCAGTCACAGCCCATTCTTCCACTGAAGCGGCCCCTTTAAAAACCACCTCCTCCTCATGGATCCCTGCTCGGCTACACTGCCACCCACACCCTGCTGCCGGCAACTAGCCTCCACCACCCCAGCATCCACCTTACTGAGTCCAAACATGGTTGTGGTAAGTGGTGTTCATCTTGAACGAATGCAGCTTGCCTGCTACCCCACCTGGGGGGATTTTCCATGTGTTCCCTGTTTAAACTTAGCATGCTTCTTGGCTAAACAAGGGAACATCCAAAGAATGGAGACATCTGCGCCGAGCACAACTGTATCCCCATTTGTGCAATAAATGAGTAAATCATGATAAAGTGTTCTGATATCAAGTTAGGGTTAGTATTCTTAGAAAAGGTAGCTACACATTATAAAAGTGCCACCAATACATCCCAGTCCCCATCGTCCTTCTCGTCCAAGCTTCGCATATATGAACGTGCACTGCATGGAAACTGCTAGAAGCCGATGCTACTGTGACTTGAACAATCCGGTCGAGTGCAGTAAGAGCACAGGCATGCAGGTATAGGTCAGCTAGTGACAGACAGGTACACCAACCCATCATCAAATGAAATGATTATTCCTGCTTATTGCAGTCATGTCAGAACCACAGACACCTGTCAGAACTGTAAGACTTTTTTTCAGACCAATTGTTATTGATGGCTATCGGGACGTGGATTTCAACAAAGATACAAAGTGTAACCCTACCTTTAAGTAGCTACTTTATGTGTGCAGATACGGGAAAAGCAACATCTGGCACGATATCAAGCCCTGCAGCTAACTCCAGTGAGGAGGGTTATTTATAAAATATACAAGTTATGGCTTATGGACACAAAAGATGCAAAAGCAATTGTATTGTCCTTGAAAATATAAGAATATGATGAAATGACATAAATGTTACAAAATTATGAATACAAATTAAACAGATGCATGAGATGTCGCGTCTTCTTCAAGGCAGCCTTGAGGACACGCTATCTGATAACACTGAATAACATTACTGTTGCTTCAGACTGTTACATCTATCATCATATCACCCTCCCTGATCAGTGCCTTCTTTGTCATGATACGGTTCTCAAGTGAATTCTACCCCCTCCACCCCTCCCACCACCACAGCGATACACATACACCCACACGAGTACCAAATGCCTGCACGCATGCCTACACTGCTCCCCTCAACACCCAATGATTTCATTAGTTTCATATTAAGATTAATGGAGCTATTCTGAGGGACATAAATCCATTTGAGAACACTTTTCTTAACCTAAGCCTCAACCTGCAATGGAGCCATCAAGCAGAGGGGTGGCTAAGGTGCAAAAGGCTGGAACAGCCACATCATTGGTTTGCTTTTGCTGGGCGAGGGTGGGGGTCGGTGGGCACAAGTAATTTTGCCTTCAGGGTTTATGATCGAAAGAGTTACCCCTTCATGCTCTATCTATTAAACCCCAGAAAGCTCCCCCTCTACCCATTCGGCTCTTCCGCAACCAACTTCTCCTTTCTGCCTTCCATCCATCCTTCCATGGCACCATGATTTACAACTGGTACTCATGCGCTTCCTGGGAATTGATTTCCAGGGAACTGTGCCTTGTGCCCATCCTTTCTGTGAGGGCCATAACGATCAGGCTGTGGATCATTAGTTCGGACCACTGTTTTCCGCTGCTCTGCTGGCTGGGTGCCATACATCTCCCCACTCCACCCGAGTCACAGCCGCTGTTAAATTGCCTGTCCCCTTTCCTCCACTGCCTTCTCCTCTACCCCCACCTCCTCAGCCCCAGTCACACCTCATGATCCTCATCTGTCCTCTTTTGCACCACAGCATTTATTGAGAAGCAAGACGCTGCGCCGAAGCCAAAGCCAGTCGGGAGTGTTTATACGTGACTGAGGACTGAGAAAATCCCTCTCCCGTGTTTCTCCCATCCCACCACACTGTCCTTCACCTCAGCAGACAGATTGCTCATGCTCTTTGTGAAGGAAGCCATCAAATGACAAACAAGGATGCCATATGACCACAGATGGCTCCTCGTGACAAAATGCTGACTGGGGTAATATGAATAAGAAAATGATGGAGCCAGGTTGTCATCAAGAGGGTATGTGCAGAGCAGTGGAGCTCATGGTTCAAAGGCTCTTATTATGTTCCCTGAAGAACAATATGTTCTGATTTGTTTGATGCACCTCTTGAAAATGTGCCAGCATTGAAGGTCTGATTGAGCTTCCAGGGTTATTTTGAAAGACCAAAGCTAGTATTTTATCTTGAGTGCTCGGCGTGCTGCATGCCTTTTCCCTCTTTTCTTTTATTCTGCAATCTTAAAGTTGACAGAACAATAGAATAACACTTTTCTAGTGCTCTGGTGCTAATCACACTCGTTCAGTCTCAGGGCCACAATCATGTTGCTGATGATCTGCCACATTCACATTGGAAACTTCAATTGTTGTTAAGTGACAGATCCGGATTGGCTAAACAACAGCCTCCTGGTATAAATAAATGTTTCCGTGCCTTGAAGTTGAAGTCATCGTAACTCGTGTCTGAAGACATTACAGCTTTGAGACGGGAAATCATCTCCAGCTGCTGTCTTGTGGTTTCAACCTTTATTCAACAGGATCAGCTTTGTCAAACTCAACCCCCCCCCCTTTCACAAATTGCATTTATTCATTCGTGTTGGGAAACAAATCCAAAACTGGTCAAACAACTGTTTTCCTGTATTAAGAGGCCGAGCTAAAACAAACAGCAGCACAAACCAACAGCCTCAGCTGCCTCTAATGGCTCTACACCGCTCTCTGACATTAGCAGGGGAAGCTTCTCGAACTGGAGCCTGGGCCTGGCAGCGTGCACTGGCAGCGATGATTTACAACAGCATTTAAGTGAATCTAATAAGCAGAGTGAATGCTTCCCGTTGCTTTGGCATGGCCCGTGCCTGGGCCCTAATCATTCAAATATTTTGGCAAAAGGCAATGCGACCGCTCCTCTCCAAAAGAGAATAATGAGTCACGGAGCTCTTAATCACAGCAGATCAGTTCAAATAAATGAAAAGAGAATCAAAAGCATTCTTTGCAGAGGCAGCCCCGCTCTCTGTCCAAATGAGCTGACAGAGGGCCAGATCTGTGAGATGGAGATTTACCCAGGAGATAGAGCAGATTTTCCATGACTCCTGAAGCACTCTCTCACTCTGGCAGACTACAAAGTAGTGCTGGAAGAAACAAGCATTTGTACTATTTTTCATGAACACGTAGGCTCAAAGCAATTATATATAGTACTTGCACATACAAACACAAATATTCTGACCGGCCCAAGAAAACGACGAGCCACAATTCTTCACAGCTTTTTAATTAAGAACTCCTCCACGCTTGTTCTCCCATCACACCTCAGATGCTTTCTGTAAACCCACGCAGAGCAACGCAGTGGCTCTGACACCTCATCCAAACGGAATAATTCACCATGCTCTCCCTTGCCAGTTCTCCCCTCTGCCAATCTGAAACCCTTCCACACACTTCCCTTGCTGAGACAGCGCTCTAACAAACGATGCTGTCAGTTAACAAGATGGAAAAACATTCTGTTAATTTTTTCTCTCCCTCCTCCCCTCCCCTCCCCTCCTAGGCTAGAAGTCTTGATGTGCGGAGAGACGAGGGCTGGATCACAGCTTGCCTGGGGGAAGCCTGACACAAGACAGGCTGCCGCTGACATGATGAGCCTCAAGATTGCTGGCAAATTCTTGTGATGTCACTTCCCGCTCTCGACAGCTCTGACACCCTGGCGTGGGGTACTGGGAGAACGAAGGATAGAAGGAGCTGCTGGAGAGCCGGTGGCGGTGGTTGGGTCGGGGATGGGGCGGGTGGGGGCCTGATGAGAAGAAACACTGGTGCGTTGACTGCGCGGCTCTTCTGTTTTCTTTAATGTTCCCACTTTTATCAGCAGTCGGAGCTGTCAGCAGTAATCACGCTTGTACTGAAGAGCTGCAGAGACGATAAGCCCCGGCCTGTCAGCGCCGCAGACATATGCTGCTGCTGCTCTCTGTGTCTTCTTCAATGCTCGATGGCGTGCTCCCCAGAGAGAGGGTAGAGAAAGCAGAGGAAGAGGTGGATCATCCTCACCAGGAAGATGGAAGAAAGACTATCACATCTCCTCCTTCCTTAAACTGGGGTGTGTTGAGTGTGTCAGTCACAGTAAAGAGATCCTATGATTCATAAGAGAAGGATTTTTCACAAATATCACAGCACAGGCATCTATATGTCCCTTATGGCAGTATGACTTAATCAGGAACATCATTAAGTGCAACAAGGTAATTATAAAGTCACCACAGATAAAATAACTCATTATTGTAGTGATCTTAATGGCACAAACTAAGTGTTCCTTTTTTAGAATAATGATGTTTCAAAAAAAAGGAACTTTATTCAAAACATGAAGCCAAGAAATGAAAAAAGCACTTAACACGAACATTAAACTGATGCTGTGCAGTTGTAGTCAAGGCTTGTGTTCCTGAGGCAGCTTCATGCGAGGGGACTTGTGTGTAGTGAGTGGCCTCGTGTCAAAGCTGCTGCTATTTATTTTATGGCTACATGCCATGATCATTACAGGGATGAATAGTAATTACATGCGCAGAAAACATGGGACACTATGGTCGCATCATATGCATGACAGGTGGCGTGCGACATATAAATAAAGGAACGTGTGGCAGTCAGAAGTCGCCCGGCGTTGGGTTACCAATTATCCTTCTCTTGTGAGCATTAAAGCGCGGTGCATTGTTTACTGTAAACAGACGCAATTGAATAATAATGCCCTGGTCCCACCTGTTCACTGTGTGGGGGAGATAGCTCTTGGGTTGGAATAAATGATGTTTTCTCTCCCTCTCCCTCCCTCCTCTTCTCCCTCTCTCCCCCTGACAATGGGGCCGAGAGGGCTGCCCTCGCAATGGGCATTAAAATAATGTGGGCTAACCTGAGCAGGGGTTAACCAGCTAATGTCCACAGTGCAGCTCCTCTGTGGACATGAATAATGCAGATCAGGTTCCTAAACAAGCACCCAAATGAATCTATAAATCACCCAGGTCAGGGGAGTCTTGTTAGCTTTAATAACTCTTCCTACACCTCCTGTGGGACCCAAGGAGACGCCATCAAGCCCTACATCTCAATCCTCCCCGTCAAAAAAGAACATGGCTCCAGGGAGTTAAGTCACTGCTGGACACATGAGAGGGAGGATGATGTGTGTATGTGTGTGTGTGCGTGTGTGCAGGGATCACAGAAGCGCAGGAGTTGAGCTCACAGAGCAAACCAAGTCTGTTTCATTTGTCAAATCTGGTACGCGCTCCTCCATACTCCATCAAACAAAGCTACTGCTAGCTCACAGTCATTTCCCTCTCTCCCAATTACAAATGAGTCCATTAGTGTGTCTGCAATGAGCTCTGTGCTGTCTCCCAGTAATGGCTTGTGAGATTTCCATCATAATCATAATGGCTCCCAGAGCAGCCATGAGTGCAGATGGAAGGTCGCTCATAGGTAATGAGCTATCTCCCCACCCAAAGGGCACATGTCTTTGGGTTCGTTATTTAGAACTGTATGCCTACGACTTTGTGAGCTGACACACGCCTGCGATTGCGTGTTTACGTGCAATCTCATGTTTCAATGTATGAAGATGAGGGGGCGGATTTAGGGAAGCGGGAATAGAGATGGGTGAGAGGATGCCTGGCAATTATTAACATTATGAAATTGATGCCATGGCTGTGATTGTGAATGTTAAATCACATAAATCAAGCCGGCGTATGACAGCTAACACAGAATTCCATCCCCGCATTAGCTTCTCCCATCTCCCTCCCCTGGTTGGGTAACTTTGCCGAGCAGAAATATCATTACAGCCATTGGTGTCAGTATGACTCACCTCCACTTGCCATTCAAAACACATTACAGTCCTTTCTCTGGCATCGCAGCGCAGCAGCCAGCACATCTGCATCTTTTGCCAATTATTCTCTGAATGCTGGTCTCGGTATCACTTTCAGAGCGGGTGTCTGTGCTCGCTGTGCTAGTGAGCTGGCTGTGTGCATCGCCATGGGGCATGTGGGGCTGCTAAGGAATGGGCTGAAACAGGGCTCCCTCATCCCATGCTTAATTGAGCAGAGAGCTGTGTGCTGTTGTGATGTGGGTCATATCAATGAGGTGACATTTTTCATGTATCATTCAAATTTCATAAAAGCCGGTGTTTGTCTGAGGCGTCGGTGGCTGCTTGGAGAAACTTTTATGTGAACAATCAATGGAGGATAATCACTGTGGGCAACACTGGTCTCCAGAGTATTGTAGAAGAATATCTGCCCTAATTGTGTCTGCTGAAGCCAGTGTTTAGAACCACATAATGATGCCTGGTTATTGGTAGCCTGTAAGGTATCCACTTTTTTTCTTGTCAATGTTATTTTGTAACTGGCTTCCAAACTGTTAAAGACATGAGTCAAACATTTTCTATAAGAGCAGTACTGGGTAGTAAGTGGCAGTGTTATTATTTTAACTACATTTCTAAGTAATGTGGTTTTCTGCATGAAATGTTTTTTTAGTAGTTCAATTCTTATGGATTATAGATCAGTTTTTCTGGGCCTGCATATGTATGATGTAGCAATACTTTTACAAGGGTGGTGTAGCTTAGGTTAATACCTTTATCTAGGGGAAGTGCAATGCAGTGAAGGTTCATTTAATGTTGAGTAACAAGCTCACTACACTTTACGCCACTGCACACGAGTGAGGAACAGCTACAGTTATGAAAGCTTCAGAACTTCAGAACTACCAAAGTAGTGGTGGATAATTCGCCATCTCACACACAACACATGTTCAATTATTAACGTAGGTAAGTATGATCGGGGGAGAGCTTAGGGACCGGGTCTGCCCCCACAGTCTGGATTTTCAAAGCCAGCTAACATCCCACTGTGCTAAATCAAAAGGAATGGACTATTTACTGCTTATGCAGCTTTTTTTTTGCCCATTAGTTCTAATGATAGAGAAATATACATAAGGGTCAGCCCCATTCTATACTCAAGTTCACCTTCTTCTGAGGGGTCTGCCGTCTCCTGCGGCTTCAATTTGAAATCATTCAGAAGCAAAATGGTAGCTGTTTGATCTATCCCTTATTACATTGCTTCTTAAGAATTGGTCAGGCAGCCTCATGAATTCATTCATCTCCATAAGCTTTCTCAGCGCCACTTAGTCTTTGTGTAATCTGGGTGAGACCCCTTATCACTTCATTTGCACAAGCAGGAGACTATCAATTCCTGTCTTGTATCTGGGCCAGGCAAATTAGAGCAGAGGTGTTTGGATGTGTCCACACCGAGCTGCAGTGACAAGAAACTGATTACACATTAGAACACCATGCAGGTGTTCCATTTCACACCCTATATTTACAATATTAGCAGGCATTAGTTAAATATATTTGCTGCTTTATTGCTCACACTCTTTTTAGTACAGATGACAATCGACAGGCAATTTTCCACCATGAGTCACTGATGTATTGCCACTGTGGAGAGAGGGACACTTAAAAGCATTTAGCTGGTGCCTAGCTCCACACAGCAGCCTCATAAAGGCAGACAATGGCTGAGCTTAATAAGAAACAGAATGGATCCCATGAGTGCAGAGGACCCATCAAGCTGGGGAATTTCATTTAATTTCCCCAGGGCCGTCTATGTCTTGTACACATAATTAGAGCCCAACATGCAATGATCCTTGTGTTTTGTCAATAATTCCCCGAGGAGCAATCAGGACAAGGGTTGGACATGCCTCTGTGACCTGGGCTACTTGCAACAAGCTCAGCCACCTAATTACACCGCCTCTAACAAGCAGTGTGATGGTGATGGCGGTTGTAAGAGAAGCACGTGGGGGGGTGGGGGGGACCGGACTGAGCCCAAGAAACGAACGGTGTGCCGCTCCCCCTCAGAGCCCCTGATGTCATTAGGACTGTTTGTGGCTGCTGCCATGCATGCTGGGACAGCGTCGTCATTCTGACAGGCCTCCCTCCATTTACCTCCTCTGAAGTTACTCACTGCCTCTGGTGGCTTCCACAGCAGGAGATTAGGGACATGGTCCTTTACAGCTGTGACTTGCTTGTGAGACCTCTGTCATAGATTTCTGCAGTGGGTTATAATCATTCATAGGTCAAATCATACCACAAGCCAAATGACACTGGCCAGACCATTTGACAGTTTGTCCACAGTCAGTCAGGTGATTATTTCTCATATTATTTTCAGATATCGTTCAGTTCATAGTTCCCTGGAAATACTTGAAGCACAACTACAACATGTTAGCCACATAGTTCAAATATGATGACAATTACTGATTTGTTACTGACCTATCAATCAAAATGTAAAGGTAAATAACACACTGAAGCTCTGTGAACGCACTGCAAGAGCCTGACTGGAAAACCATGTTCACAAAACTTTTAAGGGAGAGATTTGTTCTAATCATTTATATCAACATTCTCTCTGCCATAGATTGACTAACATTCTGTAACATCTGTTAATTGGGTATAATTCACACTCTTCATGTTGAGTGCACTGAGTTTGCTTTTGTCAATTGCCAAATAGCAGATGGATAAATCCTACCTCAGCTGCAGGGATAAAGCCATGTTCTGTGGGTGAGCTGAGGTTGCTGTGGATAGTGGTGAGACAGAGAGCCAGCAGCCAGTCAATTCTGAAGCAGGATGCCTGCAGAAATCATTGGCTTGACAAAAGGCCAACGAGGGGGCACGGGGTTTGGGCGAGAGTCACTGGCCCAGTTGCTGAGGGGGGGATTATGTGCAGGTGAGCCAGGCCTTGACTGACATTCGCAGAGCGCGGCGAGAAAGTTTAACCTTGGCGTGTCAGAGAACTCACTCTCAGCAGGGAGAGAGGGCAGACAGTGAGACAGTGAGGGATGAAGAGAAAGTGGGAGAGAGAAAAGAGATAGGCTCTGCAAAGGGCTTCCTGCATAACAACAACCAATTTTTTTTTCCATAAGCGCCCAGTTTCCAGAGACTCTGGTTTGAACCCAAGGTCTTACTCCATGCATTATTAAAGACCGGTAACTGGCAACACTGCCTCATAAATAGAGATGAGGACAGACACCTGAGGAGCCGGGGCGCTGCTCACTCTTGATCAGCCACAAATCCACCAGCCTAACATGACCCAGAAGGTTCTACAAACACAGCCCTGCAGGCCCTCTGTTTTGTTACTGTCATTGCTCCTGACAAATGGCGGCATATGGCGGTAAGTACATTACTGTGCAGGTCAGTGATGTTTAAAGTTTAGTCTAACTCAACATGTTTCGGCTGCATGGATGGATGTTATTTTTGGCTTAGGGCATTTTTAGGAGTGCTGCTAAAACAACAATAGTGATATGATTAGAAATATAAGGAGATCTAATTATATTCTTAACAGATGACTGTGAAAATAATTGAATTACCAATAATAATATGCCATGGCTTCTAAATGTTACTGATAAAGAGGATTTGTTGAAAGGAGACTGATTCTTATATCACGTGTGCACAACTTAAACAGTGGAAAATAATATATTATACTACATTATACTATACTAGACTGTGATATACACAATTTGAGACCATTTTTTTTTCAGGTCAGGAAGGATGGAAATGGCTTTTTTCTATTTGCAGGTGAACATCTCTGTCAAACAACATATTTAGGATTTTTGTTGCTGATTGATTTATTTTCTGTTCCCCATGTTCTCAGCTTGTGCTGGGAAATGAATCATTGCCTTCGAAACACGATTCACTGCTGCAACTGCCCCCCCATTCTATGTCAAGGACTTGGCTACCGTGTCCTATTCAAACGTGTGCATTATTACCTTTTATTGTTGGCTATGTATGAATGCCGAGGTAAAGCACTAAAGAGGCAGCTAAAAAGGAGAGGCCTTGTATAATATCACCTCTCAATGTAGAAGTCAAACCTTCTACAATTATATGTTTTAACATCACAACAGCCCAGATCTATTGAATAACATCAGGAGGTATTATAAAAAGCATTGGATTGGATTTTATGGAATACAAAGCAAGTTGATTGCATTCTACTTGAATACAGGTGCATTTGAAGGTCTGCGCCCTTATAAAAATAATCATGGTATTGGGTTATCCGAAGTGCTCAAAACACTTTTGTGCTCAAATATCTTTCTTTTGACAAATATTGAATAGCTGCATACCACAGTTAGAGCTCACATATTTCTGAAGGACCTGGTTTCAAATTAAGTCTTATAAAAACAGCAACAAGATGCATTTTTAAACTGTAGACACAGTTTCAGACTTTAACACTTTCTGCAAACATACTGATCTAGAATTACCGCACTGCGGTTGTCTGCCTCTGCCAAGAAGTGCCGTTTCTGTGTATATATTTCTACATACTTTATTCCACATTCATATAAAGGTCACAGTAACCTTTAACTTTGACAACTGAAACATAATTGCTTTATATTTGAGTGCAAGTGACAACTGATCAAATGTTGAAGAAATTCCCCCAAGAAGTGATGACATATCACACTCAAGAGGCCAAAAACAGCCACTCTGACATTAACCTTTTACCTTTGGCCACCAAATTCTATTCAGGTCATCCTTGACCCAGAGCGAATGTTTGTGCCAGATGTGATGAAATTACCTTTTCGGGATTCCGGATTTATTGAGTTAAAATTACCAGGGCCACGTGACCATGACCTTTAGACATTTAACCACCAAAATGAGTGAGAAATCAGTTCATCTTTGAGTACAAAGTGATGTTTGTACAAAATTGGATGACATTCCCTCAACATGATCTTTATGGTATCACATTCAATTAAAACATACATTGCTAGCCCACCATGACCTTTTACGTCTGACCTTTGGCCGCCAATTCCAATCAGTTCATCCTTGAGTCCAAGTGAATATTATAACCAAATGAAGGCATTCTTGAGATATCGCATTCAAGAGAATAGGATGGACGACCGACCTGAAAACATAATGACTCCGGCCATTTATTACAATTTCAATGGCTGCTGACCGATTTAAATAAAAAAAAGCTTCCAAGGCCGAATTCTGAATAACAACAGTAACCCTTAAAAACCTTTTAATATTTGTTGACTTATCGGTCTATGTTTAGTCATAAGGAAGTTTCCATTCTTCATCAGACTGAGATAGATTATTTACAACATATTGATAATTGCCCACATCTGAGATTTGAGTGTTTGCCGTGGAGAGGAGAATTTATCTGCTGGAAGAATCAGGTGTGAAAGTTCTGGAGCTGGCTGGATTCGGCTGTGTTCACATGTTTTTGTTAAAGTACTTCTGCTCCGGGGTCTGCCCTTATCTTCTGAAGTTTAGCACTTTGTTGCTGTCTTTAGCCCAATCCCATTTCACCCCTTAGCCCTTCCCCTTAGTTTTGTGCATTAACATGTAGTGGTTTGCTGTTTCCAATACCTGTTGGGAGAGAGGGGTAGGGCCAAGGGCCAACCTAGCTCATATCACGCAACTTCTTGCATCCCTTTACTGGAACAGTTAAATTCAAGATTGATTTCAAGGTTCTTTTAATGACTTTTAAAGCTCAACATGGGCTGGCCCACACATACATTTTGACTCCCTATAATCCCGGTCATAACCTGAGATTGGCCAGCCTGTCCCTGTTGGCTGTCTCTAGGTCAAGGATGGCTACTCAAGGTCACCGGGCTTTCTCTGTCAGGGCCCTGGGGTCTTGGACCTCCCTGCCTGATGAGATTAGGCTCGCTAACCCACTACCGATCTTTAAATCACTGCTCAAAACTTATTTTTACAGGAAAGCATTTTTAACATGCAAATTGTAATTATTTTCATTACAACCATCAGTCTCATAGAGTTCAAGTGGGATGTTCCTGATCTGAAGGATTTAAAAATTACGATAATGATTATAATATCTTAGTTTAACATAATGTCAATGTATTATTGGTCACTTTTTTCACAACAACCGTTTGTTACTGAACTTAACTGCTCCTCTAATAACAAAGCATCCTGGCAGGGTTGCATACAGACCCCTGCTAGCAGCCTGAAGCTGTGAGCTTTGGATTCATATGTGAAATGATGCAGAGCTGCCTAGCTTTTCAATTTAAAATGTGATTGATTCACCTGCATTAGCATAGATGTTATGTGGATATTATTTGTTTGTCACTTTAGTAACTGCAAACAATAGCATTGGTTTATTTAAGATCTCAACAAGTTTATTAAAATTAAATCCCAGGAAAAACTGTCTCGTCTGTTTACATCGAGGACTACTGATGATGTAACTGTTTCCTGAAAATTTGTCCCAATACGTAGAGGAAGATTTTAACCACTAACCCTTGTGACTCTGTTTCAAGGGGCAAGATAACCCTAAAAAACAAGGGGTAGGGGTGGGGCCAAGGGGTGAAATGGGATTTGGCCTTGTACTTGTATGACACCTGTTTTTCATTCTGATATATTTGTATTCTTTTTCATTTTTCATCCGTATTAATAACATTATCAAGCGCTCATTTGCTCGCAAAGAACCCAGAGCTTTTATAAGGGGGCAAGCCTTATGTACTCCGGATAAAGTCCAGACCTACTCACTCAGACATTTGTTCTCTCCCATACAGCTCCTCTGGAGAATGTCAGGAGTTTATCTGGAGATAGGAGCTTGTAGAATGCGTTTTATTTGTGATGTATGCTTCAAAATATTTAGAGCGGTGGTAAATTCAAGATAATTATAGTGATGGATAGTCAAGAAAAGTGAGTAAGGAAGAACAGCTACATGTTGCCATCATGTGAATTTAAGGGAAACAATATGCAATCTGTTGGCCTGGGAATGTACAACATAGAGGAAATATAAAAAAACCTTGGGTAACCATATTATTTCAGACCATTCAAAAGGATGTGGAAATTTGTGTCAGTTAGGCTACATCCATTAAATCACCAGTGTGACAGTCGAGTGGTGAAATGTCTCTACTCTGTCCTTCTGTCCCATGGCCTTATGCTCCACAGAGTCATTACTGTGCTGCTGGGCAGACGGGCTGTACTATGACAGTGGATGGGAGACACTAAGGGAAAGGGGAGGTTACAGGGGGAGGACACAGTGGGTGTGTGTTTGAGTATGTGTGCGACTATCTGGGGAGTGCTGCTGCCTGCTGACCTGGTCATCCATCAGGCAGCCCCCCCCACCAGCACACACACACACTCGACACACACACACACACACACACACACACACACACACACACACACACACACACACACACACACACACACACACACACACACACACACACACACACACACACACACACACACACACACACAAACACACACACACACCAGTGCTGCTCTCTGCCAGGCTTGGAATCTCCACATTAATTTCTCATCTGTGGCGCCCTAATGAGCTCCGCCTGCTCATCCACCTCTGAGACCCAACTGATTATCAGACAGGGGACGACCATTTGTCAATGGGTAGAGGTTGGCATTGACACTGCTGACCTTGCTACCAAGGAAAGAAGAGTATAAAAATGGGGGAAATAGGAGAAATCTAGTAAAGGATAGAAAAGGTAAAGAAAGCAATAGACAGCCCCAGAGTGCCACTGTGTTTTGCTTCTGTGCATGCGCCTCAGAGGAAGCAGGGATTTGCCCGTTATTGGATGGAGGGGAGTGGTGTAGGTCTGCGACACCAGCTAACCTTAGCCAGGGCTGCTGGGACTACGTGGGTATCTATCACAGTGGCAGCCCAGAGACCCAGACCGGGGGAAAAGCCACAGAAGTTGCCAGGGGAGGGAAAAAAGCTAGTAAAAATTTAATGCACTCTGCAGAGCGGTCATGTCATACTTGGTTATGGAAAATAATCCCAGATGCCTGCAGTGCTAAAATGGAGCTGTAATGTGCTCGCCTCCTAACCCGGCCTGACAGCCATGATGTACGACTACCATTACCGGAAAATATCACTTCAACTAACCCGTGATCCGGCTCCGCTAAGGGTCATATTATCCATGAGGAACAAATTACACTCCCCCAAAGTAAATACAAATTTCCTACACTGACTGGGTACAAAGCACGGAAGGGGGAAGGGGCAGGCGGAAACGTTACCTATGACAACGCTCAGCAGAGTGACAAGGATGATAAAGTACATGACAAATCACTGGCTGACAGGGTACTCTAGTGCAATCAGCCTCAGCCTCGGCCTGGCGAGCACCCACTCAAGCCTGTAAACACTACTCTCTTCCTTTGGAGGGGGCAAAACACATAATCTTTTAACGCTGACAAGTTGCTCTCCTCTTTTATTACTCATCCTTCCCACTGCAGTGGAAAGAGGAAGGGTTCGGGGGGGGGGTATAAAATGGTTTTATGTACAGTGCTGTCGAGTGATTGAGAAACACGACTCTTGTGCTGTAATTGCCTGAGGGCAAACACAGCAAAACAATAAAGGAGCAGAAACAGGAAATATATTACCTGTTCAGATCTTTATTTTATGTCAAGGACAAACAGGTTCTCTCAGCTGCTCTTAAGCACCCACTTAGATCCCTTGTCTCCAATAAGAGCAAAGCACAGCAAATTACAGCACTCTGTTGCATAGTCATTAATAAGACACAATGCATTTTTTTTTAAATGGCAGCTTGTGGCTGCTGATAAAGCAAGTAAATAACACTTAGTAAAGGTGTGGTCCCTATAAAAAAGCCCAGAGGCATGAGAGAGAGAAATAAAAAAAAGCTGCAGAGTGATAACGTCTTGCACAAAAGTAACACAACAGGACAACAGGTAAGCTGGGGAACCCATGAGCTGATATTCACACTCAAAAGAGTGAGTGGCAGTTTCAAGGTGCCACTTACTAGCAGAAATCACTTCAGCATTAGCAAGTCCAGACAGAGCAAGTGCCTGAGCGCTCTTGACAATATTACAAAGACTGCAGCAATTTGAAGCTGTCAGCTTCTAATCAAAAAAATCCACATCGGGTGCATTTCTATGGTGCATACATTTTGCAAGGTTTTAAAAATGTTTTATATTATGTGTTCTAATTTCCCCAAAGGATTCAGAGAGGATTTCCAAAGCTCTGGATCACACACAGTGAGACTTTCACTGCCCCTTCAAAAGGTATTTGATGGTGGACAACCTGTTGGTGTTGACTTCACCATGAAACAAGGTCCTGTTACTGGGGCTTTGTTGGATTCACATGAAAAACACCAGTGAAGCAGAACATTGTAACTGGCTCCAAATGAGCAGGCCAGTTTTACTTAAGGAAATGGCTTCCCTGTTCCTGCTTGGATCCTTTAAAATGGTAGACTATGGAGAGGATGAGGGTTTCGGGAACTCCATGATTTTGACAGACAAAGGTGAAGAGATTCGCTAGGGCCAGCACTCAAATGACCCACTGAGCAGTATCAGTTGAAAAGAAGGCAAACCATCCTGTTTTACATTATGAATGAATGAGCTATGAATGTTTACTGCAGTTTCTGAGGATTTGTTTCACATTGCTCCTACACAACATTGAGCTTTAAGGTATTCAATTATCTGAGCTCTGAATGCGTCATAGGCCAACTGCCAGAGAAAGAGTGAGACTGGTGGTTCCGGGGGCATTGGCTGAGATGCTAAAAATAGCATATATGGTGCTAATGATACCAGTGTTGTGTGACGGGTAACTATAGTGACTTGGCCTCCTACCTGTCTCCCAGCAGGCCATTAACATGTACCCGATGTTGGAGCTGGGCCTTCCTACAGGTCACTTTGTAATGAGCTAATGCTCCGACAGTTTTCCTGCACAACCACACAAACACATGAGCGGGATTGTGTGCACACATTCTCCGAGATGCGAATAGCTGTCTCTTATCAGAGCCTGGCAGCTCCCGCCGACACGGCAGAGGTCTCCTACACCAGGCAGAACATGATTTCTCCTGGGAACACTTTTTCCATTTCCTGCTTTTGAAGGGAAACGAAATAAGTCACGTTTGTCCTCATCTGAATACATTTGACCCATTAAAACGACTGTGCTCTCCTGCGTCCTTCTCTGCTGCGGCGCTGTAAAGTAGACTGCGGCGCCCACGGAATACAAATGACAGCAGTGGCAGTGGGCGTAGCATGCCCGGCGCCTGGCAGAGGCAGATAGTAGCAGAGGTGATCTGGACTGAGGAGGCGGGGGGGGAGTAAAAGTGTTGCGTGGGAGCTTCAATTAGTCCCTCACATCAAGGAAGAATACGTAAGTCAGCCGTCATAGGGGCAACCTATTTACTAATTCACTCCTCTGTTACTTTAACACACAATTAATCAATGACAGGAAGGTGTAGTCAGTGCTGTTCATCAGGAGCATAACATGAGCCAGGGTGAATTAATACAGTCACTGGGGGAATTACAGCTCACCGTGCTCTCTCTCTCTCTCCTCCTGAAACAAAAAGGAATTGCCACCGAGACAGGAGCAATTTAAATCGACAACACTGAGTAATGACTCAATTTGCTGCACAGTCTAAACACCACAAGCAAATGGCATTACTAAATCATTAGAGTGGATCTAGATCTCTAGTTAGAAGCCACTGGGTAATATGGCTGCTCTTCGAATCTATGAGTTATGCTCAGAATACCTGGACATAATAACTGGAGCTGCACTGAGTACTGCACAGAAGGCTTAAGTCACACTTGCAGCTACTTGCCTGCATTAGGATATTACAATAAATAAGACCACAATTTGACAGCTTCTATTTTTATAAAACCAATGCAAAACGTAGGTACACAGTAGTTAAGGTTATTTTATGTGTTTGTTTTGAGAAAAGAAAATACATTTCCATTGCTGTTTAGTTTGAGAATTTGAGCTTTCACACAGAAAAATGCAAAAAATCTGGAATGAATTTGACCGGACTGACTGGCATCTCTAGGTGAGAGGTCAAATTATAGAGCATGTAACAGTTAGATTCTCCAAACCATCTCCAGGTATATAATCTGGTGATTGTCTTAAGACACAGCAAGATTGGTGATACTGGGACATTTATTCAAGTGCTAACCATTGGTCCACCTTTTAAAATATATATCCATATTGAACCTCCTAGCCAATTGTTATAGAAACAGTACATTGTGCACAGACTCTGCTCCAGACAGAGAGAAACCTCTAAATTGAGTGATTCCAAGAGATTGAAACTTCACCATCAGGCTACACCCATGAGGAATTCTCAGAAATGATTCTGACTATTTCCATTGAACACTGTTTTCCTCAGTACTTGTATAACTGGGTAATGATCTCTGTAATTTTCGGTTATTTCTTATTCACAAAAAGCGATTGACAGCTATATATGATGTGCATATATAAGCCCTGCACTATATATTGTCAGTTCTCGGCTTTAAATAAAACAAAGCCTGCACCCTCAGCCCCGGCTGTCACAGCACTCTTATCTAAATGTCATACAAATCCTAAAAACCCAGAACAGTTCAATTTAGATTTTGCACATCATTAAGTCATTTATAATTAATGCACGCCTAATTAAGGATATCTCAGTTATTAACAGGATGTTGAATTCTAATTACATTAAATTTGCAGCCTTAAAAAAGTTGAATAATTAAACCTCTAGGATCTGACTGATTTGATATAAATGCCTGAAATGATACAATGCGAAAAACAACAGTAAATGACGAACTTACCGTGTCCTTGTCAATAGTACGTTAGAAAAGTGTCAGGCTTACCTTGTCGTCCTGGTCACTCTCTGTGTCACCCTGCAAGAAAAAAGAAAGACTACAATGAAGTTCGGATTCATTTGTCTGCATCCCTGATTTCTAACTCTTCATGCTCGGACTGTATTCAATTCCACCACAAAGGACTGCCTTATCCAATTGACCTTTGCAAATAGGATATATTATCAGATCTTTAATACCAAACTCATCACATACTCATATTCAGTGTTTGAATATTATCAGATCACGTCATTAACTTGCCACACAAGCTCCAGCATGTGAAACAAAGAAAATTGCCATGCCCTCGTTGAAACCTGTATGTGAAATTCAGACGGAGCAGGGATCGCAAAACACTAACCACCACCAGAATTATAATTCCATGATATGTGTTCCTGCTTGAGGCTGGGGATGGAGAAATGACAAGAGGAGGAAGGGAACTTTGTAATGGAAAGAAGAAAAAGTGGTTAGATTTCATTTTTTCTTTCCAATTTCAATTTCAAGGTCCACTTAATTCTTTATCAACTAATTAGTGTAATGCTGGGTGACTGGCGGCCCTCAACGTTGTGCATATGGCTGAGGTGCAGAGAAGCACTGGAGTCAGTAATGAAGAAGGCACTGGGGGGGATATGGGCAGCGGTTGGCATGGTGTGTGTGTGTGTGTGTGTGTAGGCGGGGGGATCTGGAGTGCAGGGAGGGGTTGGTGGGTGTCGATTAAAGGAGGGAGGGGGTGAAGGAAGGTGGTACAATGACTGACAGCACAGGGAGTTAGCGACAGAAGGCGCAGACATTTTTTCTTACTCTCTTCTTTTGTTTTGCCTCCATCTAATTTTTTACAATTTTTTTTGCTGCCCTGCAGAGCTCAAAGGTACCTGACTCGTTGTTGGTCTCCTTCTCAAGTTGGATGGTAAATGGGGCCTTGTGAGCTCAGCAGGAGCATAGCATCCAATTTACAGGCCTGTCCCACTTGGCCCCAGGGGCCGCCCGCGGCACACTGCCATGATGGTCAGCTCCAGCAGCTCATAAATTATGCAGAGGCAATAAACGCACTGGGCAAACAGTCCTCAGACGTTCTCCCACTCTCCATTTCTCTCTCACTCTCTTTCTCCACCGCCCACAACATTCCACCCCCCACTTTTAATACAGTGTGCAGCGAGTCAGCAGCCATATAGACTGTGAGCCGGAAGAATAAATAAGGGAAGTGAAAGACAAGTGCATATTTGGATTACAGGTGAATGGCTGTGTTAGACAAAAAGCAACACAGTGTGTGCATCTATTTTCGCTTGTGAAGAAATGGGCGTGTCACCCATGTACCTCTCTCTCTTGTGGCCTCCCACACAGGACTGACTAATGTAGCAGCAGACAGGATCTGATGAGCAGTACCAGCCGTCTCAAGCCCTTCCATGTATTCCCCCTCTCAGAAAGTGACAACAGAAACGCAACCAGGAGCTCATTAGCTGCTTCTCTGCATGTGCACACTACATACCAGGGAACACAGGCACGCGAGGGGTTCAAATAATGGACATCATTTTAGATTTTCCACTGTGTTGTGATCCATAAACCACTACCAGCCTTTCTTTCTCATGTTCCCTTGTTCCGCTCTCTCTCCTTTCCCCTCTTCCCTGACTGTGCAGCCAATTGCTTTGATTGCCAAGATAGAAGCTGGCTGGAATGACTTGCCCTTGCTTGTGAAGCAAATGGAACATGCTAATGGAACTCATCGTATTACCCGATGCAAAAGTGCCATAGCTCATTACTTTAAGATAAAAGGATATCATTGTAGACGGCAAGCAGAATTGACTTTCTGCGCTACGACTTGATGATGATTTAATCAACTGCTCTCTTTCACTTCTCATCCGAGCGCCTGTCGCTTTCACAGGTGCCACTAAACGAAGCACTCACACGGCTGGTGGGGGAGAGAAAAGAAAAGAGATTGCTGTCATTACTTTTTTTTTACCCCAGGAATAGAGGTATGCAAATTTCCCGGAGCGTCAAAGGATGGAAAAAAGGGAGAACTTAATAAAATTGAAATACCTTTATAATGAGCAAGGTAAAAAATCCTGAGATCAGGCCTGACAGGCAAGGGCAGGCAATCTGGTTGTCCTTACAGCGCAGACATCCAAAGCTCCCTCGAAATCGTTGCTCAAGCACAAAGTCAAAAGTAACAACTAATAATAATATCTCCGAAGACATGAAAACACATCTCAGGCATACAAACAAGTCAGGGCTGTCACTCACAGATAAGTTATCATAGTGAACTAATGCGTTGCCTCATGCATAAAGCAACCCGAGGCAGGGGGAACAGAATCCCTGCATATCTGGATTTTGTTTTGCTCCTTGAATTTCTACTCCTACATTAGAAACAGACAGAAAGCTAGAAAGTCTCAGCTTTGTACTTGGCAGTTGGAAATGTCATGAACGATCGCTAGACATCATCAATAATAACTGAGGCACGGTATTGTTTTTTGGAGGTAAGAGCTAAGAAAAATCGGTTATTGCCATGATTCTGAATAACATGAATACGTGCTGTCAGGTGGGAAAAAATAAATCTGCAGAGCTATGATTAACTGTAACGTCAAAAACACTTTATATCAATCGAGGGAGGACATGTCTAATGAAAATGAAAACTGTATATAAGAGAGTTAAAAACCCAACAATGGAGCTATTGAGATTAGTGGAGTTAGGTCTCCAGCAGGCGGAGGTAGGAAATTGGACTTATTTACAGTCACGTACAGTAAGGAAACCATTAGTCTTGGGGGGGGGGATTGACAAAGAAAAACGATACTTTACACAGGCTGCTGCATTTTACACAGGGCCAGCATTATACTGTACAGCTAGACCCTGGTGTTTGGTTTAAGTAACACAGGAATGTCAAACATTAGCTTCAGCTCTAAGAGCTGTTGATGTTGGCTTGTATCCGGAGCACTTCTGATTGCCCCCCCTGCTCTCAGCCGGGCCTCTCTTTTGGCTGAGTGCTCTTACAAATTTCCCTTCGCTCGGTCCAAGCAACGAGGCTTTTGTTTATATTGCTCTGAAAGTAGGAGTAAATTATTCTTGTCCTAAATCCTCTCCAGCTGAGTGTTGTACTGGCCCAATAGAAGGGGAACAGAAGAAGCCATGGGCTGAATGCTAAATGATACAGCTATGCTTTCCTCTGTAGCAGCAGGGATCACCAAAGACTCCTGCCAGAGCTACCCGCAGAAAAACGTCTGTACTAAAGAGGTAACCACATCACACGAGGATGCGTGCAAGGCAAGTATGCCATGTTCCCTTTTCCAACATAACTTCCTGGAAATCCACTGGTCTACAAACACTAACAGATGTTCAGTCAATCAAGAAAAAGATTTCATGCATAAACGATAATTCTGAAGGCAAACAGAGTATGTTTAACAAGCTTATTATAATTTGTGATCGGCTGTTTCCAGTGTTGCCTCTAATCTAGTATTTTCTTAAATGGCACCTTCTAAAGTCTGGATCCATGATAGATTCATATTGCCGCTCCCATGAGTAACATTAGCCTCAGGTTATGCTGGTTGCTATCCATGACCTTAAAATTAATAGTGGTTGATGTGGGCTTCATTAAAGCGCCCCGCTACACAGAGGGTGGTGTCTGTTTATCAGTCTGCGCCAGGTTGTCCTGGAGGATGGCTGAAGGGGTTAAAGCCCAGGAAAGAAGCCAACTTGCCTCCATGCCCGGGAGCTGGAAAGACAGCATGAAAGATGGCAGCCATTGCCAGGGTCAGCTCTGATGGTGCCAATTTGATGTGCCGTCGTCAAGGGCTCCTCATTCCCGTTTCCTAACAGCTCCTTCCTGATATAGCTGCGCATCCTGATGGTTTTCTGATGCAAACAGTCACATGGCAAAATGCTTTTTTTCCCCTCCCGCTGCATCCTCCTCCATCTGCTGCTGGGGCCTCGGTGCCGCCGACCGCCTGCCGGTCACAGCGTGTGTGGAAATTAGCTGGGGAGGAGGTGCTCGCTTGTGCTAATTACATTTTAATCATTGGAAATGTGTTGGCAAATCAAGCCTTGATTGCCATCTTGGAGCCCAGTGCTCCTCTCTGCAGGTTGGGGAGGGGGGTAGGGGGGGTATGTGGGGCTAGAATGTGGATGAGCCCAGACTTGCCAAGCTGGACAGCTCACCCTCCACGACGGCACGATACGGCTGCATGCCCTGCCTACCGCTGGGGTTGAGGCTGTGCCACAGTGTACTTGGGGAATAAAGGAAGGCCAGGATGCTGAAATGAGGATCTGTGCCACGCTTATTCTTAAACCCCAACTCACACATCGCATATCCATCTCTCTTTCTCCAACTCCCTCTCTCTTTCTCACCATTACGCACGTCTGCCAGTCCTGCCACTGTGAATTGAGAAACAACAAATAGAGCCGGGCAGGAGGAGACTGATGAGCTCAGGGTTTGCTACACAGCACCTGCTTTGGCACACAAAGCCGGAGCAGCAGGCCAAGTCACAATACGCTCACAAATTAGATTCTTATAGCAGAAATGAAAAAAAGAAACTGACTCAGCTACATCAAATTTAGAATTTTTCATAAAAAATGGGGGATAATTTTAAACTTGGCGGCAGGACAGAGGTCGATACATCTTGCTGACTGGAGATGGAGATGTGGTCCAGTTCAATATGCTCAATCATCAGCTTCATGTGGCGCTGTCACCTGCTGTGACTTATGGTTTTAATGACTATCTGCCCTGGATAGACCTTCTGTTTAAAAGCTTTAGTAAGTCAGTGTTAAACAGGGCTATGCTACAGACTAATTGGATGTTTGTTTCATCATAATTAGATTAAAACCAAATCTAGGCTGTACTTAAGTGCCTTTACACTTGAGTGAACCTCAAATAAACTCTGGGATTTATTTACTATAAAAATAGGTCCAGCAGGCGTACATTCCATGAATGGGTTTCCATAGAAGACAGCTTTGTAAATACACCTCAAAGTTCAGCGAGTGGAAGGAAATTCGACATGTCATGCCTGACTGGGACAGATCATTAAAATAAGCGGGCTCTGTAGTGATGACATTGAACATCTAATTTCCACAGCGTCTGCTTGACGTTGAAATGTCATATACAAATATGGTAGGAAAGAGGAGACCACAGAAGAAATCACGAGGAAAAGAAAACAGCACAGCTTAAGTGTTTGAGACAGTCTATATAGTCAAATAAGGCAGACACCTCTTTCAGCAGCCAAGAATGTTTCGTCAGGGAGGAGCAGACCTCTGTCTGGACTCATCTAAGCAGGTCTGATGTGCAGCACCAGCCAAGTGCAACATCTGAAGGCAATTTCCCCTTCAAATGTAAAACTTTATTCTGAAAATATCCAACTGGACCGCAAACTCCAGGACAGGGGAGCTCAAGGAAGAATGATGGGGGTGAGGGGCAGAAAATGAGGCCTTCCATTAAATAATAAAAACTTTATATTCTGTGACCTCTGGTTTCAATACTCTGGAGCGCATTATTTTTTACGTTTTATCTGTCTGGACTGTGCCCAAACGTACTGGAAGAATGTTTGAGACAGTCTTTTAAACCTGAATCTTTTATATTAATTCCACATAGTTATTAATCCCATATTGTTAAATCTCTGGTGATTTACATTATAATAGCACCAATAATGTGAGAGTTGGCTCAGAAACAAGTGCAGAGGGACTCCATGTTGAGGGCTGAGGAGCCCTGTGTGAAATGCAGACACACAGGCACATTCACACAGTGTGAGCGCCAGGGATGAAAAGGTTTGTTCAGGAGGAATATGAGTGATGTATGTGTATGTTGCTTTGTGTTTTAGTGTAAAGAATGGTAGGACAGTCGACTCAACTGTAAGGAGATGTAGTGATGCTTGGCAAAAACAGATTTTGCCGTAGGGCTTATCTCTCTGTTGATCAGCACAATCCACCCACCAAATGTACACAAACACACACAAACACATGTATGCACACACACGCACACCTGACAACCAGTGTAAGAAGGAAGGAACTGAGAAGTGCATCACTTTGCTCCATTTGTTACACAAGCTCTAAGGTCAGTATCTCTCCCTATAGAGTCATATCAACGTGGTTCTACCAGCTACAGGCGAGGCTCCAGGGCACCCGGAGGTGGGAAGCGTTTACTACCTATCTCACAGAAATGAAAAGACATATGACACAATTGCGGCAGACTAGTGTTCAGCACACCAACAAAAACACAACTTGCCACACCCAAACTCTGCACTGTCCCCATGAGCCTAGAGGGGACCAAGGCCCAAAGCAGATGCTGGATTAATCAAGGATTTTGAGATAATTACATAAATCAAACTGTATTGTTTGTGCCGTTGTGGTGACTCCCCTGAGAGGAGTCCACTTTGTATGTATTTTAATTACCCCACATGGTAGACATTAACAATGATGTGATTTGGCATCTTCATTACAGCAATCTGGCCACACACAAACAATCAATTTTACACTATTTGTGACTGCTCCTGAAGAAGCAGGGTCTCTGTGAACAGGAAGTAGGCAAGTGCAATGATGGGGGAGCTTTGTGAAGATGAGCAGATGGAATTACACACACATCCCCTTTCTTCGTTTCCCTAAATAAGCTGTTTTTCAGACATAAACTCTGGAAAATTGGTTCTGGTGGAGTTTTCTCCTCACTTATGAAGAACACAGCAGGAGATTGTCCGGGTCAGACACATTCACAACAACAGGAACATTCTGTTCAAGTGAGACATAGTGTCTGGGTAAAGCTTGGAGAAGTTAGGACACAACATAAATTCCCCTGAGTAAAACACAATGTTTTTTTATTTCCAGCACAGCAACACCGGTGTTGACCCTTCTCACAAAAGGCTGTGTGATCTTTTAGGAAAATCATCAGACTTCAATGCATGTCTGAAAGCAGCTCAATGACACTTTCGATTGGGCATCACTTCACAATTCTTTATAGTTAATCCTGAAATGTGTCTGTAGAACTGACAATCCAAGACAAAAACATCCATGCTCCTCTTCTTTGAACAGTAACTGATTCAAATCCATGCATTTCGGCTTCGTTTAATTTCAGACAGGACTGTCTTTTGTTCTTAAAGTTGATATTCATTACAGTGAGACATCAAAAACTGTTTAAATCAGTACTGCCACTGTCATCTCACATTGAATCCTATCAGCCGCAGCATCAAAAGACTCCGTATGACACAAATCCCTTGTGAAATGTGATGATATTATACATAATGGAGCAGATATCTGGAAAATAATCTTTGCCTGCCACCTATAATTGCAACGTTCATGGATTACATGCAGTCGGACGTATGTTGCAGCCCTCCGCCGCTCCCCCTCTCCTCCCACCTCCCTCCCTCCCTCCACCCTGACTCCTCGCTGAGGGGGAGAAAAACATCAGGATTAGGTTCCGTGCCTCTAATCACTTAACTCCTCACACCTGATGGCACACTATTAACTTTGACTGTCTCCAGTGACCCCGCGGGTCGTTGCCCATCACATCAAGTTTTTATTAGGGAATTTTCCTCATCATTAGCCATGGCCTGGAAACGAGCCATTAATATTCATACTGGCAAACCAAAATGAGGTCCCACTGATTTTCCATCATCCAGGCTATCTGCACAGCTGCCACTGTTAACAATCAGCCCGGCGCCGCACATTCGCCACATATCATTATGGGGCTCCATAAAGCGCCTTCTCTGGGTCTGCCTTGATGGGGAGACATGGACGAGGAGTGGGAGGTAGGAGAGGATTCGGAGGCTTGCAGCCAGCTGACACTCGTCTGAGAGAGGCTGCCCAGCTCTGCCAACAATCTGCTTGGAAGTCTCATGCATGAAGACCGGCACTGTCAACGCTAACAACCCCTGCAGGCTCTGCCAGGGACACAACTGAGCTACGCAGCTCCTACAGCGATCTCACATTAGAGCACATGCTGTTTATCAGTCTGTAGTGGCAGCTAGGAATACAAATGGTCTGAATCTTGCACAAAATGATTGCATATCTTAAATGTTAGACACATATTGATTCATTTTCAAACAAGTACTATACAATTTGAATATCAGATACTTTAACATATTTAGGAAGGAATCTGAAAGAAATTGCAATATTTTGAAGGCATTTTCCAGCAGATTCTCATAAATCTACAAAATCAGAGACATTAGAGTTAAGTATCAGGAGTAATCGCTCTCCTCGCATCCAAAATGGCTACCTATGTTTCCACAGATTGCTGCTGAGCCTCAAAGCGGTTCACCCTGTTCATGTCCCTGCTTCTTCATCGCCAGAGGAGGCTATCTCACATCTCGGCCAGGGATAGCAGGTGCCGAGGCTCCACGCGGCGTGAACACCGGCCTGATAAGGGGCTTCACAGAAACAGTGGCCCCTGCATCTCCCACAGATAAGACTCCTCTCTCTTCCCGTCTCACCTGAGCTGAGACTAGCTGGTCCCAAAGCAGCTGAAGGCCTCCTTGGTGTCATGGGTGGTGGTCGAAATTAAGTGGCAACACCCTGACAGGCTGAGATAAACTTCCCCCTTTGGGTCTTATACCTCGTTCACCCTGCAGCCATTTGTGATTTATTCATAGAATTGACTCTGACAAGTTACTCTATAAACGATATGTTTTTATGTTACAATGTAGGAACTGTTAAGTTACCTGGGTTCCAAAATGTTGTCATGTTTTCACAAACAGATTGCATGCTTAATACCTTTCAGTAGAATGAGGACACAAGGTGTGACACCAAAACAGATGCAGCCACTTCAGCACCGTCTTCCAAATAATTAGAGCAGTGGTGACAAAAACACTTTGTTATTTCCCTGCCATGATTTGCTGGCTGTCACAGTGTACATCTGAGTTGCCTCATTATACAGTAAGTAGTCAAATAAAAGCCGACACTGCACAATCCTGTCAAGATTCTGTCTACCGCACATGCAAACAAGCAAAGATGAATAAACATTAGTTGTTGTTGAGGGCTGGTCTCGGAGCCGCGAGGGCTCACAAAGATCCACTTTGTACAAAATAAAAATATTTAATTTGAAAGACTGATGCAAGGCAAAATGGAATTAAAAGGAACCCATGCTAACTGCTAAAACAAATTACTCGCAGCGCGCTAAATTACATTTGCTCTTCCATCAGTGAGATCAAACGAGCCTAGTTTGACTCTCCTGCGCTAATGATTTCCTGCTCTCACCTCCTTTTGCATCCCAGGGGTGTTAATAAACACTCAGTCTGGTTTTTTGTTTGTTTGTTTGGTTTATTTATACATCTCCCAGTTCTTCATCTCATCTAGCTCCCTCCCTCTCGCGTTCACTTTGTGGCAGGCTGGGTGAATTAGAGGGATCTAATGTAATCCCAGGGACAGCAGGCTCCAGAAAAACGTGCTCAATTAAAGCAGGATGAGCCCAGTGGGAGCGTCCCTGGTGGAGCGTGGGGTGACTGACACGGCCCTTTGGTCGGGATTAATTAGCATGCTAAGTGGTACAGCGTGATAGCAGGCTGAAAGCCACAGACCAGCCATCTGACATCGACCACCTCCCACTATACCAGTTTTACAGTTAAGGTTCAAGCCGCCTTCTGTCCCACAAAGCCTAATTTAACCTTCTTGACAAGGCCAAAGAGGCACTAACTGAAACTGGAGGTTTACTTTAGCGCTAATAAAGCATTACATATCTGAACGTCTTTTATTGAAAATGGTTAATCTTAGTTCTTGTAATTCCAGGTTTTATCACTTAAAGGGGCAAAAAGTCTGTCAACATGCTTTAACCACATTATGACCGATTAACAGCTTGACTTCTGGCCCAGCTCAGCAAATGAAGCACAGCTTTTGGACAGAGGAGCCATTAACGGACTGTGATGTTGAGGAGTTTTTAACTTGTTGGGCTCCTTGAAACTATTAAGAGTATACAACCATTAGGTCAAACTGAGAGAGGTGATGTAGGACTTTGATTTCGGAGCTGCGCTGGAACAGAGTTTCCAAACTTTTCACAACTTGTCAAACTGCAATGTTTCGCAGTGTTTCATGTGTTTTCTGTTTGATTGCTATAGAGCAGAATACCACAGAGCTCAGGCCCCTCGGCTCCATGTTCATGTTGACTGGCCCAGCAGGAGGGAGAACATCAGAATGAAAGGCTACCCATGGTTAAAAATGTTTGCCCAGCAATCTGGGACAACCGCTGCAATGTGAGCACAACAAAACACCACACATCTGCATCAAATTCTCAACTCTGACTTTGTCAAAGGTTCTTCTTGTATTCTTTCGCTGAAACGATTTCCAACTTGTGTACAACACTGCCAACATGCAAAAATATATCTGACTGTAAAAGCAGTCTTTGCCAAGGGTTTTTTCTTTGTTTCTTTTTTTTAACTTGGCTCTGTTGTGAAGATTTCAGGGTCAGTTTCACAAAAAGCTGCGATAGTGAATTTCTGGTAAAGCTGCAATGGAGCCTGAAAACCCAGCTTTCCACAGTAATGTAGACTGTGTTTATTACACACAAGATAAAATACTCAGTCCATTTAAAAGCCAAAGAGTTCGGTCACAGTTAGTTAGGAGACTGGTGTCTTGTTAGTGAGTTAGGATCAGCTGTCATGTGGTGCACCAGTGTTTTTCTAGGCCCCTGGTTACTATTACCCTTGTGTGTTGTTATAGTGTCTCTGAATAAGCGATCGTGCTCCAATAAAAGCGGACCTACGCTCGGCTCCACTCTAGAGCTTTCCAGCCAACTCAGCACACAATATCCTATATTTTATGACAAGCCCTCTCTGGGCTTTCTTACAGTCCACAGACACTGAGAGGGAGAGGGAGGGAGAAAGAGTGTTTTGTCAGCCATAATTACTCTCCAATTATATGGTCAAAATATGACATTACAGGGCACTTTGTTGTCCAGGCGGCCTGGCTTTGATCAAGTTGTGGCAGAATGTGTTTCGCATTAGAGGCCCCTCTATGATCTATGTTTCCTGTCACGACAAGGATAACAGTGAGGTCACCAGAGCAAGCCCCCCCGCCTCCACCCAGGAGCAATAGCACACATCCCTAGAGCATACTTCCCTCCTCTCTCACAAACAAAGTAAAAAAACGAGAGGAGCAGGAAAGATAAATGCTGCGACTCACACAAAATTGGATGTATTGTTGAGAAAAAGTATTTGTGATATAAATACCAAGAAAGATCTTAGAAAGGGCATAAACTCTGTTTTTTACTATAGGTCACAACTGTCAGTTCCCTTTTGTTTTACAAGTTGTAAGAGACATTTTGACTGACAAATTAAGTGCATACAAAAAAAGGTATCATGGGAGTCATTAGTTTCACTGAAAAAGTAAAATATGTTCCACTCAGTTCTACTTTGTGCGGCGGCCTTTTTCAGCTTATAACCAACTCAGAAGTTTAGAGGTATCCATTTAGATTTCTTTTGCAAATATATATTATGTATTTGCTCGTACCTTTGAGGATGTAAAAAAGGTTGAAAGCATTTCCAAACCAGCTTTGTTTATATTTTTAAATCTGTTATAAATACTGAGGTGGTCTTCTCCGCTATTATTCGAAGACTGCTTTAGTTTTACCATTCTCCTTAATCCAATTCCACTGGTCATCAAAATCAAATAACAGCAACGTATATTTTCCGAGCAGTGATAGTGCAGGATGTTGAACATGACACTATCCCTGTGGGAAGTGTCATGGTTGAAGTCGACCCTGTGGTTTGATTCCGTGGTGTGAGGTGGATGGACCATTCATCACTTCAACACACAGCCAAGGTCAACGACTTGCCCTGATGCATTATAGCTGGCATAATCTATTACTGTTCGAGGAAATTTGCTATGACTTTGAATGTGCTCGTTTTCACCCAACACATTCCCTCTTGGGTTAGCAATGCTCTGAAACAACCCACTTATCAAAGACACCCATGTGGGTAGAGAAAAACATTTCACTACACACCATGTCTGAGCTGATCAGAGCTTGCCAGACTTCTGCTGGTCAGCTGCTGAGGGCCAGCGCGCTCTCCTCCTGGGGGATATCAGTGGCATCCCAGGCCAGGCATGGCATGTGCTCTCCTCCAGGACCACCCCCTTAGGCCCTGCTGCATGCTGGCCTACGCTGCGGACACGGCCATCTGTGCTGCCTCCTATTGGTAAGTTGGCAAGCGACACTGCACAAGCAGCCCTCCCCTGATTTGGGCATTCCGCCCGGGGGTTGGAGAGGGAGGAGGGTGGCTGTGGTGCAGCGAGGGATGCTCCCTGGTGTTTCAGAGAGCCACTCCATAACACTTTCCTCATGAGCGCTCCTCCGGAGGGCTGCTGGAACGTCTCGGAGCCATCTGGGGAGAAGTGGAGCGTGGCAGGGAGCAGCTGGACGCTTACAGCTGCTATTTAAGCCCTGGCAGTAGAGCTCCATATCAGTCAGTCAGCAGGAAATGCAGGGAGCACAGCAGTGCAGAACCGAGTGAAGGAGAGGTCCTGCTCCACATTTCAGAACAGAGTTTGTTCTGTGCTTTATTCACTAAGAGTGGTAAAGGGCAGGAAAAAGCCGCAGAAAAAAGCAGTGGACATATCAGGTATAAATCACGTTAGATAGGAAGATTTGTTAGCAAAAATTGCTTCTGTATATTATACAAATATTCCCAATTAAATTTACAGGAACTTTTAAAGTTTGTATAGGAAAATATTGTGAATGTTTATAGAACTTGGCATTAAAATGTGACAGTTTTGTATAGGTCATTAACATGTGGAGGTTATATATCTTAAGGGATATATATATTGTGCTTAGACTTGTGGGAAGAGGAGAAAACAAGTGCAGAGCCAGGAACATGTCATGTTATCTTAAATTAAAGTTGTGAAATGTGGTTTGCGGCGCTGTGTACATGAGATGTTATCACTGGGCAAGACAAGTGTGAACAGGGTCTAGTCAGATAAGTGAGGTAGGTCACATTACGCTCTGGGAATCTGCCTCAGCTTACGGCAGCACTTTGCTAAATGTAAACACGCTCAAGTAGTTTAATGAAAGCAAATATAGACCGGTGGAGCTTGATGACTGACAGACTTCCTCTAAACAAAATCTAATAATTCCCTCACTCTCAGCGTTAGGTAATGCTGTTCTTTACAGCAGCTGTAAGCCCCTTTACCATGTTATTTCAGAGCCACTTAGGCGCATGCTTTGATGGAAAAAGTCCTGGATTGCTTCTACCATTATGGCATGCTTGAAACTCATACAGATTTCTGTGAGTATTTCTTTTGGTTTCCTCCAGAATTGTCATTTTTCTATGGGTAATTTGCTTTATCATATTTACTGACACCAGTAACATCTGTTTTCTGCAGCGTGTACAGATTCAGCAATAAATTTAAGATTTATGGGGAAAATGGGTATTTAACAACATTGCCCTAATCTGAATATTCCCACTCATCAAACTATATGTTTGAGCATTTAAAAAACAATACTAATTAAAAATGTGCAGTTCAACCAACAGTGTTTACTTGTAAAAGACAACAGAGAGAGATTTGCAGGCACACGCTATCAGTCAGAGACACCGGCGTGGAAATGTGCAGTAATAAAAGACTCGGACTGAAAATGTCGATTGTCCACTGGAGACTACATGGGAGGTTTTCTCACAAAGCTGTACAAGTCTTGATTCTTGTGTGGATCCCAGGAGCTCAAACCCCCTATGTGAAGCTATGGGAGATAAAAAAAACTGCTTGTCAGGAGAACATTAATTAAAGTGTTAAAGGTACAAGAAGTATTGACTTCCTCTCCTCTGCAACCTCCCCGACCACTAGCAGCCAGCAAACCCCACTGGCCCCGAAGGTAAAGTCTTCCACTAGCTCAGGCCCGGGAGCTAACTGGAAAAAAAAGCCCCACTAAGACCAATTAAGGCCTTCACTAGGAGACTGAAAGGAAGACAAATGGAGGCAGAAGGCCCGATTACAAAAAACCTTTGTACAGATGTAAAGCAATTAGAGCGGTCTCAGGGGCCAGACAGTGTGGTACCTGTGAGTCATGGATCCTACAGCCAGTCGAAAGTCGGAACAATCCCTCTTTTCTGTTTAGAGCCCCAGTCAGCCTGTGCATTAGTGTCATATATCAGCCGATAGGCCTGGTATTGGTTTCTCTAGTGCAGAGAAGCACAGTAGTCTGCCAGAGAGGACCACTCCACCCTCCATTATGCGTCTGTTGGGAGCACAGGGGCTTTATTATCCATTCAGACGGGCCCTTTTCGATAAAACAAGGGCAGATAGGAAGTGTGGAAGCTCTCAGGTGTCTCCTTCCACCAGGGAAGTTCGCCAGAGAGGTCATTGTGATAAAAGCCGGGGTAATTATACTGCACAGCACAACCGATTACCAGTCAGAGCACATTTAACCAGGACGGTACTGTGACCTCTACCGCACAATGTAGTGGCAGTTTATACGCAACATAGTCTTAGAGTATCAATATAAAAATCAATGTATATGGAAAATCGATATGATTTTAGCTAGATGTAAAATGTTTCATAAAGCTATTTATCTTTGTAATTAATTTGCTTTAATTCCCACTATTTTAACGAGGGAAGTAAAAAACTAAGTCTTTAGTCTTTATCACCGTTGAATAGTGTCTCTGGCTGTTTATCTGTCACTGATGGACCCAATAAAGAGCAGACAGGGTCACAATCTGCAGAGAGTAACAAATTGATTGCTAATTTAAATTTATGTTCAGTGGTCCAAACTACAATTAACTTAAGTAAAAACCCTCCTTGTGACCTGAGATTATGAAATAATTCTGACAAATGGAGGCCGGCTCTATAATGACCTTTTTCCCTTCCTCCAAGAAGAGGCTAGCTGCAGCTCTCATTATTTATGGCTGGCTTTAAAAAGCAGGTATAGGAGAATGAATGTGTGGCTGTCAGTGTGTGTAATGGGGCTAATAATGGTGTCCTGTGCACCACATAATGAACCCCACCCCCATATAAAGGCTATCTACTCTTCTCTGCCGCTTTGACAAGCATCACACTCTTCAGCAGTGTCCTGCTTTAAAATCCTTAGTCTGCAAGTAGCTGTGTGGCCTGTATAAACTCAGGAGGTAGACTCATAGCCAGTGAAGACATCCTTGGGAAATGACTACAGCAGGTGTTTCCGCTATTTGTGTGTGCCCTCATTTGCAGATACTTAACACTTACCATCAAACTAACACATATAGATTTTCTGTCCGCAAACTAATAGATCTTAAAGTGATTTATGAGGACTGAAAAGAGACTACTTTGTCTAATTTAACTATATTGTAATTTTAACGACTTAAAAACAGCTCTGGGGAAACCTGGCTGTCATTAAGTGCAAATCCCATAAATGTGACTATGTACTGCATAATAAAATATACGTGATTGCTTGGAATTGCCAGAGCAGTAAATCTGCACAGCAGTGCCTATCTTGATTTGGGAGCTGAAGAAAACCATTTGACTTCACAGTTCGAGCTTGATGAAGTCCCTGGATGCTGCTGGTTAAAGACTTAAGCAGATGGCCAAATACTTGGCGCAAGAAAAAAGCTGCTCTGAATACTTTTTGGCAAATCTACAGGCATATGGCAAAAGTTCATGCCAAACACTCCATTTCACAAAAACAGTCCAGCCTGCAGAAAAGCAAAAGCATATTAGGAAAGAAATAATAAGACACAGAAATTATAGAATGACAGAAAGATGATAAAACGCCAGAAATGTGATACTGTTTGGGTCCATACAGATCTGATTTATTGTGGGGCCCAACCAACCATTCTCAGTCTTAAATATTCACAGTCACAATAACCCTGAGTAAAAGGGATAAACAGGGTTCTGCTTTAGATCAGGGCAGAATCTACAGCTGCAAGGGGCCGGGAGAGGAAGAACATACCCTTGGCACTCTGGATAAATCAGACTACTCTGGATTGGCCATGGCTCACATCCTTTTGTCTGCGGCCAAGAGATTAGGTGCAAGAACATTTTGTGGTAAAGATACACATTTAAGATCTGAGGAGATCACTGGCGGGATTTGGTCTCAGTAAAGACACAGAGAGCAGAAGACTAGAATCCACAAAGCAGAAAATCAAATAAAAAGCTCATATCCTGTGTAACCCCACCAAGTAGAACAGTTAGGCATCAACTGCATGATCCTCAATTCAGTTGTCGAAGAGTTTGTACAATTAAAACAAGAAGTCACGTTTCTTTTTAAAACAGAGACACGTTGGGAGACAATGTTAGAAGTGAACACTTGGAACTCAGCAGCCACTGGAAGACAAAGGATGATTGGCAGCAGACGCAGCGTTAGTGGGAGGAATCTCTGTCTCATGGGTTTGACAGGCAGAGAGAGATTATCAATCATTCGGCTACAGAAGGTGCTCCCAACAATGCAGGCCTCAATCACTCCTTTTTGTTCTACTTGTGTTCTTGCTCCATTGTGTAACACAACAGACATTTATTTTGATCTGGGACAACAGCCTCAAATATCAAAACACTGTCAGCGCCATATCCCCCATTTCTTCTCTTATTCATGCAAGGCCCCGAAAATGTCACAGCCATAAAGAGCTCCATCCAAAATAGATTGGCATGCTCTCAATCCTGTTACAAAGGTAATTTGTTTTAAAATGGAATTTCGGGTTGTGGAATGGATTCACGATAACGGGAAACTGCGGCCTGCTTCCCGTTTTAATTAGCCTTAAATAGTATTGTATTGGTAGAGATGGAAAATGGCACTTTTATTAAAAGTAGGCAAATGCCGCCTTTATCCAGAAAAAGCTTATAAAATAGCAAGAGTACCTGAAGAAATAAATGACTGTGAACCTGACATGAAAGTGAAGCCAAGGACGTTGTATCCCAAGCGTTAGATTGCTTTCACATCGGATGATTAGCCTCATCCTTGCTAATTACAGTGAATGGAAACTAATTAAGAGGAACTACGTGTCAGCTAATGAGGATTTGGGGCTGTGTCCATCTTATAACATCATTTGCACTGCACTACCAGCCAGCAACTTCTACTCTCTTCTAAAACATCTTCTCCGACTCACAGAGCGACAGACGCCTTTTATATTCAAAACCAAGCAGATGATACCAGCATTTGAGCATCAGTCTCAAACGAGCAATAATGGGATGAGCAATTAAAACTTCAGTTTGAAGAACAGAGGAACGTCAGGGGAACGTCTATTACGACAACTACCCAGAGAAGAGCTTTTACTGAAATCAAGAGAGAATTGAATCTAAGCACTGTGTTGGGGGACAGATAGTTCCCTTCTGCAAAAGCTCCTTTTAGTTCCACCGCTTTTCTCTGTGGTCTGTCCTAATGATGTGCACACTGCTGGCATGGCGCTAATAAGCAGCACTTGCAGGATAAGGAAATTCTTGCAAAGCCACACCAATTACTTCAGCCGTGGTAGTGGCAACAGAACTTCCTGCCAGGTTTGCCTACACCTGACAAGGTATGGAGATGGGAGGGGGAAGTCGTCTGTGGCAGGACCCCTGACTCTACACTGCTGAGCTGTTCCATCTGGTTCCATCTGGCTAGCATGGGGCTTTTCTCGTGCAGGTAGAGAGGAATATAATTAGGCCAAGAGGACAGCGCTAATGCTAGCTACTCATCATCAGTCAAGATGGAAAGCCAGGGATCTTCGAGATTCACTGAACTCCAGATGATCCCCTGACAGCCTCCTGAGAGGTTGGATATGAGAATACAAACAACGTTTATAGAAGGCAACAGATGCAAAGCTGAAAAAAACATAAAGAATACAAATATCTCAGTGCACCATACACATAGAAGACACCGATGAAGATGTCAGGGGAGCTTTGGGTGATAAGGGCTGACAGTTGTGTTAATGTGCTTAAAACCAAAACAAGTGAACTCTGCAGCAGAATTAATTCATACTCTGGATGCAATTGTATGTATGTTCATATGTGAGAATGGCTCAACTAACCTGAATGACAAGACTGTAAACAATTCAACATGAGAAGAAACTCCGCTCGTCTAAGAGACAGCTTGTGGTCTCAGTCTTTAGTGGTAATGACTGAATAAACCACGAGTGCACAGGAAGTCTTTGAAATATGGTGCCATCGTTGAAGCTAGCTTATTAGCGATGCTAATATAAAGCTACAGCTTGACAAATTCCCTCTCCGAGATTAATCCTTATCTAATACCATTAATCTGAAAACAAGCAGGCTGTTCCTCTTCAGCCAGAGCCAGTCCTTGACGTTTTCATTACAACAGCAGTTGCTTAGCCAGCTGCAGGTTTAATTCCCAGGTATTAACCGCCTCATCTCGGTCGTCTCCATTTGGGTGGGAAACACACATCGGCAAATTCACTTTGCATTTTGAATAAATGAAAGGGGATTGTTGATGTCAATCATGAGGAGGCAGTGAGCTAAGAATGCAGCACACTAGGCCACAGAGCCCCCCCCTCACCACACACACACCTGTGCCTAAACTCTGCCTGCATGGTAAAGAAACCCAGGCTTATACTGTAATTAGCCACACGAGCTGCAATCAAAGCCCAATGACAATACTTCTCCAATGGCTTGTTTTCCTAACCTCAGCAAGACCTGAGGCAAAGGTCCACTTACCCCATCAGAACCAGCCCACTGCTGAAATCAAAACACTGAAATCACTCCATTCCACTGCAGCGCCACTGATTAAATGTGCCGAGTGTGGAGTGCAATTTGCTAAATTACAAGTATTTTGCACATGTAAATATAGTTTAATTACGGCAATTAAAGAAGATTACGGGAGATTGGCAGATGGGGAATGTAATGTTGTTTTAATTAGAGTTTGAATGCACTGTAACACAAACAAAATGTTAACCCCTCAGAACAGAGTGGGCTTTACGGCCCTGACAAATTGTATCCTGATGTAGCTTTCTCGAAGCTTATAATCACCGACAGCTACAATGTGTGTGCGGCAGAGAAAGAGATGCTAGGAGTAACAAAGACAGATACAAATGATGGAGATGGAAAACGTGAGAGGCACAGAAGAGCAGGATGCAGAGACAATGAAAAACAGATGTAACATTCCTTGACCATGCTGTTCTAAGAGTAGCGAGTCGAATTAGGATGACATGTACAAATATTTTGACAACACTTAATACGGCATTAAAGGCAATTAAATCAGATTTAGTCCGGTAGATCAATCACAGAAAATTAGAAACAGCTCATGTTCTTGGATACAAAGACCCCCAGGAATTAAGACTAACAAAAAGGTCTTTGGTTCTACTTCAAAGCTTGATTAAAAATAATGACCTAGGCTGACCGCAAATGAATTCCCCCTACATTACAAGTGGGTCAATGTAATGCCATTTAAAGTAAACACCTTCACATCTAATTATTACAGTGTGCGATGTGAATTTACAGAGAGAAAAACATGCTCGACTCAGCCACCACACATCAGCTGACTCTGGTGAATGTTCGTGTATCTCTTTCTAAGGGATTCTAGGGCCATGTACCCTGGATCGAGAAAAACCCTCTCTCAGGATCTATAGCTTTGTAGCAACATTTAATTCATTCCAGTCAATAGCCCATTAGAAATTCTAATTGAAAGTTCAATGCCCTTACTTTAGGGCTCGCAATAAAAATTGCCTTTGGAAAGCCATTTAAAGGCTTAATCTCTTTATCATGCAGTATTTGGAAATCTAACTTTGTACTCGTTAGACAGATCAATTGCATTAAATTACCAAACGGGGTAAAATGTCAACCTTCATCCTTTAAATCTTGGCTGGGTGAGACTCATCGCTGCTTTCTCCCCGTGTCATAGGAGACTTGACCTACACATTTTACTTACCACATGAAATATTCAGCCACTGAGATGAATTGCGACATTCAGAGAGCAAGCAAGGTCTGTGTTTCTGCCAATTAACCCTTTCAGGTCCAACTCCACACACACACACAGACATTAGTTTCCTCAAAGTAGCAAAGGAATGAACCAAAAAGCTTTAAGTAGTTATAAGTGATGCTAACCAGCACTGCACATCAGTGTTTCCCACATAATTAATTAAATCCATGATGGTAATGGGAGTGCAAGTGCACGTGCATGCGCACGTAGGTCACTGTTACATGCAAAAGATCCCAGTTACGGGTACACAGACTATTGTTCTGCAGTTGATTGGAAAAGACAATGTATTCAAAAGCACTTTTTTAGGGAGATGTTGTCGTTCCCTATAGGTGGAGAAGCACGATAAAGTAAATTGTCAATAAAGTACATAGTGGAGAGTATATGTACAAAGTTGATTGTTATTAGTTGATAACTTAATCGCTGGCCTACACCATGTTTATTGTTATGGGTCCATGTTGATGTCTCCTTGAGCCAGACGCTACAATCTGAAATAACACCCGCTTCATGCTCTTTTCAACTTATACTTATAGTTTGTTTTGGAAAATTTGTGGAAATGCTTTTTTCTTGTTTCAGCAGATGTTTTTAAATTACTTACTGACACATCACATGCTTCCTTCATTAAGTTTGTTATGTACTATATTCTATTGCAGTGTATATTGCTGCATAGTGTATATCACTAGGTATATTTTGTGATCTGATCGATAAGTTGATCTGACTCCACCTGACCCACTTGCTGAATAAATAAGTAAATCTGTGGGTAAATCTGTACCCAAATGATAAAGATAAATAAAAAATGTTCATACAGATATTTACTCATTGAAGATGCAACCTTTATAAGGTACCTTTAACAATGTGCCCTATAAGATAAATAAATAATAAAGGCAATCCTTGGACGACAAACTGTTCCATCTTAGGATCCCTCTTTGTTGTGAACAGTGTGTTCTTTACTTGCCCTTCTTGGCACATTTTAAACCTTGAACTCCTATTTTTATTTTCCTAACCTTGACTTCATGTCCATTTGATTACAACAACATAATAGCTTTTCAGAGTTCACTGCACCTCTGTTGTGCGGCTGTTGTTCTGCATGTGCATCAGGGACAGTTCTAGGGTTAGCCAGCAATAATTAATCAAGAGCCACAGAGAGGGACAAGGCTCTGTGGAGACGATCCACATTTCATGTGTCTGGCTCCTGTATAGGTGTCAAGATGCATGACTGCACATCACTGCTCCTCAAAAAGTGATGCTGACGATTGGTAACTCTGGAGGACGAGGGAGAGAGGGCTAATATCACTGTTAATGCTTTGGTACAGAATAATAGAACCTGTGGGAACTCTGTCATTGTTTATATTCAGTTTGATATAAATAACTATTGGAGTAAGGTCACACTGTGATTGTCCTCCTTAGCATAATCTTTACATATTCATCTGTTATGCAAAGCCACAAGTACACACATGTAATCTAGGGCCCTGAGACACTTGTCAGCCTTGTCAGGGAACGGACCATGCTTTCCAGTAAACTACAAAAACACCACAGAAGCCAAGAGTCACTTTTGGTTTGCTCAGGAAGTCAGTCTGGCCGATCAGTGCTGAAGAATGCATACCTTATGTGGAAATGGACACATTTTGCCGGCACTAAATGGAAACCTAATCCAACCTTCTGTCCTCCCCTAGTTCTCAGGCTTTCTACAGATTCAACGTTTTCTGGGCCTCCTCAGAGTGCCCTGGTCATCTGTGAGGAGCTCACACCAGGGTGCCCTCTCTGCACCTCCAAACTTTTTTTCTCCGTCCTCTTCTGGCTCGTATGATCATGTGAGAATGACAGACGGATCACAGGGAGGGAACAAAAAAGCCATTCAGCAGTTGGTGGGTTAAGGAAACTTTAACATCCAAAGTCTTTGAATTGTCACATAAGTCAGCGGCTTTTAGACAAATTGAACAAAACGGACCCTTTCAGGAGCCCCAGTGAAGTAGCATGTCAGCTCAGGGCACAAAAGGGGCCCCTGCTAGAGAAAGCCTGAATGGCTGCATTATCCTCTCCTTGGCTGCCCCATCTAAAGGCCCATTTCACACCTACCGCCACCTGCTATTAGCTTTCTTACAGTTCGTGTGAGAGGTTGCTGATGGATTCCATCGCTTTAACAAAAAACTAAACAGGCGTGGTAATGCTGATTGAAGACAAATACCCGTCACCCTCCCCAACCTCTGCTCCGCTTTCTCCTGATCGACAACCGTTACCGCAATTTGCCTTGAGAGCAGGAGGGAGAGAAATGCAAGAGCCCAAAGCATGCAGTCACTGTGGAACAAATCACATTTTCCTTTCAAATCTGTTTTCGCTAGCGCCACAATGTTAATTCCTAGATAGTCATCTCGCACATAGGATGTTCTTCAAAGGCAAGTGGATAATACATTTAAAGTGTCAATATATATTATTTTAATTTACACTGTCATTCACTAAAATCATCAACAGAATGATACAAATATTATCTTATGTAGTGTCAAATATATAAATAGGTCATCTTTGTGCAGCACTTTCTCTATCACACGTCCAGTGCCAGCACAGCCGTCAGGGGCAATTGGAGATTTGGTGTTTTGCCCAAGGACACTTTGGCACGAGAAGCCGGGGATTAAACTACTGACCTTTTGTTTAGTGGACGACCTGCTATATCCCCTGAGCCAAAGCCTATGTATAGAGATAACTATTGATGTACAAGCATGCGAACCAGAAAGCCCTGATCCATCTTGAAATACTACTTTGTACCTCAAGAGGTGATGGAGAGTCACAGTGGTGTGTGTCCTTCATCCTGCATGAAAGGATACGTATAACTGACTGTGAGTAGGTCATAACCCTGTGCCGTCCTCACTTAGGGACATTTCTCCACTCTTTCCACTTTATCTTTCCTTTATGCTCCTACTCTCCCTCTGTCGAATGGTAAATGGTCTGAATTTATATAGCACTTTTCTAGTCTTGATGCCCACTCAAAGCGCTTTACAGTACAGTTTTTGCCATTCACACACACATTCACACAGTGCATCTATGGGCAGCACTTTTTTCTATGAGGGGCCATTCAGGGTTCAGTATCTTGCCCAAGGGCACTTTGGCATGCAGATGGGTGTCATGTGGAAAACAATATTCCTTAATCCCCTAAAAAAATAAAAGAGTATTCCCCATGTTTAAGCAAATAATTAACGATAACATATTATGAACCGAGAAGCTTCAAGTCTATGCAGGGCTTCTGCCTTGTGGCTGAGTTTATCCATGAGGTCTATAATGTTACCAATTATTCTTTTCCTAACTAAAGGCAATTTCTTGGCCTCAACAAGAGCCCCCTTCATGGCCTTTTAACATGATTATGCTGCTGCATGTAGCATGGTGGACTTTTCGTCCTCCCTCAGTCCTCCCATCAGACAACAGCTAATTGAATCCCCAGCTAAATTAAAAAAAATTAGTCATGTGTGTAATGGAAATGATTTATCATTTCCACTCAACCATAACAGATTTTGAAAACATTAAGTATCTTCAGTTGACTCGAGCTTGTTTTTAAGCACTTAGCACGACTCAACACAAAAACAACAATCAAACCGAGAAATATGGTAATTTACTAGAATGAAACATAAACATAAGATCATCAGATATTCCATCAAAATAAATTGTTCTTCCTATTCAATGCATAATTTGATTGATGTATATGAATGGATTAATTGATGTATTGCAAGGAAGATGCTTTCTCTCTCCCCCCCCACACACAGTTTATCTTATTTATTCCCAAAAGGGGGCGCAATTCTCTGTGCACAATTAAAGTGCTACAGAGGGTGCTACTTTCACTTGAGATCTTTTAGGATTTTTTATTTATTTATTATATCTTATTATAAGGTTTTCTTAATGAAGAAATGTCTTGAGTGAGAGAATATATCTGAATATAGCTCAACCATTCTTTTAGACAGCAGAAGAGAACATGTAGATACTGACAGCTCCACTGGAGCAAGAGTATAATATTCACTACACTCACCCACAAGGCCATTGCTTTGGATCTCAAACTCCTTAATTAAAGGAACAATTGAGTTGAGGGTTTAAATTTAAAGGATTAGGGTCCTCTATGCAATGTATTTTAAACATGTTAATTTTAATTTTCCTTTTTTTGCATCAATGTTTCTGTTCGGTTATCATATAAGGCAATAAAGCTGTCAGCTCCTCTTGTTGGGTTTCCAAGGCATTTCATAACCCAAACCCAAGTAGATGTTAGTGTATGTTACATAGGCACTACTCACAGAAATACATACTAACTAATACATCTCCAGCTCTTAGGGATATCTGTCAAAATTAGAACTATATAATGTATCACATCCAAAGCATTTGCTTCACAGCTGTAACAAACCATTTATGGCTGCCATGGTTAATATTCAGTTTTCAGAATTCTTGAGAGAGTCCACCTTGATGGCTAACAGGAATTCTGCAGCATGTCAAAATAAATCCCGAACATGGACGTCTCCTGGCCCGCTCTGCCCACAAGGCAGGCTGCTCATGCGAATCAGCTTCACCGTGACAGCACAGCTCGGAGATGAACTGGGGATGAAAGGGTGTTCTTATCTAGCAGGAATCACTCTCTGGCCGCCAGGGCCATGGGACCTACTTTCAACTTCAAACCACAAAGATCAAGGTCCAGGCATGGGCCATGCACACAGAGGCTGATGTTTAGGTGTTGGGGTGAGAAGTGGTGAGTTTTCACCTGGTTGCTCCTCCTGACGTTTTCCTTGCGACAGGCTCACCACAGAGCCTGCAATCTCCCTTTGAAGGCGGACGGCGGTACTCATGTCAAAGGTCATGCCGCAAAAAATTGGGGATATTTACAGCTATGTTAATAAACAAAGAAATAGGGAAATTAATTCCTTCAATTTCTTAAAACTGTCCTAGTTTTCACTCATTTCTCTAACATAGTCTTTTATCTATTCTGCTGTGAGTGCTGCAGTACACAAGGGCATATATCCATGGAAATGGGTGTAAAGTAGACAAGTATTATTCAATGACACTCATGAATCAGAGGGTAACCTTACATCAAGCTCAATTCCCCAGAACAAAAGATAAAAAAAGACAAATCCAGGGACTGGGTGATAAATCTCCGCTTTTTGGCTCTTGTCTTTTGCTATGAATTAGGCTGACACCTAGGCCACAAGAGAAGGCCATATTGAAGGGAACCACATCCAGTGTCAACTTCTGTGGGCATGTGTGAGATGTAGCAAAAAACTGTGTCTTACAGTTTTTCTCAATTGCTTTGGCTCATTTCACGTAAACTGAAATGACATTCTCAAAACAACACGTGCAAACCTCCAAACCACTGTGCACTTGTTCACAACAGACTTGAATATCTCATTCCTTTAATCAAATTGCAATTGTATTAGCACATCCTAGCACATGACAAGTACATTTTCCAACAGCTTGCACAAATTTCAAATGATTTAGCACACTTTGCAAACGGTTTGGTACAATTGCCTTCAGTTAGCCCAGTTACCAATTGAATATATATTGCTGGTCAAAACTGACTGTTGCTTCTCAGTCAAGCTGTTGTTCTCTGCAGAACATGTTGGCATCATTTCATTGTTTACATCATCACCTGCGCAATAGTTCACTCTATTGTCAAAATCTTTTAGGCACATAATACCATGAAAAACATCATGGTATATACTGTAATAAGGATCTCTTTGATCATCGGCTTAATTTTCAGGTGCAACTAGAACTTTACTAATCAAGGGGGAGTTTCACACATCTGTTCACCAATCAACATTAGGTAAATCAGCTGACAGGTGCTATCCAGGAGTATAAATGCTTCCATGAAATATCTAGAGCTTGACCAAGTTCAGTACAATTTATGAACATGGAGGCACCAGGCCAGGGAAACAACCAAGGGCGACTGCCTGCTCGAGGAAGAGGAGGAAGAAGAAAAGGAAGAAGAGTAAGGGTGCGTGGTGGTGGAGAAGGGGGAAGAGGCCGAAGAGGACGAAGACAACAAGCTGTGCCAGATGAAATCCGGGCTACACTTGTGGACCATGTGGTCAACCATGGCCTCACAATGGCAGAGGCAGGTCGTCGGGTTCAGCCTAATGTGCCACGCTCTACAGTGTCCTCTATCATCCAAACTTTCCGCAGGGAAAACAGGTATGTGGTCAGTCAACTATGGAATTATTGATGGTAGAGTTAACTGTAGTATTCAAATTTATTGAACTAAAGTCAAAGTAAAACAACTAAATACAAATGGTAATAATGTTTATTTGTGAATGATAATGTCTAGGATTGGACGACAACCTGGTGCAGGGTGGCAGAAGAGCAATTTTCAACCAACAGCAAGAACAAGAAATCTGCAATATTGTAGTGGCGAACAATGCTATCACACTTAGAGAAATCCGGACCACAATCCTAAAGGACAATGCTGGCATCTTCCTGAACGTAAACGCTGTCAGCATCTCGACAATTGACAGGGTCCTGTCTAGACATCAGATGAGTATGAAGCAACTGTACAGAGTACCATTTGAAAGGAACTCTGAGAGAACCAAGGAGCTGCGCTACCAGTATGTACAGGTAAAGCAGTGGTGTGCACTACGCCTAGTATATTGTACAGTGTTGTGCGATGTATATCATTATGTGTAGTGAAGCATAGAGCCCAGTCTATATAACTTGCAGAGAACACAGAACATTTCAATGTAATTTGATGTATGATTCTACTGCATAACCAATTTACCGTAATATTTTGTTTACTGTATTGTAGAGAATAATGGAGCTGGAGGCGAATGAGACTCCTCACACCCTCATTTTTGTGGATGAAGCTGGATCCACCTGGCCAAAGGAAGACGGCGTGGCCGGAATGTCATCGGCCACCGGGCAACAGTGGATGTCCCTGGCCAGCGCGGGGGCAACATCACCATGTGTGCTGCCATTTCAGAGAATGGTGTAGTCACCCATATTCCCAGTCTTGGCCCATACAATACTCAGAAGCTCCTGGTGTTCTTGGACCACCTGCACTCCGATGTTATCCCTCTACATGAGAGGGGTTTGGTAGGGCCTCACTTGCATTCATTTGTCATTGTGTGGGACAATGTAAGCTTCCACCGTGGCCCGCTCATCAGGGCGTGGTTCACTGCACATCCAAGAATGCTGATGGTGCTCTTATCACCTTACTCCCCATTTCTCAATCCTATCGAGGAGTTTTTTTCTGCATGGAGGTGGAGGGTCTATGAGCATCGGGCTCAAAACCAGAGGTCCCTTCTCCAGGCAATGGATGATGCTTGTGGTGATGTCACAGCAGAGCAGTGTCAGGGATGGTTGCGGCATGCACGCCGATTCTTCCCCCGTTGCATAGCAAGGGAGAACATCAGATGTGATGTTGATGAAAATCTGTGGCCAGACAGACATGAGCGTGAGGATGAGCAGGAGCGTGAAGATGAAAACTAGAGAAACTCCAGCTATGCTTTACTTTCTTACTGTATGTGTTGTTAGTGTAAGCTATGCCAAATTTTAGTTTTGATGTGCTTATTGTTTGACAGTATATTGTGCTGTACACATTTTCTGTTACTGTAAGCACGATGTATGGCAATTTCTGTAACAATTTCCATGGCAGTATGAGTTCAATAAAGTATTTTATGTGAAACCTTGAATTAATCTTTTTTCTGTTTGATACACTTAGTATTCTGGAAAGAAAACATCTACTGTAACCATTCAGTGTCAAAGGACTGAGCCAAGATTGAAATGTGCACATGAGGGATATTTCTATGGTCCACTGCCATACTGACAAAACATCTAAACATTTTGACCTGTAGTGTTTAAACAATGCCAAAGGGACTTTTCATTTTGGGGGCACTGACTATTTGTATGAGAAAAGGATTTAGTTTTGACTGATGAGTTGGCTGTTTTGGGAGAGATATGACCTTTTGCAGGTGTGCCATGGAGTTTTGCTGAACCATCTATGTTATTTTGATGATGAACCACAGCAATCGAGAAGGAACTTTTCATTTTGGGGGCACTGACTATTTATATGAGAAAATGATTTGTTTTGAAACTTGAGTTAACTGTTTTGGGTGAGATATGACCTTTTGAAGGTGATCTATGTAGTTGTGCTGAACCATATGGGCTATTTTGCCAGTTGCACTTAGAGCTCTGAGAATGTCATTTCAGTTACGTGAAATGAGCCAAAGCAATTGAGAAAAACTGTAATATCCATCCAAATGGAATGAAAATAAATATCCAAGGAGCAACTTTAGTACTACACTAGAACAGTTTGATGTCTGTTCTCATATATAGAAACCTCAAGACAATTTAGAATATCCTGACACCCCCCCCGCCAACCAAGACTAATTGCAAGTAATCTCTGTGTATTATGTGTATGAGTGTCTGTGTACATATGTGTAGGCACATGCTAACCAAATTTTCCAGCCGTGCTGCATTAGAGCAACAATCACACAAACAGACAGCTGTCCTCTCAAGGGAGTCTGCAATCAGGCTGTGCAGAACTGCCTCTGTCCTTCAACAGGCAATTAACACAGAGTCCATTATAGCTCCCAAGGGAGCTACTGGCCAGGGAGGCCGGGAAAGGCATCATCTGAAAGGTCAGTGCCTGGAGAGGAAACAGGAGGGGTATGACAGAAGCTCAAGGATGGAAGCGGGGAAGACAGGGAGGAGGGTGTGAGCTGCCTGAAACCAAATGGAGTGTAAAGCAGGAGCTATTTGTCACCCGCAAGCTATTTACTGGGGGAGGCTGCAGTATTTTGCACTGGACAGGAGTATGCGTCAGCAACAAGGGGTATAAATTAAGAAAAACATTGAGGCTTCTGGTCTAATCGTAGCCTTTCGCAGTATCTCGGGACCAAGCAGATCCACTCAAACTACCACGATCAGATCAAAGATGTTTTCCCTGAGGTCAGATCCGTCACAAGTCATGAATGTTTCAAGACCCCTTTCTCCATCTCCTTTTGATCCCAGTGTAAGCTGAGGAAAAATCCTCATACTATGCAATGCAATCCACGGTGTGTCTATGAGGAGAGTGAGAAAACAAGACCCTGCTCATTTACCTTTTTCATCACTTCTCCAGGGGAGCTGCTGATTTTAATAAAGGAAAATACATTCAACAGCGATTCTTCTTATGATCAATACAATTTAAAGTCTTCCCCAATCCCATACATTTGAATGGAAGATAAAAATTACGATGATCAGAATAATCATGGCTTAATCTATGACAGCGCTGGACACAAAGCTTGGTTATTCCTCTCTTGGCATATGTATTACAGAGTAAAAGACCGAATGAGTAAGAGAAATACAAAACAGAGCATATAGACTTGGACGGTCTACAACGAGGAGCTTAACTACTTCACCATCAGGGCACCAGGGAAAATCCATTCTTGGCAGCGGAGATTTCCACTGCTAAGCCTGCATTTTAAAAAGAGAATCTGCACTTAGTCTTTGGAAACTCCCTCAAGAGCCGATCATTAAGCTTGTCATTAAATCAAAACTTGTGAGGATTGCAAGAGAAAAAGAAAGAGATGAAGTAAGTAAATGAAAAAAAATGAACGAAGTAAATTTAGTAAGTAATTATTCAATTGCTTGGTATCAAGTTAAGATTGAAAAAACACACATGTCACTTAACTATGACAATAAATGTCCAAGACAGTCCTGGCAAAGACATATTAGAGAGTCTTGGGCTACACGCTGCTTTCATGGCTTTTGAAAGCAGCCTCGGGCTTCGGAGATGAGACACGGACAAGAAGTCAAAGGTGAAGCTCTGGATTTGTGGCGAAAGACTGAGGGCTTGTGGATAACAGCTCCGTCCCATCACATCACACACAAAGGTTTCCAAAATTGTATAGGAGATGACAAAAAGTTATGTCTCCATGGATGAGGGTAGCAAAAGGACAGCGAGGCCACCATTTTTTTGAATTACTTTTAAATTATAAAAGCCTCCAGCAAGAATCCACTAAAATAAGTGGCCTATTCCCTGCCGAGAGTATTCATGAGAAACTGAAAACATTACCTAATGTGGACTTTATACCCAACATAATCAAGGGCACTGCATGGACTAAGCTTCTCTCAGCTATTTAGAAGCTCTGAGCTTGAACTCTGAAGCGCTCTTTGAATATTCCAAAAGGCACTTAAAACATTTTTTTAAGAATAACCTGACACACTCATATTTCAACGTTTTGCCAGTCAAACAAGGAACAACTACCACCAAACGACACAGCAATACACCATGACTATTTGTCCCACCATTGGGAAATTTGCAGCAGCAAGAGTCCAAAATAGGCATCAGCATCAGTAATAATAAGTCAGATGCAATATTTGGGATAATAATACATAACAGTCTGCGGTAATCTACCCGTCAGTTCTTTGGTTTTCCCTGTGTTGATCTGGAGACCGTTCGTCTGGCACCGGTCCACAAATTCTTGCGTCAGTCCTATGTATTCTCTGTCTTCCTCATCTGTGATAAGCCGAAAATCACACAGTTGTCCGAACTTCTGCAGTTGACAGGTACGTGAGTTATAGATGAATGCAATGAAGACGGTGAAGAGGAATGGAGACAGAACTGTTCTCTGTAGGTTCCCCCGTACGGCAGACTGTCGTGTCCGACACACAGTCCCAGATCCTCACATACTGGGGTCGGTTGGTCAGGTAGTCCAATACCCACGATGTAAGGTAGAGGTCCACTCCAAGAATGCCCTAGTTTGTCCCTCAGAGGTGCCGGTCGAATGGTGTTTAATAGAACAGGAGAAATCAAAGAACCTGAAACTCACAGTGCTCCCAGGCTTCTCCAGGTGAGATGCCAGGCTGATGGGCGAACTCAAGCAGGTCCATCGATGGTCTCACCAGGGGGTGGAGATGGTTGAGGAAAAGCTGCTTCAGGGTCTTCGTCAAGTGGGATGTTAGTGCCACTGGCCTGTAGCTGCGGAGGTCTTTCTGGTGTTAGATCTTTGGCACTGGTACCAGGCAGGAGGTCTTCCAGAGCTGTGGTACTCTCCCCAGCTCCAGGCTCATGTTAAATATGTACTCCTTTGTCCCATGAATTGACTGTTCACCTAGTTGTTTGGTTTCATTCATGCCCTATGACCTTACCACATTACCATGTCACAACTATGGCACAATAATGCAAGTCTACCAAATTGCCAAGATTATTATAACATCTTGGGTGTTAGTGCAGTACTACTGAATTATAATAAGATACAACAGTGTGCACATCCTGTATACAAAGGTACCCATTTTAAACTTTAAACAATATCTATACATAGTTTAGTTTACTGTATGCTGTAAACCAGCATCAAGCCTCATTAACTGTATTGAATGATTGGAAGCGTTTGTGTAAATATAATAGTTGTTAAGAAGAATTACAGCACCACTTGTTTTGGTTTCATCCCGAGTCAGATGTTTTTAACTGTAAAATTTAAAGCAAACATCTGTCTCTTGAAAAAACAGCTGAAAATTAATTATCTGTGCTACGGCAGCATGGCCGTGTTTACAGCTGCCTCATGATGCTCCGCTGTAAAATTTTACTCTTCAAATTAAAACAACAGCACTGAGAAGATTTTATGGCAAAGTAGTTGAATGTGGACAGTTTTTCATGAGAAAGGTGAGAAATGTGGACATGTTAGTGAATTGTCATATTGTTATATCAAAAATATTAATCAACATCACAATTTTGACAGAACTTGCCAAATAACACTGCTACGTGCTAAGTGAGGATATGCCCATCTGAGGAGATTTGTATGAACCTAAATGAAAGAATTTGAAAAATCTTGGTAGATGAGAGATGACAAGCCAGATATAATGAGAAAACCCCAGGACTGAAGGCTTTTAGCATGTTATTCCTTGATAAGACCACCTTACTAAACTGATTAAACTGAATTATGATTCATTTGATCCTTTGAGGAAACTTCCAGTACACTTTGGCTGAAGAGACAGGGATTGTAGCCAGGGCTCAGATGCTACCAAATGTATTTCTATCAGCCATCAACAAGAACTTCTCACAGTTGCCTCTGTGGCTTTTGGGCCTTGAAACAGGAAGCAGCCCCAATTATAATGAAAAAGTACACATACAAATAATTACTCAGAATTAAAAATGTATCTCATAGAAAACTACTCAGTAGTGAGTAACTTTATTAGAATGTATTAAGAGGTATGCAATATAAATTGCAAATTGATTGGAACTAATAAAGTGATATTTTTAACTAGATAAATCTCCGAAACATGCTGTTAAAATAATGTAATGAAAATAGTATTACAATAAATTAAACAAAAACATTATTTGCCATATGATATACATCTTCCTAAGGTGGTACAATAAACATGGTGTTGTTTTAGTTCCATAAACAGAACAAGGTAAAATACAATATACATGTAAAAATCAATCCCTACAGGAGGTTAAAAAGCAACGTATTCCACTAAATAAAGTAAATCTTTACTATTTAAAATATGTAACATAACTTAGTCATAGGCACAGTCACCAGCCAATCAGTAAGAGACACTTCCATCTCGTTTTAATACTTGCACGGTCTTTGTTCACAATGCACTTTTACTAGTAAATTCAATACACCACCCCCGCACAAAGCTCACTTGTTACTGACCCCCGTCTGACCCCGCAGAGGGGAATGTTAGCTCTGTGTGAGTCCAGCTGAATTAATCCATTTCACGCTGTGTTAGGGCCTTGAAAGCACTGACATAATTGCTTGAAAAGCTTTAATCGAATGGATTTAAGTAATTAAATAAATGTTGCCAGCTGGAACTTTATAGCCCAGCAGCCCACTCAATACATTTTGGCCCAGGAAACCAAAAGCAAACGTGGGCATGGGGGCTGTGATTATCAGAGTGAGGCGGGTGCATCCATTTAAACAGACAAGTGTAAATCTTCAATCTTTTGTCAAAGCTGGCCGACAGCAACTTATTTGCTGATCAATCCTCGCCGGCAGAAATCTGCCATCGAGATGTTAGCTCAGAGGAGAGATAGGCAGCAAGAAATAGAACAGGTACTGTATGAATTTGAGCCAAGTGGCTGTTAAGAGGCTGAAAGGATCATCACAACACACTGACGAGTTAGACGGCAACCAGTAATAGCCATCTTGTGTTTCATTAGCTGCCATGACAATAGAAAAGGACTGTGCAGGAATACTAACCGAGGTAACACGACATAATAAAGGCATGTGCTAAACACAGTGGTGCATTGATTCTACATAGGCATTACAGGAATGAGGGCACAGGATCAATGGAGCGGATCGATTGACTCAATGAACGAATGGACAAACAAAGGAGTGTGTAAGGTGTAAATTAGTACGTGCGAGACAAGAAAAATTAGAAAGAAGCCGAGGGAATGAAAAGACAAAGTGCTGAGGGTGTGATGAAATGAGAAGGTGATTAAGAGAAAGAGTTAATCAATGATCTCATGAAAATGTATGAGGGACAAGCGAGGGAAGGCACGTAGAGCTGAACAGAGATTAATACTATTATTAGTGTATCATTAACCGAGACGGGGGCAGAAGCAGGTAGACAGCAAAGGCATTGGTCCAGAACAAATTGAATTGACAGAATCTCATGTCAATCAATGATTGAAAGGTTGAGCAGATCTGTGTCACCATTAATTGTAAACAGCAAAATGCAGAAATACAACATACATGTTTTCACATAACTAGTAATAGCCCTACATATAATACACACTTGGTTTTAAAGTATATTTGTACTCTTTGTTTGATTTCTGCTACTTTCCATTTGTGGATGAGATATTTTTTGTATTCTAACAGTCACAAGGGGGTCACACTGGGATGGCTACATCGCTGATCTGCTGCATCTCCATTTCTATTGTTCAGAGAGGGAGAATTGTCTGTTGTGTGTTTGCTGCAGATCTGCTACATGAGGTTTCTAGTATGACAACTATATTTCCTTAAATAAAATTAGCGTATGTACTGAACTAAGTGCCAGTTATGAGGGTGTGCGTCTTCTGGTCCAACATTAACAATTAAAAACCTCATTAAAATGAAAGAATGGATTCAGTCAGCAGAAACGCTGACTACGTGCTTTTACTTTGAAACAGGTTCAGGAAGGGTTGAACATATTAATGCTTGCAACATATTCTGTGTATATAGATATTGAAGTTGTTGTGCCTACTTTGCTGTGACCCATCCACTGTCCCCAGAGGAAAACCAAGGAACACCCTGACTCTATTTAAGAGCTGCCCATCTACAGGCGAGTCTCACAGTGTGGGTTCTCTAACCATAACATGGGCACCATTCACAAATGCGCTCACTTACACATGCAACCAGTGTGGTCCAAGCAATAGGTAATAGGTCACATTATTTACTCATTTCAATATTACAAATTATGTATATTAATATTAGGAAGCAAATAGTCCATGTAGGTATTTACGCCGCATATTTGGAGGTTTAAAAACACTTGTTTGTTTGATCTATACAGTGACTAAAGATTTTTAGATTTCACTCTCTACACTAGTGCAGATGGAAGTGATGTCTCTGTTATGAATTTCATGGTGTTTACAATGGGACGATCTTGGGTTGCTAGCTGCTAATCCACCTAGTTGGCCAGGACACTGACATCCCCATCCAAAAGCAACCATATGAGCCCTAAATGCTGGCAGAGCTCGGCTCGAGGCTGGCTTACACTGCTGCCACCATCTGCTGGAGGGAAATGCGTTGCAAAGATGGTCAATAACCCAGAATCCACAGCAGATATAGGAATTAGACAGCTTCAGTATGTGTGTGAATGATTCTAGTGTTATACTTGAATATAATATGATATCAAATTCATATCATCCCTTAAATATCACGAGCACAGACCGGGCCCTACTCTACAATAACAGGAATGTGAACCTAAAGGTAACAGTATACATGTAAGAACAGTGTGTGCAGTAGCAGTGATATTCCCTGTGGTTTATTTGACAATAATATGGCCTGGCTTGCACAGGGGAACCTTTTCTCATATTATGAATTATGGAGAGACAGACACTCCTGCTGAGTGGTGCATCCTTAACTGTGAGATATGTCCTCCGTCTTTGTCATGGCCGGGTGAGGATGGTGAAATAATGATATAGAATTAATTTCATCTCAACATGCCCCGGCTGTCTCATACATACATCAGACACGCCATGCAGCAGGAGTTGAGGAAAATAATACAAGTCATGAGACGTGTTGGAAAACAACAAGCTGCTATCAGGCACCCGCTCTATATATCTCCCCACCTCCTTTTTTACATCCATTTCCAGGACTCTGACCATCATTCTCTCACCTCATATCCCGTTCGCCTTTTTCCGCTGTGGCGTGCCTCAGCACATCCATTCTCTGTTCCTCCATCTTTCTTACTCGCCCTCCATCCCTCCCACCAAACCCTTCCTCCCTCCCTGTCTCTCTTTCTCCCGGGAGGTGAGCACAATCTCATTAGCCACTGCTGGATGAGGCGTCCTCTCCTCTCAGGTTCAAGGTGATGGAAGATTAGGCCGTTTGGCCTCAGCTCATTCTGTATTCACACTGCGTTACTTGCTGCCCGTGAACACCAAATTACATTGAACCTGGGGAGTCTAACTCCATCAATTTTAAATGGAAGATTAATTTAACAATATGCAGCAGATATTTGTTACAAACCCATCATGTAAAAGTGACGTCTGGCTATAAATTTGCAGGCGGCTCTGTCTGGCTGCTGGGGTCGGGGCACAAATAAATCAGAGCCATTTATAGCTAATCTCTATTTTCACATGCATGCAGACTGTGACACACATGTGCCACAGACTGCATATATTGTAAATGCACCTGAATACATAATGTGCAGTAGTTCAGAATGAAAATGTTGACATTTCCAAATAATGTTGACGCCTGTACATATGTAATACGTTAGCTTTATTTTAATTGCAGGATGTACAATTCTGTCATATGCTTGGACATAAATAATAAGTCATTGCCGGATGGATGTGAAGCTATATATATTTGCATTGTAAATACTTGCTTTTGGTTTACTTGAAAAATGCTTACTATTGACACATTGTGCTTTGTTTTGCATACTTCTTACATAAATAACTGGCTCTGAGAATCCAAGCCGTGCATATATACGCTGTACATCTGACTATTTCAGAGCTGCCAAGCACACAGACTCCGAGAAGTGACAAAGACAGAAGGCAGGCATCCATTTCATCTAAAAAGCCAATATTCCTTTCTGGCAGCTGACTGAAGCTCCCCTGGAACGCCACATAAAGCTTACTCAAATGGCCTCGCTGCGGCCTCAACATGTCAGCCTGAGATATGCACATCAGTGCTCTGTGACAGTAACTCCTGATCGTATTACACACCTCAGCAGTGCTCATGTCCCATTACCGCCACCCAGCCCTGCCCGGCTGTGATTACCCCCCCCGTGCATACACACACATCCGCTGATAGCTATAATGTGTAAGTGAAACAGTCATTTTCAAGGGGAGAGGAAGACGCCGCGGCGATGGTGGCGAGGGGTGGGAGTGTTGTATTAGAATGGGAGCCGAGGGGTGGTGGTGGGGGTACAGTGATTTAATGCTAATCCTCCCAGACGGGGTAGGACTTTGAATTTTAGCTCCAAACAACACCACCTCCCACCCGACTGTGTAACCCCCCACCCCTCGCCAGAGAGCGTGCCTCGCCTCCGACTCATCTTTTGCCTCTTTAATGTGAAATTTCTTCGGGGAGTATGCAGCCTAATTAGAAGAATTGATAACCTCACCGCTTATTAATGAGGCCAATACATTTCAAAGTCATTAAAGATAACCATGGCAATAAGTCTGGCTATAAGCATCACTAGGTTTCACAGCTGGCGTGTCGATGTTGTAAAAATCGGAGAAGAGGGGGCAGAGGACGGGCGGGTTAGCTCGGGAGGGGACGAGCCATTCGCGCTCAGTGAACTGTAAATGCTTGGTTATTGGAATCTTTAAAACAGCCAGTGAAGAGAAGATTACATGACCAAATCTCCTTTTTCCCTTGAATTAATGAAGAATCAGGGTTCCCATTTACTGCATTAGATGGTTCAGGGGAGGTTTGGGCATCGTGAACAGCGTGTTTGACAACGGGCGACAATTTAGCCACAGGAGAGCTCACAGGCTCGTAGCAGAAAATCATTCACAACTGTCACAACCACTTATCTTTCTCATTGTCACCAAACCAACAGAATTCCGGTCCAGAATCTTTCTCCTCTCTTGCCTCTCATCATTAAGATTTTCCATACTGTGCTGCAGCCAAATGGCTTTTGGAGACACTGCTGAAGAGCATAAATCTTGACAGATTTTCCACTACGTTCTGATACATTTATGCTTAATGCACGCACAGGTCCCTTAAAAGCCATTCAAGTAGCTGGCTATAAGGAAAATATGTAATTGATTGATAATCTATTCTTTGATTTGCAATACCACCGTCCTCTATCATTTCTTTCAGTACCCGTGATGGAAAGTTAAGCATTAGATATTTACAATGCAGTTGTAATAAATGAGTAGAAATCTGATGCCGATTTGCATTTATATCTCAATGAAATAAAGGATTGTTATTAAAAAAAAGACCAAAACAGCATATAGAAAACTACATTAACAAATAATATTTAAGAGCTTGATACTTGTACTAGGTGCTCTAAACAGCTTTTTCTAAAACTTAAAAAAAAGTGGCCAAGCATTATATCTCCTGACATTCTCGGAGGGGCTGTATATGAGAATGGAAGTGTCTGAGCGAGAGGCCCCGGAGTTCCTCCAGCCAGCCCCCAGAATAAACTCCGGATAATGTCCAAATGAGCCGGTGTAAGAACACAGCAGGAGATCCTCCAAAGGATTTTCCACAAACGAGCAGGCTATTTATGACATTTCTAAAGCGAGACAGCTGCAAAAAAAAGCCTATGACACACACATGGAAGTCACCTATGAAGATGCCAAAATAGCTTTCGGTGAAAAGGGAAACCTCAGATGTCGATGTGCTGTTAATTAAAACATGTGATCTTTGAAATAATATGTTCCATCCTGCCTATGCACCAACCCTCACCTGAACGCCGAAGAGATTCCCGTGTTACTGTGAACGCATCTGAGCGCAGGAATCTCCTGCTGAGTTGTTCATGTAAAGGCAACCTCCAAAGTCCGTACCCCACTTGTTACGACATGCTTCGGAGTTCAAGTCGGGAAAATGGTTTAAGAGAGCACAGATCAATAAGAGTCGAGCTGAAATATGTTCACTTGCTGCAAGTGATGAGAGTAGTACTAACAGAACTAATGTCACAGGCATCTAGTAAGACCTTCTGGATGAGGTGGAAAAACCTATGACATATTTCATCTCATCGTGCCACTCAAACATACACACAACATGAAGATGGATGGCAGCCCATTAAGACACAATCAAGTCAAGGGGTTTATTTTCTACCCAAAATGAAGTCTACTCATTTTTTGTCAGCCATATGTGAAAGCACTAACCGGAAATGCAAACATCATTTCGGAGGTTTTGCTAAGCACCTCGTTTATAAGCTCATGGTATTTAACTTGAGACCGAGGGGCTGAGGTGTTCTGCTGTAGTCCGTCAGTAGTCTCCTGGTTGCAAGTCCTTTGCCACTTCACTAGTTAGCTGTGGTGCTTTTCATTTCCTGCCATTCTAATAGGCTGTGAGAGCAGCACTCAGTGTGTTGTAATTAATCAAAGCAATCAAAAAAGTCCTGTCGAGATTGGACATCCACAATGGATAATTAGCCTCATTAAGCAGAGCTGCCACAGGGCTTCACTACATTACCTTTACAGAAATCGTAACCAATTCGCTGCCTTCATTCATTAACCATATCCAAACCTGAGGTAAGTAAACCGAGTGAAACTGTTTAGTAGCTGAGGAGTGAAAGGTGTGAGGTGCACTCGCTGCAGTCACTCCATCTATAATGGCAACTGTTTGATTTGGAGGCTGTTGTTCTTGCGTATCTTGAAAGAGAAAGGATGAGTAAAACACGACAAGGCAACATTAAAGGAGAAGATGCTATTCAAGAGGAATTATTCATCAAAGAATGCTGTGTAATATTTAGGAAATCACATTTTCTAAAACTTTTACACAGACAGTGCAATGAAAAATGCAGCAGAGTAGAACCAATCCGTATCTCAACATTTAGCTTCTCTCACTGTAAAACCTTACTGTCCAAAGGTAACTAATAAACTTGCATGAAAACATATCATTTTCATATACGTCATGTTACATGAAACCAAAAAGTTGATGCAGCTGATGGGGGCTTAAAAACATTAAATGTAATTAACACAAGATACAGCAGATAAATGCAAAAACATTATTGCATTTGGGTACACATTTGTTTTCCACAATACTGTACTTTACAATAAAGAAGAATACTAGATCTGCAAAATGCTCACAAGCTCAATCCATAGTTGCTGAAATGACTACACCTGATAAAACTGTCCTTACTGCAAGTTTTAACTAATTTACTTCACCGTGGCACAATAACTCACCTATGAGACATTACAGCTTTAACCTTGACACAGGTGAATCCTGGTCATCACACAATAGTACCAGTAACCCTGATCTACAGTTTCCATTGTGCTTAATGTGTGGTTTTCTGTTCCAAGGCCTTCCTCCCTTCTATTTTCCATTATTTTGACACATACTGGAAGTCACACAGAATCAGACGGTTGGACTGTGACACAGTGGATTCACGGTTGTGTCACGCCTCAGACCAACATGTAGTGAGACAACTTATGTTGACAAAGACGCTGCTCAACTCTGGTAAATTAAATCACCATCTGCAGCTTAACTACAGGGTAAATTGGGAAACGAGATAACAGGATCTTGGGGAAGTATTCATGCCACAATAGAACACATTGTTACACATTTTCAATATATTACATTATAGTAATCCAATTATCGTTATTAAACTGAATGGACCCATGATAACGTATCAGTTCAAGGAAACTGCAGCTAAAACTCTACAATATATATGTGAACTGACATTTTATCATCAATGTACTTATTTCAAGTTTGGAGCCTTTGGTGAAAAGCTTTAATACTTTCTAATTTATTTGTGTAACTGACGAGGTGTAGTGTCAGTGTGCACACTGACCTGCCATCACCGGGTTGGTGGAGAAACACAATCCACAATGCTCTACTGTAAACATACTGCATTGAAATCATGTGGTTGAATAACTGTTGAATAAAGACTGCAGTACAAGAAAGGTGTGAAATAGATTTAACATCGAGCATTTAAAAGCATCTGTATATATGTTTAATAACGAGACAATTTTTTGGGTAAGCCTATACATCAGCACCTCTTAAATATCATCAATAACCCAATCATAAAGATTTTTAATATGAATGTGAGTTGAAAACATAAACCAAGTTAAGGACATATTTCATATCTGACATCACATTACAGGAGCTTTGCTGCAGCTAATATATGAAAATAAAGGTTCCCTCTGAAGTCCTCCTCCTCTGAGTGCCAATTAGTTGCGATTCAAAATGGCCCAGCTTTCCTTTCAAATTGGGGAATAATATGCCTTCTGCCAAAGGTTTGGCCCTAACTGGGTCTCTGGAGGCTCCATGGATCTTTCCCCCATCCATAACTCAACAACACCTTCTGGGACTGGCACTCCATTTTTTTAACCTCCGAGCTCATTACTAGGAGTCTCTGGGGCGCACTGCTAACCAGAGACAGGAATTAGGATTCGCTGTGAACACTCACAACCAGAAATGGATGATTCCAGGCAGAGAGGATCAGTGGCGTGAAGAGCCCACGGGAATATAGCAACCTGCAGAGTAAGACACTTTTTAATATATATTTAGCAATGCACCTGCTACGCTTTAGCCTGCTGAGGTGCCGTAACGAGGGTGCAGCTCTGCTTTCGGTCGTAATTCGAAATGATGAAGAACCGCTGTGCCTCTATGGGGTTGATGCTATCGCGGTCCAGAAATGAACTGACAAAGCACGGTACCTCCAGGAAGCTGTGCACCTGTGTACGATTCATCACGATTCAAGGGTTATGTTCCAGTTTGCACAAAGATCGGGCGCTCACACTCTGCAAATTGATTCTAGAGAGATATATGAATTGTAATGTTTTAAAAAGGTGATCAACTATTACGCTATGGTTGGAGACTATCGCTGCCCAGGTGCCTTATGCAGTGTCCCAATATTATAAAGTTGCATCTTACAAAATAATTATAAGCAAGGATTGGGAGCTACAATATAGCTAAAGAGTAGTACAGAACAAATTTCACTCTTAAATAGCCAAAAGTCACTGTTGTGATTCCTATCAGGGTTTTGCCTGCTCCTCACAGTACATCGAAGGCAGGAATTTGCTTATGGGATGATGGAGGTGAGGGTTGGAAGTCACTGAGTGAAGTGATGCATTATCTCCTATAGCCAGAGCCTGACTTAATGAACAATATAAAACCCTACCACCACAGGGAATTGGCAGGAAGGACCTCAAACAGGGTTACAATGCAGTCTGCCATTATTCCAACATCATCATCTTGCGATGACATTACTTGCGATGACATTACTTTCTCACCCCCTGCTGTCTTGATGGATCCTAACAAACACCAATATTACACAGCAGAAATAAAAGCTAATCAATTGGGCAGAACGTCACCTGCATACTCTGAACATTCTTACAAAGAAAAGTGTGTACGGGTACAAAATGGTTGATAAAAACAAAGCAGACTCAACTTTGAATGATAGAGACATCTGACATTACTAGCTGGGCATTAATGTCTCTTCATCCTTGCTCTTACAGGACTTGGGTCAAACTAATTTTCACTATTACTGCAGCAACAATATTTTTAGTGCTTGGATTTGCAATTTTTTATCCAACCTAGCCTATTACTCAGACATTCATGGTGCCCAGAGGATGAATCCTGCTTTATTTTTCTGACCCCCTAACTTTTGATTTTATCAGGTTAAATATCTCAACATCTACACGATGGATTGGCAGAACATTAGTTACAGTTATTCATGGTTCCAAGACGATTAATCCTAATCAATTTAGAAATAAATCTTCATTAAGTACCATCATCAAGTACCCTTGCAAAGCAGCTGTATTTCTCACAAGTGAGAATCCATCCTGCCAGGCTCCAAAATATACATTTATGGTTGAACTATATGTTAATGAGGGAGATTTTTCTCTCCACAGTTGCCAAAACGCTTGCTCATTATGAGAATTGGGTTTCTGTATAATTCCAAGGTCTCTGACTTAACATCTAAAGTACTTTGAGATAATGTATGTTATGATTTGGTGCTATACAAATAAAACTGAATTTAATTGAACTACAGTGGATCAGACCAATCATAGTCAAGTACAGGTATAACAAGAGCCGTTTGTTAACAACATTGGCAGCTCCTATAGATGTGAGGGAAGATACTGAAGGGTGCATATAAAAACTGGAGAGCATTTCTTCAATGCATTTCTAGATGGAAAATATTTCTTCACTCTTCTACTAATGGCTAATTCAACTATGATACACTGTGATACTCATCAACATTTTGAATTTTGTCCAAAACTTATATGACTAAATGTCGGTTTTGTGCCACTTAGCAAATATTAGCATGCAAACATTGTCAGTGTGAACATGTTGATTTTCAGCTGTAGGTAGCATTGCTGTATGTACTTGAACTTCCACTGCAGCGTTCACAAAAACCCACAGGTGACCACAAAAGACACACAATTATGGCTTCCTCTGGGGACCCAGACATTTCTCCCAAATGTCAATCTGACCCACAGTTGCCAAGATATTTTGCTTTTGACCAGTGTGCTGCAGAGAAAAAAAGTCAGGTGGAATGATGTGATTTTCAACCAATAGCTTGACCAAATTGGAATCCAAGATGATTGAGCACTTTGCTGTGGTAAAGTGTAAAATGCAGCATGTATAAGTGACAATTTGCAAATACAATATTAAACTACAATCTAACAACCTGTGAGTTTCTGGTGCTCTGAATTCACCATGTGGCATATTTAAATCAGAGTGTATGACAATGTAGCGTATAGCGAAACAATGACTGGTGCCTTTCCAAAGGGCTGCGGCTCTGGGAGCATGCTGTTGTCTAGTCTAAACGCGTCCAATGGCCTTTCTTTAGAGCCATGTTAGTAGCAGCTAGATAAATAATTAAAAAGACAAATAAAGTGAGGGGCAAATGAGTATGAGGGTGAGAGCCTCGGAGGAAAGATCTGCTCAGATTCCCATCTTTGAATGTTGCAAATTAAATTCCCTCGTCAAGACTCTAATCATTCACAGCAGATGGGGGCTTACGCTCTGTTTTAGATCTGCGGGAATTCTAATGGTTATTGTTTCTGTTTAAACAGGGATTATTGCATTTTAATAAGTCCTCCTTGGGACTTGCTGCAACAATGGAGTGCTGTGAATTACTGTAGATAGCTGTTACTGCATGCAGGGGGAGAAATCAAGTTACTAACTGTGACAAGTTGCTCTTCCTCTCTCCCCACCCGCTCCCACCCACCCTTCCGGAGATGGCTGCGAGTGTATTTACCACCAAATTAAGAATGTGCCGAGGGAATAATATTTTTATCCGACAGAGGGGAAGGGGAAAAGGGCTTGGCTGTGGATTTTCATTAAAATGACACATCTGTTCAGCAATTTCGGCAAAGTAATTCTGCTGAAAGTTTTATCAGCTAATTTTAATTATTCACTCCACTGACTTGAATACAGGATTCATCATGTTGAATTAATATATTCAACGAGATTATTTTTCTTTCCCTTTTGCTCCCAAATAGATGAAGAGCGGAGGCTGGATGGGAGGGGGGAGGGGCAATCAACAAATTGAATTGTCATGCACTGTCGATTAAATTGTGATCTGTTAATTACAAAAACTATATGAGCTCCTATATTCGGAGGAATTAGGAGGCTCAGGGATTCAGCAGGAGGGCTTAAATATTACAACTGTCTGTAGGTGCGTGAATGTCAGTCAACTACTCTGCTAACAAATCACGTACACTGCTAACAAATGTGACAGTCCTCTCCTTTGTGTACAGCACACAATTTTACCTTATTTAATGTAAGAGATTTTCCATTTTTCCATTTTATAAGGTAATTTTGACTGGGATACCAAATGGTCTTCAGCTATATATCTCCCTAATGGGTATTTCATACACGAGGGGTGCTGTTACATTAAGATGAGTGCCATCAGAGAATACTAGCAATGGGAGCTGTTACTAGCAATGGGAGCTGTACACCGCAGGTGCACGGGAGAATCACAAAGCCCTCACTTGTCAAAGACCTCTTATTCAAGCGGAGCACATTCAAAAGACCCCAGACATTCAAAGGCAACCCATTCAAGGACCTCCGGCTCTGCAGTCAAGTTTCCGCAGGGGTACTGCTGAACTGCTGCTGCCGGGTTTTGCAGAAACACAAAGATCCACCACACAAAAAAGGGATCCACATTTTATCTCCTCAGGTAACTTTCCTTTGCAACTCGTCCCTGGAGACTATCACCTTGCCCTGAAGCCTTGACGCACATCAGCACACAGAACAAATGAGACGCCGGAGCTGGGAGACGGGCAGATTGCAAAGTGATACCTCTCAAGTATGGCTTTGTGGCGATGTTTCTCTCTTCCCCCTACTTTCTGAGTTGTGTGAAGTGTCCCTGAGGAGCCCTCAGAGGACTGAGAGGGCAGGGAGCCTTTCCTGGACAAATGGAGGAAACTGAGAACAACACAGTTGTATTAAATAATAGCCTAGGGGAGCTGAAACTTGAGGTCGCCTCTTTGCTTGCCTGACACCAAACAGTGCCTGTCAGCTAATCAATTAGCTTACTTCCTCTTGACCATAAGGCCGGCCCAGGGGAAGCCCAGTAACCACGTACTGTCCCTCACAGCCATCAGATATGGGAAATATGTTTTTGATCCACACATATCAGTTCAGATTATTGACCTGCTTCTTCATATTTCAACCATTTAGACACATCTGCTTGAGCTGGGTTCAAATCAAATCCTGTAATGGAAGGTCAAGCTAATTCAGAAGTAATATCTCTGCACAATTTAAATAAAGGAGGCAATATAACAGGGAGTGAAAAACATAAATGACAGTGGTTGTGGACCTATAGGGACGCCTAACATCAGTCTGACTGAATGACTGGGAGGATGTCTTTGATGGATCTCTACCATATTCTCTACCTCCTTCCAAATGACACGTAGCAGAATGTTTTTGCCCCTCTGGAGGCCTGTACCGGTTATCAAATTTAATAAATAAAGCGAGTGAAATCTGTCTACTCTTCATCTTGCAGGCTCTCCGAGGATTTGCTCAAGCTGGCAAATTACCATTTTCAGGCACAATATTCCCAAGGCACCGTGGTGCTTTTCTCCTCTTCCTGATGGAATCAGATGAGCACAGCCAAGGGACTCATTGTTATCCACTTGCAAGTCTCCTGTAAAAAAAGTAAAAAAAAGAAGCAGGGGGAAAAATGTGACAGCAGACTCTGACAGCTCCCCATATGAGAATCAACGTCAGGTGGGGTTGGGGAAGGGGGGGGCTTAACTTGGACACTTCTACTTTGTTGTCAAGAATAATTGGTTACATTAATTAAAATCAAAACTGCAGTAGTAGTAAAATATAGCATGTTATACTTTCAAATAAACCTGAACTCCATTTTAGGTAAAGAACAATGTAATAAATGATAAACATTTATTAAATCACATATATGTAAACCCTTATTTTACCTAATGGCCTTTTCACATATTTTAAGCCAAATCCGGAAAGAGAAGGAACAATAAAGAGCGAGTCCCTGTCAGCCTATGTTGCAAAGAAGGATAATGAACAAATGGAGAATATGGTAAAAAATTAGACACCCGTTACCCAAGCAGAGATTTGTGCAAAAGGGGGAGGGAGTGCACTTCTTCAAGAACAGCTTTTTAGATTCTCTAAATCATGATAACTGGATGAAATCCCAGCAATGCTCCACAAAGAGAGAGACTTGGCAGAATGGATTTAATTTAATTTTTTTATTGTACTGTTTTTCTATGTGGGTGATGGTTAAAGCATCATGGGTCCATATTATTCTAATAGAAACATTGGATGCATCAAAACATTTAGAAAGCTTTGAAGACACATGTGGGGAGTCATTGGGTGTATTTGATGATTTCCAGAACCGTAACATAAGTGTCTCTAACAGCTTTAAATAGGAGCTAATCAATTATTGCAATAAATTCAAAGAATTCAAATAAATACTGCAGTATTACCTTTCCATACTCATCAGCTTGATAATAGCCTCTCCACATACAATGTGTTTGTTCTTCTGCCTCTGCATGTGTGATATTAACACTCACCAACTGTCCGCTAATTTGTCCCAATCCATTCAACTTCCTTCCTTCCTCCTTTTATGAAACAAGTAGCGCGTCCCACTTTAAAACAATGTTTTACATTATTATTATTATTATTTTTCCATTAATCATTCCTTCTAATGCTGATCTGATGCTAATACGAGTCTTTCAGAGCTACAGTATTTATTCTATAACTCCCTCTTTTGTTACAATCCATCCACCTCTGCTTAGTAAGAACTTACTCATTTTAGAATTAAGAAACAAACTATGGAAGCTTTCATTAAATAAGACAGCAAAGCTCACAGAAAACAAGGTCTGTGTATAGTATCCCCCATTACATACATTGAAAGTGTATTGGAAAGGAATTCCATCAGGCCAGTATGGTCAGGAGGAACCATCCCTGCAGGTAAATATTATAACCCAACGTGTGATTTCCCAGATGATATCACCTGGAGCTACTTACCAAGACTATAGAAAACTAACTCAACAACCACACAAGACAGCCTACAACTTTGACTTGACTAGTGATGTTCTGTAGTCATTGCAGGGTTTTAGACATGTTGACCTGTTGAGATACTGCAGCTCACAAAAAAATGTAGTTTGCAGTTGAGGTGAAAATAAAGTAGTAAAATAAAAGATTTTGCAATCACACCAAGCTGTGTATTTGACTATTCATCTTGGACTCAGTGGCTTAATAGTTTCTTGGAACGCCTAGCAGCAGGATCCATAGGCTTCATCTGGTGCACTGGAAATTGGGATAGGAGGTAGCTCACTTGCAATCCAATCCAAGAGGATAATTGGGCACAGCCCCAATCCAATCCAGTCCCCTAAACTGCATGTAATCCACTCAGCCAAACTGTCACACCGACAATGAACCCTCCCCCTACCCCTAGGGTCCGCCAAGGCTATCTCAGGAACACTTCAATAGCTTGTACCTGGCCTGCTGCTGGGCCCATTATCCGCTAATCCACACCCAAGCGGAACGTTTAAGTAGTTCCAAAAAGGATTGAGAGAGAGCAGCACAGCTTTCACTGGAGCCATGCAATTAGGGCCAGAGAAATTATCACACAATTTAGATCCTATTCTCCACCGAGAGCATGGGAAGAGGATCAGGGGACTAACAGGTGAAAGATTTATTGTGAAAATATGTGAAAACAAGCAAACTTATCATATACATGCAAGTCGCAAATATACAAGGTTAAGGCTTTAAATTGGCTGAGGTGATATGTTGCTGCAATAAGGGAACAAAAGGCCAGAGGGTGAAAACTGTTGTGACAAACCTTATTTGTGAGACAGTTCATCGATAGAAAAAAAACAACATTCCCTGTTGTACAGAAATCCAATTCCCAAAATACTACTGAGAATTCCTCTCTACAAGATTATGTGGTCAGAATGAGGATGTGAAGGAATGAGACAGACAGGTTAAATAACACTGCTGTGAGCACTGCAATACTGCACGACTTCAAACTTCACTGAATGGCAATATTCACTTCAGCTTACTGAATGGCACAGCATTTGAGAAGAATAAAATCACAGCCAAGTGCTATATTGTAGATGAACTATTCAGCATAACATTATAAATCCTGAGGAAAACATTGAGAGAAAAATAAAGAGGGCTAGGCACTGCAATGATACACTAGATAACAGAGCTGTCAAATAATTCATGTGGTTTGTCCAAATAATTTTTACAAATGAAGTCCAGACTATATTTTGACAGTTGCACATATCTGTTCTTCAGGCTCCCTGTTACAGCTATTTAAATACCATAGTAACAGAAATGAGAACACATTTCAAGTGATCGCTCAAGTACACTGGGCATGCACGGGGTACACAGAAAGCATTTGGTCAGCAATGCTTGTAATTGATGATCAATGTTGCGTTCTACTCTGGTAACCAGGGCTAATGACTTTTTTTCTTGTGGAGGGGGGGTCATGTGAAACACCGTAGACCAAGACCAAATCCCATTTTACCCCTTCTCCCTACCCCTTAGCCCTTCCCCCTCCGTATTGTGCGTTCGAGTGTAAGTGTAGTGTGTCCTGAGCCAGTGTTAGAAACTGAGATGTTTAAAGCCATGCTTCCAACTAAGAGCTAGGATAATTTCCCAGAATGCCTTGCGAATCCAGGGCAAAATGGGAGAGAGACCCACAAAAGTAGTATTTTTTCCATTAACAAGGATTTACAAATTAGGATAATGATTGAAATATCTTAGTTTAACATCACCGGTTCAATGTATTATGGTAATTTTTTCACAACAACCAAGAAATCCTTGTGTTAGCATGCTTCCGTTTTTTTGTCATGATAATCATGTAACATCCCCCTTCTTTGAATATACACAATTTACCTGATTAAACCATCGTATAGCAACGATGTTACTGAACCTAACTGCTCCTCTAATAACAATACGTCCTGACAAGGTTGTCTACAGACCACTGCTAGCAGCCTGAAGTAGTGTGATATACGTGAAATAAGGCAGAGCATCCAAGCTTTGCCGTTTCCATTAGATGAATGGTAAATGTCACTGATTGCCCTGCATTAGCATGGATGTTGTTAGGTTTATATATATATATATATATTAGGTTTGTCACTTTAGTAATTGAAAGCAATAGCATTGGTTTATTAAAGATCTCAACAATGTTTCAAACTAAACAGTGACAGCAGCATATCCAAACTTCTCCGTTTTAATGGATCTAGAACTTTGGAGTATTGTGGACAGCAATCTGAAAAAGGCATCAGAGGGTCCCAAGTCTTTTGCCTCATGGCCCAGCAGAGTACACTCTTTAAGTTCACTTTAAGCTTGACCTGTTGCATGACCTATTGACCGGTCAGCACAGTAAGCTTATTAGTAAGAATGGAGGAGGACATTAGTGAGCTAAGTCGTGCTAATGAGATAATCACAACATAGAACTTAGTTACTAATGATGGGCCAGATTCATTCAAACTTTGCGTTTGAAAAAATACACAGGCCCTACATGTAGGTGGACATGTTTCTTCATCAACGGTCAAGTGAAGACTTCATGAGGATACAGAACAAGATGTAAAGCCCTGTGACACCTGAGAAACAGAAAGTCCTGGCTGGAGTTCACGTTCAAGCAACTCATGAAATAAGTCGGCTGTCTGTTCATCACATGCTTGGAGCTAAGCAAAGTATAAAAGTAGTCTGGCCAAGTGAGACTATTTTACAGAGATCCACATAAGATAATTGGTTATGTTTATTATTATGAACTCTTTTTGAGGTATTTGAGAAGATGTTAGTAATACAAACAATATATTTAGTTTTAATCGTCAGCACATGAAAGCTTCTGCAGTATAACATCATCTGTGTGAGTGAATGTTTATGCACATTGTTATTACAGGTATGTTGTGTATTTAAGTTGTGATACCCACTGAACATTGAAAGTTGAGGGGCCGAGCAGCCAACTTCACATGTGGTGCACAAAAGTGCTCACAGATTCCAAATTGAATGTTGAAACTGTCCGTGAAGTTAAAGTAAACATATATATTTAATGTTGGTGCCTGGTTATAATAAAAAACATCTTTCTCTTTACATGGTTGTTTACTGCAAGACTGCGAATAGAAATAATTCCCTTCACTCCTCTCAGACACCAATGGTTGTTAGCAAGCAAGTTATAACATAAAGGTAACACATTCATGGAGATGCATGAGTAAAACAACCAAAAAAGTTAGAATATTATTTAGTTTTTTTAAGTTTACTAGATACAACTATCAATGGAAGACAATGGATCATAAAATAAAGCCATATACTCTCACTTTTTTGTGATAATCTTTACTTGATACTGGCCTGTTACTGGCAGTTACCTAGAGGCTGTGACTGTCCGTTTTTAAAACCATATAATTGTAACCTGAACATAAAAGTAGCCTTGATGCTCTGGAGATGTATTTGATAGAATGCAGCAAAGACTGCCATCTTGAGTTGTGAGCTGTAAAACAGACTGGAGAGAGACCCCTGTCTGTGGTCCCCAGAAGCTATAATATCTTTCCTTGGCGGTTCACTTGACATTTACTTGCCCCGCTTCTCCTGTAGCGTTCCCCCTTCCTAACTGCCAGTGCTGCGACTCTCCAGGGCTCGCTGACCGGGTGAATAGATAACAAACCTGTCAAGGCGGCTTTAGGGGGGGAATAAATCCAGAGCTGGGGACTGAGGTGGATGATGTGTTTCAGAGGGTTACTCAGGGAAGGAGGGGGCGGGGGACTGACATGAAACGCCCTGTGAGGCCCGGGCCCGGGAGACGCTGATGGCTGTTATGCCGTGGTGCTGCTTTAAAAACGGGGCACAGAGCCACTGCCCCCTGATTAGATCTCAGTGCAGGCATTTCAAATGGCTGGGCCCCTTTTTACCCTCCATTTCACCAATTTCTTTACAAGCCACCCCCTCATCCTGCCATCAAAGCAGCTGTCAGGGGCTCTTTCTTAGGCTGGCAGACGGGTCAGGGGTGCAAGGTTGAGTTGCAGCGTGCCCTTTGAGTCATGGGCTGAGAACACCTACCGGGCTGTCCTGAAGGTGCTGATAGCATTCATGTGGACGTGTTCCCAAGAGGTGCACAAATGTCAACACTCTTTTGCTATGAGCATATCATTCTATTAATAGAAAGGACAAAGAGCTCAAGCTAGAGAGATGCAGTCCTTTTCTTTTGTTAAACAGTTAATCATATTTTAGCGGCTTTCAGGCTCCTGACACTTCAACCATGATTTCTCATCAACCTACTGGGCAGAAAAACACAGGTATTTGGAGCGAGCTTACTGTCTGTCTCCTCGTCTCAATGAAAAACCTCTTTGACCTTCTAATATACTTACCCTCATCAATCCCCAACAAAGCCAATTACTCTAAATGGATGGACCCTGACTGATCTCTTACCAATCCCTTGAAAAAGCGATGGTAAGTAAATACCTGATAAATGGCTTAACGACCAGTGATATTCTATATTTGTGCCACAACAGATTTCTTAACCGCTACAGTTATAATATGGCGGGATGTCAGCGACGCCTTGCTTGATAAGGCAGCGGTGAAGACACCACTGGCAATAAACAATCCGAGACTCAATCCAATTATTCACCAGCCATTAAACTGAAGGCACGATAAGAACATGATGGACTGCCGCTGTGAAGTTTATTAACTCAGAGAACTGGCAAAATGTCCTTTATTTAGGACAGAGCACATGAAGCGTTTTAGGCAAACCAACTGAGGCATGCCTGCTGGAAATTGGAGGGATAGAGACGTCCCATGATGGTGCTAAAAACTGCACATCAATTACCTGAAGCACTGAGGCCTGTCCACTCTATCTACATCTACAGTTCTGCCTATAAGGACATAAACGTCAGCTGGCTACCCAGACATCGTGGTTGGAGAAAGGGCATTTCAGGCGAAGATGAACAATATAGCATACCTTACTTTTGTTTTAAATCATGCTTTGATTCATCCATCAGTATGCTACCAAACATTTTCATACTTTCATATCTTTGCAACAATTTGTATATGTTTATAGGTTTTTTTTGGTCGTTTTTCCTTCCTCTTGTTAAGTCCAATGAGTCAAATTGTGATTTGGGAATATGGGCTGTACAAGTAAAATCTGATCGATAATTAGTTGAACAGACACCAAGTGACAACTAAAATAACATAGAATATAAAGAATAGTTACATATTCATCCATAAATAAAAAGACTTAGATACATATACAGACAATGATACTCTACTTTATACTTCACTTGGGCGTTGCCGTCATGGATGGTTGTATATTTCAAACTAGGGGAGTTAGCTGGCACTAACAGTAAGGCAGTAAAGAGCTTTGCGAGGCTTAGCAAGCAGCCTGTGTTATACTAAGCCATGTTTATTATCAAGCACAATCCTCAGTCTCATCAATGCTTAGAGAAAGGCACGGATGAATAAATGCATATTGTTTTGCTTAGGGTTAGCCAGAGCTGGAGCCGCAAATGAAAGGAAAAAAAAGAATTTAAAGCAGATGGCAAAATCCAATAAGAAAAACAGAGGGAGGGGGGCAGACCCAGAGACAGAGCTACAGAGTGAAAGCGAGTGGAGGAATAAAAATGAAAAGAAAACCCAGAGCACACTGGCTGCTTTTTCACTGCTGTTTTTCAAAAAGCTGTAAAGCTAACAGGGAGAGGGAGAGAAAATACAAAGGCCTCTGTTCTCATTTTCTGTCTGAGAGCCCCACCAGGCCACTGAAACTTGCTTGATTTCCCCAGTCCAATTATATCTCTGTGCTCAATCCTTCCAGAATAGCAACATCACACCGAGGGACGCTGTCTGCCTAAGCGCAGCGTGCCTAATGGAGTCCCAGAAGTTGACTCCATTTCATTGCTCCTAACTAATGGGCTGTGATATTTTCCCAAACTGACTGCAGCCCTGCCCCTGGAAGCTAATCTAGTCAGTGCTGCACTGGACCCAGCCCAGCAACATGCCAGCCCACTGCTCCCCTTCTGAGACCCGCACGATACTGGATCTCTGAAGCTGATGCAGATAACGATGTTGGATATAATATAGGATATAAAACAAAGATATTTACACTTTGGCTGATATTCTTCATATTCTTTGTATGTATATTGTGGTTGCAGAGTTTGGTGGTCATTTGTAATAGAGATGATGGTTTTATAGCTCTATAGTTTCACCTGTGCAGGGGATAAATTGAAAACAGCTTGGAGCTAAGTTTGGTACAAAGCATCTGTTCTCTTTGTTTGAGATTAATTTATTTGTACATTACCCCTTGCGTCTTTTTTCTGCATTCTGTTCTATAAAAGAAAAGGCTCATCAGTGCATATTAGAAAGCATATATGCCAATACTTGTAATTTGGCAAATGAATCTGGCTGACTAATATGTCGGTCTGGCTGTACTGCCTTCCTAACAACCCCTTCCAATCCTATCCACAACTGCTGCTGTCAGTGTGCAAGCCTCCAACACCCTCTCTTCCCCTTCCAGCGCTCATTAGTGCTTTCTAGCCCGGTGCTGATTGTCAGAGGGCCCCTGTGATGCCAGTTCTCCCTGTGCGGCCGGCCTGCTGTGGTGAATTTAAGAGGATTTTAATCTAAATGGGCTGTGGAGAAGAGCAGCAGCCAGGGACAGGTGGAAGGAGGAGGACTGCGGGGTAGTAGTGGATGCACAATCGCAAGGCCACAGCTGAGGACAGCCACTCTTTCAAGGCTACCTATTGCTCTCCAATGGATACTTGTGCCCAGAACACAAGCATGAGAAGAAATAGCCAAACATAAATTCACCAGAATGGGTCCCTCTCCAGCCATATTGGGGGCACAGAACGGTCCTCCAGATGGCTAAGGGACACACCAGTGGTGCAATACAATCACTGGCATGGCAGAAGTATCAGGAATAAATATGAACAACTTTATATCATATAAAGCCTCAGCCAGTAAAGACTTTTCTATCAAAACTTCCATTTTGATGACACAAAATGAATCCCCTCTTTCCAGGTTTAACCGCCTCTTATTGTACTGTAGTTTTAGTTAATAGCGTCTGTTAAATGAGGGAGGACGAATAAGAACAAGATAAAACATAATTGTACATTAAGAAAAAATACTCCATTTAACCAAGGTCCTTTTAACATCAGAATCTAATTAAGGCAAATGCGACTCCATTTCAAGAAGTGCAGGTAGAGAGCAAAATTGTCCGCTTTAATGGCTCACTCAGAGGTTAATTATTTTCATAATTACAGCTGCAAACGTCAAACATTTGTTTTTCCCCCTAATTGACAGGAGAATTAGCAGTAGACTATATTAGCTGTGCAGGGTTGTTCCTAACCACTGTAAAATGCTTAAAAGTGCTTTTCATATGCAATACATATAAAAAGCAATTACGAAGTTTTTCTCCCTTTCTACCTGTTCCTCTGCTGGGTGGAGGATAAGAGGTAAAACTGTAATTATGCACATTATTCACCTTCCTAAGTGCAGCACTTGAACACAGCACACTAAGATGCCTAAAAGCACTATGCCAGCTAGTCCTCATGCAGAGATCGGGTCAGGCACCGAGAGCTAATGGCAGTGAGTGGTGCTCCTAACACATGCTCTGGCTCTATCAGGGGACACGGGGGAGTTAAGTGCCGTGCTCCCCACTGCTGATTATCGCACCTTGGCCAGCCTGCCAGGTTCCCCTGCCCTCCATGCATTGATCTCATTTTGCCAGGAGATAAGGCAGTAATTGGATGAGCGCTTGGAATCAGATGGCTCCGCTTGCACTTCCTGGGCCGTCTAGGCTCGGGGCCAAAGGAGCAGGCCAAGGTTAATCTCATCCGATCCCTTGTTCTATGTGGCCCCCGACCTCTGACCTCTCACCGCTACCCAAACACAGCTAATGTGATTCCCTTTGAACCGGTCAGGATCAATCGTCTAATTAGTTTAACGGACACTTTGCACGCACTAAAACAGATTATACTGTCAAATATACAGGCGGGATTATGAAGACGAAGGACGAATGAGAGAAAGTAGTTTAAGCAAAACTGAAACAAATTGTATTGAACAATGAACTATTGTAGCACTGTAAAATTACTCATTCTCATACAAATACTTCATAAAAGTTCCATCTCTACTCAATCTAAAATTATTTCTTCTATTTCAAATACACATGGGAGATGATGTGGAAGGCATGTCACTTTATTCCAGTAGAAATCCTGCTCTTTACTCCCATGCCTGGGTCTATACAATATACCTATTTCCCAGTGTAACTGTCAACTCACACCAATTCCATTTAAGATGGTCAGTGGATTCAATTTCATCTGTCTTTTCTACTAGCACATGTTGAAGTCTACGGGATTTGAGTGTATGAATGTCTGTCAAAAGGCTCAGCGTGCGTCATCAGTGCTGAATGCAGCAGGGGGGGTGCAGGCCTCTTGGGAAACACTAATCTTCTTATTGTGTACATTTATTCAATTCTGGTGTCAATATCAAACACAATCAGAATGGGCCATATGACAAGTGTTTTGTCTGTTGTCTGATAGCGGATGACAGGAAGGAGAAGTAATCACCTGGGAGAACATCACCACTGACAGCTCTTAACTTAAAGCACTGCTCCGGCAGATTAATCATGAATTCTAATGCACCATATAAATAACTTCAATACAGAGTCAGCGAATAGAGAGAGAAACACGTTCATTGAACAGATTTCTCCACAGCTGCAGTTTGTTGGAAGCGAAAGTTCTCTTTGACACGAGAACACTTAACTCCGATGATGCAGAATGGCCTTCATCTAGGGCGAGTTCAGTGTTGTTGGAAATGAACGGTGCAGAGCAACATTTAAAATCATTGTCACGATTAAGACAAGCTGTGCAATGCATGTGGCAATTTAGGAAAAACTTGTCACATGCATTCACATGCACAAACAAACCACGAGTGGATAGTGACACATTGTTACCCTGGGAAAACTGGGCAACAATCCCCAGAGACTCATGACAAAAACCAAGAAACACAAAAACAACACTGGCAAAATACCCTCTACTACAGTTGATACCTGCTGCCAATCTCTGCTAAAATGCACAAGACTTGATTTATTATTATAGCAGTGGAACAAATAATACTGTATGGTTTGCCTCTACTCACAGTCTCCAGGTTGCGCATGGGGAGATGACAACTCAGAAGCCAGGACTGAATTTTTCATTTCAGTTCACAGCGAAGCTGAATATAAAAAGCCTGAATTCCAAAGAGGAGCATCAGCTGGTTGCTCTTAACAAAGGGAATTTGAAAAAAAAGGTCACATAAGACTGAAAATCTGGTGGAAATGGGAGACTAACAGAGACAATTGGAGGCGAGATGAGGCCAACACTTGTGTGTCATAAAGACAAACGTGGAATGGCCGTCCTGTGGATTCCTCGGGCCTGACATCTAGATTGCAGATGGATAAGTGCACGTTAAAACAATATCCCGCCGACCAGAAAAAAATCATTTCTCATAGCTGTCTCTATTTACTGAAAGGCTGCTGGTCTCCCGCTGGGGCAGAAACAAATGAAAATGTTATTTCTCTACTCATGAACTCCTACCTAGTCTGGGTTTTCACTGCTGGCCATTTCATTTCTCTTCCAAATTTGACTTAAGCCCTTGACTTGAGGGAAATAATGTCTCTGGAATAATCTTCTGCAACTGTAATTCCAGGGGCAATAAATCTCTTTCTTTTTTGGTATATCTATGTGTCTGTATGTCTGTCTTTTTATCTACATTATCTATCTATCTATTTATTTATTTATTGTTGGCACTGTGGCTTTGTGGTTTAAGGGAAATTGCACTGGCTTCTGAAACAGAAGTGAAGTGACACCCAGTACCTCACAGCAATCCTGCCTCATGCACAAGCATGCCCTTCTCCAACTAAAGTAAAATGTGTTTTTTTAAGCACAACTGTACAGTGTGCGGTTCAAAAAAGAAAAACATGGGCTCAAGTCAAAGTACAAGCAAAACATGTACTTTGCTCTGATATTCTAAGTGTAACAGTGGTATGATTGAACACTATGATTAACCATCACATGCAATGTACTTTATTTCTTCCCCATTTTTTCATTGTGCACAAACCAGAACACAGGGAATTAAATGCTTCATTTGGTAGGAGAGGATTTCATAAGAACAATTAAATGCTATGAGTTTTTGGGGACTCATATATATATATAAATATATAGAAAATTTCCCAATTATGTAAACCTATCTTGGTTGTATTATTTGCCATTTAAAATATCTGTATAATATCAAATTGATTGTTCATTAATGCAATTTGCAAATCGGAGAAATATATTTATTGTGACATTTTTGGAAATTGTCTGTAGATGACTCATGTTGCATGTCATGTTGTTTTATGACACACATGTGAGGATTTACAAGAACGGATATTGTAGGAGTAGCGGGTTTGTGGGATGCTCTAAGTACCTTATGATTCCTTTTGATTACAATTCAGCCCTCAAGTGCAGCAGGATCACATGCATGAGTGAAGACTGTACCGGGTTCATGACCCAGCAGGCCTTCATTTGTAATCCCCACACAGGATTTGCAGCCCCTTGTGCCCCTCAAACAAACAACAACACACACATAAAACTAATCCTCCCACACAACTACTATACCCCGCAGCTAAAGTCTCTGACACAAACATACAAACACCAGGGATTCACATATATAAAACATACACATGAACTCAGACATATGCTCCTTAGGGAACTATGCATCACTCCTTGGATATTCATGTAGCCTGAATATTATGGGTTAAGGAATTTTAAAACATCGACTCTGAGTCAGCTGGGGCAACAAAAAAGCAACAAAAAAAGCAATGTAGAGGATGGTGGCGAGATGTTTTTATCATTACTTCATGCATAGTGGCTGTGTTGAGCCAGGAGAGAGGACAAGCATGATTTGTTGGCTCAGGAGATGTAAGCAATATGTAGCACTGCATGGCCAGTAATCATGTTTATGAGGGGGAGATGGTTCTGGACTCCTGGTGTGTCTGATTGTGTTTTCTCTGGCTTCCAGCTTGGTCAGAGTACACCCCTACCAGGCCATTGTGATTGAAGTATGCACTCTAGCTCGGCTTCTCCTTGGGGGGTAAAAAGGTGTATGTAATACTGTTTGTGTGCCTTTAAGTACTCGTGTTTACGTGTATGTTGGCCAGTGTGTACTCATAAAAGAGGGATGTCAGTCGATGAAGACCTCCCATCGCAAAAGAAAGCACCACTTCCCCTTTCTACTTCATGCAGCCAGTTCCCACATTGCTCTCATTGCTATGGCAACCGGCATTCTCTCCTTGGGCTCTGCATGCATCCAATCAGAGTGAGACCTTTGTAGAGATTCCTCCGGGCTCCACTTATTCAACTTACCCCACCGGAACAGCTTCCACACTGAAAAGGCTGGAACAAAGAGAGGAGAGACTCCCTCGCCAGGGCCTGGTATGACATCAAATATTGGGGCAACAGGGTCGGGTTACAGGGAATGCGGAAGTAATATGTAGCCAAGAGCTGTGGGACGCATGGCAAACGCAAAAATTGGGTGGTAGCGCATGGCCATGGCCAATTTCAGTGGAAGCCTCAGAGCCTGAATACTTGGCAAGTGCTGAGCGGCTCTGGCACTGGTTTAAGCTTGATAAGTCAAAATGGATTCCGGCTGAGCCTATTTATGTCATTCCTGAAAACATATGGATAGGATTCAGGAGCTCAATACTTTCAACCTTCAACAATGACATTCAACACCACTCCTCCAGTCCATTAATCTTCCATGAGAATAGATTTATCATCCACAGCGCTCAGTCAGCATCAGCCTGAACAATATTTATCACACCACCCTCACTCTGTATCAATTTCAGCAATTAAAGAGCCTTATTTTGTTGGGTATCTGGTAACAACAGTAAAGGTCATGTTCTTCTGATTCTGCATGTTTTTTCTGTGTTGAAGGCCTCAAGGTTCGGTGAATAATTAGCAGCAATAATTAGAGCAATGTTTTATCAACCTGAGGGTTGTACTAAGGTTACAACACACGATCACACTGTGCTCCCCTAATTCTAATTATTTAGACTTGCACAGTTGGAGCAGCCAAGTCTGAGTTAAACGCTTGTGAACGTAGGTAGGGATGCAGGCGTGCCCCTAGCACTTGCAGAGACACGCCATGCAGCGGGACCTCTTGCAGACCCCAGACGGACATCCGGCTGTTGGGGCACTGGCAGGGTGATGGAGGCGCTGCATAATTTTGCCCGACTGCCATGTCACAAAGTGTCACAATCTGTTTGTGACAATTTGACTGCAGGCGATGAGAGGGAAAATAGGGAAGAGAAATAAAAGAGAGGGAGAGGAGAGAAAAGGAGGCTTGATTCGGAGTGCCAGGGGTGGTAATGAGAATGTCTGGATACTTCCTGGGACAGGGCCCATTCATCAGGTTGATTTAGAGTCAAAGGTGTAAGGCAGTTCAAGTGTTCTTGTGTCTTGATCGTCAATTGGCAAGTAGGCTGTGGAGTCAGCAACACAAGCTGGCATGAAGAATCAGTAAAATAAGGTGGAAACTCTGATTGTGGACAAGATCCCTTCACCGTCACACAGGTTTTTAGAAAGAAAGAAATACAGTGGGGCAAAATGTTCCACAAATCTGTTCCAGGTTTTCATTATGAATTAACAGAAACCCCAGATGGCATCAATCAAAAATTTGTCATTCTGTCAAAACCTTGTGCATTAGGTAATTTCTTATTTTATCACAGCATTGGACGATCCTGAGATATATTAAAGGCATAGTTCACCTTAAAATTTATGGTAATGGTTTTGTATCTATATAGCGCTTTTCTAGTCTTGATGACCACTCAAAGCGCTTTACACTACAGTTTCACATTCACCCAATCACACACACATTCATACAGTGCATCTATCCCAGCACTTTGTTATTCTATTGGGGCCATTCAGGGTTCAGCATCTTGCCCAAGGACACTTCGGCATACAGATGGTTCAGACTGGGGATCGAACCACCGACCTTCAGGTTGGAGGACGACCACTCTACCCCTCAGTCATGTGGTGTCTTCAAACTGTCCACAAGACCGGACATTCATATTCGACTTGAACGGGTCAAATTTAGGCACAAACTCTCACCAAAGGGCATGCGCGGTGTTTGTGTTCATGTGGCTACGTCCGCTAGCATCACCACTTGCGTTAGAGGACGCAAGTGGTCATTTACACCAAGGCTCAAACCTTGGTGTAAATGACGATGTTTCGCGTACTTGTCTGATCGGAGAATCTCTTGTTACGTTCTTTATATGTAAAAGGAAAAGACAAATGTCCTGATCAAGTTGAGTGGACATTTTCAGGAGTTCTGTATGAAAACGGCTTTTATCATGCAAGACTTATCTCATCTGTCTGATTAATAAGAAATAGTACAAAACAGTAATACTGTATATTATTTATATTGTATATATGTCTGTAATCTACCCTGACCAGTGACTTATTTACATCACTGCTGAGAAGCCAGAACACAGCCTGAAGCACTGTCAGGTAATCTCTGCACTGCTATCTGCTGCTTATTTTCACACTGTCACTATGCCACACACTGGGGCCTCTGCAAAGAGTACGATCCCGTGATAATGAGCTAATTATAGGTACAACATTCCTACTGCCATATCTAAATGCTTGTCTCTAATAGGAAACATTTCAAATTATTGAGAAGCAGAGAGAGAAATAGACGGATAATTGATGCAAGCAATTACAAGTTCTGTGTCGAAGCAAATTGGCCAGCATATCTGGACATGTAGGGGGACTGTGACCTCATTTACATCAGAGTGTCAGGAAATAATTGGAGAATGTACTGAGGAGGTGGGATGGGCGTAGTGTAATGCAGACCAGCTCTGGTCACATTACATAAGCAGTTCGCATGGACAGCGTGATTCAGTTCAGACAAGAAGCTTACGGAAAAGATTGTACTCCAAGGTCAAGGACAAAACATGATGTGCAGTCTTGGTATGCTCCAGCAAATCTAATCATAATAGAGATCTGTACCACAACAAATATCCCTCATGACATTAATCAGTTTCCAAAAGCAGTAATTTGAGCATTTGAAATGGTTTCACCGCATGCACACAGGATTCTGAACAGGGCTGTCATGTTTTCATCGGAAAGCCAGTAATAACTGAGTTCAGTCTTACTAGCCATTAGAGAGACTTTAGCTGTGTTTGGGCTGAGACCGCTTCAAAAGCACGGGTAGACGATGTGCTTGACTTTAAACATTATCACTTCCAGATGTTTCATTACAAAACAACTTTCAAAGACTTTCACCGCAAGAAAACCTCCTCGTGCGAGGAGCCAGGACACACGAGTATGGATTTCAGGAACCCGCAATTTTCACATTTTTTATTTCAGTCGGAAAAACCAGCATGAAGAATTGTCTGGAGTAACACCAATAAAGCGCTAGTGTAAATAATAGTGTTGCAACCCACCCCCTGGCCAAGACACAAATCATTAGGCCATGTTGCAGCAGGGATTCGCACTACATTCTATACCAAATTGATATAAAAAACCTGATATAGCATTATATGTGTTTTGATTTTACAGGCAGAATTTTTGTCAGTGTTACAGTTAGAAGCAGGACACAACAGGAAGCTTGTGCTGACCCTAAAAATGGCAACTGAAATGTAGGGGTGCATTCATCACGTCGTCCTCTTGTGCCTCTCATCAGGCTGGCTAACACCAACTGGCCGGCTCTGACCCACTACTTCGGAGCTTCTCTCTATTGCACCCGCCTCTCATCAAGAGCCCTGGACGGAAAAAAAGGAGTAACACACTGTTTACTCGCAATCCCAGGCCCGTAATTGCCAATTTATTTGATAGGCAGCCGGGTAATGATGGCATTTCACCCCTTGCCGCAGAGACTAAACGGGAGTGAATCATCCCAAGCTCCCTGCCCTCCCTGATCCAGCAGACTCCCTCTGCTCACGACTGCAGCCTGCCTGAATGCCCGCCACCCAGACTGAAGGGGTGGGGTGTGGTGGGGGGGATGTGTGTGTGTGTGTGTGTGTGGGGGGGGGGTGGCTGCCATGTCAGCTTCAAACAAACCCAAAAGGGAACCCGGTGCTTCAGAGCAAATACAGCTAAGCCTGCCAATTTAGCGAGGGTTTGGGGTTGAGGCAGACACAGGCGCGCTGATGTGCCATTTGTAGGCCTTAATGAGCTGGCAGGACGGAGTGAGGAGGGAAGGAGAGCGGGAGAAAAGGAGGCTGCCAGGCCTGACCTCCTCTGGCCTCCATCTCGCCGCCAGCCAGTGCCAGGTCGGCAAACTCAGTTCATCTGCTTCATTGGGCCGCAGTCGCTCTACGAGGGGAAGGTAGTGCTACAGCAAATACCATTAGCCAACTGTTGGTCTAATGAACAGTTGGGGGTCAAAGCTAGCTCCTGTCTCACACTGCTCCCTGGAACTAACGAGTGACTTAGATGCCTCCTCTTTGTTTTTCGCACTGCGAGGGAGCATCTCTGTGTAGCTGAACCCCATTAGAAGTCAAGTTTCATTGTGCAGTGCGGCAAGCCACATAGTTTTAACATTTCAGTAAAACAAGAACATGGACTGCCGTGGATATAGAATACACCACAGGCACCTGGACATACTCTGCCATCTGCCTTCAACTATAAAAATACAATTTTTTACAGAATATAAGCTGTGATTTCCTGTATAACCAGAAACAAAATAATTCAAATCCAAAAAGAATCTCTGCGGCAAACTTAACTATGTAAAATGGAATATGTTCCCCGTCATTTTCCTTTTCCTCTGTGTTTCAGTCTAGGGAGCAGAGCTGTGCTACAAGAGCTTTGGCTTGTACCTCTTGCAGCTTGTGAAGTGGGTTTTTACAGCATGACTGGAGGCGACTTGTTCCGAAACCTGTGGGGACTGAAGATGAAGCCTGACACAGTTTGACCATCCTAACTGACATGGGGGTCTAAAAGTCTGTCTTCAGGCTGCCCGTCTGCCAGAAGACACGCCGAGTCTCCTGTGGGGTGTCTTGACCAGACATAGCAGGGGCGACCGGGGCCGTGGCTCCCTCCTCTCCAGAGTGTACTGAGTGGCTGAAATGACAGCTCAGGTGGAAGTTATTACAGGGAGGGACAAAGATGCTTCCTCAGAACAAGTCAGGAGAGGGGGGAGTGCATTCTGCTTGTGAATACTGACATTTTCAAAATCAATTATAGATCCAAGATAGATTTTCAAATAAAATGAAGTCAACACAGAGAGTTGCTGAATTATTTTATAGCATGACTTCCGTATTCACATCATATAAGCTGAAAGTGAAGAGTGTCCGTGTTAGGAACATGGAAGTGACTCAGTAATGAGTGCAGAAGATGATGTAACTGTTGAGACATATTTCATTAGTGTGTTATGAGTCAAAGTACACATCATCACACCCATGTGGTCTAAACGGAGGTAAGTGGTGGTCCAACGAGGCCAAGTCAGATTGCAATGTTGCCAATAAAATTTCAAACGGTGATTATCTGAATGATATAAAGCTCCGGCTCCTCGAACACATTGCAGTAGTTACACACAGTATGTGAAATGGATTCTTTATTTTCCCTTTAATAAAGACGATTGGTTAAATGTAGCATCCAAATGCATTTGCTTTATTGAAATCAAAGTCAATGTTTTGCTGTGCCAATCACCTCATGGTAATCAAAGCAGTTATTAAGAATGAGTATGATATGGAGGCATTTGGAAAAAAGAAAACTGAATAACAGAAGGAAAATGTATACTTCAAAACAATATAAAACCTATCTGTGATCAAGCATGAATCATTTTTTTATTATAGGTTGTTGCTTATTGTGTTGCAGTAGGACTATTTATTAAATATTAAAGGCCTTTGTTGTTCTCTATGATTCACAGTTGAGCTTACAAATCATCCATAGGTTTTCCATTTTCTGAGCCAATTTTGCCCTGGTGAGCCGCTGCACAGTCACCAGAGTGCAGTCTGACAGAAATCAGCGAGTATCATTTCAGTTTCTGTTGTCAACATCAAATTACTTATTTCATTTCATGCCCGGTCAAGCATCGTAAAGCTACACGCAGAATCAGTCTTGCTTCAGTTGCTCGGCCATGTCTTTCTCAAAGACTAGCTCGCCTCCCAGCTGACAGCTTTAATTATGGCCAGATATCTGATCGCTTCGCCGTGGATTCTCCACACAAATCAAAGAGCAGGGGTGGGTGTCTGGCAGCGAGGTCCCTAGAGCCTGATCGCTTTACATCATAAAATATTGTCAAAGGGTCGCAGGGACACACAGCCGCTCTTTCTTCTGTCAGTTAACGCTCGCCTTCAGCTCCACAAGGAATGAGGAGCGGGGCAAGTCAAGCCTTTTTTGTATCATTCATTAAAAAAGAAAAAAACATTGAGAGACACAGAGAGAGACAGAGAGAGAGAGAGTGTGTGTAGGATGCAAATAGCGCCCTTCAAGTGAAGAACTCCAAGAGCCACTTAGGATGTTAAAGATTTACCACTAAGTGCTCTGCTTAGGGTGATTTGTATTCGCTTAGGACCAAAGGAGGTCTTGACCAAATTCATTTTGATCACATTAAAAACTTACCTTTTGTCGTCATAATGTATGTGCAAGGCCCTACACACAAAATGACTCCCGAAGTAAGGAACAACAGCAGAATTACAAAAACATTTGTGCTCATAAACGACCCTACTAATTAATTAAGACGATTCATTCCCTTATTATTTATTATATTTCCTGCAGACTATAGAACTTTTAACATTACTAAGACTTGACACATCACAAATATTTGTAAGTTACTAAGTTGTGAATTCAGCTTTGTATAGAATCCCACCTTTCAGACATAAACAAAATATCATCATGGGAGGTTGTTTTTTACTCAAAATACAAAGAGGAATCTATGACTCATAATCTGATGACCTTAAGTTCTGATTGTCAGAAATGATTTGTAGGGGATGACAAACTATGATCAGGTGTTGAATGAGGTACCCCTGAAGCTGGGAGCCTGTTTGTAAATGTACTCACATCCGTCAGCCTGTCTCTGGAGCTGCTCCTGAACGAGGGCTTGGATTCTCCGCTCACACTCTCGCTGTCGCTGCCTTTACAGTTGTTCGGCCCCGGCTTCAGCTGCAGGAAACAACACACAGGGAGACAAACAGTCAATAACGTGTTGATAAAACTGTTAACACAGCAGTTTAGAGCTCCGCTCGGATAGAGCTGCCTCGGAAAGGCATCCCGGAGAAATCGGTTCACGAATACGTGAGACCTGGCAGGAGCTTCAGCGCCGTCTCTGTAAATCTGTCATGTTTCCGAGTCTTCTCAGCGCCAATGACTCTGCTTGCCAATGACAGACGCCATCTGATCTCGCAGTATGAAACTCCTCACAGCCCAGGAAACAGAGAACAGGGACAAAGACCCCACCAGAGCCTCCAAATGGAGCCACTATCCTCTCCGAGCAGACACCACATGCTGAGGCAGCAGGAGCTCAGCAAATGTCATCCCCCAGACTCTTTGTTCGAGATGCAGCTAAAAGACACGTATAAAGAGCGGGACGTGCCAACTCGTGAGCATCTGAGTCCCGTCAAAATCTGGAGAACAATAAAAAGAGGGCAGCGCTGAGTGGAAGGAGATGGGGTCTATCCTCCCCGTCCGTGTGTGTAATTGATGTCCTCGGAAGCTCCCATGCTGCTCCTCCCAGACCAGAGGAACGCTGCAGGTTTCATTTCAAAGCACATAAAAAGCTGCCTTTATGGGACAGTGCAGTAAACGGCTGCCCTGCCACCTAATAGGAAAAGCAGAGCGTGGTGCTGCACATACAAAGAACTTGGACATAGATGATGGCATTTTCCTCTCCTCCTCTCGCTCTCTCTCCTATTCTAAAGGGAGGGCACAGAGCTACAGTGTGTGTGTAAACCTCCCCTTCAGTATTCTCCTTTCAGGTATCGGCCATCATTTAGAGCGATGAAAGGGCACAAGGTGGGGGAATACCAGATGAACCCTTGAGTTGAGCAGATAATTCAAATTAAAATGTTCCTCTTCTGTAGCCATTAGCGGTGTGAAAGGAATCCTATTCCTTGGGAGAATTGCATGATGGGTAGAAGGCGGACGGATTCGCCAGAGGGCTGAACGTGATAAGAGAGTATGAGCTCTGGGAATGCCCGATGGGCCCTTTTGACTGAGTCTATGTACGTGCCTGTATCTGTGTGTTAGTGTGTATGTGCGTGACTGTGTGTCTATGTAGTCACACGGCGATGGGACAAGGTAGGGGTAGAGGACACACCAGCCAAATGTGGCACATGCACCAGCACATGCACACCAATGCCCTGCACTGTGATAGCACTAATTACCTCCAACACATTATATTCCCACAAAAACCAGAGCATATTTTCTCTCTTTCTCTTGTAAATGCCAGTTTGTCTAAAGGGAGTTTACATATTTTTAGAGAGAAAAGGGGGAATAGCATCTCATCCACAGTGGCCTGTGAACCGATCCTTGAAGAAAGGGCAAGGGATGCTCTTTACGCCCTGCTCTGTGGCGCCTGCCTCAAAACATGTTGACCTATAATATTTATCAACCAGCCACTGCCCCTGCTGATAACACCAGTCAGTGCACGCCAGCATACTCATGCATGTATGAATGTGCACACACAAAAATGGGCACGCAGACTTCACTGCACCAAATCTCCACCGCCCAGAACCAAACTAATATATGGTGAGCTTACAAAGATTATCACCAAGCAAGTGTGGGACAGATATAGAGATTTGTCTGTTATTAATCTACGTGATATCAAACTGATTCTGCTTCGGTGAAACCCCATAATCACACCGTCTGTATTCCAGCTTATCAGGGGGAACAAACTCCATGAAATCCGAATTCTTGCTCACATTTAACTGTGTGTAATGTCTAATAAAGACATTGCAATAAAGACTGGTTCATCTTTCAGGGCTATTACATAGCTCGGGACCTGATTACACAGCTATTTGAAAATGTATCCCTCAGCTTGTTCCCTTTAATTTCCCCCTGAGCTCCTTTAAATTACTTCAGAGAATTGCCTCTTTTTTTTTATCCGCTCTCAGTTTCCAAGGCTCAGATGATGGATTAATTTCTTTTTATGATGTGATTAATGTATTTCTTAAGCAAATGGAGGGAATGCTGGTAGTCGGAGCCACCAAAGAGAGAGGTTGAAATTGAATGTCCTGCCATCTGAAGATAAATCCAAATGGGAAGCCCATGTTTGTGGGTGCCGTGGCCGTCCCTGTGACCTTCTATATAATGGTGCTGATCTGATCACTCCCATTTGTTGCAGTGGTGAGTCATTCTCTGTGTTTTTATAGCCTTTTAAACAAAAAGCTTCAGTTTTATTTGCTGTAATGAACACCAGTGCATTGGAATCTAAGAGGGCAAATGACACGTGTGCGCAGTGTGTTGAACTGATGCAATAACATACAGACATTAATTAAGATGCAGGTTGAGGCAAACAGATGCATCCACTTAATGACCTCACTGTATCTGCACAGTCTGTCTAAGAACTGGCCCTGTAGGAAGATAACAACCACATGCTTTTAATATTCCAGAGGCTAATTTCACAACATTTAAAGACACAGCGAGACATTAGCATCTAATGAAACATTTAAACTACCAGTAAGTGCATCTGACATTCATTTCCACACAGTGAGGTCTTGTTTTCCTGCAATCTGTTCTGTGTTAGGGGATTTTTTTTTCCTCTTCTTCCTCGTCTCTCTTACAAGTCTGAATTTACTGAACCAACAACTGTTTCCAATCGGCAGTCAGAGTGAAGCTGTGGAGGAGGGCAGCTGAAACGGTTCAGCCTGTGAGAAGGAGAAAACATTCAACATTTGCTATAAATCATTCTTTTAAAAAACAAAAAAAGACACCAGTGCTTAAGTTACCAGCAACGATTCAAACTGTAACTGGTGCACTTTGTTTGGAAAGCTCAGTTGTGACAACTGATCAGATTACTGTTGGAATCACACAGGAATCTTTGGAGCATTCAGTGGAGGGGTGGGGCTTCAGGCAGAGGCAGGACGTAACGTATTACCTCCACTGTTGATATCATGTGTTTTTATTTACAGGACATTGACACTAGCGTCGGCTTTTATAACCAAACATTATATTAACATGTTTGTCTATGTCCTTTATGCTTTTTGTCTTTTTGCCATTTTGCGTTTGTCGTGTTTCATCGAGGATTGCGGTAAATCCTGAGGTGGACCTCCTGCTGTGTTTCTCACATGAGCTAATTCGGACTTTATCCTGAGTAATTACTAGTGGGCTGGCCGGAGGTCTGAGAGCAGCTTTAATCTGTTTTCACTTGATCATAATGCTATCTCTGCAATACTCAGTAGTTCAATTGTGAGTGCACTCGTACTATCACTGATCAGCTTCACCTCCTTTCAAAATTCAGACATATGCTTTGGTCTAATAGGAAATAGATTACAAAATAATCAGTAATAAATCACATTATTTTTAGTTAACAAATGTATGAGCAGAAGGGTCCACAAACAGACCAGTATGAGGGCAGTGGTTAATCAAAGGTCTTCCCAATTTAGTTATTTTAATCTACTTTTTTACTATAACAGTGTGCTCTATTAGTCTACTCTGAAGCATAGTAACCTGTATGACAGATGGTATACAAATTAATTTATTGATAAACAGAGAAGATGGCTAACTCTCTCTAAACTGCTAATATCCAAGCAAATAACCTGTTTGTGTGAACCTATTCACTGTTTTCACTGGCCACACTCTGATTCATTTAATTGCAACATACAGTACACGAGGAATAGCTCTTGAACCTTGCCTTTCAACATCTCTGTCCAAGGTCAAATATGCATTTTTACAGCACCCCAGCACCATTATTGGAGTCGCAACACTAGAAATGCTGCTGAATGTCTCGTATGCTTCATAAATTCTTGTCTTCAGGTTTCCACTGAGGCACAAGATGCTTGTTTTCTCAATAGAGAAGATTTAATTAAAGAAGAAAAAAATCAATATAGAATGTTGTCCCTTCAGCGTTAGTGGAAGTAATAGCATTTGACAAAATTGTGACTGCATTCCTTGATCGGAGTGTAAATGAAAATGCATCTAATCTAACACTGTTCCCCTCCATTAGAACGGCTATTACAACATTGTCTTCTACATGCAAAGTCAATTATTTTCTCACTTACTGAAAAATGCTCACCAACGCCATAGTGGAATTTTTACAAGTGCACTGACCTATTCTCAAGGGCTGCTCGACAGACTCAATGCAATCAAGCACAAAAGTAGGCCTGCTAACATTTCTAACCACAGAGGCCTTTTTAAACAGAGCCATGCACAAGCAGCCTGGCCCAGCAGCTCCACTCCCAACACCCATCCCTCATCCTACAAAAAAGAAAAAGAAAGATGGAAAGAGAACTGGCCTCAGTTTACTGTACTAGCCTCAGAAGGATTCTGTAGCCATCAGCTCCTGGTTTCCCTTAGTTACGCACAACAGCAGCTGCGGAGCTCGGCGGTAATAAAACCTGGAACAATTTAACAGCTTTTATTGTGCGTCTGTGGCTTTCAGAACAGCTAACCTGTCCTCTCAGGATCTGGCAGAGAGAATCCCACCAGGGCAGCAATGAAAGAGGATCTCATTTACCTAAAAGCGCTTATAAATTTTTAATTTGCTTTAACAAGTAAATTAACAAGTCCCTCATTTGGGAAGTTTTATGGCTGCTTGCCACTGAGGGAGAACCATGAAAGTTTTATAGATAATCCACTACCTAGGCTGTGTTACTGATAATAAATTGTCTATTTCCTGCGGCTCTGTCAAATGCCCTTGGTTTCCACTGACTACACTTTGAATATTTTCTTTATTCTACCTTCAGAGGTCTATATATATACCAGGGCAATTAAAGTGCTAGAGAGTTTCAAGACATTCAAGCAGTTAAAATGAACAACTTGAAGAATTTCCATCAACTTAATACAGACACTCTTGAATAGCCTTCGGTGACTCCATTACCAAACATTAGACCACATTAAGCATCGCTAATTATGTCACTGCCAATTTCTACATCCCAAAGGCCTCACAGTGAGCCTATCAAGTGAAACCACCCTGGGCTGGTCGACAACAGCAGTTGGAAACTGCTGGGCCTGTTTAGCGTGCAGCCGGCTTTATCTGAAGAGACTGTCAAGTCAAAAAACAGGTCTGGGGGTTCCTCAGGGCCTGAGAGAGAGGGCTTCGGACAGACCCTACGTCATCTATCTGACAGTAGCTACGTGGGAGAGCCCACCAGTGTGGCCTGGCTCTGACCCTGTGCTTGGCTCTGAGCCCCGCTGCTTTAACTGCCACAGACAGCAGCCCGCCTGGCCTTCTCGTCACCCATAACCCCCTCTGCCACCCTCGCTCACAGCCTGTCACTGAACATCAGCGCTGGGCTTCCATTGCCCCAGAATGTTTACTGTTTAGCTCCATGTGGGGCAAAGAGGTCATAGGTGTGTATTCTGAAAATAAACCTTCATACCTCTTTGTATCTCTGTAGCCTGGATGTCGTCTGTTCTTTCATCACTGTGACTAAATGACATAATGAAAATTCTTGGCATGTTTATACCAAAGCCTATTATTTGCCTCTGGTTAAGATGTCAGTGTCAGCCACTGAGGCGTTATTTATTATTACATAGGTATGTAACCATGGTGAAGCTCCATTTCCTTTCAATTTGTGTGGCAGTGATCTCTGGCGAACTAGTCAGACATCATTTTTCTTGCAGGGGAGAGATCAGTGAGGCCAGATGCACTCACTTTGGGCAGTCTCAGGCCACAGAGGAAGGCTTTTCTAGCCTCTGTGCTGGAATGTGCAGCCAAAGCAAAGATATGGAGCCACTGAGGACTAGTCATAGCAGCCACAGGCTGAGAGGATCCTTAGAGGTGGAGGAGGAGGAGGAGTGGGAAATGGAGGCTCGAGGTGGGTGGGTGGGTGGGTGGGGGTAAATGTGGTTGAGAGCACTGTCTTGAGCTCATCAGTCATACTAAAGACTCCATTTCCTCTACCACAGGCTGGAGGCTACTAGCGCTTGTGACTGCATTTATATATTGCCATAAATCTCAGATCTATGACGACATTACAGACGAATCAATATGCTTTTAACATCCATCCACTGCCCTACGTCGCAATCACCCTTCGCCCTGCTCACAAATGGCCATATAATGCTTGAGTCTGGAGCATTGAGTTATAGGGACAATTCCCAGATTTAATAATGAACCGAGCAAGTGGAGAAAAAGTGTGTGTGTGTGGGTTGGGGGTGGGGGGTGCAATGAGCTATCTACCTCATAAGAGCAGTGGGAGACCTCTACCCTCTCAGATCATATCAGAACATCTTGTAGTAGTAGCCCTGTGTGGCAGTAAAATAACCTTCCTACCCACTTTACGAACAATTCCCTGATCTCCAGGACTCTCCTTGTACAGCAGGCTGAGCTCAGACCAAGAGGACACTGTGGTGGGGTGGGGCTGGGGGGGGTTAAGACTTCTAACTGCCCAGTTGAGCACTCATCACCTCATACCTTCTCATCAAACACATCGGTGTGCAATTAATTATATGATTTCCCAATCCCTTCAATCTGTGCTACTGAGTCGTTACTTTAGTATTGGCTTTCTGAGACCCATCCAACTAAAGCTACCACCAGTGTGCCAAATCACAGCTCCCCGAGCTAGACAACTTCAATAAAGAGTGGAATGGAAAAAAGACAGCAGAGAAAAAGCCCTCTCCTATCGGCTTGCAGAGGCTATCATTTCTCTTTTTTATTGCCATTTATTTTCCTCCAGGAATTCACTGCCAGTATATTGGCAGGCCTTCCAGTAGATGGAGGCAATGAAATTTAGCGCAGACACTTAACACTGGGTCAAGCCTTGTGTGCGGCTCACGTGTGGTGGTAATATGATAGACAAACGCTTAGAGTTTAGGGAAAGAGGGATTTTTTTTTATGTTACAGGAATAGCAGCGCAGTGCTGGCTGTGACACACGGTGCTGCGATATGTACAACCCAGCGCTGGACTGGGACAACAAATCGGCACTGGCATTTTGGCCCAGACAGGTCCCATCTATCCAAACAGCCCTGCCACAAAGCAATCGTGCCAATAAATGATGGGTTGCATGATGGTTACCAGCATGTTTGAATAGTTATATTACTTAAGTACGGTAAGTGTTACTTGTATGTCTAGTAGCCTGTATATTCCCGATAGTGGGGAAGCAACACCCATAAAGCGAAACAGAGATAATAATATGAATTTTTTTTTATGAGCTAAGTCTTCATTTATTTTCAAAATTATACTGAAAATTTCACCATTTTACCTGTAGTCAGAAAAAAAACATGCACTTACCTACTTTGGGCAAATTAATGCAATATTATAGACATTTAACTACATTATCATCTACAAAAGATTTTAGTATTTGTTACGAAAAGCTGCCTCTTCTCTCAGAGAGACAGAGAGAGAGAGAGAGAAAGAGAGAGAGAGAGAGAGAGAGAGAGAGAGAGAGAGAGAGAGAGAGAGAGAGAGAGAGAGAGAGAGAAAGAGAGAGAGAGAGAACAACCAAAACCAAGCCACTGTGAGGCAAATGACAGGGGGGGTTCGGCCTTTCAAAACTCAAAAACACTTTATTTTGCATCTATAATTACCATAAGTGCTTTCAATGCCTATTATTTCACTATGACCCCCCTCCCTGTCGATCGAGCAAAATCCCCTGACTTGAATGAATCCCCAAAAGCCTAACGAGGGCATCCTATGTATGTGAGAGAGTCTATATGATAAAGTATTGATCAGATGATCAGTGTCTTCCAGATAATAGCAGCACTGAAAAAACTGAAAACTCAGCCAATCAAAAAGGATGCCTGTGATCTCTCATGACATATTGTTGAGCCAGGCAGCCAGTCCATAACCTCTTCTCACTGCTCTACATGCCCTCCCTCATCTCTCTCCCTCTCCTCCTCTCTGTGCCGTGAATGACTCAGGCACAGGGCCCAAGGGGGAGGTGTTTAAAGATGTGATTAGATCAGCCCAGGGTCAATTAAGAAAAAAAACAATGGGCCCATTTACCTGTTTTATGGGCCGCTCACACAGAAAAAATGCATCGGCCCAAAAGGCACTTTGGCCCACCTGGAAAGTGGCCAGTCCACCCCTGGTACAACCAGAGGCTTTTGGAAGGATGGAGAAGATACAAACAGTTCAAATGGTAGAGCGCTGTGGCCAAGACACAAGAGACACAACATAAATAGGTCAAAGCTGTGTCATTAAGCTAAACCTTGAAGTGTGAAAGAACTCCTGACTGGAATGTGTGGTATAAAGGGGGAGAAAATAACTCAGCTAATTGACATTAATTATTCCATTCAAATCCTTGAGAGTTGGCCACTCAATAAACATGTAAATGTAATTAGTTTACACCTACACTAACAACACTCATGACAGTGAGTTTACATGCATTAGTGCAAAGGACACAGGCTGCACATACTGAATCACAAAGCCAAGAACATTAACATTTAAATGTGAGATGAGCTCAAATCCTTTCATTTTATTTTGAAGAACAAATCATTCACTCATATGAATGACCTTACCAGTTAATGCCAATGCTCATAAATCCAAGCCCTCTGTGATGAACTGTTTGCACATCTGCAGCAAGTTCTCATCCAATTAAAGTATCCAATAACCCAGCAGCTGTTAAAATGAAGGTCACGGGTTCATGAGCTGATGTCTGGTCAGCAGGTGGATATTGCCGCTCGCTGAGTAAGTAGCCCTGCCTATCAAGCTCCAGTCTGGGGCTTACATGCTGGTATAAACCAACACAAATGATAGCGTCTCACCTTACCTGCGTTTGGCTCCATCTACACTGCTGTTGGGGGGATTAGAGGGGGGCTATAAAATCTGATGGCAGGATATACATTTCCTATTTGGCTGACCCAGGGTGCCGGCCTGCGGCTAGCGCTGTTATCACTAATCCCTACAGTAAATGTCCTCATTTAGCCACCCTTTTGAAATTTCATATCTGTCGTTATCAAGTCATAAAACAAGGCAGTGCTACGGTCCCACTGTATTAATAGCAGCCTGGGTTTGCCTGCATCGTGACAAGCAGGTCAGCAAACATCTGCTCTGGCTGCTTTAACAGCCTGGTAATGGGACACAGCAGAAAGCCAATGGCAACAGAAATACAGCCAAACAACATGATTGTAATTGAAATAATCACAACTACAGAAACAGGAAATAACTCAAGTGTAATGCACAACACACTGTACTTTTCTGATGCAAGATGGTGCATCAAGCCAGCATGATAACAGAACAGTGGCTATTAACATTATAGTGGAACTGCACTGCTGTATACCTGATTCCCTTTCATCTGACTGGTCGTAAAAAGGCAGCGTGAATGTGCCCATAATGGGCTGCTGGGCCCGTACTCTTACCATACTGTTTGTTCTTTCCATGTACTTTGTCATTATTGTAAAGCACTGAGATGGATTCTTGAGTAGCACAGGGGCTGTAATGGATTTCCTCCCCATTAAAACAACAAAGCCGGCCAGAAGTCACATCTGTAAAGGTGACACATGCACTTAAATGGTACAATCAGCGCTGGCAATTCAATGAAAAACTATTTTAATGTCTCAACATTCATTATAGGTTTTCTAAAAAGGAAGCAAGCAAAAACAACAACATTCACAATTCCCATTCTGATTGATCAGTGTCCCTCTTTGAGGAAGTAGAAAATGTTATTTTGAATTTGGAGGGAATATAGGATTGTAGACATTATAATATACACTACATTAACATCCATATGCTGATGTGTGATTTGAGGTGCATAGAGTTACATTTAGCAAAGTACTTGCTACACTTACTAACTCGACATTTCACAATTAGATAACATCTATCTATTTGACTCAACCAGGCAGTGCCAGTTAAAAACAACTTTGGAAATTTAGGGTTGTTCTTTGAAAAGTGTCTGTACAACAGTGGCATGTACTGGTAGCCAAGTGGTTTAACACAAGCCTGATCTCAGTTATAAACCTGTCATAATTTAGGGCCATGAAAAATAAACACAGATTTTCCTGTGGAAACTAAAGAAGTCAAATGTTCTAGCTTTATGATTGAGGCCTAGGCAGCACCGAGAGTAGCGATCTGCCACACAAGACCTCACAGCACACGGCGATCACTGCGTTTCTTGTAGAAACAGTTTCCCCACGCGCGTAAGGCAAATTACAACACACAGGGGACCTTTTATATTTCAGCCCAGTTCCACTTCACTTGGCTTAAAGAGAGACTGTTTAGGTGGTTTCTTGCTCCTATTCATGTTGAGAATTACAGTGAGATCGAAATCCTGTCAGTGTTTTCCTCCTTTTGACAAGTAGAGTTTTCAGCAGCTATCAGCAATCTTGGCAGGGCAAAAGAATTACTCCATGACCCTCTTTGCGAACCATGCCCTCACTCTGTTTGTGTTTTGGTCTGGGTTTCCTCTACTGAGTAATGGACTTCCTTTAACCAATAAATCACACTTACACACTCCTTCTGATTTTTTCCCTTCCTTTTCCCCCTCATTTTCCCTGCACCATGTTTGTTTAGTTTATCACATCTTCGTTGGACTAAACCCGTTTTCTGTGACAAAAAGCAGGCAGACAATCCTGGTCCTCTTTCTCCAGTTCTTGGAGAGTCACTTTTACAGGCACGGAGAGCTACAAATGTCAACCACAGGAAGGCAATTATGAGAGTAAAATGACTTCCTTACTCTTATCAATCCACTCTCTGGACCCGGGGAATGGTTAAAAGCCACCATGAAATAGGGCACAGTTAGAGTTTTCTCCTGGGCCCCAGCCAAGGCTGCTAACCTAGCTTTTAAAGGCCCCGACAAGCTTTGTCAATGCAATCCGCTGAATGCCTTGAGTGACACGCGATCGATATTCTCCACTCTCCTGGGTCATCACCAGTGACAGAGGCCTAAGTAATAATACAGCTCTAGCTGCCTCTCTAACTGAAATGCTTCCATTGCAACAATATTTCTTTTTTTTTGTCTCGGGGCTTGTGAGCTAAATTTTCTGCGCTGATGGAAAGAGGAAGATATGGAAGGCGGGAGGGAACCGGGGAGGTGTGTTGGGTGGCGAGGCGATGAGGAATTGCTATGTCTCTGGATTGATACTGGCGAGGGTAGTGAGTGTGGCAGACGGGGGTGGGGGCACAGAGGGAGGGGGGGGGGCTCTGATAAATCGAAAATGACTGGCTGCCGAGTTGTAATCTGCCAGCATCGAGCCCCCTGTAGCAACAAGCCAAATGAAAAAGCACGCTGACAGGCCGGAGAGATGGAGGGCCTGCGGTAGATTGCGGGGAGGAGGTGGCGCAAGGGAGAGAAAGAAAGAGAGAGAGAGAGATAGGGAGAGTGGGAGGGGGGGGAGAGAGGGAGGGAGGGAAAACAGATATAGCAGGGGGGAGTTGTGAGGAGACGTTCACATTTGTTCCAGTGCACACAGGTGATAAAGAGCGGTGGAGAGAAAATACAGTGCGTTCACATGAACTATTACCAGCAGAAAACTAAGCCCCATTACAATTTCTAATCAGATGTAATTTAAACACCAACAGTTGGCATTGTTGAACCAGCCATCAAAAGATGTCAATTAGCTCTACATTGAAAATCCGCTTTACTTGTTTACGTGACAGGGCCTACGTGTGTATTCACAGGACTTGTACATCTCTAGTTATGCGCTATCTCTGCATTTTGCATAAATGCCATCTGAAAGGGAAGGCACAAACAGAGAGATGCGCTCACAGACACACGCACGCACCCACATTCATGCACGGAAACGCACACAAACACACACAGGCAGCTGCCACCTTCATGAGCATGTGAATCAAGCTCCAACATCAAAATCCAACACAAGAGCTCCACCTACTGCAAGTGCTTCCTCTGTGCCCCTTCCTCCGCCGCTCAGTCAGACCGATGAGCTCTGGGAAAATAGCAGCAGGAGACTGCTGTCCACATACACCGTGCAGCTCATTTCTAATCATTCCATTAAATTCCAAAGTAACCTCTCTCATTGAACATTAGTGTCAGACTGAGGGAAGGCCAATCCAGACACGGCTAATAAGGCTGCAGCAGTCTGGCCTTGTCTTGCTGCCTGATACAATGTCAGCTGCAATGAGAGCTAAGAGCTAAGCCCCCTCTCCCCTCCTAAGTATTAAGTGTGAAAGTCTGATGCCTGTTAAGCAGGGTCTTGCAGGAGCAGGGCCTCAGAGAAGTCTGCCTCACTGTCTGCCTGCCTAACAGGCCTGCTGGCCTGAATACACAACAGCGCTCTCTCGCAAAAAACGCAAGGTCAATTCAGCAGCAGCAGTGAGACCGGGAGAGGAGGACCAGCATTGTAATTGGGAACTCAATAAAGGACATGTGGAAAACAACGTAAGATGGAGCTGGCAGATCCCACCCACCAGGACCAGAGAGAACCCAGAGCAAACAATCTGTCTGCACAGCCATCCATAACCCTACACACAGTTTATACATCTACATCAGATGAGCTGCATATATTTAGAAATCACTAGTACCACAGCATGAGGCTTGATGAATTCACAAACAGCGGGAAATACTCCCCCTTGTATTTTCAACAGAATTATCTGCAGCTCTTTGTCTGTTTATCCATTTCTGCCTTTTCCCCCTCGTGCCTGGCCACAGCAGCAGACATGCCCAGTGAGGGAACAGGGGCCCTCACTCTGTAAAGGCTGCGTCCCTCCTCTGCCTGTTTCATTTGCAGACCCGTGGCTTCCAGTCTGACTGTCGCAGAGAAAAGCCATCTCCCTCACAGCGTGGCTGCTGTTCCAGGGCGATGCCGATCTGCTGCACGCTCCCCGACTTCCCGCGCTCCCACTGGGCTATTCAGGAAATCACGGCTGATACTGAGTCGTTTGTCTCCCCCCTTTGTGTTCCACCCGGTCATGCTGCAGCATAAAAATATAGAGAGTGCAGCTTTCCCTCACCCCCTGAGGGAAACACCGAAAATTATTTCTGTAACCCTCAAGTGTATCAATTTTAGTGGAAAGGACACAAAAAAGTGAATAAAACGCAATTTAAAAGGCAGGCTCTGCAGGAGAGGGAGTGTGCCTGTGGATGTCTGAGGTTTTGGGGGAAAATTGGGTTCCCAGTCTGAGGTTTATTGCTTTAAACTTCAGGCATTTTCTGGAACCAAACTGGCGTAATCATTTCAAACAGGCCAGGAAGAGATGATGACCTTATATAAACAGCAGAGGAATAGAGCGAGGTCTAATCAAAGAGATACCGAAGGAACTAATGCGGGAGTAATACTTTTGCATTTCTGCGGCTTTCCACTGTGACAGCTTTTGTGTCAAATGGCTTTGAACTACAGAGGCATGAGAACTGCATAAACAAAAGAGTTACAAGGGATCACAGACTCATCAGTGGAGATTTGCTGTTGCTGGCTGCTGCACACATATTCCTCAGCCACAATCAATTATCTTGCCAAAAGAACAGGCCAAAGCGGCGGCTCTCACATAATTGTGGTTCATGAGGAATAAAAAGGGGGATAACCTGCATCACAAGACCGTGTCTACCATGGCAGCTGATCAAATTCAGTACGACTTCAGAGCAAAGTTACTTGCTGTTTGGATAGGGATGTGAGCAGGAGTGCTGCAACGTTTCACTGATAAGAGTTTGGAATTTTGTGGGGGTCAACTAATATTTTTGTCAGGACGACTCAGTTGCTGACCTGCCTCCGTGATACCAGTGATGTAACATTGTAAGGTAATCTACCATTTCTCCCTGTCAGACTGTGAGAAAGACAAAACAATGAAACGATTATCCAAAACAAAACCCTGAAAAATCTCTCAGAGTCGGCACATCCGTGAGTTGTCCTCATAATCAGAATGGTATTTTCTGCCGAGCACAAAATAACACTCGGGCAAGGCTGTGAACTATTTAGCCATAATAAATTATTCCTAGTGGATTTGTGCACCTCCAAACATCTCATTCCTGAATCAGCTTTGAGTACAAAAAGTTCCATTTCAATAGAATTAATTAAGTTAAGAAAATAAGCAGCTAGGTTTTCCTCTAACCTCTGGGAGCATCACAGTTTCAAACAATGTACAGGTTCTTGTGTTTTAAATGATCGGCGGATGCAAATGAGAATTATACAATAATTCTCATTAGACAGAGAAGAGAAGGTTTGGGTGAGAAGTGCTTTTACTTGCCTGCAGGCTCACAGGAGAGCACAATGTGAGCCAGAGAACAATACTGAAACAAGCAGCCACTGAAGCACTGTTCCAACAATTCTTTTTTATCAAGCCTTTTTTTCATCGTTTTTGTCCTGATAACTGTTCATTTATGATTGTAAAAAAGTAGTGTGCACTGCACTTCATGAAAGGAAGAGAACACTTTGTGTGCAAGCCCCAAACAGCTAATGTCGAAATTCCCCCGAGCTGTCTTTTAAACACACGGCTAAATAATTTAGCACCGCCTGAACAAAGACTGAATCTGAGAGAGAGAGAGAGCGCTTGGTTCTCCTGCGTATGCTGCACTTTCTTTGCCCGTCCCACAAGAGGGAACAATGAGTCGGGCACTTCTCTCTCTGTTCGTGACTGAGAATTTCTCTGCTTTGTTTGGAGTTTATTTTCAAACCACAACCAGAGCTGTTTCAGTCAGACTGTCTTCACTGAAACCTGCAGCACCCCAGCATGTCAACCTCCTGTTGACCTGTGGGTGGTGCTACATGACAACACATCACCCGGCATACAGCAGCAGAATTATTATAATAATTTATAATATTAGCTTTAAAATAATTACTATAAAGAAACAATCCATATATTAATATTGAATCTGGATATGAAATTATAAAAGTAAGAATTAAGGAGACATTTTAAATTATGTATTTTTAGAGGTTGGCAGTAAATTAAGCTCTGCCAAATGATGCATCCAGTTTAGCTTCTGGCAAAGTCACAGTGCATCAAGGACATCACTCCAAACAACACACTCTAAATTAAAGGTTTATTACTTCACATCTTGTTTGACAAATGAAGTGAAATGTTGTCGCTCACATCATATCCTATGATTGCAGAAACTATAGAAACCTCTGTTTGTTCACACCTACATTTAAGAGAGGAGTCCGCTCTCGCCCAACCACTCATCTGTAACTGCAGCACCTCCTCTGGTTGGAACTGTTTGTCTGGCCTCCGCAGCAGTAACACAGCACTGAGCTGCACACACTGTGCTGAGGGGATGTGTGGGGGGGCTGAGACTACCTCTGCTTGTAGCCCCGGGCAAGACTGGAAATCAGTTCAAAGATTCCCCATATAACTCTGATTAAAAATACACAATGGATCTTTTTAACTTTCATGGCTAATAATTGATGAGCACAAAGGCCCTCTTGAATTTTCCATGTGAAAGAGGAGCTGACATTCGAAAGGTTCACTGAATCTGAGCTTGTAGCCCTTCCTCCCCCCTCTCCCCCCCCTCCCTCTCCACATCTTCCTGCTCTCCATCTCCTTGTAGCTGCAGGCTAATTGCTGCGATTTTAGATGATTGTTATTAAAAACAGGCAAGCGGCGGCACTTTGCAAGCTGAATCCCCTCGAGGAGAGGCCCCGTCACACCGGGAGCGCCTGTGCATCCTAATGACTGCAATCATGGCTTGCAAGAGCGATGGTGCCTTTGTTTTCTCCGGCGCTGTGAAGGAGGAGAGGAGAGCGCACGTGCAACAACACAGCCCAACGCTCTTCAGGATAAATAAACCTGAGGAGAACAACCACAGCGTCGGTTCTCTCCTTGTCTGAGCTTCCCGCAGCAGTGCACACACAGCTGAGTGGCTATTCAAGGAGGCACCCGCACAGTCACAACACAACAACAACTGCTACTTCTCACACATACACAAATAAACCATGTTTTATTTACATTCAAGGCATATATGTCAAGAGGAGTCATTAAGCACAAAAGCTGAATTTTAAATTCCTCTGCTGTCGACAATGGTTTTCATTTTGAATATTTTTGTATTTGTATTGTACCATTTGAGACAAATGTCAACTATTGCAAAGTTTAAAGTCACAGTGTCCTGACAGTGGAAGTACTGGTTCTAGAAATTGAACTGAACGTTCCAGTAGCACTTTCAACATGGAACAGACACATTCTTACCTTAGGGACCTTTAAAGCTTTACACTCCATAAAAACAAAACAAAGATCCATAACTATGATCATTTCCATTTCGAATTAATTCAGTTCCACAGGAGACATAGCAGCTGTAAAACCTTGCTAACTCTATTTGTTCCAGTTACTACGCATGCTTCTGATCATTCTGATGTTAGAGTCCCACCGAGAAAAATCAGTTTCTTTATCTAAAGGAAATCAGACTTAATTGTTCCAAACAATCAGATATTGTTCCTCATATCGGGTTTCTGCTCTGCTGTTTTCATTTGTTCACTGGAACAAATTTGTGTTGATAAGAGTTCATTTAGAAATTGATTAGATAGATGTTGGTTGTTTAATTCGGCTCTGTTCATTTCAGTAAATGTTTCCTTTTTTCTGCCCTCACACACACACACACACACACACACACACACACACACACACACACACACACACACACACACACACACACACACACACACACACACACACACACACACACACACACACACACACACACACACACACACTTTCTCTTAAGCACAGGGACAGCCAACAGTGTAAGTCTGCAGTAAGCAGCAGAGATTTAAGAGTGTGATTAATTAATTTGTAACTTAATCAATTCCAATTATCCAGCAGGCTCAGGTTGTGATGTATGGCAGTGGGCAGCACAACGACTATAACCACACCAGCATTTATCTCATACAATTACAACTCACAGCAATCAGCACAAAAAATGACACACCCGGTGCTCAGTTACAGCCACTGGAAGGGAGCACCGGGGCCGGCCGCTGATCGATATCAGGGCCTTCTGCTGAGGTTGTACTTATGATAATAGAGGTAAGAGGGGTAGAACAAGGAAATACATGAAAAAGTGCTCTGGAAATACAAGAACTACGGGTGTGACTGAGCCAGTAGTCGATCGATCATGGAGGTGAGTAGGCCAGTGCGGACCTGTGTGCTTTCACTTGATCAATCAGCAACCTGCAGGAGAGGGATCATGCCCACGTATTAAGCAACACAAACAAATAAGCTTTACTCAGACTTCTTCTTTTTGCAGATAATCAATTGGATGTTGACTTTCCAGTGACTGTCCATCAGCACAGGACAGACATCCACACGTCCACAGAGCTCATGTGACCAGGGCAGCAATACGGATGAGGTAATAAGTAAGGAAGGCAACTAAATGTGTTACTACACTTAGAACCCATCCTCCTTCAGCTAACCGTTCTGGGTACAGACACCCAGACCTGTCAGGCTGTGTCAGGCTGTGTCAGACAGTCAAAACCCTCAGCGGCCTGTGGGAAAGCACTGGAAATGTTGTTTGTTGTCTGATACTTTCTGTAAGCTCACAGGGATCTGGTAGCGAGTGGATTTTACAGCCTGGCTGAATGCAAAATCAGCTCACACACACACACACACACACACACACACACACACACACACAAAGAAAATACAGGACCTGTGGGCAGAGGGTCCTTCATAACACTGTAGCCTCCTCCCCGCCCATGCATAATGCATGAGAACATGTAAATATGTTATTCCGTGCATGCATTAATGATTATGGAGAAACTCGCAATCCAAGCACCAGGGCAATTAATAAAATATGGCGCGCAGATAAAGGCCCATACCTCCCCCGTCTCCGAAAACCTCCACCCCACCCTCCCCCACCACTTGATCCGCTGAGGCACATTTCATGCCAATTCTTAACCTTGTTTCATTTCTGTGCTGCTTGGGGGTGCAGTGCAGCTGGAGTAGAAATGAATAATGAATGGAGGCTATCAGAGCGCCCAACTACTGTCGAGAAAGTCTGGTCCAGCAAGGATAGATAGACACACAGACACACACACACACAAACAGACACACACACACACACACACACACACACACACACACACACACACACACACACACACACACACACACACACACACACACACACACACACACACACACACCAACTACGGCTGTGGTCCACGGTATGCTCTTGGGAGGAAATGAGGGGTTAACTGGTCTCTGGGGAGCTGTGAAATTAGGGCTTCATAGCCTGGAGACAGTGCATAAAATATCAGCTCCTCACACGCAGACACAAACACGTTCATATCACAACGCACAAACAGAGCATATAGAGATTTTTCTGTGGATGTTGCTGGCTCACTCCTGCCTTAGACCTCCCGTCCAAAGCTGATGGAATTGAACATTTTAACTAGCTTCTCCTCATATGCTATGCGGTGTGTTTGTGACTAAAACCCGAACTCTGATGTGAAAGTCTTTTCATAACCAATCCCTGTTTTGCACTTTCACCATCTCAATACGTAATGTTGAGTCTTAATTTTTATGGGGATTCAGGGTTTTAGTTTTTTCCATCTTTCACGAATGGAATAATTTTGACTTTTAAGAGAAACATATTCGAGGCAACCTGTTGAGTTAATGCACAAGAACCCGACAAACCTATTGTTGTTTCTACTTGGTGCAGCTACAGGCGCATTCACAATGCCCCATAAACATGCAACAATGTGGTAACTATAGCTTTCTAAACATATAGATATAATCAGAGATCAACTTCTTAATTCACGCACACTCTTTTTCTAAAGAACCTCTGACACATATTAGTGGTGGCACAAATATAATCAAAAAGCCCATGAACAGAAATTCAGAAACTATCACATCTTAAAATCAAAACTAATTGGTTAATTACAGAATCCACCATGTTCTCGTTGAACGTGGCGGGCATGGGGTACATAACAACACATTCACAATAATATGCTGTTAATAGAAAACAACAACATTGCCTTTATTAACATTATGAATTCTCTTTTTGTTTTGTTAGACGGTAATAAAGCTGCCAGTGCTGAATCCAAATCATCTCCTCTCTCTTGTAAACTAAAGCAGCAACACCTCAAACGTCTTTGGTCTGGAATGAATCTCTTGACTGATCTCCAACCTCATGGTACTGACCGATGAAACTCCAGTTGCGGTGAGTATACATTTGCACCCACTGTAATAGTCTTCAACGGCCTCTCTGCTTATTCGTTGAATTGTATCTGAGTGTGCTGAAGTGAGCCAGACAGAGGCAGCGAGAGAGGAGGAGAGAGAGCCAGATGGCTGGGGAAAGTGAAAGCTCTGCCTCGTCTCCTCTTTGTTCCACTGAGTACGAGCTGGCCGGGCTGACAGCTTGTCAATCCCACCGACCGAAGGGACAAGATCTGGAGATGACAGCTCTTTCTCCTCATCTCGCTCCGTCCCTCTCTCTCTGTCATTCCATCACTTGTGTGTAACCATAAGCTGACCTTTCACCACCACCACTCTTCCCCTGTCTGTCAAGAACAAAACAGGCAGGAGCAGAGAAAAGGAGAGAAGAAAACAACCCTCTTCCCCCTGCAGCTTACATTTCCCCCTCTTCCGTGGGCTGATCTCAAGTGACAGTAATCACTGTTTATTAGCTCACTTTGCCCTTGTCAAGACCAAGAGCGGCGGCCACATATTAGAGTGATTAGACAATTAGAGCCATTACAGTATTACACTGCCCAATGTCACACGTCACACATTACACTGTGCGAGTAGACAAAAACACTCTCTCGCTTCTCCTCAATTACAGGCATTTCAGCAGCTCTAAGCTGGCAGAAAATGGGCTTAATGATTGCGGCTAGTGTGCACCGCTGCCCTATTTAGAAAGAGACTGCATTTTCTGTTCAAATTAACAGTGCGGGGGGGAAAAGGCACAAAGGGGAATAGACCATGCTAAGTAGAGAGCGGAGAAGACCTGATGTAACAAGGCTTATGCTGCAAAACTAATTAACACAAGGCCCTGTGCTCATTTCCTAAAAATGTACTTAACACAACTCACACTGCTTCATTTATCTAAGCAAATGAGCAGAGAGATGTGCATCTACTTAAGCTGCAGCAGGTCAATTACTAAAGCTGAATAATTCACGCAATGTAATATTTAGGTCCCACAAAATCCTTTTTTAAAACACAACTCCAGCACTAAGCAAATGCTATCATAATTAGTATAATTAAAGAACATCATGTATTAATTATTACATGATAATTCCAGTAGAAAAGGTTTAATTCTGCGTTTGCCTTATTGCGAGAGGCAGAGAGACATTGTGCGTTATGCAAACGAACAAAGTAAGCAGCGAGGGAGCAGACTGAAGAATCTGTCCAGTAACAAGTCGTGAAAAACGAAAGCAAGTCCAACAGAGAGGTGACGAACCACCACTCCGCTGAGAGAACAGGAGAGGAGAGCGAAAGGGAGAGAAGGCGAGAAGATGAGAGGAGAGGAGATGAGAGAAGTGAGGAGGAGAGGAGAGCGAGCATCTGGAGACTGCAAGACATCACAGCACCGATGGTCAACCTCTTCTCTAGCAGGAGGGGTAAAAAAGGAAGGAAATCTGTTTCCTGTCATCTTCCATCTTGTCAGTCTTTGTTCAGACATCTTGCATCTCCCCCAGCAGCTGTTTGCTGCCTGTGCTGACAGATGGCTGCTTCTCTTTGATATGTACTCTCCTCTGGCCTGCTCTCCCTCACACCCCCACACTGGGTAAAAGTTTTTGGGGAAAGCAAACCTGGAGTATGGAACACAGTGACACTTCCTGAATGGAGAGAAAGCCAATTAGTCACGCTGAGAAACCGTTGGCGATTTGTGTATAATAAACAATGTTCCCCTACTTCCTGATGGCAAATTCAGATCTTCTGACATTATGCATTTGAATGTGGGAGCCGGTCCACGTGTGTATGTAGATCTGTTTCACAGTGCTGGCCAAGCTAGGCAGATTTGAAGCCAGGCCTTGCTCTGGGGGAGGCTGCGGAAAGAAGCATAGGATTGTTTCTTTGGCCCACAACAGTGTAGACTGCTACTGCCAGACAGTTACACAAGTTTATATTCAGACAATAAGCAATTGTTGGGCTTTGCTCTCTAGCCATCTGCGAACATGCGATCCATCCTTCCATAAATCTGTGACATTCCCACAGCCCACTCTGCCAGGCTGTCTCTCTGTGTATGCATGCGTTTGTGTGAAGCGACCCTTCCTTGCATGTGAGCGCACACATGGGACAACAGAGGGCTCTTTGAGCCAGGGTACCAGGGTCTGCCCATGCAGCTTAGGTAGCTCAACTATGGGAACCATCCCTGGGCCCAGTCATCCAGCAGGCTGAAACCAGAGCTGCTCCGGAGCGGGCAGCAGACGGCAGGCAGGACCCGGCATTCCACTGGGAATTTAACTGAGTCTAATGAACTCTGGGAGGACTCCTCTGAGGAGAACATCAAGCACACATTTGCCGTGCAGCTCCACATACACATCAGTGCTATCAAGTTCACAACAACAGCTTTCAAATATTTTCATGGTCTGAACTATCCAGAATATATTCACATTAAGCTCCAAGCACAAGGATATCATTTTGGCAACTGTACAAGGAAAGTTTAGTAGATTTGGGAGATAAACTTGTTGAGAATCTTATGCTCAACAAATAAATACCATCCTAATATTTGTCCATTTAAAAAGAAGGTGAAGGCAGCAGTCTGCTAATTTAGCACTAATACTGGAAAAAAGAGGGACACAGGTGCCTGGCTCTACCCGACAGTAACAACATCTGCCAGAAGCATTTCTATAGCTGCATTATTAACATGTTATTTCTGGTCCGTTAAATCGATAAACTATTACGTTAAATATTAGTTTAGCTATTTTATGGGCTTTTGAAGTGACTTTTTAGAAGTTAAATCAAGATGGACTGGTATTAATTATCTCATCTTGTTCTCCAACATAAGCAAATACATGGATTGCCCAGATCGTCAAACTATTCTTTCAAGTGATTGTCCAAATTATAGATTTTAGTGCTGTGAGTGGCTGACACCGTTTATATTGGCAGCAGCAAATGCTTTAGTACAACTATGTCATGAATTGACTACATAGGCAGTGAACAAGCTTTGAGGGGGTTTCTTTGCTGGAAGCAACAAAATGTTGTGTACACTATTAAATAGTGTTAGAGTTTACAAATACTATATATGGCCTTTGAGAAACAACACTGACAAAGTACAAAGAAAAAAGGGGGGATATTGAATTGACACAATGAAAAACTTGAATAGCTATAAACCGATCTTTTAGAATTGTTGTTAGAAAAAGCAGTTTGAGAACCATGAATTAGAAACTGAAATAAAAGCATCCACCATTCCAGAAACAGTACATGGATGTTATGGATATACACAGATCATTGTTTCCTTAAGATTTTGTATAGGAGATGGAGATAAAGGGAGACAGACAAAAGCATACAGCCTGTGTGGGTGAAAGTTGTCTTTCCATTTGGCTGGGCATCCAGTCACTCGCTCCATCCATCTGTCAGGCCTGTCCCCAGTGGCTACACTGAGGGCTTGCTCTCTCTCCCACTCTCTCTCTCTCGCTATAGACTGCAATTGCTCAGTCATCCAGACACTGGTCAGCCGCTCCCTCTCTCCGTTCTGTCTTCCACGGAGTAGGCAGGAGACCGGAGACACAGAGGCAGGCACTGCCTTGTTACAGCTCACTTACCATGTTTACATCCAACAAATTAACACAAACACGGCAGGGGGATATGAGATCCTGCCTGGGGCCTGAACCCAGCAGCAACTGTCACTTACATCACACACAGACACACAAACACACTCACACACACACACACAGCTCCTGTGCCTCAACGGCAATATCATGGCTCTACCTCTCAGACAAGTGCAGTGAAGCCTGTCACCACTCTTATTATACTGGATGGCTACAATAATTTATATGGAGCTATTAATTTGAATGTGTCCTTTAAAGATGCTACAGTAAAAAACTAGATGAAGTCATTAAAAAACAGTCTGAGGATGTCCCTGTCGGTGGCCCTTGGATGAAAGCTCTGCGCTTAAAGATACTTGGGACATAAAATGAGAGAGATTATCGTCCTGCTCTGACGGCCGCTTCCTCTTTTTGGCTGCCAGATTTTGTGTCACATTGAACACTCGTCCACTTTGAAGCTTAACATAAGCAGGCGCCCAAGACGCCCCGCAAAACCACTTAGCTCTTCATGAACAAACATATCCAACAGAGTGAAAATCTGACTAGTCAAGCTACTTTACTCCGTCTAAGCTTCTGTTGTCTCCTCTGTGACGGAGGCTTTTGTCTGACAGATGTTTACAGGGGATGGGCGATGTTTCCTCACTGCGTGCTGCCTGGGAAAACATCTGGAGTTTGCAGGGATTTACCAGTAATCCCCTCGGCAAGCTGTGGAGCACTCGCTGAGAATTTCAATGTGACTGTAAAGTAAGGAAGCTTTTTCTGGAAAAAGAGAAAAAAATTTAAAAAAACTGACAGGACCTGCTTTGCAACAAGCATCGCCAGGGTCAAAAGTACCGTAAGCCTCTTACCGCTCCAGCTTGAGAGCATAAATAAATTGAACCGGCTTGGCTAAAATGGCTCCAATAAATAAACTCTCATTAAAGTCCTCCACGCGAGGATGGGAGGGCAAAGGGAAAAAAAGTTTCCTGCGGATCAACTCGTTCATTATTTGACAAGAAGGGAACCGCTTTAACCATTGGGATGTTTCCACTAGAGGAATCTTCTGAAGCAGGGAAAACAATTAGACGCAAGCAACAAACCTAAAAGCAAACTAGCCGGCAACAGTGTCCCGATAGACTTCTAATAGAGCATTATATTCTTCACGAAATTCCCAGAGCAAATCAGTCCACAAGATTGTATAGCGTTGGTTTCAACAGTCTCCTGGAGTTTATGTTTGAAACGAGCGATGCCACCCAAGAGAGGTTTCCACACCATGTGTCTCTCATGTAACATACTGTGGTATCACCAGGGACTTCAATGAGCATCCCTTAATGATAACCCAAACCCCACTCTCTGGTCTTTACAGTGATTATAGTCATTAACTCCTACTATTCAACAAAGCAAGGCTGGCTCACAGGAACAGTAAATACAGGGGCCATCTCCAGCCTTCCCTCTAAGTGGGGGGTTGGAGAAAGGGGCTAAATCTTAGTTCAATCTCAACAGTGCAACATCTGGGATTTAGCCAATTATATGAAAATGATACATTATAATAGCAATTCAAATTTTTATTATTACAGAAGTATCATTTTAGAGTGTCAATATATTATTAGAATTAGAAAGCATTATTGTCATTGCACAGATTTGTACAAGGAAATCCAATAATCTGTTTGATGGATTAAATTGTCTTGAAAAGCCTCGAGTGTGTCATTTTGTATGAAACACAGTCTGAATTATGAAATTTGATCCAAACTAAACAACTTACAGATAAATATAGTGCTTTGTGTAGGAAAGTGTAGAAATCACAGAAAAACGTCCAACCACTTGGACGCACTGTGTCTACACTATAGAAGGCCTATCATCAATTTACTGTACACATACCCAACACAATAAATAAACAGATGACAACCAGCATCAGTACGGCCAAGTATGATCGAGTTCAGTGATGAAACCTTCCTAAAGTAAACTGAAACTTAGAGGGTGTGGATCAGACCTACCTGCCAATACTGTACACATACTGTATGTTATATAAACTGTTAAACGGTTAGCATCAATGGTGGAACTTAACTACATTGCAGGGGGAAATATTGCAGTTTTACTCCACAAGGTATATATAACAGATGTACTTACTAGTTACTTGTCAGATTCAGATTTTATATTTTGAAACAGCATGGGTTAGGGTTATGGATTTCTCCTCCAAACCACTCAGAGGATTTAATTAATTTACCTGTTTGAGGCCCAAAGAGATTATACAACCCAACCAAACAAATAAAAATACATATTTGTGTAATATACATATTTTGCCTATGTTATCTCACAATGCTTCAATATTTTTTGAAACATGAAAAAACTAATAATTACAATAAGCTCCACCTTGACCAGCTACAACATTAGAAAGCCACTTGCACACATATGACTACTTATCAGTGACTTATCTGTGCTCATTTAAACAGATTTTTGAGATATACATTTTATTGGTGCATTGAATGTATGTAATACATTCTCTCTCTGTAAGCTACATATCCTGATATTTATGTCCAATGTGTAGATTTTTTTGTGTGTGTGTGTGTGTGTGTGTGTGTGTGTGTTTGTGTGCGTGTGTGTGTGTACTTTTTAAGGGGAGCGTTTTTACATTGTCAAGCAGGAAGCTACTCATGTAAAGGATTCAGCTAGTCTTTTAACTGTCAATTGATTGTATACTGCATGGAGCGCATTGCACATTAGACTATGAAATAAGAATAATACACATGTAAACCCAATCTTACATTTGTGCAATAATAATTAGTTACTTTGCACACATGTTTTCTCATTGTAGCCTCATAAAAAGCAAAGGTCAATGACCTAAAATGTAACTGTATCTCTCTGATTACACAGAGAGATTCCAGAGTCACCGGACCAATCACAGGGCACTTAGTCCGTGTTGGACTGAGTAACTCCAGTGTGAGTCAGGTCGCCGTTAGCCCTCTGTTAGTCCGGTGCCCTAGAGTTGGCCCACTGGGGGGTCCTGGCACTGGCTGAGAGAACATAACGCTGCGAGCAGACACTGAGCGGGACTTCAGGGTTGTGTTCTCTTTCCACACGGAGGAATGTAACCCACCTCCAACCTCCGCCTCTAGTCTCGACCTCCCTCCCTCTCGTACCCTCTCACTTGAGGACATGAGCCCACACACAGGGGTAGCAATTACCATTTCTCCAGACTTGAATGACTCCGGGTTGTTGACCCAGAAGCCGCCGTGTTTCACGTCCTTCTCACCCTCTCTCTTCCGAGATTGTCGCAGGTTCGGGGTGAAAGGAAAGACAGCCACTCACTCAAAGATGGCAGAGCTTGTTTAAGGTCACTCTCTATCCGCATGCTGCTGAGAGCGTGGCTGTCAATCACATGTAATCACACGGAGGCTGGCTGCTCCTGAGGCGAGACGGCCGGGAGCAGGAGAAGCAGACGGCTGCATAAGCCCTTCCTCTCCTCCAAAACAAACTCAGCTTTCACCCCGCACCCCTTTGAGCACTGACACACACATCCGGCTCGGGTGTGTGCTGTCTGTGAACTGACCAAACAGGCAAGCGAGGAAAATAAAAAATAGAACACCCAAGCCACCTTGGAGTGAGGATCAGTGGAGCTAGACTTCAGGCACCAGCTGATCTCACTGTTGAATTTTTCATATTTTTGAACCAGACATACTCTTTGCCTGCGCAACTGTTAGAGGAAATCAGAGATAGTTTCTGATTCAATGGGTGCTTGTAACGACTCGGCTTGACCTATATGGCTTTATTTCCAGAGGTGTAAAGTAACGAATTACATTTACTCAAGTTACTGTAATTGAGTAGTTTTTTTGTGTACTTTGTAATTTTTTGAGTAGTTTTTGAAATGGGTAATTTTACTTTTACTTAAGTAGATTTTGACTGGAGTATTGTACTTCGCTACATTGGAATTACATCCGTTACTGAGTAAAAAAAATAACACTTGAATGCGCAAGGCAATTCTCACTGCCGTGGTAGATGCTGCATAGAGTGGATGACGTTCCCTCACGTGCACGTTCATCATATGAAAACTGATCGTAAAGTTCACTGTTCGCGAAAACTATGGGCGACATGCACAACACTGCACAGGGAGCCACCGCGGAGCGGCTGCAGAGCCGCGGGTTGCCAATCCCTGGCTCCAGCGAAAGAGCGATTTGTTTACTGCTCCGCCGTTAAAGAGATGCGGATGTCAAAACATCAGTTCGGCTATAATATTAGTTTCGCCTCGCATTTCTCCCTCCCGGTCACGCGCCCCACCTGTTATGCCTCCTCGCCCCATCGGTGGGCGCACCGGGCGCACCACACAGTTTGAGAATCACTGCACTACACAGGGCCGGACCTAGCACATTTGGCGCTCTATGCAAGCTTCACTTCTGGCACCCCCCCCCGAAAATTAAATATATATATATTTTTTTTTAAACGATTTTCTACGAAAACGGAATTGCAACTTTCAGACGGTATTTTGCCCTGTAAGACTGCATTTCTTTTCAAACACAACAACGATCACATGACATGGTGCAAGCATTTGATTTAGACAGCGTCTCTCCTCAGGACCCCTTGTCCTTTTTTGCACTGTATAGGAGCGCCCCCATCAAGTTGTTGGAAGTAACTAAGTAACTTTTACTTAAAGTACATTTTAAATGAACTACTTTTTACTTTTACTTGAGAAGATTTTTCAGTACTTTTTACACCTCTGTTTATTTCCTCACTACCTATCTCAGAGATCACTGAAAGGAAATCAGCCAGTCATCTTCTGTCTTCTTCCATTTGACTTCCTACTATTATCCTCCTGATGTGTTTTTGATGTAATGTGAAGATGAAATATTCTCACTTAACTCCAAGCAAATGTAATGGGACCAGAAGTGAATTGAGGAGAAAGGAGCATGGTATGGAACTCCTTCTTCTACTTTGACACCAGACCCTGCTAGCGAACACCCGTGCTGTTGTCATGGTTGCTTTAACTTGTCTCAACGGCTGTGTCTAAGTTTAACTCTTTTCTTTTTCTTTGAAGGCTCATCTGGTGATTGGCATTACACTACTGGTTCCAGTTATCACCAACAATGAAAATAAATTAGAGCTTTTTCATAGACACATGCTATTTTAAAAGATGATACAAACGTTAATAGAAGTATATTTGTGTCTATCGTCAAATGTCAGCTCTTAATGCAGCCAACCTGAAGACACATGGTTGTGAAATAATACTTGTTGATCTGTAAAGAGAAAATCTAGTTGATTCTAAAGGACAAAGAGAGCCGCCATCTTCCCACTTTTCAATCTCAAGATGGCTCAAGTACAAAATGGAAGACCAGATGGAAACGGAGCACCTCAGGCACCGACAGATGCTCCCAAGAGGCCACTTGGCGCACACTCAAATACCCACCATTGAAAGCCTGATTAAGGCAAAGCCAATCAAACACATGCAAACTGTTATTCCATATTATCATAAAGCCAAATGTTTGGACTGAAGTGTGAAGTAAAGCATGAACAGTAAACAGAGCTCTGCTTCGCTGTGTTTTATGTAATGAGATAGCTTTATCGATCCTACAGGGCTGACACCTGATGCTAACAGAAGAACTTGATCAGTGTACGGGGTCACCAGCAGACCGTTAGTCATGACACAAAGAGAGACCAGGCATGAACAACAGCCCTGTTTAACGGCCGGCAGGCTGAATGACTGGCTGGTTGCTGGTGGCTGACGTCTGGCTTATTGACTGTCTCACTGGCTGAATGACTGGTTAACTGACTGAAGGTAATTGCAACTGTAACTGTTTATGTTCGCACAGTAGCGAGCATTTTGGGAAGGTGCCACAGGCTGGTGTAAAGCTTGGATCCCACAGTAGAGTGCCATCCACACAGAGGAGTGACACTGAGGACGCGTGTCCTATCAGATTCAATCACATTAACAGACACTGACATCACCAACTGCATTAAAGGTTCAGTACCGTTTTACATCACAAAAACGGAACACAGCCTGACTGCTATGTTCACTTTGTTGCTATGTTCAATAAAATAAAACATTTGCATAAAGCAAGCCAATCCACTCGTCCATGTTGATAGAGCATTAAATAAAAATTAAAATTATGGGGAAAAAAATAAATGAAGGGACATTTAGAATAGATACAAATTTGCGATTAATCTAGATTAATTTTGAGTTAACTATGACATAAAAGCGATTAATCGCGATTAAATATTTTAATCTTTTGACAGCACTACTTTATACAAACTAGGCAGATACAATCATACAGCTTCTGTTTCACAATACTGTGTAGCCTGTTGATCTGATTACTTTATTGATGTATCAAAACAATACTTTCATTTCAAAACTAACACATGTCAATCACAAAACTATTTTATTCTATTGAATTAATTGACATTAAATTGTTTGTCATTCTATAAAAGTTAGGGCATTAGGTCGTTAGCATTTTATTTTGCTTTCGACTTCCTGTGTTGCATGACAATATTTAATCGACTCAAGATGAGTCCAGTAAACAGTTTCGAAGCAAGTCCAAGCCAATCCATATGAACCGAAGCGTAGCTCAAAAACCAACCAGTGAATTTGGACACCAGTGGCTTAAGTCCTACTGGTATTCTACAGGAAGAAAGTGTCTAAGAAAAACATGTATCTACAATGTTTTGGAGACTACAGTGTCTCACTATAATACAGACGACAAGCTCACTGGACACACAAGCATATATATGCACTTTTGTAGATGAATGGCATAAGACACATTTGCAAGCATGTTCAAATTGTAATAGGCAAACACTTAAGTGAAGTGTATGTGTTTGCAAAAAAACTGTCAAACACCATGAGATATGCACCATGCATGTGTACTAGTCTCCTTTTCAATGATATTCTGTGTTTACACGAAAATCTCTGTCAGCAGCCAGGAGTCAATATTCCCCTGGGCTAAATTGCACAGAGAACATTCCAATTTAAACTCTACTTTACCACAGGCCTACAGACACAAGTTCCACTATGAATTTGAAACAACCACTGAAAGACAGATAAAAGAAAGTCTGGAAAGAGTTTCCATGCACAGCTAAACAATTTATATGTTTTCATGGGCCATCAATATCATATGTCAGATATTTGCAATGCAAAATACTGAGTACACGAGTCATGCCACGGAGGAAAATAAAAAAGATCTACATATGGACTTACCTTCTCATTGTACTTGAACTTGACATAGAACCAACTGGACTTGATCATCCTTCCCTCGTCTCTCCCTGACTGATTCAGCGTGCTGAGAGAATGTCCAAGTTTCCTCAGCAGAGTGATGTTGACTGTGCAGCGCCCTGACACTAGACTGCTTCTGCTACTTTATCCTGACGCTCTTTGTGGCTCTTCTTTCCCGTTCTGCCTGTGACTTCCAGCCTCTGAGCCTGCTACCGTTTCTTTCACTCCCTCGTCTTTGTGGTGTAGTGTGGTCTGCAGTGTGCAGTGGGCAGTGTGTGTGTGTGTGCAGCGTGTGTGTGTGTGTGAGAGGCTTGGCGGGTTTGGAAGGCTGACAGAAGAGCTCCTCAGATGGGCTTCAGCTGTGTTCAGCGGCGGTGGCAGATGCCAGCAGAGGGAATGTTTCCCTTCTGAGTGGGTAAAGTCTAAAACCTGAAGTGCCAGCCTCCCTCACTGCCCTCTCCCTCTCCACTCCTTTCTTTTCCCTGTCTGTCCTCCTTGCTCCCTTCTCTTGTTCTTTTCATTTCCCCCCTTTTCTAGCCCTTTATTCACTCGCTGTCTCCCCCCAGTGCTGCCCATTGCTCTTTTTGTGCTCCGTTAAGCTCTTTGAGTCAGACCTTGTTTAACCTCCCTCGGTATCTATTTCAATCTTGCCTCTCAGTGCCCTCTGTGAAGTAACATTGCCTGTGTTATTATTTCTGCAGACAACAGACCCTGATCTTAGCCTGACCCCAAAGGCACAGCGTTCTCATGAGCCAAATAAACACTGACAACTGGACAAATGTGCCTCCAAAATGCTCAAGTGCAGTCATACCTAGTTCAGATTGAATAGAACTCAAGGCTGGACTATAAATACCACATATTTGTGTATGAGTTTTATATATTCAAAAAGCCCAAACACTGGCATTAGTATGAATTTGAATCTGTTTGATGCATTCTTGGTGTTCTTAAAATAACCAAAATTATAAGTTATTGTCAATAGTTGTGTTTTTAAACAAAAGCCTGATTACCAATATGAATTTGAATGAAGCTCGATTTGTTTTAGAAGGACTTCTACACATTTTCCTGCAACAACCCATGTACCTGCACCTGCCTATGGTAGGCAGCGCAACAAGCTGGAACATTATTATTAGACTAAACAGATGTTGTGAAAATGTTGGCCAACCGTGACTTTTCTACAAACTGAGCAGTCATAGGGAAATATAGGTATTCATTTGCAGGTGTTAATAGTCTCTGAAGTCCAGTGTTCACTCTCTTTCAGCTCTGTATGGGTCTCCACCAGCCTCTGACATGGCTCCTCAGTTGCCAACTGCTCCACTGTGTTTACCAACCAGTTGCCAACTTTATCTTTCTGTTTTGTGCTGAGTTGGTTTTGTATGATGCAAGAGCGTGGTAACTATTCTCTGTGGATTTGGCACTCCGCACATTGGTTACATTGTTATAATTAAAGTATGAATCAGAGCAGCTTCACCCAAAATTGCTTTCCTGAGAACCTTGAATATTTATGACTAAATAAGCAACGATCAAAGTGAAGTGAAATGAGTTGAGGGCATTGCATTGCAGTTATTTTTCATATTGTTTTATGACCCAGTCCTAGGTGGTGGTATCATAAAAATTACTCACTGTGGCCTGGTAACAATACACACCTGACAGATATCATTGGATTTTGATTCAACTACACAGATGCAGGGAAATCAAGTATTTTCAGCAAAGCTTTAACGAATACAAACTAGGGACACAACTACAGACAAAAACAAAGTAATCTCTGGTGAATAAACTTTGTCTACTTTGTCTAATTCATATCACTCATTTAAAGGGTAGATGTTGAAAAAAGTTGATTGCTGCATTGCTGATAGGAGCTTCTTGATGATGGCTCTCCAGTGCTATAGATGGTGAAAATCTATTTTTGATTGACAAAGCTTTCGTAATAAAGCTATATATATATATATATATATATACAAAAAAAAACATTATCACACATTATTAAATATGCAGGGTTTAACAGTCAGAGCTTTCAAAGCAAATATTGCAGCATTTGCTTTCCCTGGTATGTTACTCGTGGCTGTGTTTCATTTGCGAATCTTGTGATATTATATGATGCGACTCTGACTTGTCACTTGAAATATATCCTCAAAAATCCCCTTTATTTCATAAAAGATATAAATTTAGCACTGCCTCTGGCATTAACATACAGGGTAGCTTAAGAGGATAGAAAATGTGAGGTGAGCACAACATGTTCATCAATTAAATCAAAATATAAACAAAATCTATCCGTATGAACACTAAGTCGGATGCAGCAAACTTGTTCTGATAAAATCTTATCTTATCAAATAATGTTCTTATGAACTGGAACCTTAAAAAGCCAGTCACCTTCTGTGAAGGCTTCAGGACTAAAAAGGCCACATCAGCCAGAGCAGGGCCTGGGCCACCCAGCCAATGTTTACATTCTGCCACTCCCATCGGTGCACAGGGCCCTGATCCCATACACACAACACTGCTGTGTATATAATCCTGTCACCTTTGACTATCGCTTGAGATGTCTGCCAACTAGAATGGGCTCCTGTATCCCACAGGATTTAGCCTAATTTGGCAGCTCCTGGATATAACTAAGGGAACCTCTCTATCATAGGACAGCAGAGGATTATAAACAAAAGCAATCAGACTCACTAGTGCCAATAACTGTATTAGCATCCATGGAAACATAGCAAGGACTTTACTCTGGGACATAGTTATGTGCCAGACAATGTCAAGCACCTTTGATGCTTTCACAATATGAAAGATGTGTGATCTTGGTTGAATGCATTTTTTTCATTATCCATGCAATTTTTTAGGATCTGTATGAAGTGATATCTGGTTTAAACACCTTGGCCTTTAAGTAAAACAGTTTGTACATGACAGGCAGTTTGTGGTGGAAAAGATCTTTAAATTTGGAAAAAGGCTGTCCATGATATTTTTAGTTTTGTGTCTCTGTTATCACAAGCCTAACTGCTGTCAGCATTGGATACAGAGATCCCGATAAATTAATTGAAGTTGATTTTTGTTAGTGTATTTCGAACCACTAGAGAATTAGTTATAATAGCTACCATTTGCAGATGAGTCACTTCTGACTATGATGTCATTGAATCAGCTCTGCTGTTAAACATCTCTGTCCATCAACTGTCTGTCAGTTTCCTGCCAACTACTTATGAGATTGACATGAAGTGATCACCAAGATCATTTATGAAGAAAGAGACACCTTGTTAGCATCTTATAAACATAAAAGATACAACTTCAATAAAAGTACTCACTCCTCATTGTCAGATCTAGAATCCACCTGACAAAAGTCATGCACTGATTATTGTTGTCTTCTCCCCCCATGAGTCTTTAACCCTTCCCTCTACCTTTTAGCATCCTTCACTTGGGATTCTCTTCTCAGAGACCAACATTGAAGTTGAGGCTTATCTTCAGCAGTTAGTCTAATGAAAAGAAAAACAAACAGCAGGTTTCCTTATTGGGGCTCGCTTCAGGCTGGTTGTGTTTTGGTGTGTGGGCTGCTGTATGTTGTTGGCTCCACTCTTTCTCCTCCTAACTCTTCTCTTTCGCTCGTCTTCTCACTTTCCACTCTCCTCATGTCACCCACAGGGAGCCTGCAGTGCTATAATGCTAAGTGACAGCCTGCCTGCCTGCTCACTTCCCACACATGCCTACACTTGGCCACGTCCCCCTTGGCCATCGCAGCGCCTGGATAACAGAGCTGCAGGAGCTCGGGGGGCCGAGATCCAACAAAACAGAAACTAGTAGCTCAGGGTCTCATTTTTACAACTTGGAGGAGATTATAAGGTTAGCATGAAATCCTTTTTTAATGTCTAGTTAGACAATTAAACATAGCGTGAGATTATATCAAAACATTTAACTTCAGGGGCAGCAGAGTGGAAGAAGGCAAGGTTAAGGAGCATTGTTTCCACATGGCTTTATCAACAGCCAGTGGGTTCAGAGGAGGAAGAAAGAGTTTTTCATGCTCCAGTTTCTGGACAACTATCGAATGCAATGATATGTCTTATAGGGGCATGTGGTTTGATAATATGTTTCCTTTTGATTTCTCCCTCAGTGAATTCCTCCTTCCCACAGGGGCCAAATAGAGAAGCAGCTTGGAAAGCCTACAGAGGCCCGGGAGCTGCCCGCACACACACATCCTCCTGCCGGAGGCACTGTTTCTCCTGGGGGTTTACACAGACGTCAGTATGAGTGTGTGAGAGAGTGTGTAGTACGGACATATCTGTGTCTGCGCACTTGACATCTGTGGCTGCACATGCTCATCCAGGTGTATCCGTGTGCATGACTCAAGGGAACGTGATACCTAGTAAATTTCTGTTTGTATTTGTTTGTCTGTGAGCTCGCAAGCAGCAGACTCCTCTCCCCACCCCACCCCTCTCTCTTCCAGCTACAGCTGCCCAGATGTTCAACCCCTCTGAGCTGCAACACCTCAGCCCTGCACCAATTTTCCATGAAACCCACTGGCACGAAATAAGGAGCAAGAAATAAACAGAAAACCCTCCTGCAAAAAATTACCTCTTTACTTCCTTAAATGCCCTTGGAAGTTACTTTAATCTATTAAGCTCTTGATGGTTAACACAGCTCTGTACTGTTAAATGCAATACAGACTCCTTATGTAATCAAATGTATGAGAAGAAACAAAAGGAAAGACAAGAGGAAAGAAGGGAGAGTATCATTTCCGAGTTTATCTCACCTAGCTGTCCTAAGAGTTACGACACCTACCTGGCAGATGGTCTTAGGAACTCCTTCTCCTCCTCTGAGAGGCAGTGGCCCGACATGGCATGACAGAGTGCATGTTTCCTCTCTTCCTCTCCGCAGGCTGTATTGGCCAGCAACACAAAGACCATTTCCTGCTCCCTACACACAGATATTAGAGTTGAAGCCTAGTGTCTCTGATGGGAAGATAATACAGGCCCAAGTCCCATATAGGCCACAGGCAGGAAACCACGTTAGTCTGCTCCCTCCTCCTGCTAATACCAGGGATTATGGCACAAGACTGGTTTGGCACAAATGACTTTAGCTGTAACGCAGTGAGGGAACTGGTTTTAAGGTCCATGAGGTGCAGCAATAACCTCAACTTCTTCTTTTGGGAGGGCTGTGTACCGGCTGAGAGCAGATGAAATGTAAAATACATTTATTATTTTGAACACTAACATATGTAGTGTGAGTTAATAACAGCTTAATGAAATAATTCACTTCTTTCACAGTTGCTTATATGTAGAAATAGATAATTGTATCGGCTGCTTTTAACAATAACACAAATATACACAAGCTTATAATATCAAACTTATTTTTCCACAATAGCTAATGAGATATTTCACTGTAACCTTTATGTGATACTCCAGGGAAAGTCAGAGGATAACCTAGGTCTGTTGTGTCAGTTTGGGAAATATATGCTTGTGTGTACAAAGTCGCATGTCAAACTGATAGCTGTAGAAAAATGTCAGTCTGGACCAAAGTGGTCGACCAGCTGACAGTATTATCCCTAGAGTCATAACACTAGCACAGCTAAAAAAAAGTCTGCTATTCTGCAACAAATGCAGCAGAAACTAGCATCACATTAAATGCTCTCTGCAACCAACCAAAGGAAATATCAAGAGAAATATCATTATCGACAAGTCAATATCTGCTGCTCTTTTCGAAAACACCATCTTAAGATGATACCACAAGTAGGGAATATACACACAATCTGACTAATGTAATATAATCTGGTGTGGCAGCAGTATGAATGAGTGTCTGTAGTCAGTATGCATGTAAGGATGCATGTGGGAGCAGTCTACGGGCCTGATCTACTAATGTGTGTAAAAACGTAGGCAAAATTGATTCCACCCGCAAAAGAACATGCACGCTGATCTACTCACGGTGTACACTGAGGATTGCGTGCAAAATAACACACGCTCTCCATTTAATACGTCTGCCTTAATGAATATGCATCATCGGGCATTTCTACCCGAGTACATAAAATATTGTGCGGAGTAGATGCAAACACTTTAATTTAGTACACGCAATCGGATTTACAAAGCCTTAACAAATAATTGTGGTGGTTGGGACTGCGTCTTTATTCAGTCTGTTTGAAAGGTAGGTGCTAATCGTCTCCTAATTTCATCGGTTGTTCTTTTTTTTTCACACACCATGTACTTTCTCACATAAACTCTCCCATATCGCATTTCTTTGATTTGTATTCAAATGTCTTTGCTGTAGCTCAACAACTTGTTTGTTTGCCTCTTCACTCCTATAACACCTTTGATTCTATGGCAACAAAATTTCACTTAGCATTTAAGGTCACTCTGCTCCCCATAATGCTCCAATGGCAGAAACAAGTAACACACGCAAAACATTCATTTAAACATTCCTGCCTCTAACATGTTTGCACCTGGTATCATTTACGCAATTATTTTTAGTATATCACTTGCTAAACGCCAGCCAACCAAACATGCAATGTGTTATAATGCTCATGCAATTTAGCACTGTTTATTTGGTATCTTAGTAGATCAGACCCTCAATGTCTATATCCGTCTATATGACTCACTGTAAGTGTTAAAAAGGCGTCAACCGGAGAGAGGAAAATAATGTTGTACCCATGTTAAGTGGTTGAGCAGAACTGTGTGAAAAGGATTATTTATTTTTTGGGCACATTTGAGGTTACGCATTCAACATCATTTTGAAAATTCTTCTCTCTTTGCAACTTGAGAAAGCTGTTTTGCATAAACTAGGTGTGTTCACATATAACCATGACACTACTCTAGCCAGCAGATATAATAACTGGTGGAAACCTGCATGAATAAAAACACTACAATTTAACAATACATTGGCATTTACCTCTATTTACCCAGGACCAAATTCTCCAAAGTTTGTCCGGAGGTCATATCTGAGAACGGCTTAGGAAAATAACATAGGTATCCCTCGGGTCGCAACAAGTTAAATTCAAGACTTTATATGAATTATACAAATTTAATATGAGAACTATCTAAAATATGATAGATATGAAGAAATCTTCAGGAATAATTACATCCCCATTAATCAAGATAAAGGGAAGTTGCCAAGTCGCGAACATCCATCAATATACCACTTATCCTGCAAACTACTGGCAGAGACAGGAGGTATCCATTGTCTTTCCCACAGCCAATCCAAGTTGAATGTACCTTATTTCTGACTGGGGTGTCTGTAGTTATCGGTTACATGTCGGTCTTTTGTAGTTTTAATACAGTGTGCCAAGAAAGAACTAAAAACCATGCATGCCACTATATTTATTGTTTCTTGCAGAAGTCAATTCATCCCACCTCTTTGTGGAACTGTAAAAGCTGGGTTGTCCTCACTACATAAGTCAGCAGGCGGTTTGACCCGGGATCGGGTTGAGCAGGAGAAAAACAAGCTCCAGAGGGAACAGGCAAGAGAAACAGGAGGGGAAACGATTCCATGTTCCAATGACTTTCAGATGCATGAACCAATGCCAACTCCATGATGTCTGAGTTCACCTCCTCCTGTCTGAATGCCTTCGCACGCATTCGCCCTCTCCTCCCTTCTACGAGGCGAGCAGGCCACAGACCCAGCTGTCCCAGCATTGGTTGGTAGACAGATGAGATGAAAGCAGGAAACAGAGATAAACAGAGACTAATTGCTCGCAGAGACTTTGGATGGGTGAGCGGTGGTGGCTGTGGTGGGGGGGCTGTTACTTGTTAAGCAAAGGTTCAGAAACAGGATGGCTGGGAGTACACTGTGAGCTTGTCTGCTGCTGGGTTCGACTGATCCCAGCCAGGGCCCAGAAATCTTTTGCACGTGCACAGACAACTGGACGACAACACTTCCAAATCATTACCAGAAAAAGACCCTGATGATTTAATGAGGAGATTAAAAGGATGAGGAACAGATGAAAATCAAGAGTCATGAGAAAGAGAGAATAGAACCTTCTGGCAGCCAGAGAGTTGTTTAATCACAACATGGGTTTCAAGTTAATATTCTCCTTCCTCTGTAGCTTCAGAACCCTCACAAGATAGCATATATCTCTAACCAGGACGGATAAAGAATACTGAATACCACAGTACAGACACTAAATCAATTTATGGGAGAAATTATTACATACATCACAGTTTGCCTATCTCATTAACAAAAAAATTAAGCATACTTAAAAAGCTTAAAGCCCTATTTCCACGTGGTCCTCCAGATCTAATAAAAAAATAAAGCGGGTCCCCTGCTCTGAAAGCATTGGGCAGCTTGTTCTACCATCTGAGAACCAGAACAGTTTGGACTGTGACCGCCTTGTGTGCAGGGAGGACAACACCAGATGATGTTTCCTCGAGGAACAGACAGGCCAAGAAGGAGCACACACCTGTATGACTGAGATCAAGAGGATGGGTGCAGACCCAGAAGTTGATCTGTAGGTATGCAGTGACATGTACCTTTTTAAACTGACCTAAGGGTTTAAGGGTTTCCCTGTGTCAGAATGGCACTATGCAAGGCAAATGCTGCAACTGGATGAAGTTCCTTTTGATAATTGTATTGATAATTCATGAATTGTCTATAGCTAACTATTCATATTGACAGTGGGCCTCTGTGTTCTCAACAATTATTTAAGTATAGATAGTAATGGTAATCACAACAGGTTAAATTGTCCTACAAATGAATGTAACTTAAAATGTGTATTTTCTGTTTGGCTTTGCATCTAAATATGTGTTTTTGATATAAACAGATTCATAATTGAAATGAGGTCAGTTAAATACATGAATGTAAGAGATCTTATCTTATAATTAGCTGGTGATGCTATAAATCCACTCGTTTTCCATAGACCACAGCAGAGGAAGGGAAACAACATGGAAATTGTGATGGAACAATTTGGTTAGATTCCCTCAGTTTGTTGTAGAGATGCAAAAGTATTGCAGTCCACTCAAATAATGGCAATCAGGCAACTATGTAAAAACTGTAACAAGCCTAGCAACAACACGCTCAGCCATGACATTACTGGTTTGACTTGTCTTGGATCATGTGGAGCAAACTTTCAAGGGCCCATGAGGTTTTCCTTTAGCAATGTGCATTCCAGAGAACACAAATACATGTCAGTTCTACACACACGGACAGATACCTTGTCCAGCTAAAATCATCCACAGTGATCTCTGGTGGGAGGACAGCATAAACTAAGCCACATGTGTGTTGTCTGGTGTGTTTAGCCAGTTGTGACAAGCTGAGTGGAGACAGGACATGGGGAGTGTGCCCCTGGGTGAGCTGCAGCTCAACCACTACACATGTCCACATGAAACACCAGTTAACATCAGTGAGAAATTAATAATCCACTGGACTTTTATCAGATGAGTAAAAATCGACTTTGTATTTTAACAACTGACAGAACCTGCCTCATGTTATCATGTTTAGTCACATAACGTGAGCTGGGTGCTCCACAATAGTCAACAACCATCATGACCGCTCAAGTCTGTCAAAACATAACAAATGTTTATTTTTAATTTGTCTGTCAACTTGATAATTGCTGTCAATTTTAACTACTGCTTACACACTGATTATATGGAACTGTTTTTGCAATTTCAGTCCCCATTCAATACTGAATTATGCAGTCCAACAAGCAATTATTGCGAAAACACAAAGTGTTAAATAATTTGTTTGAAAGAAAGGCACATTCATTGCCTTCACTTAAAGTTCAGTCAGACAACTTCCGTTCAACCATTTATAGCAGTAGTGGAACAGGTTAGGGTTTGGCGTCTAGGCTCCGACTCAGTCACTCCCCCCATACTTTTGCCCCTCGCAGGCCTCGCTCAATACAGCATCTCCATTTAGCCTAAAGCATTACATATTTGTACAGTGGCATATGAAACAGATAAAGAACTGTTGATCTAGAATTGTTAAGGTTGCAAAGTTAGATCATTACTACACTATGACGTGTTTTTGTCCAAGTCCGATGCCCTGAGGAAGTAACTCCTACCATATGATCATTAATCATTTTTATGTATAAGCTTTAGGTTTTGTCTATGGTCCCATAGATTCCAGAGATATATTTTTTTTTAACTATGAATGACGTTATTTTGTGATTTCATTTAAATTTCCTCATGATGTCACAGTGAATAATTTTCAGGTTATTTGTATGCACACACACACACACACACACGCTCACACGCTCACTCTACCACACGTATGCGTCGGTGCACAGGGTAGTAATTGCTTGAGCATGTCATCTCGCTCTCTTGCTTTTGCAAGTACAGGCAATAAAGTCGATTTTGTGGACCTCTTTGTCTTTTCTTCTTGGCACAGGATAAGTCAGCGTGGGATAACGACCTTTAAGCTGTTACACTCATGACTCCAGAGTCTGGAGGAGACACCTGCTCATTCCACAGACCACAATCCTCACAGGGGCTCTTGGGTGGGAGCGGCCCCATCAAAAACTTTAGAGGCATGCCGGAAAAATAGACTGCATCCCATTATCCATGCTCCGTTGCAGCAGCCATTACTGTGGACTGGTGGAGGCTGGGCCACATCTCTTCGAGATGGGCGGAGAGTAGAAAGTATTGATTAACCTATGAACTACATGTGTAGAGTTGACAGGGGAAATACATCAGGGGATGAGGCTGTACAGGGAGAGCAAGAGAGAGATAAGTCATATGTGGCCTCTGACTCAGATCATTGTTGCATCACTCACTTCCACAAAACATCACAACATGCACACACTAACTCATCTATGTGCACTCTGCACGCACCCTGACACACATTACTCCCTCCCTGTTGCTTGGCTTGTTTCTCTCCACCATTTCTTCTGAGTGTTGTGTGTAAGTGTATTGTATAGCTGCAGGCAAGTCGGTGAAGCAGCCGATACAGCATAAAGGCATCAAAGCAGCCATCTCCACCCCAGCTCTTAGCGGGTCAAGTCAAAGAGAGAGCAGAGAGCCAAAGACACTTCAATCAAGGTTAACGGCAGCTCGGAGGGGAGGAGGGGGGGGCTATCACAGTGATCTAAAGCACAGTTAAAAGGAATAAAGGTAGATCCTATTAGGACTGCCATATTGATCGGGGTGAACCTTACCCTTTGTGCAAAGGCGAATCTGTATTTCAAAAATAAATGATGGTTGCTCTTAACCCTTCAGAATATGAGAACAGTGTGCAATCTTATTGCATCACATTGTATCATGGTTCAGGCACAAAGTGGAGCTGGAGACCCGCTGGAAGTCGAACACTGTTTTCAAACTGCAAGGAGTGATTCTCTGGCTCAAACATCAGAGGTTAGACTGCAGGCTGCAGTATTAAAATGGAGGTGGTTTTTTAAAATACATTTTCAAAACAAAATATAATGATGCACTCTGTTCTCAAGTTCAGTTCATCATCAGATGCTAATTGCGGTGGCATAGAAAAAAAATTCACTTTATGTTATGAAATAAATTAAATCACATTGACATAGACTCTGACAAAATAGCTGTATTATAACTATATATAAATATTTATATATATATTTACTCTTAATTGTCCTTTTTCAACACGTCAAAAAGTTTCACTCAATCGGTATTATGATTGTTTGATTTGTTGGTTGATTAATGAGTTTTATAATGGTAATTGAGTCAGAAGTTTCATAAAATGTCCACATACAACATAGTATAAATAAGTGTGTCTGTCATTGAATAAGAAGTATCTTTGTTCAAATACCCAAAATAACATTTGTTAAAAAACATGACAAATAACTTAATAACCTCAAATATTTTGTTATTGAACAAATAAATTATTATTATTTATCATGAAATGTACATCCTAAATTTGATCTGAAGTTGAGACTCATTTAGCAGCTGGACACACCTTTCTTGTTAATTATACAGTGGAAATTATTCATCCCAACGAAATTCCCACTAATGTGTTGCACTTGTTGCTTTGCTTTCTCAATCTAGCTAGTTCATCCCAGACCAGCTCCGTGGAGTTAAGGTCAGGACACTGTGCAACTGTTGCTTAGTAATGCATCTGAAGGTGTAGTCACACAGTTTGGTACAGTACTGCCTTTATACAAACAGAGTTTATAGTCGTCATTAAAAAGCTGAAGCTATTGTTTATTTGCATTGGACTATTTATCTTATCATTACCTCCTGCAGGAAGTACAGAAAACAAACACCGACATGTACATCATTATGGCCTTCAGATATGATATCAGCGGGCTCATGTTTATATCCACTCATAGATGTGCCTGCCCACCTTAAGCACACATTTTGTTGCTCTAATTGGTGATTAGCTCTATCCAATCCAGAGGCATTTCCGTCACTGAACACTAATTGTTATTGTAAATCAAAAGAGAACTGACAGGTTCTCTTCACAAATGAAGAGCTACTGCTCAGATATAATGTGCTGAAAGCAGGTGAGGGCTCAGCAATGAAGAATCTGCACATTTCATTTGATGTAAAGAATCTATTCAGACTGCACACGGCACTACACTGTGTCAACTCCCAGACCTCAGAAACTGACAACCCCAAAACTTTTTTTTTGCTCATTATACACAGTTAGCTCTGAAGTGTGACATTCACAGACATGAGATACATGCTTGAGACAGCATCGGCAACACACACGCCTTCCACACTAACAAGGTTGTGTCCCCACAAGTCGATCTCTGCAGAGTGGCATATTTTGGTTGGAATAATGCCTTGTTATAGGTTTGTGTAGAGAGCCCTGCATAGTTCCAATGTTCCACTGAATAATAAGCTCTACTTATTCTTACTTCATTATGGTCGACCAGTTCAACTGCATCACAGCAAATTGGCTCCAAGACACACAGTAATAAAAGAGCTTGAGACACAGAATGTGTGTATCATGTTGTTTGTGACACTGTGCCTATATTAAGTGAAGCACAAAGAAAACTAACATTAGCTTGTGGGGTAAAACCCAGAGGTGTGTTTGTGTTTTAATGAAAATGTTGCTCTGTTCTGAGCATGGCCTTTAAAAGTGGAGGGTGGTAGGTACTAGTGGTAAATTGCCGTGCATGGCAATGTTCCCTTTCTATATAATAGCTACTCACCAACTAATCAGTCACACTGCCCTCGCTGCCTTTGCCCTGCGGAACTAGAAAATGGCAAAAACATAATCCTTGCAAGGCTACACTGCAGCCAAGGAGCAGATTTAACAATGCTAGTGTGAACAGTGCTGGTAAGAGGAGCGCTCCAGTGGTACCCTAAGCAAGATTCCAGAAGAAACTGAGGTTCAGACATTCTCTTATGCAAGCAGCAGAGGGTGCCAGCACATCACAAAAATGCTCCAGCACAACATAATCTACACAACTCCAAGTCAAGTTTACTCCTCTGAAAATAGCAGACAAAGAAAGACAGACAGAGACTGGACCATTGTCGGTGTGCTGTCACTGTGCATTTTCCATTTCTGCTCAGGTTTCAATTATTCCGGCTTTCCTGGCAACCAGTGACGGCTGTGGCTGGGAGACAGCATGGTCTAGACATGTTGTGTTTATTCCAGGAAACCATATAATGACGTTTCGCATAGTGACTTAATATTGTAATTCTGCTAGCAGGGGTTTCTAGTTTAGTTGGAACATTATGTTCATCTTAAAAAAAAGAAGGTCGGACTGGCTGTGTCCTTGATACATATGAGTATTAGAGGATTGAATAGATTCATTTGTGAAAGTTTGTTTTTTGCAGACATAAAATGCACTTGTGTGGATGTATTGATTTCTCCAGGAACATTTAACATTTATGTTCTCTCCCTCTGCCAGTAGCAGATGAATCCTGAAGTCTGGGTAAATCACAGATGGCCATTTCTCTCTTGGTGCCCTGGGGCGATAGGAAAACCAGGCAGAGACTGCCACCTTCTCAGCCCACGGAGGCAAAGACCTGGCACTGTCAAGACAACAGGGAGAGGAAAGAAGAAGATGGAGTCTGGCCTTCCCTGCGGGTTCCCTCAGAGAAACCATCTCCATCTGCTCATCTGGGGCAAATCTGACAGGAAACAGATTTCCCAATTTCCTTTTGTGCTCCACTATATGTGATTGTGAGTATGGCTCAGGGACACGGCCTGTGTTTTGTTTGTTTTTAAAACAGGATATCTTCGCATTTGCAGTCAGTGTTTAGAAAACACTTTACCGCCAACTCATCCAATTTGCTCAACATCAGAAATTGATTATGTTTGGCAGTGTGAGACCCAGAGGTGTTTTTTTTTCCCCTTTTCTAAAGTACATCTAGTTTTTCTGACAGTACATCATAACCTTCTTCTCCAGTTCTTCTGCTTCATATCCAGTGGCTTGTACGATTAGAGGATCAATACACCTTCTATGTCCTGGATCCCCGCCCATGTCCCAGGTTAAGAGGAGTTCTCAAACAGATCTGGTTAAGGCGAAGGCTTCGTCTGATGAAAGCGCAGCTGAGGCAGACGAGGCTGAGCTCAAGGTCAGGGGACAGTAACTCTTTATCACATTCCCTCTTGACATCTGTCCGAGTTCAAGTGGAAGGTGTTGGGCTGAGTTCACAGAGATGGTGGTGAGGTAGGGAAAAAAACAAGGTTGTAACTTGCTGCAGGGAGTTTGCATTTGGACTAGATGTAATGCACCAAATGAAAAGAATGCCCTGTGACTTCATCTGGCAGATGTCATGCACTCATAGCTCTCTGCATACGAACGGTTTGTTCAACCCCTCCAAGAAAACTGAGCAGTAGATAGAGAAAACAACCGGATCCAGTTCTCTGTCCATCTTCTCTTTTTCCAGCTGCTGTTGCCATGGTGTCATGGTGTTCGCTCAGGAAGGGAATACAGCACAGTCAGTTAATGTGTCTGGGTACATTTATGTTCCTCTGCAGGTTTGTAAACTCCCCTCATTTCACAAACTCATCCTCATGCTCTAAAAAGCAGTATTTTAGTAACAAGAGCACGTTTCTGATGTTTTTAGTTAAAAATGTAATAAGAGAAGTCAAATTCAGAAATGGGAGCTCACGTCTGTTTGTCATTCCATGATCAAACTCCTCCCACACAGAGGCTTCAGGCTAGATTACCTGCTGGCAGAAGTTATTATGGCTGACTCACAGGCAAGCAAATCCTGATTCCTGCATTACTGAGTCAGTGTTCACATCAGAGACGTTAGTGAAGGGCTGAGTGGGGCCGAATGGAGCAGAGCGAGGAAGGGGGAAGAACGAGCAGAGTGGTTTACTCAGGCTAGAATTAGCTTCATCTCCACCTCGTCCATAGCTACACCTACAGACTATTCTCACATTCTCGATTTACACATCATGTTTAAATAAACTCAGGCTTTCCTGAATCAAAAATAATCACATTAATAGAGATATCCATCAAATCTTACATGAGGAGGACAGCCAGAGGAAAACTGCTGGTTCTACAATGTTCTCCTCTTAGCTCTGTTGCCGTCAGGACTAAATTAGGCCTTTTGCATTCAACAATGTTTGTTGCTCAAGCAGATCTTTCCGAGAACTGCTGCTGCTTCTTGCACAGCTGGTGACTCCTTATCACATTGTATTATTTATTTTATCAGGTGTAATGTTTGGTATTTTACTTTTTCTCAGACTGAGAACAAGATGTGTATCACTCCCACTTCTGTTTTCTCATACAAACTTTATGCATAACAATTCTCCCCCTGTTTGCTATTTGCAGCTACTGCTCCAGAGTTGATATCTAAATTTGAAGCATCGGCTGCAGAGTGAACCAGACATCTCTCTTCCACGGATGTTTGCTTTCTCTTCACCCCTATTTATCTATTTATAAGAGCTAAGTTTGTGCACACATGTGTGAGTGTGCACTTCCCTTATGAGATCTAGTTATGTCAATTTGAAGCTGGTGGGATAAAAAGGGATATTTTACACAGTTCCCATCTGAAACAACTTGCTTTACACAAACACACTTGCTAAGATGAAAGTACAAGTTTATGAACAAGCTAAAATTAAAGCTTTCTGAAGGTTTACTTCTGGCTTTATTTGCCACATATTTCTGAGATGTTTTATTTTTTAGCATCTCTCTATCAGCTCTAACCTGCAGGCAATGGATCCACATCAGCAGTAGAGGGAGGAAGGCAGAGAAGATGACCGATATAGTCAACAGTGTCTATTTTCATCATTGAGCTTTACTTAATATCCCCATGTAAGAAATACAATTTAAGTATATTGATATCCAAACATTTATTCTGAGATATATTGAGTTTATAAACTGTAAAACGTTTGCTGATGTACATATTGTTGTTGTTGCTCGACCAATTTACTCCTGTTCTAAACTGTACTCTTTAAAAATAGGATAAGAGTCCATTAGGGTATCAATAAAGAATGGATAAACTGCATTGTGTTGGTAAGATAAGATCAATATAACATGACTATATTTAAAGAACATCCAATGCCTCTTCACGCCTTCCTCAACATAAATCCTCCAGAAACTTGGGAAAACCCAGCACTCATACATACAACTGGGCATTTGACCAATCAGATGCATTAAAACCCTTCGTCTAATCAGATGAAGTCACAGCCAACCATCAGCTCCCCTTCAATTAACTGATGTCTATTAGGTGGTCACTGTGAGGTCAGTTTGCACAATGGCTGATAATGACATGTGAACTGTACACAGAGAATTCAAAACGTATTTATCTTCAGTCATATTAACATGGAGACACTCAGGGACAGATTTTCCTCATATTGTACAGGGTTAACATATGTATGTGTCTGAGAGTTATATTTACTGATGCAAAAATGCCTCATTGTTGCTCTCTGCCATATGGGTTTGCGTTGCTACATGAACTCTTGTCAGATGATAGGGTAACAAAGGATGATGCTACAGACAATTAGCTGGGAGATGGCATGTAGCAATTATACAATAATCAGCGTGCCCTTATCTGGCGTAGCATGGAAGATATCCTACAAACATTATCCTGCATTATTACACTCAATTCCATGGATCTACGTTAAGTTACATGAGCACTGAACTGAGACAATTCAGTGGAAAGAGCTGAACTCCAGTACGGACAAATTACTGAGAGAATAAGGATGACCGTGTAATCAAAAGGAGGGAAATGAGGCGGAAGGGGAAGGAGCAAAATTGATTTTCCTTTTGCCCCATCAGGGAACGATGATCTGATGAAAAGCAAGAAGAGATAAGGACTCTCCAGCATTGACTAAACACATGCAAATATGAGCTTTCAGGTTTTCTCCCCCCTGCTGCCATTACTCACCATAATCAGTTAAGCCTTCCTCTCATTTCCAGCGTTATAAAGAAAACTATTTCTGCCAGCTAGGGTCTACATGTGCAAGTACGGGAGACACAAATAGCACTTGTCACACAGTTAATGAAACAAATTGACAGATTTGTGTTTTTATAGTAGTAGCTGGTAGAGCAGCAGCGGCAGGAGGAGAAAAATATATTTAAAAATATGTTTTCATTCTGTTATTCTATGATGAAAATGAAAATGAATTACTTCTTGAACAAAAGGGGACAGGTTAGCCAAAGTTAATTACTGATCATTTTATGACTAAATTAAATCTCTAGTCAGAGCTTCAATGCTTTCTTATCCTTGAAATGAAATACAGAGAGCAGAGAGCACCACATCCTGCAGTTGTGTGAAAGATAGCAGCAAGTCTTCACGAATTAAAGACCAAAATATAAACCAGAGTTCATTACTCCACTGTTTGTATGTATGCTACTTTAAGTCTGTTTCATTCAGTTTATCACAAAGGCCATGCTGATTCAATGCAGGGAAATGTCCCCCAATTTTTTTTACTCAGGCATTAGATCAATGCTTCCTCAATCATGACACGATGATGAATCATTGATCGTCTTGTCATCCTATATCAGCCAAACAATTGTCCCTGTCCTGGCCTTGAGGTATAGGTGTAATGATGATGTGGAGATGAGGATTAGTAATCACTTTGCTGAAATTAAGTAGATCTGCTGGTGATTTAAAAAAAACATAACAGATATCGACCTGTCACACTGTGCATTTTAAAACCTTATCTCAAACCAGAAAAAAACTAAGTAGGTATTATATTACTACCACGAGGCCCGTTATGGTCTCCCTCAGGTAGCTAGGGCAATTAGTAATTGATAACTGTGGTTTGTATCTGCAGAGAACAACAAAAGCAAGATTCAGCCCATTATGAGTTCATTTAAAAGGCAGAAGCATCAGCAGTGAGCAAAACTGGGACAGAATACACATAATAGGTTCCCAGAAAAGAATGGGAAAATAATAGTAAACTAGATTGTTCTTATGCTTTAGACTGTGTCCTAACCCAAAAAGTGCTCATTAAATTTCCACTAATAATATCTGGGTATGATCCAAGTGGCATAATATCAATTTTGAACCATCTGCTGGTTTTAATTACTCCTAACATTAAGTATTTTAGGATGATTAAACTGCTTTTCCCTCTTACTCTGTTTGGTGCTGTGTGATTTCTACTGTTTATTTTTCCTGACACCCTTACTTGACAGAAGTCAAGAAAACATGAGTACTTTTAGTGAAACTGGTAAAACAAAAGCTACGAATCAAAAACACGTGTTTACTGACTGCGATGTCGTCAAGCAGTGAGGGAAACTACCCCCACCTACAAAGTCTCACCCCAAGTCGCCAAAATCCCACCTGAGAGTGTGTGTAGATGAAAACAATAACTGAGGAACTCCCCCTGGATTTGTTGAAACACACAAAAAGACTAGAAAAAAGCACTAGGTGTGTTAGCCTGAGTCACACATCTGTCAAATCTCAGGCAAAGAGTGAGGGGGGGTGAGGGTCGACAGGCGGGGAAAGAGGAAGCTGTGCTGGAACATTGTGGTTGTGTGGGCAACATGCAAGGTAAATACCAGCCCTCACTATGTCCTTTTCTTAAGCTGGATGTACTTTAGCGGTCAAGGTTACCCCCACATGGGAATATGTCACTCCATGAACCTTTGGTGCTCCCGTAAGTACTCCACTTTCACAGCCAGCACCTGCTCCATGACCTCCTCTTGTACAGGGAGTAACACAGTATGGCTCAGGCTCGATAGGGAGGACTCCAGCATGCATATCTGCAGAGCCTCTTCCTGGCCCCCACAAAGTACAGACAAATGTGTGATAAACTACATTTAGGCCTACATGAAATCCAGGATGGGTCTTATTAATATTTACAATTTGCAAGTTGCATGAGCAGCAGCAGGAGAAGCATGTTAGGACAATTATACATGACATTAAATCCCATTAGTGTGCTGTAATGTAGGGGATGGGAGAGTGTGTTTAAATAAGTTAGTATATGTATTTGTATATTCTGTCCCTTGTGGTCCAATACGTTGAGAGTTTATACTTCGACTTCAGCCGATGACTTTAAAAGCAATCAGAAAAATCTCAACAAACAGCAGAAAGGGCTTTTTATAGCATAACTCTATAGCTGAAAGATTTAGTTTAAAAATCTGCAACCATTTTTGGTTTTCGTTTGTTTTAGCTCAAATGCAAAACATTTGCTGCTTCCAGCTGCTAAAATGTGAGGATAGTAAACAAATGTCTCTGGGGTTTGGACTGTTGGTTGGTCAAAATAAGACATGTGAAAACATCACTCTGGGGTCTGGAAAACTGAGCAGGGCTTGTTCCCAGTTTCACTTTGACATCCTTGGGTCTAAATGATTTATAAATAGTGAAAACAACTGTTAGTGTCTGTGCTAGAAGAATAAATCACAGCAAGCTTTGCAATTCTAACATTTTAACATCTGGAAGTACAAAACTGTAAATGTCACAGTAGATGAAGGCGTCAGGGGAAAAGGTCACATGTTGCTCTTTAAATCAGGGTAGATTTATCCTCAGGTGACCAAGAGAGTGTTCAGTGCCTGTCATATTTTAGAGTTAAAGGCATTTAGGAGTAAGTCATTGTTTAGACATTGGGTCTGGAAACAAAGACAATAATTTACCTATCCTTCACACAGACACATACATACACACAAACACACACACACACACACACAAACAGAGAAAACTCAAAACACCTGAACAAACAGTCCAGGTAAAATATCTATGGTAAAAAAAAATAAATAAATAAATAAATAAAAACATTGCTAGAAATCCATAATATTAATGCAAGTATACAAATCAGGACTGTACTAAATAATGAGTCTGAGTCAACAGATGGACTGAATTCTGCCTTTTTAGAAAACACTGAATGGCAGCAGAAGTAAAGATCTGATTCAAGCCTTCACTTCCATTCAGCACTGGACCTGTGCAGGTTGGAGTGAGGTCACACTATTCTGCATATTGCTTTTCTCAGTTATCACCCTTCATTCGATTTACGTCACGATTAGTTTTGCAGTTGATTGTATGTAGACTAAGGACAAGTTACCCTGTAATGCTCCCGTATACTATTTGGGGTAAAGGTAAACTTAGTGTGGGTTTACAGGACTCAATTGCAAAAGACGTATAGTTATAGTTGTACTCTTTCACACCCCGAGACCACACACATGTATAAAAAAAATTCATTCATCATGTGGAAACTATATAAAAAAAGGAAAGACTGAAGAAGGGGAGGTGGAAGAGACAACACTCCAGGAATTACACACAGCCACACTGTGCTATGTTATTTCGGGTGAGAGGGATACAATTTCTATATCCAGATGAACTTTAACTATCACACGTTCATCTGATGGTCTGTGTTGCAAACTGTGGCAGGTTGGATTAGACTAGTCTGACTGGAGTTGTCTGCCTGTCACATGGGCTGTACAGCTACGATAAAAGCTTCTTCAAACACCTTTGGGCCCCCTGCCCAGCCCTGACCGACAGCTGAGGTAGGCCCCGGCTTTGAGTGACGACACTGGGGTCTGAAGTGCAGCCGCTTAATTTTTCCCAAATTGACTGTGAGTGTTGTCAAGAGTGAGAGCCAGCATCAGGCTCGACAGAGAGGATGCTGTCTGTCTTTCATTTACCGGCCTCAAGCAGAGACCGCAGAGGAGTGAGTTTAACTGCCATGCAGGCGGGTCGCCTCCTCCTGTCCTCCCTTGGAGAAAAATGACACTTTAAAAGAAAGGGTTTCTCAGTGTAGGGGAGCAGGGGAAGCAGAGAGTGTGTTTTCAAAGACACGTTGGCCTAGGCTTGTTATACAGCATCAGGGACTTGTAGGAGGGAACATGGTAAACACACAAGTCGTAAGAAGCAGATGAAGACAGGGGCGGCTGGATGTGTGTGGTTAGGATGGCAGGGGTGTGAATGTGTTGTCAGAGGGCCTCAACAGGTCATTGTAAACATGGGCTTTATAAATACAATTTGAGATTTGATTTGACATGTTGTCAAGACGGCCCTGCCCTTTTCTCTCTCTCTCTCTCTCTCTCTCTCTCTCTCTCCTCTCTCTCTCTCTCTCTCTCTCTCTCTCTCTCTCTCTCTTTGTCGCTCTCTCACACACACACACACACACAAGTATAAATAGCTCAGTGAAGCAAGTCAGAGATGTAGGAGACTGAACCCCTGTGTGTTGCTGTGGTAATTATGCCACTCAGTTTTGTTGTTAACATGAATATACTAAACAGTGCTTTTAGAACACATATACACACTAATTACACACATCCTTGTCATGCCCCTACATACGTTAAAGTGTTAACCGACACAAAGACCACAGAACAAGCCATCACGATTGGATTTGATTTGATCCAGAACTATAAACCCACCGCTGTGACAGCGACAATTATCATCCCCACAGCTGAGGCCCCCACCAGAATGGGTTTAGCATCTTATCTGACAATCAGGACATTGCTTTTCTTCGAATTTCTTATTGGCTTAGTGGATAAGCCTATTAAGGGTGACCCACAGAGCTGAAAGAGCTGAACATCATATTACATTTTCACTGCAGATTGAAAAGCACGTAAGTTTGCCTCCATTCTGACCAAACAGGGCTTCATACCAAATATTTACACACACAACATAACCACCAGCCCTGGAGATCTGGTATTAGTGCTTCTAGGTTAATCTCATTACATGTGGCCGTCCGCATGTTGACGTGAAGAGTTCAGTTTAGGTAAGACACTGATGCTGATTGATAATAGAGCCTATGGCCGGCCTGAGGCAGGATCTTCCAGCGGGGCAGGTGGAGCGAGGCTCGACCCAGTGAGATGATTCAGAGAGCCACGGGCCAGAGCCCTGAGGTTGACGGGCTGGCGTGGTTAGAGCTTTTCAAGGAAGTGTCTTTAAACCCAGGGGCTATACACCACTCAGTAGTCTCCGCAGCAATTACTCCTCAGCACCAGGACTAAGACCAAACACCACTGCCTTTTCCTCCCATGTTTTATGTGTGACTGATGAATGGGGACAGCTGTGAGCAGGTGGCAGGCTTTTACTTCTTTTCACATGGATGATCTGTAAAGAATACTGTCATGGCAGTGCAGCAGATATTCAACAAGACTGAATCCAAACTGTACGTATTCACATCGGCTGTGTGTGTATTTTTATGCACAATTTATGAAAATACAAACAATAAAAACTATAACATTGTTATAAATAGTACAAAGCCTGTTTTGTTGTGTGTTCCTGTCATGCTTTAATGGAGAGCATACGTGTGAGTCCAGTGTAGAGGACACAATAAATCCCTATAGGCCCATTACAGTACGCTGCCTTACAGTGAGCCAAGACAACAACACAACCTGAAAAAAACTAAATCTGCACTGTGCAAGTCTAATACTTTCCTCTTCACTTGTAAACCTTTTCTTATAAAAGCTCTCATTTCCTATGAGATATTCACAGCCTTCATCCGCTCCATATAAATATTTAGCTGTACTTTTCTGTATGGAGTTTTGTTCTTCAGGCCCTGAACTTTAACACATTCAATTTGAAATCAAGTTGATTCTGGAGTGCCAAGTCTCAGCTTGAACTTTCTACATGTGGTAAATATAGAAACAGAGTGACCAGAGTTTCAGGGTTAAACAATAATTGGTCAGATCAAATTAAAACAAACTAAATCTTATTTACAATTCTGTGAACAATCCTTTCCACAGCTCCTTCCTTCCTCACACTGATGCAAACATAGTCAATAAGGAAGAATGTAATGACTCATGAGTTGCCGTTGAAATCGCACTAAATTCGAAGCCATAACTATTACAAAAGTAGTAATGACCTTTTTGCTTTAGATTAGAGTGGTCTTTAGAGTGACTCCAGACCAAAAACACCACTGCACCCACATATCTGAGAAACAGACAGGGTCTGACTGACAGCCAGCCAGCAGCACAGACGGACCAACAGACAGTAGGGCAGGTGGTTGGACTTGGATTTAAGGGTGGGGCCGACCTGAGCCCTCCTCGCTTGTCCCCACACGCTCCTCGTCTCCCAACTCCCCCAGTGCCAGGGAGCAGATGGGCCTCGCAGCACGCCCCTCTGTTCACCAGAGCCATCGTACAAAGCCACACACACCACAGGCAACCTCTCCAACATCAGTGAGCAGACCAGAGCCTTACCACACAACACACACCGGTGCTAGAAACCTCCATGTTCTCTACAGTACTGCCAGACAGCAGCCATGTGAACCTCCAGGAATATTGAGTCCAGGTCAATAACAGCGTATTAATATCTAAATGGTATGATGATTTCCGATGGTTTCAAATCTGTTCACAGTTATCTCACGTGAAACCCATGAATAGGGAAAATACATCAAATGCTTTTCCATCACTGTTAGTAGATGTTTACTCTGGTGGAGTGTGTAGTTTTTACATTCCTTCCAAGCTTCTGAAAACAACTTTAAACTGCAGTCTGATGCAATGATTGTTTGACTGCTATATTCCTACAAGAGATCTAAAGTAACACGTTGTGTCTTTTGCAAGGAAATGCAATATATTCCCTGATATTCTATTCTATGTCTGTTTGACAAAGGTTCATATAACCACAAAACAATCCTGTATTAAATGCCATCTGTTTTTTGTTACTGTTGAGTTTTACAACCATGCACACAAGACCTCGAATACACAAAATATAACACTAAATTATTCTCCTTCACACCTACTGTATGCCAATAAATAAGATAGGACAGATAACTGTAGACAGTCTTTTATTAGTCCCACTATGGGGAAATAAACAATAGATGGAATAAATCAATCTGGTTCAGTAATTTAAAACAGACCGATGTATAAAAACTTGAAAATGATGGGAGTTATAGAGTCATATAACTTAAGGCTTGCTACTATACTGTCATCCATCTCCACTGAAGCTGTCTCTATCTAAGCCCTATTTTCACTGTGAAGCGATATGTCCTAAACATTTCTCTATTTTCCCCCTTGAGCTAACCATATCTCATAGTTCAGTACTTTGGGTCAGTGCCAGGGATCGAAAACATTTGCTAGGTTGGCTGGAGGAGGAGGAAAAGAGAGGGGGGGGGAAGAAAAATAACCTCTTGCTTTTTTTTATGACCAAATGCTCTTTCCCTCTTCCTCCCTCATTCAGATAAAGACTAAGCTAAAAAAAAAGTGCTGATAACAGAATACTCGCTCCAGACTGCAGCATTTCTGAATGTGAGAATTAAACCCTGAGACAAGACCTCTGACATTTTAACCGTAACCTTGTGGGAGGACAGTGCTTCACATTAATTTGTAGTAAAGCCAAAGAAAAGATAATAGTTGTCTTACATAACTCTGCCACTTGTTTCTCATCAGAGAGGACAAAAAGGGGCGGTGTAGGGCACAGATGATTATCTGTTCAATTATGCCCATGTCATGAAGCATGACAGATTGGGGCATTATAGAGCACCAAGGTCTATCGGCATCTTGTAGGGAACAGACAAATCTTCTTTTTTCAAATGGGAACCACCACAGTCTGAGCATCAGTTGCACTACAATACAACAATAATAGATTATCATGATCATCAGTAATATACTCTTTAAAATTTTTTCATAATTACCAAGAATAAGGCCATGTCTACACTACTATGTTTATTTCGTTTGAACTGATATTTCCCCTTCCCTTAAAAAAAACCTCTGCCCATGTGACCTTTGTTAAATAAAATATCTTCAGGCAAGAACACAAAAACAATGCAAAAGTTCAAACAAGCTTCCGGCGCTGAGGATTTCTGGTAATATATTGCAGTGATGCTAAATGCATCATCAAATGTAGAGAAACCGAACTGAGACAAACCAGTAGCCGCCATTGTGGTTGTTGTGTCTGTCACATGATCATTACACAAAGCTTCAGTGGGCATGCACTTAGTAAGTGATGATGTCATTGTTTTTCAAACATTCTGTTATATATGTATGAGTTTTTTTAAAGTCTGCACTTTGCAAGACATATGCAAAAATCTCTATTTTAGAGACAAAGCAATGTTTGAGTGTGGACGACCAAACAAAATACTTCTCGCCCAAAGCAGAGGAGAAGTTTGTTTTGCAATATATCGGTGAGGACAGGGGGTGAAGGTAATCATGCTAGTTTAGCTGTCACTAGTGACTAACTATGATGACATATTGTATGTGTGTCACCACCTGATGTGTGTGAGTAGGTGAGGGAGGTGACAAAGAGGGTAAGTGAGAACGTGTTGGGGATGTTTATATGCGCACCCCCACTCAGGGGATCAGGGTTGTTCTCCCATTGACAACAACCTAAACACTGTTCCTGACCAACATGCAACCACAGCCAACCACAACTACCTGCCAAAGTATCCAACACACACACACACACACACACACACACACACACACACACACACACACACACTCACACTCACACACACACACACACACACACACACACACACACACAATTAACAGCACAAAGCATATTTGAATAAAAGGTGCAGATGCTTTTGTTATTATTGATGCATTATTAATCTGTAAGCATGAACTACATGCCTCTTTGCAACCTGCCCTGTAACTGTAGCCATCGCACCAGTAGAAGATAACCTTGAAACTGGCAGGTAGCACCATCTGTCCATTAGTCAGTGCAGGGACAGACATAACATGCAGGCGGTAGTGGTGACCTTCTCGACAGAGGGCTGCTGCAAAAGCTTCAGGCTACTGTTCGCTGCATTCCCACGGCCGCTGTATATTCTCTGTGAAGTGACATGTTATAAATAGGAATCTTTAAAAGCAGTTGGGACATCAGTCCTCATAACTAATGACCACAGGCTGAGGGATCTTCTATTCAGCAGCCGTGAACAGCCACAACAGGAACAAAGATACAACTACTTAACTGCATGATGTGATAAATATTGCCAAACAAAACTTTTTTAAATAATTTATTCGAGTATGATCCATAGATTTAGAGCAGATTTTTAACAAAAAGTCTCTAAACAACAAACATATATTCAGCCAAATTTAGAAAAAACAAGATACAAAATAATCTAATTGGGTAGTTGTTGTGCTACTACCTATACATTTGTGACTCACATCCCAAAGGCTAAAAAAGAATCAAGAAAGACCACCACACATACTGCTCAGATAAAACCCCTGTGGATTCAACAGTGAATATTTAAGCGGATGGTGTGCCTGTGCCTTTGTGTTTCCCTACTGCCCCTGCTGTGACCCACACAAATATGTCCTTCAGTGTGCAGCTCAAGAAGACAGAAGCTCTATCGGAGAAAAAGGCTGCGCAGAACCTCAGAGCTGTGGACGTGTTTGTAAAAACTCTCGGTACTGCTGTTAGAAATAGTCCTTGCTGGTGGAGATACACCACTGCATCAGTGTACCATAAATATTTATTAGTGGCCTTGTCACCTTGCGACAGACAAAAATATACCGCAGACATACGCTGATATACACTCACATACCCTTGAAGCTGTGTTTCACACTGACAACTAGCTTTTTGAAATTTGTGAGGTCATTTCAATGCATTGACATTTAGCTGAAACTGGTGCCTTTACAACCACAGAGCAGGATTGGGAAAGATGTGATCAGGTTTCTTTTAGTTGATACAACTTTTGTTCCAACTATGTTTTGACTTAAACCATCTGTAGAAAAATTCCAAAACATTATCTGTTTAGCGAAGATCACAAATCATGATCTCATCTTCTCAGTTGCTTAAATTCTTACTTAATGAAATACAGAAATGTCATCCAGATGAATATTTCTATGTGTTTTTTTGTCTGTACTATGCTTTCCCTTTATGCTTGTTTGTAATTACAATAATACAGCATCTACATTAAGCGTGACCATGTATCAAAACTTTAGAGAATACATGAAAATGTTAGAGTGACTCACTCCTAAAAGCCCAAAGTGGGACCAAGAGCTTTCATCCCACCAACATAAAAGCTGTAAACCATTATGTTAGTTACCATGTTAGTTACTGCAAATGCCAGTACAGAGACAAAATGCAAACTTAACGCATCATATAACACGTATGTAAATCTAATGAAACTCTGAGATAATTTCTCATTCAAGTAAATAGGCAAGAAACAGCCACATATGGAGCATCCAGCTCGAGGGGTTCACTTCATTTCTCAATATGCGATAGAAGGATAAGAAATGCTGAACTCACCACTGAGTGCTTCTTGTTCAGGTGTTTCTTCTTCCTCTTGCCTTGTGTGTGTGCCAGGCGGGGGTTGTTCTCCTGGTCTGAAAGCTTGTGGTGATGGCGATTGCTCTTGCAGGTCTCCAGGCTCCGGCCGTTGGGGACCCTGGCAGGCTTTCTCTTATGCAGGGGCCCAGCCTGGGTGTCACTACACTCCTGGGGCTTCAGGGTCATGTTTTTCTAAAGAGGAAAAAGCACATGAGAAAGTTTTGATTAGAACCAAAACAAACACTTGGAGACATTCAAGGACTCTGCAACCATACAATCGATAATCAAATAATGTCTTCAATGAGTGTCAATACCTGAGAAAAGCTGACCATGAACAAGCTCAGGGGTTGGAAAATAATTGCAAATAGACTAGCAAGATACAGACTGGTAACACAAGATATTCTTTGTCAAAAATGAGAGTGAAATGAGACCACAGCCGGATTTCAAAACAGTGAGGATGTAATTACCTGGTCTTTGACCAGTATGGCATCAGAATGCCACAAACCAGTTTGAATTATTGATTTAACGCTGGTAGATACAAAACATTTTTTAAATATCTTTTAAAAATGAAAAGCAGTAGCATTCATTTAATCAGCTTTCTGCAAAAGGTCATTGAGGAAAATGTTATTCAGTTAACAAATAACCTGATGGTCCTTACTGCACAATAAAATAAACTGAGAAATCTCTTATATATCTCAGATCTTATCTGGATAACAGCCCTCACCTGAATGAGGAGGCTGCTGAAAGATAACAGATGTTATGGTACTAAAAGGGTTCCTGAGGTTGAACAGTGTCAAGTATTCATTCTTGTCTTTTACAGTGCTATTAAGCAGTGTATAATAAATCTTTCAGATGCTCAGAATGAATGAACAATTCAGTAATTCATCCTTTAAGGCCGATACGCCTCCACTTTTTTCGAAATGTATGTATTTGGTCAGGTATCAAGGGCAACGTTTTATCCAAGCAACCCCGGGCAATTTGGAGAGAAGCTTTAGTGTTGAGTGTTGCAGCACACTGCTGAATAAATCCCAAGGCAAGATCATCTAATGGATCTGGGGGTCGAGAGGGTCAAGTGACTCAGAAGTCTGATACAGGTAAGATACATTCTCAGCTGTCTGGGAGGTTGATATATTTACAAAAAGATAGTGCCTGACATGGAACATTAAAAATATCAACCATTGAAGACATATATTCATTAAGCGATTTAAGGATTATTGGCAATAAATAACGTCAAGATTGATCAAGCTCTGACACTCACACTAGTGTTATCACTGACATCAGAAAGCATGGACAGAACCTTGGTGATCCTCTAGGTTTAACAGCTTTTGTTTCAGGCAGCCTAACCGTATAATGTGCTTGTAAAAATGACACCTGATGACAAAGTCTCCAGTGGCAGAATTGATGAGTAAGGAATTCAAGCAAGAATTGGTGAAATGTGAAGAAATGGCAGAGAGACCTACAAGATAGGCTTCAGGGTGGTTGAATGTTATATGTAAAATTGGGGTCACCAGGGATCTGAGGTGTATTCAATTTGCAGATAGCTGAAGTGACCCAAACGGCCAGCAACAGTAAAGATATACTCTTCCTACTGGACTTTAAACTGTGTAGATGAATAATAAAGCCGTAAGGATATCACTGGTCCCTTGTCCAGTGTATTATTAATTCTACAGGTTATGTCTTGAGCCCTAGAAACAGGAAATCAGTAATTTCATCCTCTTTAACCTGACTCTCCAATTTGTGATTTTCTCAGAGCTTTCTCACACAAACTGTTGTCACCCTAAACGCAGGACTTTTACTTGTAGTAGAGTAAATTTACTTCATGGTATTGCTAATTTAACTTAAGTAAAATACCTGATCACGCCGTCTGCATCCAGCCACATTTTTGATATTTCTATCTACATTACAATACATTAAATTTAGCTGACGCTTTTATCCAAAGCGACTTACAACAAGTGCATTCAACCATGAGGGTACAAACCCAGACGTCCAACCAAAACAGAAAGTGATACACACTTCAAAACTTCCAAAACAAACAAACAAACAAACAAAAAAGGTATGTACCGAACCGTAGATATAGAGAACTGTTACAGCCCACAAAAACCACTGTGTGCCTCAGAGCTGGAGTGCAGTACATGATAGGAATAACGTCTACACAGTTTTCCATAATAATAGTAGTAATAATAATAACAGAGAAGAAAATCCACCATATCTCAAGCACCAGAGGGTTTGTCGTTGATGGACCACCTTGAAGCGACCTCAGTGTGCCTGTCGAGAATGACTTTACCAGAGCTACAGATATGCGCTGCTGTCAGGAGGATGGGTTTAATGAGTGTGCAACTGACACTGACTCACCAAACCATTTCTAAAGGTCCCCATTCACGTAGGGAAAAAACAAGCACATGCATCAACTAATCTCATTTGCCTTTTCCGCACACGCTCATCCCAGGCAAATAATGCAACATGACATGCATTGTCAGTGCACAGAATAAGTGACAAAGTTATGATGGGGCTGAGAGAGGTTCCATTGTGTCTGCCTCCCCGCGTGCCTCTAAGCCTCCAAACCAACTGATTGCCCGGAATAAATCATGCACAATATATTTCGTCTGCTCACTGAACAATAGCAGGAAAAATTCCTCATTTTAGCACCTGACGAAACGGAAAGGCAAGACATTTATCAATATGGCTCACTCTCTTCTGGCTTTCATTACCTTGGCATTTAGTAGAAATGCCTGTCTGTTGTTCCATTGACAGGTGTTATCTGGCATACTTACTTTTGTAACTCGTTTTATTTTCACAAAGATCGTGCTTGTATCACATCGAAGAACATGATACTTTCAAATGTTCAGACAGTTTGAAATCAACATAAATGTTATGTTTCAGACAAAACTGATTTACTGACTTAAGGTTAACTTCACATATTAGATTGGGCTGAAGTATCTCTCCTTCAGAACGCAGTGTTGGGAGGCAGGGCTATGCTGACGTGGTGGATTAGGGGTTAAGCTTCAACATAGTTTAGAAAATAAGCACATCTTTCCAGATTCCCACTCATGAGGGGTCGCTGGTTGCGGGGGCTGCCCACCTTTGAGTAGAAGGTGATCGCTTTTTAAAAATATATAAATAAATGTCATGACGTAAATAAATCTTTAATGGTTGACTCTACATAAGCATTGATCCTAAAATGTTTATGGGTGTAGATTTTTACATTTGTCAATACATGTGATATTTAAACCAGCTTTAATGTATTTCATCAAAGAATAATCATAATTTAGTTTCCAGCTCAAAAAAACACATGTAAGTGTAAAGTGTCTTCTTAACTTAAAGACCCACTACACCAAAACATGTTTAGGTTATTGTAACTTCACTTAGATGTTTGATCTTCAGTGTGCAGCATGCTGTTTGTGCAGAGTTTATAATGACAATGCTCTTTTCATCTGTGGAGGGTGTCAAGTTTGTCTGTGCTCACCTTACAACTACATCATGAATAATCTGTACAGCTACTTGCACAATGAGGGAGAGACTGAATGAAACAATGGGAAACTCTGCTTGCCAAACACATGAATGCTCTTCAAAAAATAACACATTTGTCTTCTGTGTTTTTAAACTCTTTGAGTGGTAAAAAAAAATGCTAACTTTGAGGTGAATTAATCAGTACAATTGCACAATAACTTCATTTAGTTCTTTCTTGGGATATATTTGAAACTGCTTTTGTCTGAGTCCTTTAGACAACCATCACCTTGTTTCATTCTTTATAGAGCGTTTTATTTGATCTGAAACATTTTGTACTCATTGTCTAATCATTTTGCTTTGTCTTGTGCTTGAATACCACCCTGGAAAATCTCCCTTACCTCCCAGTTCATGTGCCGAGCACTCTGTACTTATAAGCCTCAGTCTTTAACAGAGATCCTGCTCAAACACTGTTAAAGGGACCCCGGAATGCTCGCTGTGATTGTCTACACTGAACCAAAGAAAAGATATAATACAGCCACCCCTGTGTGTGAGTTCAGATAGAGTGACGATGTTGAAGAATCAGAGGTGTAATGCAACACAACATCAGCTATAGGGGAGCTGCATGGCTATTAAGCCATGACAGCTCCCCTATATAAACAGATGCTGATCCAGCTCTGTGCGTACATACGCTAGCAGCTTAATCCTGGAACAGCAATGCCACCCGCATTTTGTTTGAAACTTTAATCAGAACAGAGAATAACAGAACAATATTTATGTGTCTACTGTAGAAGCGGGACCTTCTCTATAGTCTCTTGCAGCCTTTTGGCAGTAGAGTCACATAACAGGTGAGCCAGAGAGAGGCTGTCTTACTCAAAGAGTTGAATTGACAAAAACTGAACTTTCTGCAGAAGAAAATAGAGAGAAGGACGGATGAGAGCAGAAAACAGGAAAAGAGTGATGATGACAGACTTAGAAGAAGAGGGAGGAACACTCCATCATACCAGGTGTTCATGAATACGGTTCTACGTGATGTTACTGCATGTTACTGTGATGTTACTGCATTCAGCACCAGGCTCTCTCTCTCACACACACACACACACAGGCACACACAAATCTCTACAGTGTTCAGACAGACTGAACAATAATTGGAGATCTAATGGATGCTAATAAAGACGGTAGAATCTCTCCTTGCGGGCTACTCTAGGACAACAGCCTATATTAGCTTCATCCACTTAGTTAGGTTGAACAGTGAATTGTCATTCTTTAGAGAGTCCTCGATCTGATAATCACTTTTTCAGTAGGTGTGAAAAAGCCTTAAGTGTCTGCTGTGACAAATTGCAGGGTAATCCACTGCTGCTGTTTCTGGTGATGTAGCCAATTACAGTGGAAATTTCAAACCAAGGTGAGACAGTCATTCAGTCGGTGCCTTCTGCAAACCTTTGGACCTTGTAAGGGGCATTATGAGAGTGATCATAAGATACTGAATATGTACATGACTTTATAATAACATTTTGATTTATAATTAGAGCGATACACTTTGCATTTAACAAAAATCTAATTAAAACTTTTTAACCTTCTGTAAATTTGTATGTGGTATTTCATACTGTATGTTCCCTTTAAATATCTGAACACCAATTTCTTCATCATTATTCTTTTAATAGACAACACTAGACACATCTATTATTGTGATTATCCTCAGAGCTCTTTTGTTTGTACAAGCAATTGTGCCTTGAGGGAAAACACTGATTCTTTATTTTAATTAGAAATGGTGACTGTAGAGGACTGTAAATTACATGGACATATTATTGTGCATGTGACTCAGGGAAGAGGATATTTAGGGATGTTGATGACAGTGGAAACAAATAAAGTGAGCATTTAAAATCTCTTAATAAGAAAACTAAAATTGGCGCATTTCGGTTTAATGCCTCAGCCAAACCAGTGCAGTCTCCGTAAACATATATGCTGACCACTGAAAGTTCCCTAAAGCAACCTTGAGATATCACATTCAAGAGGCAAACAACATGTTTTTTGAGGCCACTGTGACCTTTGACCACAGAAATCGAAATCATTTAATCAGTGAGTACTGTACCAGATTTAATGAAAAATGGGCAGTCCTAATATATCACATTCATAGGAACGTGAAGTCACTGTGACCTTGACTTTCAACCACCAAAATCAAATCAGTTCATTTTTTTTTCTAAATTAATGTTTGGACCAAATTCCACGAAATTCTTGATCTTGAGATATCACGTTCATGAAAAACAGACACATACTTTGTGACCACTGTGACCTTGACCTTCGACCTAGGCTTCCAAAATGTGAAAGAATTCCTTGACGATGTTCTAAAGATATCACCTTCACAAGGCAAAAATTGTGTTTTGTGAGTTCCCTGTGACCTTGATCATCAAATCAACCTTGAGTCCAAGTAAATATTTGTACCAAATTTGAGGAAATCCCTTCAAGGCATTCTGGAGATATCGCGTTCACGAGAATGGACGGATGGACGGACAACCAGAAAGCATAATACCTCCGGCCAGTGGTTGTCACCGGCACAGAGGTTTTAAAAAAAATCCATTTAGTCTGAAATCATATTTTGTTTATATTGTGGTTGCTGCTCTAGTCACCTTTACCCAAGTTAGATGGTATTGAGGGACACACCAATGTTATAACAGTCCTACTACTATTTTTTCATGGACATAATTCCCATGCTGGACACTATTGCAGACAGTGTAAAGTCTCAGTATGGGATTTGATATAAAAGGCTAACCCTATTTTTACAAACATTTTACAAAGATGAATTACATTAGTGTGTTATGATAAAAAAAAACTACTGTATCACTGTCAGCTTATGTTCCAGTTGGAATTCTACTCAATATTTTTCAAGATTATGCCGGAATAAAAACGCAGCACTGAGGTCAGATATGGAGGAGTACTGTTTGACCAACCGTAGCAGAAACTTGTGAAGAATTACTGAAATGAAGTACCACTACTTTATGGATTAAAACAACTAGTAAGATAAAGATAAATCCAATTTCAACTTGTAGCAAAACAGAGCAATTCTGAAAAAATTACTTTCTTTCTCTTTTTCTTTGTAGAAAAGACGAAGCAACAGCAAGAGCAACTTGTATCTTCCTACAGAGCTGTGTTAAAGTGGCTCAAGCTTTGTGTTGGCCTCCACAATACAACAAACCAACCCGGAAAACAAGCTGCCTGATGTGACTGTGGAAAACAACGTTGAAAAAACACAAAAACACTCTTGAATTGAGTCCATGTCAGGAATTTAACAGTCCCTCAAACACATGAATATACATGTGCACTTCAGCACTGGTATTTTCTCTGAGCGTTTTGTTTATAGAACTCAAGTTAAGTGTTTCCTCCTCAAGCAAGCAGGAGAAAAAGACAGAAACACCAGCTCTTGAATATAGAACATCAATTTAAGAAAGGCAGAAGTTAGAATCTCACAAAACAGAACTGTTGTATCACTTTGAGTTGGTTAAAAAAAAAGAGAATAATTCATGTAGAATTTTCACCAGATTTGGGATAATCTATTATTGGTCAATTTTAAACAGTACAGTTCATGAAGAATTAAAGGTGACCACAAAACCGAAACATGCTGAGAACTAACAAATCCCTCCAGCTGCATTAATAACCAGATTTTCTAAGTCAGTGAAAGAGCATTTGAGGAAATGACTTCATGCTTGTAAATTTGAACGATTGATATTAATTCCAGCTTGTTTGAAGCTATTGTAAATGTATAACTGTTAAATTGTGATTTTAGAAAGGTTAACTCTTGGGAAGTTTCTTTGCCTGTGCTGCATAAACACAATGAAGCTGAAGCACTAACAGCCAAAAATAATGTGTGTAACACAAAAACCATCACTGATTTTCAGGAGTTCTCATGAAGTTAGGATTTATAATACAAATACAAAAGTACAAAATAAATACTTTTGGGGGTTTTTATGAAAAAATAAAACAATTACTCTTTCAGCTGTACCATTAGGAACACTAGTGTAAAAACACTTCAAATAAGGAAGTTTTAAATCATTACAATTTAATTGTGAGCCACAGACTGTATAAAGACAATTGACATGACAGTTCCCAAAAGTACAGCCAAAACAAGCAGTTCACCTCGTGGGGGTTGGCTGCCGATGGGTCAATACATGGACCAAACTAGGGTTGGTAATGAATAATCGATATTCGAATATTGGTTCATAAGAATTATTCGAATTAAAATCCAAGCCTAATGAATAGTTCTAGTCCCGCACATTATCAGAAAAACATCTTCCGGTATCTTGCGCGATCGCGACTTCTTACAGCAGATGTGTGTAACTGGTGCTTAATCCCCGTCAGATATCTTAACGGACTATTAGTTCAGGTCAGTGATGTGTACATCTAAAGAAAATATGTATTCACTCTAACCGCCCCATCCTTTCCCGTAAACTCACAGACCAGGGTTCCTAAACTGAAAAATAATCACATTTATTAATTGTATATATGTATATTTATTTATCATTCAGATAATGGAACATATATTTTCACAGTGAGCCTCTTTAACGCAATTCAATTCAAGCAACAAAATCGAACTTCAGTACATATTCGAATTTAGTATCAGAGAACAGAGACTAACCAAATATAACTTCCACACGTCATTTAAGTGCACTGCACCACGGTGGGCATGAAGTCATGCCTTAGCGAATAATCGATTAATTGTTCAATAACGTTACGAATATTCGAACATGAAAACTCCTGTAAAGTCCCATCCCTAGACCAAACCAAAACGTCAAAGCTCAAATCAAATGTTTCAACTTATGGTTCCTGTCATATCAAGTAGTAACACTGATGTTCATGTTGTCTGACAAGTTTGGTATATACGTCGTGATTGAAGACTGAAACAGACTTGTGATTGGTCGAGTGATTGCATCAGCGGAACGTTGGTACCACAGCTATACTCCACCATCACTCAGATACTGCTGTGTTCCACAGGGCGGCATTATGCTGAATTGTTTTTGTACAAGCTAAGGCAGCATTGCAAAGGATGTTCTTTACAACACGGTCTCTAAATAAGGGGCTTTACTCAGAGATAATAGTGTCTCGCTTTGGCCAAGCCAGTAGGAGTGGCTTGCAGAGAATTCTCAAAATCCCCTCAACCATAAAACCATTAAACTAATGGAGGGTGAGAAAGTGAGAGTACTGCAGCGTCATGTGGAGAAGACAGATTTATCTCATAATGTCTAAAAACAATTCTAAACTATACATTACGAGACAGACTGTAAACACTAAGCAGGGAGCTATTTTCAGATCAGTTCTTCCTTCCTAAAACCATATTCCAACATTCAGTCTACCTCCTGCTGTGTTTCAGAATAGATGCCAGAGCTCACACAGAAATACAAACACATAAAAACACCTGCTGAGCATTTTCAGGTGTGGATTTGAGTTTTGTCTATTTCCCACTGGAGAGATGGGGGTAATAAAGCTTTTCAGGTAGGAAGTCAATTATTCCCCTGACAGATAAAACCAACCACAAGATGTGTTTTAGTGTTGTTTCTAACAGTAGTGGGGCCACACAAAGTATTTCCCACTTAAGCACGCACACAGACACACACAGAGACGCCTCACATAAAGACAGACAAAGACCACTAGCCAATTTCCTGACAATAATCTCATGTTGGCAGAGTGTTCACCCTGTTGGAGTCAGTCAGGTGCATGAAAACAGACAAGGGGACATCCTGTGTGTGACGATCCGATTTCCTGGTTGTGTCTGGCTATTCAACTAACACATATTTTCTTCCTGGGAATAGTAGATGGGCCCGAAGAGAGCTGGGTAATGGGAGATCTCAGCCACTGGGTTCCCTTTGTATCTTTTATTCTTATCAGGCATCCTGGGAGAGACAAAGCAACTGATTTGCCCAAATAAAACAAAGCAGAGTGGCCCAGACCTATTGTACAACAGACAGCCAATCAAATTGCTGCACTGTGGCCACAAAAATCTTAGAAAATTAAACATGTCCAGAGTGACATCATAGTGAGGAAAGATACTGTTGCGGAAAATGTCTTATAACATCTTACTAAGCACCATACTTTCATTTATCAAGTGTCATGTCCATGTTTGTGTGCACACATGTGTCTCCAGTATGCATCCTAACAGGAGGGGAATCAGGCGTTCTGCAGTGATGCCAGCAGAATACAAGATTTAATGAAAAGCAAACATATTCAGCATGAGCCACAAGAAACCAAAACATTTACCCTGATCAAATAAACATGAGGAACAGAGATACAACCTGTCAGCCTGGCTTTTTTTCATGGTAATCACAGAGTAAGCAGAGTGGCCCTTTATGGCTGCAGAAAGAAGTAAACCAACAGAGTTTGAGTTGCTCTGTTACTAAATGAGAGCAGCGTATTTATGTGAAACTTCATACACAGGCAACAGCTGGCAGGTCATCTGTTGTGCTGAGAAGAACGGGAATAAAAGGGTTTCGGGGGAAAGCACACAAAAGCCTGATAGCATGCACACTGGCCATGTGGTGACAACCTGAATAAGCAAATCATACTGTGAAACTAGATAAAGTGCAGACGGTCCTGATCAAATGATGAAAACAACACGGAAGAAAACAATGGGCTGAAAATGATCCCAACCCGAGCAGCATTGTGGGAAGGATTCCAACCTTTGAAGCTGCCTTAAATAAATTACACTTAATTGCTGACAGATGTAAAGGCAAATCAACCATTAGCTCTACCAGGCAGAGGGATGGTTTACAGGGACTTGGTCAGATACTGGGTCAGAGCTGTTATTGAATTCTATCGCTCAGTATTTTTGAAGAAAATGTACTCTCTGCAGAATGAGCCTATTGATTTAGTGTTCTAACCAACAAATCAATCAAAAATCCTTTTCATGACTGGGCATATTGAGTTATTCATGATTAGCAATAACAATGCACCTCAATATATAAACATTTCAATTATTACCAACCATTTCGGGCGGCTGATTAAAAATAAATCAGTTGATATGAGCCTTTTACAGACATGTCAATATATGTCCTCATGTTTGCTTATATATAAGCTGTTATGACAACTTCATTTTACAGAATAAACAATGCAGATAGTTCATCCTTTAAGTTTTATGTTGACAAACAAATAAAATCTTCATTCCAGCTCTATATTTTTCTTCTTCTTCTTTTCATTTATAATAAATTTATGAAAAACTGTGAAATATCAATTAAATGAATATGTCATGAAGGTTTGATAACGACACCTTAGGAATCATTGCCAATTTCAGTTTTGGTGATGGCAACACATCAATTTTTACATAACTAACTAACAAATTACTTTATCAGCCTCTGTGTTGTTGGCTGGCACCATTATAAGCACACATCTCCCAGTGAGGGCGCCATGTCTGATGCATCACCAATGAAAATATATAAAAGAGTACAACAAATCCCAACTGGCCAATTTTCTTCCTACAATGTGCTCTGTCCAACTAACCATGTTCAAGAAATAAGCCTGCCGTGCCAGGTTCGCAAACCAGATTGAGAAGACAGCCAGGAGCACTGGCTCCCTCACATGTATGCCAAATGCACACAGCAGAGAGGAGATACTACTCACTACACTGCTTGTTTTCAGCTCACTACCAATCGACAAGCTCTCCACACAGTGACAGCAGAAACAGTCTGTGAGATGTGAAGCAGTGGAGATGGATTCTCTTGAAAACTCAGGCAAAGGCTTTAAAGAGGGAAGCCAAAGGTCTTAAGAGCGGGAAGGAAGATAACAAAGAGCTGAGAGCAGGAAACAAGTATGAATCAAGCATTCATGACCGAGTGAGGGGGCATGTAATGAAAGCTATAGTAGTAGTATACTGAGATAAATGGTACTTCTGTTACCTGGAGTGATTATGCTTTAAACAAGGGTCGAGATGTCGGGTCAGAGTCATCATGCTCGTCAGTAAAAGGAGAATTTGTACTATGAACTGCACTTTTGAGTGTTTAAATCTAAATGGGACTTTCAAAGGGCTTGATAACCTTGAACTGACATGAAACTCTTAAGTAAAGGTCCACTTATGTGCTTGTTACTGACAGATTTTGTCAGCAGGTGGAGATGCTCAGACATTACTCACAATTTTCTGAAAACACAAGATAAACTTTTTGTCAGGATAATGACAAATTACACAGCAGCTGAGTTTCATTTGAATGTCTGAGCAACTAGAGCCATTTGATCAATCTATAAAAAATGTAAGAAAGATTTATTTTCTTGAGTGCTGGGGAATCATAACAAAAACCAGGAGAGGCACAAAGCGTTCTTCATTGCCATGGACTCAGACCCAGGTAATAGCCTTGTTGAAGCATACTGAGAAGGTTTTTATTGCCAGAATGGGGCAATGACCAGGGTTTGGACTAGAGGTGGTCATCAGTATTTGTGTAGCTGGCTCAAAGGAAAGCGTTTTCACTGGCAGAATGAGAACAACCACTACACTGTGTCTGCTCGGCTGAAATAAAAAGCAGACAGCAACAGGGGCATGATAGTAAACAAAGAATGCACCATGAACATTTATTGCAGCAAATAAACAATGGTGAATTATTCTGCCTGTTGAAACGAACAGTATGGTGTCATTTAATCAACATTGAACAGAGCAGACCTCGTTTCAGTAAGCATTGCACTAGGTACACCTGACTTAAAACAATGCAGTCTGAGGCTGCATCCACACTGCTACATTTAGTTTGAAAACTAAAACAATCAATGTCCGCACAAGCATTCTGGCTCTGAATCAGTTTCCAGCCCTGTCCATACTAACACACCTGAAAAAGCATATGATGTGACCACAGTCGAAGAAAGCAAGGCTACGGACAAATAACATATTTTGTTCTACATATGTCAACAGGTGTGTTATTGTAAAATTTTGAAATTAACATCACAAAAGCTGGTACCCAAACACAAGAAGTTGAGTGTTGACAACATTGTTTCCAAAAATGTCAGTTTTTAAAACACAACCCTGGAGTTTTCAAACTAAACTTGGCTAACAGCATTTTCAAACTTGTTTCCGTTTCAGCAGCTCTAAAATAATGGGATAGACAAAATAAAAGAAATAAGAGGGTATTTAATGATACAACTCAAAAATCACCACAAATTGTACCTGCAAGATGAACCTAAAGCTGTACTGACATCTCTCTAAAGACGACATAACACAGTGTAACCTTGATGAATGAATAATTCATTATAAGACCTTTAGATTAGGCTTTTTAGACCGTTTTAGTTGGATGTACCTAATGTTAATTAAGTGTGTACCTAATAATAATAATAAGAAAAACTAAATGGTTTCAGAAACAACCACTTCACCTGCTTACATATAAAAGCTAATGTCATATACAGAATAGAAAACAGTCTAATAAAGGTGGGCAAAAGGGTTGATTTTCCTTTCTATCCTCTCTGGTGTTTACCCTGACTATTTGCCGTCCATTGCTCTTTAAAAAAACTGTGTTTATGTGAGCACTGGAGTCAGAATAACCACAGCAGTCTGAAAAACCGGCCTCTCCTGGGACTTGGGGAGAAGGGAAACAGAAATGCTTGATTTCGCTCAGGCTGTGGCCTTGCAGCAGCAGCTCTCACTCCCTCTTATTTCTCTCTTTTCCCCTCCACCTCTATGATTCATAGCAGTAAATTGACTCAGGGAGGGAGTGAACAGCAGGCGATGCTCAAGTCTTCCTGTCCTCAATGGGCTTCTCTCCTGCTCGCTGCCAAAACCAGAGCGCTTTCGGGAACTCAAGCAATGTTTCTTAGAAATAGAAACTTATAGCAGTTGGTTTAATTTGATGCTTTTTTTTATCCCTGCACTAAACTGGTGCTCAGTTAATAACGTCTGAACAAAGAGCCCCCCCTTCATGTGCTCTCCAGCCAGGAAGGGGCTGTTAGATTAGTCCAGCAGGTTTACACAATAGGCACCAGTCTTAACTAGCGTAACACTTGGGTCCTCATGCTCAGACGATTAACTCTACACATGATCACACCTCAGGTTACATTCAAACATTTGCTGTAATCCATAGAGAGCTGCTATTGAAAACTGAGCATGTGGGAACCCTGAGAGAGTCACCATGCTGAAAAACGAGCATGGTTAAAACCTACGGCTCCGCATTCCGTGCGATCATTCCTCCGCTCTCCAGACCAATGACGTGATGTTCCTTCTGGGACACCGGGGCTTCAGACAGAGCGGTGCAGGTTGCTTAGCAACTGGGTACAGAAAGAAGATCATTAAATTTCTCTGATGTTCACTCAGTCCTACGTTATGTATCGGAGAACTTGTTGCTCCAACCTGCAGTGAATACAAATCTTTCCTCAGATGAACTTGAGTGTCACAAAAGTGCAGCGCAGAACGTAGTGATGGTTCCTTGGGTTTTTGAAAACATTTTGGGGGCAAGGAGAGGGCAGCAAAACAACAAATTGTATGAATCTTTCATTTCACAGCAGTTCAAACATTTAATTTTACTTCCTGCAATTAGCTGTAGAGCACATGCCACACTTACAGTTGAGGCCATCTGAGGTGAAAATGTCTTTTTTACTATATCTCACTTCCTTCCAGGATGAAAATGGAGATATATGTATAACGATTATGATGGAAAACAGTTGACAACAAGTCATATCAATGGAGCATTATGTGTTTGTGCAATTGAGCTTTACTTCCACCTGTGTACAGACTGAGTCCAGACCGCTACTCATCAGAGAGTCCACACCTGGGCTATTTTTAGCACACGGACATTGAAGTTTACAGTGTAACAAGAGACCACAGACCTGACGCTCCAATGGTAATGAGAAGCCCAGTGAAAGCTCCCCGACTCCACAGCTAGACAAAGACAGTGCGAGAGAGAGAATGAGCCAGAAAACCCTTCCAGGACTCCTCAGCTATAGTTTCACTTTATGCATCTCTCATGAGTCAAGTGACATCCAAGGCACTTTTTGGCTCTAGAGCTGTTGCCATGCATCAAGAAAAGGCAATAATAGCAATACTTATTTACTATGACAGCTTACAAAACAAAAGGAAAACAAATGAGGACCATATAGATGGAGTTGACACAGTACATTGCTGAAAACCGCTTCTATTTGGACACAGGTCGGGTGAAAGATTTGTCAGCAGAGGTGATGCTGGAACCTTTAAGGGTTCAGGAATTCTTTTCTAGGAGCAACAAATTCTCAATTTTTGAGTCGGCAAATTATGTGTACAGACACACTTAAGCCCCATCTAAATTACAAAATGATTCAATTCAGCAAATCTGTCCACTTGACCGCCTAAATCTAGGAAAAAAATTTTCTTACAAATTAGTCCTGACTTGACCAACACGTCCCTTAACTACTAGGCAACCCAGTATAGGCTGGATGATGCATTAGCATTCAAATCAAAATGGTTGCTATGTGTTGGCAATCTGACAGAGCTATGGCGTCCGTGGCCGTGAGATAACTAAAAGAGCAAAGGGTAAGGGCTGGGATTTCAGATGCATTTTATAAATCTGTAAACGGGGTGAGCTGAGGCCAAATTGGGAATTAAGATCAGGATGCTGGGCTTAAAAAGATTTATACTGTAATTTCAGCCTTGTTTAAAATGTTGTGATCCTTCTCTCGCCAATCAATCCCCAATTTCATGACAGAATATCCACCATACAACATGCCTTCAGTATAGATGGATGAGCTGTACAAAGACTCGTTTCCAGGATATAACGATTTCTGTCCTGAATGAGGAGGATGTGTTTGGGGCCAATGAGAATTGGGAGATTATGAGGTCTGTATTCAGTGGGAGAATGATATTACAATGACACATTAGCATGTGTGCTACAGGCAGGAAGTCAGCTGATTCTACAGAGCTCTCCAGCTAAAGGGACAACATAGTGCTGATCCAAGGCTTAGAGACTAATTATTTGCATAAACATAAATAATGGTGTAGTATTTTTTAATATATATATATATATACATGCATGCACTCTTACAATTATGTGAACAGATTCTTAAAAAAAAACAACGCTTGACATTTGTTTATGTCTGGGTTTTGGATCCACAGACACTGGACTATAGCTCATGTCTGGCAATAAAACAACTGAGAGAACACATTAAGGGCACTTGAACTCAGTGACATTTGCCAGAAGCACTTTTCAATTCCCTTGATAAACCTTTCAGTTACTTTAATTAAACTCTATACTAGACTGGCTGCTTTAAAGTCTTTTACATGATCATCCTGTTGTATTCTTTAAGGCTTCCTCCATCTTTACTTAATCAACCATATGCAATATAATCCTGCAACACATCATAAATCTATCTATGTGAATGAGTAGTAGAGTATATGATGTACAGTAGATCAGTGGGTTCTGCCTGCCTGCTGAGTATGGTCTGCTGGGAAAACCCAGCATGATTTCTCGTGGTGCTCCTGATGGCTGAGAACGGCCCCGATATCAACATGTGTGAGTGAGAAAGACGGAGTGACAGCAGAGTACGGAGGGGCTGAGTGGCCTGGTGACAGCTCTACAGTACAACAACATGCAAAACACAATGATACAGATCTATAATGTTATCATGAAAAGTGTAGATGGTGCATGATGAAACTGTGACAGGACATTCAGAATTAGACCAAAGCCACACTGGCACAATACAGCATTTCCATCTCTTCTACCAGACTCTCTCTTGGCTCAAGTTCAATCCAGCTCTATATTATCATTGAAAACACCAAAGACCAAAATTCAAGTTAACTTTCCCCCCCTAGTGTTAGTAATAGATACACTTTTAGGTCACACTAAATACCCACAATAAAAAAAGTTTGTTTAAAATCCTCTTACATATTTTTTTTATATTGTGAAATATTTGCAGTAGCGGGCAGCTTCATACTATATAGTACCAGTATTTATTTGAGCATAAAGGACTAGTTTAAACAATACAGTGATTATACCAGAAACTTCACAAGGTAGTTGTAGTTAGATTAAAAGTTAATTTAAAGACCTTGAGGTGATGAGCAGTAGGCTGTCTCTCTCTCTCTCTCTCTCTCTCCTCTCTCTCTCTCTCTCTCTCTCTCTCTCTCTCTCTCTCTCACGCACGCACGCACGCGGCAGTTTTTCAATGCATTTGTGATGTGAACGTGATGCATCAGTAAAAAAAAACACAGAGAAACAAACTCCCCGACTGGCAATGGTAAAGGAGTCATGGGCCTTTTAGCGCATTTACCTTTGTCCAATAAACCAGAGTTTTTTAGCATTATGAGATAGAGGCATCAGTTTGACAATTTCACCAATTTCCCTCACCAGAATAATTCATGAATCTTGATGAAAAATCTGACAAACTAAGGGAGCTGATGTGTTTGTGGAATTTTGGACAGATTTATGAATATAAGAATATAGCCTGTTTGGCCTTGTCAGAGTTATGTGCTCTACTGAGTGCCTTTCTAGTTGATATTGTACTGCACATTAAGCTGTTTCTATTTTTTTGTACTGTGAGTGACCTACAAAAAGCAAAGTGAAAAGAAAAACCCACTGGCCCACAACATTTAATTACACAATTACCAGCATTTTATTGTTTAAATAAAGTTTAATCGATGACCATAAGGTCTTTGAAAATAGTTCAGCAGGATCACTGCACAGCAGCTGTTCACCAAGGCTTACAAGAGGGATAGGAATATAAAACGCATTCACACTATGCTTGCAAAATTACAATGGTGATCAAGCCTAACTGCTTGGTATTCACCACCTACTCTTTCTCGTCCAGCCCTACTCCCTCCAAAATGAATCCAAATAAATGAAACTTCCCAAGGTAACAAAAGTGATTATAAAGAGGACATCAGAAACAAATTGAGGTTGTTCATGTAAGGCAACATCTTTTGAGTTTTTAATCAGTGAACTCTAAATGTACATTCATCCGTTGAGTTTAATACTGCTCTTGATTCATCCCACTGTCATCATTACATACGATTAGAGTCAGAACATAAAGGTCTGTCCAGCTATTTCCCTTCTCTTGGAGGTTTAAGATAAATAAAGTTGTATATCAAAAGGCAGGTCACATAAGATTGTCTTAACCTTAGTGTGCAACTGACAAAAGATTCATCCAGGGGTGTTGAGCATCCGTCTACTTCTGCTAACACATTTCTAACTGACTCACTTTGAACTGACCTGACAGCAGCAGCTGTGCACTGTAATCACTTCAGTATTGTTTGTTAAAGAGGAACTTCTGGTTTTACATAAAGCAATCTGCCTCCTTGTGATGAGAATTACAACTCAAACTGTGTAAACTGTTCAATGTTGTCTTCAGTGGCTCTGAAAGCAGCTGCCAGCAGATGTCTTCAGCCATTCTGACAACAGTTTGTTGCCATGTTTGTTGGGATCTGTCAAAAATCTAGCAAGAGAAATGCAACAGATACAACACACACACACACACACACACACCCCCCCATCGGCCCAAAACAAAAGCTCATTCACTGCCTGACAGCTTCTAAATGCAGAAACTTCAGTGACTCGCTCACCAACTCCTGACTGACTATCGCCTCTGCTTCAGTGGTGTGTGTCTTCCCGGCTGAAGACTCCGGTCATGCACAGTGTTAACACAGACAGGTAAGAGGGCCAATGGTTGGTGGTGTTTTTCACAGAGAAATTCAACAAAGAAGACACAAAAGTGTTTGAGAAACAAATAACCAACCCTAACCTTTTATCATTATGATGTGAATGTGGCAAAATTAATAGTACCCATAAAGGGAATGTATCCCTGAGGGAGCCTGGATGGGACATGGATTTCCTCTTTTGGAGAAAAGCTACACAGTTGGACATTCTGTTTGCTCACTTTCCACTTCCTGACTCATTTAGGGAAACCTACATGTGACAACATTCTAACCCTAAAAGCAGGATAAGCTTATTCTCCATATGATGCCAAGCGTGAGAAACGGCATGAAGTGTTTTGAGAGATATGGGCCAAACATAAAGCATGTATATTCTGGTAAGACATCCCGAATATGATGTATCATGGTTTTACACAACATGAAATGAAGCATAAAATCAGTTTTTCACTCCTTGGGGTAATATTTAAAAACCTATTGTGCCTTCAAAGCTCATACAAAGCTGCTCTCAAGTCTTCCTTAGAGCTCGGTTTGCCCCCTCACTCTGACTTAAGCCCTCCTAAGGTTAGCAGATGTGAACATTAGTCAATAGTCTGTATAATTATGTTATCTCAGCCAGCCATTGTGCCCTAGGCCCTGGGGACTGCGTTCAGGCTGAGTCTTTTTTTTTCAGCAGCATGACAATCCAACAGAGTGCAACCACCGAAGCTCAAAATGCATCTGCCGAACATCTACTAATGGATTGACATGTCATGTGTCTTTCTTAGCAAAACAGACATATGTGGCAAATTATTGCTTAATCTATTCCATATTAGCATTCATTAAATGGAAATCAAAACACACTGATTTAATAAAAGGAGAAAAACTGAGCAACTGCCAAAGTACATGTGTTTTAACAGTCACGGACAACAGTTACCAAAGATTCTTTTAATAAGCATGAGAAAAATATTGTTATGACTAGTGGTGTAACGGTTCATGACTGAACCGAACATTTTTCGGTACAGGCCTTTTGCTTTGGTATGCACGTGTCCCGGATGAATGAAGCTAGTCCACGTGCGGAACTTATTTGTGTGCATGTGGGTCTCAGATTCCGAGGGACAACTTTTTTGCCTGCTCGTGGTCATAGCGACCGCAGACAAACAGGAGTGTGGAGACCCTCCGTTGTCATTTCGGTCTGCTGTGTGGGAACACTTAATTTTCACAGTCAACTGTAATGACGAGGACAAGTGGATCGTACAAATCAGACATTGCGCATCTACATTCGGATATGAAGCTGGTAGCACATTCACATGCCGACTTGTTTGGAGCTGCATCACCAGAGTGATGTCCCACTAACAAGTGGGACAAGGAAAAAACAAGTTCAGTTTAAACGCACCTCCCTGCGGCATTAAGGCTGTCCCATGCAAATAATTCAGACCATGTCACAGTTCTCTGTTGTTGAGAACACAGGGTTCAGACACACACTGAAAGTAATCGAGTTACCTCTGTAATCGTAACCTCTGTCCCTAGAGTGAGAGCGTTCTCCACAGCGGAGACTTGCAGGGCATCAGTGTACTAAGAAAAAGGAAAATGCATATATTTATTACATTGAAATTTATATATTACATAACAGTAGAGTTTAAATACAGTTAATTATGTACATGTTGCATATTACTGGATATTTTTTTGGCAATTTTTATTTATTTAAGAAAATGTTTATTTTGTAATTTTACTTTTGTAAATTTACTCAGGTAAGAAATTGACTGAGTCAGAGTTAACCAGGGTTGAATAAAAAACGACAACTCAGTACTGTTTTCTGTTCTTTGTTTCTACTCTACCGAAAACGTACCGGACCGTGACCTTAAAACAGAGCTGCGTAAAACACTAGATATGACCACACACCTCCACAAACCCCCCCTCCCTCTTTCCTTTACCATTAATGAGCTCAATCAGTTATTTTGACTAGGTTTGCCGAGTCAGGAATGTGTAGTGTATTTATATCTCCACTGACAATCTGAAAACGTCTAGAGATACAGTGATAGAGAGATGAAAAAATGACAAAAAGAACAAAGAGTGAGACAGCCCGGCAACGTTAGACTTAGAGGAACAATATCCTTTTTTTCTCTCAAGGCGATTTGAAGCTTAACATAGCATATAGTATCACAACTAAATAAAAAAACTCCACTTTTCTATTCATTTTGAAATAAAGTGACAATAAGGATCAGTGAGGATTAAAAATGCACTTCAGCTTATCTCTCACAGACCTATACAGACAAAGTGAGAGTTTATTGGATTGGTAATTGCCTTAGTGGCGACTTCTCATACCCCCATGGTCATACTGTGGAAGAACTCACATTCCTTAACCGTACTGTCATTTCAAATGTTTTAGTACATCACAGAGCGGACCACACAACATTCTCAAAGGGAACGTGAAACATCTGCTTAGTGACTGTCTGGAGCAAACAGCAGAAATTAAAAGAAAAAAGGCAACACACACGCTTTAATCTTCAGTGGTCTCAGATTGGCTTTATCCTTATCTTGAGTAGACCACAGAGAATTATTGTGGGGGGAGACCAGTACTCACAAACCACTCAAAGTGCTGCGTGCTCCCTCTGGCTCTACCATGCATGTCTGCGTGCTTGATTTAGCTCAAAGCACTAATGTTCACGAGAGGGAGCTTACAGGGTAAAGCGAGCTGAGCAGGGGCCAATGAAATGACGGCATTTACAGCATGAAAGAAACTGCTGGGAAATGCACTGCAGGCCTGAGAGAAGGGACACTGGCAGAAAATATGGGTTTTGCAATTTTTTATTTTTTTTACAAGCAATATCCTGTGGGATTTTCCTCTCCGTCTGCAGGGAAGAGGAATCGGGGGGGGCATTTTAAGGAGCTGTCACTCTGTGCCGTTTGCTCATTGGAGACTGTCTTGCAGCATCTCTCTGTGGTGGGATGTCCTGTGGGAGGATCGGCAGTGCGGCCAAAGGGCTCTGTGACCTCGCTGACAGCCCACTCTGCCCCCCCCACCTGCCTGTCAAGCGTCCCCGGGGTGACTGCTAAACAGAGATGACAGCTTTCACTGCCAGTGAGCTACAATGTGTCAGCCTTGGGATAAACCTGCCTCCACTACAGTCAGGTTATCAAATTATCAAAGCAAATGCATGCAGCTGATGGTGTCAGGGTTTCCTATCTGAGCATAACTAATGGCTTGTCTAGGGCGGTGATTCCCCCCCCCCATACGTCAGCCTGAAGACACAGCACTTTCCAGCACTGACACCGTGTCATGGTGAAATCCGTGCCACCTGTCACCTGTCAGACGCCCGTTGCACAGAGAAGTCACGGATAGTTTGTGTGTTGAGCGAGTGTGAGAGAGGAAAGGATGCAGTGAGAGGAGGAAACTGTCAAGGAAAGGTGAGAGATAAGTAAAAGCTAGGAGACAGGCCCAGGATAGTGTGTAAGAGGAAGATGGAGAAGCGGAGCCGTGGAGACAGGTGATCATCACTGCACTGTTTCAGGTCAACGAAGGCCTTCGGTGTGGAACCGAGCACACGCTGCTTCCTCTTGTTTCACGAAGCAGCACTTTGATAGCGATAGATTACGACAGCATAAAGGAGGTCAGAAAATAATGTGTTTTTGTTTTACACTACATTAACACAGATCTACAGAGAATGAACATTGTTTGTAACAAAAAGCAGACTAAGAAATATAATAGATGAGGGAAATAATTTACGTAAGAGAAAAAGTAAGTAAGTAGGGTGAACAGAATATATGTCTGAGAGGTAAACAGTGCTTCTGAAGACACTAGACATTTCTTGGAAGGAATGAGAGAAGCAACAGATGAAAGTGCAAACCGTGTCTGGATCACATCAACTGCTTGGCAAGTGCTGTTTTTTTTTGACTACACTGGTGAAAATATGTAAAGTGCCATGTCATATTTTCTGTCCAAAGATATGCAAATATCAAAGCAGCACAAAAGGTTTAAGAGCGAGTATCTTTTCCGGTTTCAGACGGACACAGATGTCATGTCCTCACCCTGCTCCGTGTGATTAAATGGCCAAACCACTTGCACCCATCTGAGTGCCCATGGGTATTTGTCTTAAAATAAAGTGGGCTCAGGTGCGGTTTTGGCACATTACTTTATCCTGAGGCAGTGGAAGGCAAAAGGCAAAAACCAAGTCTGAAGTCAATGGAACAGTATTTCTCTATTATTTTAGGGGCCCATTATCAGGAGAGCAAGACAAACTGCAGTTTAGTGCCGGGAACATCTGCCCTCTGCTTGTTACTCACAGATGGTATGTTTGCGTGCTCTCACGCTGTGCAGATCCCTTACCTCGGCACAGAACCGTTGGCAAGTGCATCATTATAATGCAATGTGCCGAGGTGCACCTGGTTCTAAAAGGGATGGGAGACGGTAGCTGATTTGTTTGTTTTTGCATGATGCCCAAAACAAACCCATGATTAATTAACAGACTAAGTGCAACCCTCTAGAATCATTCAACTGGTGAAGTAGCCTATTTTATTAAACCAGCAAAATACAGAGGGACAACCTGGAATTACAATGCAGACAGTTACAGATGTTGCCAGATCAAGATTCATGTTCCCCTGAGGATTACACCTACTAACTATAGTGATCACCAGACTTTTTTCTAGTGCCGCAAATAGGTTGACATTTTTGCTTTTTCATTCCCTTAACAACTACTGAGGAATTGCTATCAAATGTGGTACAGATATCCATTGTGCCCAATTAATCAGTGCTAATAAAAATCTCATCATCAACTGCATTAAGCAGAACTAAATACGAAAAACATGCATTATTGATTCCATGACTTTTTCATGAGCGCCAGCGTGAGTGAAATATCTTGACAACTATTGGAGTGCAAGGCCACAAAGTTTGGTAAACAACTTCCAACAGGATGAATTATAACCTCTGTCAAGGACACAGCGACACTCTTATGAGACGTATGAATCACCTCCTGCAGTGCAGACATTAAAATGGCCGCACGAGTCACAACTTCAAACACAATTCTCCGCCCACGGTGAGGATTGAGTAAACAACACCGAACATCACCAGTGTAGTAATTCAAATGAGTAAGTTGTCAGCCAGCATTTGTCAACACCATCACTTAAATGGCAGAACACAAAATCCATTTGTAAGTAAGCAGGCCAGAGAATTTACAGTAGCCGTTTTGAACATGGCCAGATGTTTGCTGCCGTAGCTCCGTCGACAGATGAATGATGGAGCCTTTCAAGCAGCACACCCACGCAGTACAGCGCTGTCATGTGAAGATCAGAGCTAGTGAAGGCACAATGAAGGCACAGAACACTGGAAAGGAGACAAACGGGATGAAGCTCGTTCCTGGAACACGCACAGACTTAAAAGCTGACTCGCTCGGTGTTTCATGAAAGAAAAAAAAAGAAGACGAAATGTTGTCCCTATATGTCAGACGTAGCACGATGCACACTAGTAGGTGGAGAAACACACACACTCTGTCATCTCTGTCCCAACTAAGGCTCTGCAGTTTCACAGTGTCTCGCACATTGAGTTCCCTTCTTGCGTGTGTTTTTGTGTACACATCTGTATTGCACAGTAAGATCGAGTGGAGCAATGGGTCTGACAAATCACACACAAACACACACAAACGCACGCTATCCCCATGGGTGACACTCATAGGTATATTCATTGCCTAGCCTCTAACCCTAACCTTAACGATCAACATTTATCTAAACCTAATTCTAGCCCTTAACCCTCAAAAGTCACCTCTTCTTGCAGGGACACATATTGTTGTCCCGATAGTTTCATGTGTTTTCAGGCGTCATGTTTAAATGGACCGCCTTGATGTGAGAGTGGCTGAATGAATGATTAAAGCTGGGGCATATCGCTTTTGTGTCCCGCATGAGCAAACACAAACCTTCATAAATGTCAGAAAAATTAGAATTGATTGTAAATATCCTTTTAAAAGAAAGGTCAATGGATAATACTAACCAGTGCCATTTCTACACCGCATCACTGGTATCCAAATTGTTTTTATCACCCATAAAACTGCACTTGAGAATCTATAAAATCTCCAATCAGTTCATTGCCACAGATTTCCACATTTTATATTACTTGAGTTAAGCCTGGAAGGGAAGGGTTATTGTTGGGGTCTTGTCTTATGTCCACTTTCCGAGACACAGTCTTAAAGGGCATCAAGGACACATTTGTACTCTGACTCTGCTGCAGTGTTCCTCTGTCCTCGCATTTGTACCCTTGGACCATCCTGAGGCCTCTGTGGTGTGTGGACAGATTATATGAGAGTTAGTTTTTTATCCTGGTGGAGACTTTAACTCCCCACTGATCCCTGCTATTGCTCACTAGTGCTGCCGACAACACTGACAGTAAAACCACTTACAAACACTTAGTGATACTTTCAACTGAGGCTGCACAACTTTTTAGATCAGTTATTGAAAAAAAGCTAATTCAAAAGCAGAACATGATGATGACAAATTTATCAGAAATAACTGATTATATGATTATGTTAATATATGTGTATCAACAAAAACACTTTAATGATTTTTTTAATGAAAAACTCAACCTTTTATTTACTCACAAATTAAACTTGTGGCAAATCCAGATTGTCTCGAACCTATCATAACCCTGTGTTGGGACTATTAAGAAACCATAGCATCCAGAGGAAACCTACAGAAGCTGGGAGAATATGCAGACTCCACTAAGGAGGCTAGAAGATACAGTTCACAGCCGATGACAGTACACAGAGTTCTTCTGTTGCGAGGAGAGGACAGCTCAAAATATACTTGTCAGAGAGAACTATAAAGAACTGCTGCAGAGCAGAACACCACTTGAAGTGATTAAAACAACAACAATCAATACTGAAACTACAAAAGCTGTGCAGTTCAAGTGGTACTTTTATTTTCTGAAGGGCCTTGACAGCAGAAAGCATTTCACTGGCGTCTGTGGCTAAAAATAGATGTGTGCTAACTGTAAAAATGTATTTAGTAGAACAAATACGAGACAGAGAAGTAGAGAATTCAGCCCAAGCAGCCTCTTTTATTTGATTTTCAACAAAAAGTTTGGCAAACACAGTGATGACACATTTGTGTGTGGCAAACCAATATTATCTGACAAATAGCATGAACAGCTTGTCAAAGGATAACGACCCTTCAATTGTTTCCGGTAAATTTATATATTTGTGGGGCCAAAATATCAACATCGACAGACACATATTGATTTTCTGTTTTATTTGACAATTTTTAATAGGTAGAATTATTTCCTGGCACAAAGCGCATTGATCCACTCAGCCTCTCAGCCCCTCTCTGTCATCCTCTCTATCTCTCACGAAGAACATTAACAACAGACTGTCTGAACAGCCGTCCCTCTCTGTGCACACTCCTCAATCACTAAATCACAACACGATCATGTTCCAGATGAAAGATTGTAGTTAATTTTTCCCCTGCAGAGAAGACAGCTGGCATAGCTGCTAGTCAACATCGACTGCTTTTGCAAGTGGATAACATTGATGTTAACTCTGGATGTTCTCTCAGTCATCCACATGAATATTGAAAAATATTTACAAAAGTGCTCGTCCTGAGGAGACACAAGGACAGTCTGGACCAGAAGTAAAACAGAGTCGCTTGAAGACTTAAGAGAACACTGAGCTGTGTTTAAACATTGACTGATTACATTGTCCAATTAAATGTTTGAAATCATTTCTACGGCAACAAGAGGGAGTCGGGAAGAACTATCTGTCGCTAATGAGGAGAGAGATGTGGGAGATGTGGAGGAGGAGAAAAAAAGCCAGCAAGGTCAGAACTAACAGGTGAGATGACTGAGGTGTTTATGTTCACTTATTTTCACTTTAATTGGGTGTTGTATTTGCAGAGGAGCACTTTATATATGATTTTAAACCTGGTGTACATCAAATACATTACATAATTTTGCCTAAATGGTTCCTAATAGCCCTTTATTTATTAGGAACAAACCATTTTTTATTAGAATATGTCAGCTATACGCATGTGCTTCTTTGAATAAAGTTAAGCGTTAAGCCATGATGTATTTCCATTGTTGATTTTATTTCAACATTTGATTTTCAACAGCTTTCTTCTCAACATTTTATTCGACATAAAATGCAAAAATGATAAGCTTCAAGTGAACCCGCCAACAGGTTTACACAAACCAAACTGTTCAGTCTTTCAAAGTCTCTCGTTCTTTTTGTAGAGCTAATGTTGATACAAAGTTTTGAAGCATTTGAAAATTGCTCCATTGCCAAAAGCGTATATTTCCTGCACAAAAAGGAAATGGCCACATAAGCTGGCAAAGACTGTGAATTTAACAAGTTTATGGATTGGGGAGCAGCCAACGCTAAGCTTGGCTGACAGACAGATTGAAGACAGAGGGAGAAATCAATCAGTGAATGTGCTGGCTCAACAATGCATCACTGATTCTACTGAAAAAAAAACCTTTCCAGAGGGAACGGAGAATGATGAAGAAGAGAGAATGGGGAGAGATGTAGCCAGCAGCCATTTTCATCTGTAATAATTTTGTGTGATGGACTCGTTGATGGCTTAAGGGAGGATTAACTGGAGAATCTCCCATCAGCTGAGCCCATTCAAACACAATGGCAGCCACAGAAAGCTCTCACATGGAGCAGTGGGTGGGAACGGCGACACAGACCGTGTCTCTACTTTCAGCGGGATCTATCTCATTACTTGTGTTTGTCTTGGAACGGAGCGCAATTTACATCCAGCCAGGCCCGTAAAATCACTTGAACCTGAACAGGGGAGTGTTCACCAGCCAGAGCTGGCAGAAACAAACACAATGGAGGACGTGTTAAAGGCGAGGAGTAACATCGGCAGCAGCTCTCAGACGGATAAAGCAGGAGAGCAAAGGCACACCTTCAGCAGCCTGGGATTTTCTTTTAAGTCTCCATGTTGTCTGCGGGTCTTAACCTTAGGGTCAGGACGATGGCGTTTGGTATGCTGATGGGCTCTCAAGCATTTGTGCTAATGCTCCCAAAAAGAAACACCACATTACACCAAAAACATGTACAACCAGATACAGAGAGAGATGACTCACCACCAGACCGCCCAAGGGCAGGTGCAGGGATCACGTTCACTCGCTATGTCCGCTAGCATATCTACCCTGTAGTGGACTTTTAGGCTTGAAAGCCGAGGGAGGCTAGTTGTAGCTCTAGCAGGATTTTCCATCTTTAAAGTAATTTTTTATTTTTGTTGAGACTGATTCAAAGTCAAACTGCCTGTGAAAACATTTAAGATAAGAAAATCTTGGTTACATGACATGGTTTAAAAGCAGACAACCATCTTGAATAAAGAGGTTTCTTACCATAGTGTTTGAGGTAGCAATAAGCTTAACATTCAGCATGTTGTTCCGTCTGTTTGTCATATTGATTTATTTTCTTTCTGTTGTTTTTCTTTACTTAAGGAAGTTGCCACAGAATTTGATTTTTAAATGTCCTCATTCTGTTCCCCCGGACTCTCAGACACTTGTTTCTCCAGCTGTTTACCAAAGCTTTGAGCAGTAATGAGAGTGGGATCTGTGATCGGAGAGATGCCACACTAATGAACCACTCCGCAGAGATTTGATTAGAATGGATGGAAGATGACTCCCTCGCATGGGACGTAAAGAGACAACTCCCAATCTGCTAATCAACGTGATAATGTTCCAGATCTGAACAGTCATTTCATCTTTACATAATCCCAGAATGGCAAGTTTACATTTCCACAGGTGCAGAAAGGAAATTATACAGTTATGAATCCAGAGGTGATGAAAATAGATGAAATGGTGACATGACTTCATGAGGGAAGAAAATGGGAACACTTCTCCATGGGAATCAGTGGGCATGGTTTATTACTGTCAATACTAACTATGTAAACATATCCTAGCTTAAAACATTTAATACATGGATTTGGATTTTCTAGCTTTATATGGTTACTTGTTCTGTTCAAATAAAATATTGGACTGTCCATTAGCCAGATGTGAATTCTCTAATTAAGTGATATTGCCCTTTTAATTCAACTAATCACTTCTGCAGCAACAATCCCTTCTCATTATCTGAGCTCAGCCCCTGATGAAGACAAATGGAGCCCCCCCCCCACAAATCCAGGAAGTCAGGTCTCATCAGCCTGCAGTGGAGAGGTGTCTGCCAAGGTAAACACAAACACTTGCCTTCACAGAACAACGTCTGCCATCCAGCAGGTCTGAGCTACCTCGCTACATTTGACACAACACACAAACCCAAGAAACTGGAACAAAGCATGAGGGACGATGTTGATTTTACACCAGCCTGTTTGTTCACAGCCTGTTTAGAGAAACGCAGCTGTCAGTGAAAACGGTACATTGTACCTTCTACATCATCATCATACATATACATCTCAGGCTTTGATCTTCTAAGAGCAATAGCTGTAAAGAAAAATGTTTTCTAAACTCATTACATTTTGCCTGACAGGCAGAGTTACTATCAAAGAAACCAGACATACAGCGGAAATAAAGCAGCAGAATCAGACTGTCGAGCTTTGGTAATTTTTTCCTCACCAACAAGCTGTTAAGGAAAGTAACACATTCCTGCTTATGAGTTGATCACAGCCAACAGTCTGAACACATGGTCAGGTTGACAAGACGCACAAACTGGCTTGGGAACATGTTGAAATGAAATGCAGATAAAGATGTAGGTCCCAGTTTGGACAAATAATTCAGTGATGGATGAATAGAGATAGTACAACAACTTCTGTGTTGTAATATTGGAGGCTGATAGATCATCTCTAATGATGATCTGGAATTTTTAATAATGTTCACAGAGTTCAGGAGAACAGCAATGATTTATAGTGAAATACAAATGTTAAGCCTATTAAATGTTTTTATTGATCTAATGTCTATTTGCTTCAGGCTGAGAAATTTAACTTTTTGTAAACATGGGTTATTCTGTAGGCTAACGTTATAGGGGGCCATATTTATTTTAAGTTAAAATTTTAATGGATTAAACCAATAATGAGATATATGCGCGAACAAGCACAAATATAAAGTCTCCTCCACCCCCTCACTAATTATCATGCCATATTTTCTGACTTGTCTCTATCACTGTAAGCAGAGTTGAGATCTGCTGAATCAAGCCGTCAGATGAGCAACTAGGACCTTGATTGATTCCCACTCAGCAAAAGCCGTCATCGACCGATCCCTCTCTCATCTCTGGATTCACTCCAGCTGTGCTTACATCCAGACTCTCATATTTGACACAGAGGGGTTTTCATTTCATGTTAACAGTGTGGACTCCAAGTAAAAAAGTAAAAAAAAACACAGGCACATTAGCTTGAATGCAATTTAACCGATTGAGAGGAAATTTGAACCCAGGTCAGTACAGCCTCATGTTCCAATAAAGAGCTCTTTGATTGTCCTACAAAGCAGAACATTGCACATCAAATCGCTGCTTTCACACAGTAGCCCTCTTCTAAAACAGCCATCACTGCACTCTGTGGGCTTTATCTTGTATCCGTATATGATATAGCAACGTGTTACTGGTCAGCCATAACCCACAGCAATGCTTCATCAACTGAATGTGTTGTGTGGCCCATGTGCATTGTTAGTGTCTGGAGGCCCAGTGGTATAAAGTGCATTATTTATGCTTTCCTGCTCTTTGTGGCTCTATGTATCCGAGATGAATGAAGAGGAAGATGAAACGCTCTGTTGTGACTGCCAGGGGTGAAGGGCTCCGGAATGAAAAATCCACCCTGGCTGCCCCCGTTTTCCCTCATAAGCACACGCACGTGCACACACTCCGCGTACACACAGACACACACTCACACGCATGTGCACGACAGCATGAGAGCTCCCCCCTTCATATCTCCCCCGTCCCTGGCCATCTCCGAGCCTATTTGAAGGTGACATGTAGGAGGAGATGGATGTGTGGTTTGCAGCCATTAAAATGTCCCCATGAGGCAAAAGAGCTGTTTGTGTCTTAAGAAGAGTTACAGAGCCCCGGGTGAGACAGAAACAGGAGACTCACGCCGCTGAGCTGTTTTCATCATAACAGGATGACCCTTTGTCACAGATAAGAGGGAACACAGCTGCCATGAGGAATACATCCAGCACATGAAGGAAAAAGAAAGGTACGGCAGCTCGATGGCTACTTCAGCAGGAAGGCCCTTATCCAAAAACAGTCATTAAAACAGAATGCACGGGCTGAGTCAGTGTGGGAACAGAATTTGGTTTTCCACTGCATGCTGTATTAAATACTATCCCTAACGTTTATCATGGTAGGCCTCAGTAGAACAACATTTTTACTCCAATTAAATGTATTTTCTAAATGAATGTGGTTAATGTACGGTAAGTGCTATCTAAGAAGGCAAGACTTACGTTTATTTGCCCAAACACAAAACCCATTGGGATCATTCTTATGTGAATACAATATTATTATAAGATAAAATTTAAATAAATGCGGAGGTGTTCATATACCATCAGTCCTTTTAGCCTGGTGCCTGTTAATTTTATTTCTAGTGGCCAGTTTATGGGATGATATTATACAATTTGTTCACCACAACCTGATAAGTTCATCTCAGAAACAACATCAAATGCACCGTTACACAATTCGCCCCCTCGGATCCATAAAGTATTTCTGATCTTATCCATATACATGTAAGATGCAGTGTGTTCTGTATAGTCACTGGTGATGTTTACAGATACAGTTCTGCCTCTGCATTCGCTCCTGTGACCAACTTATTGTGAGAGGGCCGCGAGATGATTAATGTGAAAGGAAAGAGAAAGTGTTCTGCTCTGTCATGTTTTCAACTTTTCTCTGACCTTTACGTTTTTTCATGAAATATTGAATAATTTAAACTTGTGAAAATGTGTGAGTAGTTTAAATGAAAGGTGATTTCACTGGTTTGATCTTTAACACTGCAATTCATTTATAATCTTATCATTTGTCTTATAGAGCAACATCTTAAGTGCTGTAAAAGGTACAGTACATTCCCTCTGATACAGAGTACAAAACATAATCAGAGAGTAAATGTACCTAATTAAACTAAATATAATCAAACTTAGAGAGAGGAAAACGTCTTCTTAATTGGGGGAAGAGAGCAGAGCAAGTGGACAATGGGATTGTACTGGGTGTATTTGGAAAGATTCCTCAGCATCTGCAGTTCCGTCACTAACTGTTTGGAACCACTTTCAACACAGTTACAGCATCTTAGCACTTCTTAATAAGATTGGATGCAAAATGTATGCTGCTGCCGTATGAATGCAGTTATCTTTTCAACATTAGAGGGTAAAATGATCAATGGTAAGAAAGTTAAGATGGCCCCATAGAGTGCTCTGCTCTTTGCAGGCGTAATCATTAACTACTGGGAATCATCACTTTGCGACCAAAGACAAACACACACATTCACACTCACACACACACACACACACACGTAGAAACACACACAAACCTTAACATCAGTGCAGAATGGCGAGGAAACACAGCAGCAATGTAATGAAGCCTACCGAATGCTCATCATAAAAAGCAATACTTACTCAAGGATTATGAGCTTTTAATGATCACAGTTCCGCCAATTAATGCAGTATAATCTTAGTGGCTCGTTTGCACTGCCAGCACAATACCGATGCTGGCAGAGTGATACCTGCCTGAGACAGGAAGAGAGAGGGGACACAGTGAGAGGCAGAGAGAGGGAGATAAGTCAGAAAAGAAAGAAAGAAAGAGTCGAAGCTTAGTACTGGTGGCAAGGCAGCACTGTCCTTGAGAGCATGTGAACTGAATGCAGAGTAAGGACAGGGTGGTAAGCTGCTGACTGGCTGGCACTGGCAGTCCCCTTCTGGCCGAGCACAGCAGCCACAAACAGTGAAGTCAAAGCCTTTCTTCATCTGAATGGACCTGCAACAGCCGAGATATTCAAAAATGACTGGAGAGAGTTTCTGAGTGTGTCTTTGTTGGCATAGGTGCAATTGGGGTTTAAGCTAGATTAACAGACACATGTTTCCCTACTAAAGTAAAATCCGTTAAAAAAGAAATACCAACTTTAGGGACAGGGTATTGAAATATTCGAGCATGTTGGTCTGACAATTGATTAAATATAAGATGTAAATATCACAATTACCAGTGTCAAAGTAAATGGACTCTTAATCCAGCTATTAATTATTATTCATCTGCAATTACAGATGCGTCAACGCATCAGGTCACAAGACCGTTTGGTGTTGACAATACAGAGTGGAGTCGCAGTGTACCATTTCTGATGGGGACACAGCTTGGAGAGAGAGAGAGATAATTAGTGCAGAGAAGCAGAGTAACGTTAGACACTGGCACTGCTGCTACATGTCAACTTTGATGAGTTCACTCATCTTGATCCAACATAAATATAGCAATGTGCTAAAGAGGGCAAAAATATCCTTGGCCCACAAGGAACTCAAGCTATAAGACTAATCTTTTCTCAACGGTGGTGGATCTTTCTAAATCAGGGCCCATAAAGGCACCACAGCTTATGACTATATGTCATATGTAAGTCAATGCTTGTTAATTGTCAGCTCTAAAGATTTGAGCAAAGCCAAACATAAATAAAAAAGGTTCCTTGTTCGAGCACAAAGTGTAGTTCAAAAAAGCTTGAAAAGTGAAAACTGCTCCACAAAGATTACCACATAATAACTACTATGATCCAGAAATTTAAAATACACAAATGGCTTATCTCATACTCTGAACGGAATATGAATAAGAAACAACAGTAACAAAAGCCAATTTGTCTGATAAACATTGTTGAGCACAGAATGTTTAGCCTCATGCCACAGAGGATGGAAATGTTTTTAGGAAACTGACCTTTTTAGCCTCTGCAGCTTCTAAGTGGTGAAATTATTCTTCCTCTACTTGAACTACTGCTGAAATAACCTTTTGTCATGTTTACTTGATTTTAGCAGTAAAAACACTGAATCTCACAAGAAGGAGATTTTCTTTAACTCTGCTTCAGACGTGATCCTTAACTCTCTAAGAATCACACCAATGAAGGAGCAGAACGACGTATCTTGGGAAATGTGGATATTTACAATATGTCTTTAGACAGTAATTGCTATGTCTGTTTTTGTTTTTCTCATATACACTAGGAGTAGGGAACCCTCTTCTCATCAAGAGCCATTTGAATTTTAACAACGTCCTTTGAGAGCCATACTAAATTATTCAACCCATATCACTCTAACCTGGAACTCCTTCTCTTCTCTTCTAATGAAGATGATGATACACAGCAGGTCAGAGCAACATGCTCAAAGTAATCCATACCTTTGGTAGGAACATGTACATGCTGCAATTCATCCCTCATATCAAAGTCTGCAATCATTCCACACAAAGAAAGACTTGTTGCAAGGTATCTATCATATTTGTTGTTTCAATTCAAGTGGAGATTTCTTGTCGTCAATATCGAATCATATCAGGAATCAGCTCTGCGACAGCTTCATATGATAAACTGACAGCTTGGACAATATTACCATATCTGTTTCTAGCAGCTCAACAGCAGCAACAAGGCTTCTTCACTTATTCCCCTTCAGTTTCTTATCACCTCTGTCACCACAAAAATTGTATGACATTCTCTCTGTAGGAATGTTCTCCTGTGAAAGCTGCATGCTTGTCACCAAACTCCACCTCTGATGAGCAATAACTTTGTCTGAGACCATTTGTCCTCACAACTCAGCCAGATAAGCTGAATGCTTCCAGCAGTAGTCACACTTGAGGTTGTCCTTTTGCTTCACTGTGAGCGTGTCCTCCACAAACTAGTCAACATGAATTGTCTTCATCTTTTGTCCCTCTTTCCTCGAGAGCGGGAGATTTCACATCTACTTCTCTTTTTGTTTGTTACAGATGACACATAACAGCTACATGTGTGTTTCCTTCACCCTGAGCGTGTTATTCAACTACATTTTGTTATTTTCTTTTATTGCAGAAAAAGAATAGCTGTTGTGTATTTCTGAGTTGCTCTTTGTATTTATTAGGCTATCCCCACCTCTCACCTACACCAAAGTCATGCATTATGTTCTTGTACAGGAGTGTGTGGGCATCAATGGCATGAAACAATTTGTAAAACTGATTATTGGGAGACAGATAAAACAGCACATTGATCAGCGACAGTAGATGTTGACTCAACTACAGCAATACATGGTTGCATTAAAGAAGAAAGCTTAATTTACCCAGAGTAGCTTGTGCGTATTGGGTCTGCAGAGTCTCTGTCTGTGTTTAACTCATGGATGAGCTTACTGTGACAGGGGAATGTTGCATTCCCACAGTGTTTGGAATAAAAATCACTGTCTGCTTATATGGCTATTGCTCTTTGTCCAACTGTGTAATTCACATCACAAGTGATGTGGTGTGTGTCCCCCTGGAGGGATCTCTGAGGTGGAGAACATGATTGACACTGAAGGAGGCCAGGAATGTGGTTCCAGTCCAAGATCAGTCAAAATGCCTGTACTGTATTCTCCACTATAGGGCTTACAAGAAGCATAGCTCAGCCCAAGATTCAGGTATTATAACACATATCTGCAAATAATTTGATACCATCAATGACTTACACTGCCTACTCATTGAAGGTCAGACCCAGTTGTGCACGTTTAGGTCGCAGAATATTAACAAAATGAAAACAAACTCTTTTCCCATTGATGTATATTTTAAGGCCATCATTTCTGTGGGGTTAAACAAATGTCCATTCATGAGGTACATATGAATGGAACATATGACCTGTTGTGTGGCCAAGGAATATTTGACATATTTGAATCTGATACCATACATCTGTAAAACAGAAAACTATTCTCTGCAGATTAGTAATGTTTTATATCTTTCAGAGAGTTCACAAGCTTCTCTCCCCAATATGCTTTGAATGTATAGACGTAAAATACATTGAGTTTGATCTGAGCAACTTGTCTGACCATTAAAGTCACAGATAACAGATACAACAATAATAATAATTTGATATGAAGGAAATCATAGATTCCATTATAAAATATAGGAAAGCCAAGACATCTCAAAGTATTACACAATACTGACAAGAAAGTATATTTTACTTCAGCCTTAGACAAAGCTAGTAAATCTAAAAATATAGGGCTGACGGCATGGAATAGAATTTCATGAGATTATACAACTGGAGCAAAATATTCAAGTTCTTGACAGAAAAAGCATCAGACTGGATTTGTCCCCTGCTGTATTGCTCAATCTTCCCTGTGGTTCGATGGAGTAATATGAAGACAAGCGGAATAGAATATGTTCATTTCTTTTCATCTAAGAAGTCCCAGCAGCATCTCACAGAATCTCAAGTCAAGAAAACCATGGCATTTAAACTCATTTAAACAAATTTTTCCATCATTGAAGATGAAGGTTGGACGTAGAGAGAGACAGACCACGTCAGGAGCAGTTAGTCTGCCCCACTCCCGGCCACTAGTATTCATGGGCCACTGACAGTGCTGGGTTGTTTGTTGTGCAGTGGCTTTTTTCCAGGAAAACCACAGATTATGTAAATCGTGTATAGCCATTCCTGCCAACTCGCTCTAAATTGGTAGACTTATTAGTTTTGTCCGGGCACCATTTGTTATCTAACAAATGAGTGAAAATTTCCATTTAGTGAGAACAACAGGATAAACAAGTGAGTAAGATAGATGTTGCTGAAGCTCAGTGGGCTCAACAAAGTCAACAACAACAGTCTGTTCAGGACAACACATAAGTTCATGACAAATGGCAACATCAGAGGATTCTGTGGTTCGTGGTCGTGTGTACTGAGTCAGGTTTCTCTGAACCTTGAATAAAAGGCAGCAGAGGCTTCAGGGCTCTGTGGACTGAGTCCTGCAGGCACTCTCTACTTGCTGCAGCTCAATTACTGCAGGACATTTTGAATCACAGAAAGAAAACTGAAACAAACATTAACACAGGCCAACCAACAGAAAACAGCCCATTTCAAATAGGCTTGTTTAGAATAGGCAATGTTTAATTTAATGATATAAAGACGGGAGGTCAGCAAAGCAAAGCAGTGCTATTGTGTTCACACATGAATGAGCTTCAAGTACATTCCTTGAAGGACTCTCTCCTGATGGATGAAACAGGAAGATACTTAGCATGAATGAAACTTGGGGTATCTAATGACTTTAAAAATGTTCTGACCTATTTTCTCATAAAAGGAATCAAATAGGGAAATATGTCAAGCTAATTTGTGTCCTATTCCCTATGGAGGTCTAAGAAAGTAAAAAAAAACACAGATTTAAAATGGGAGGAGCCTGACTACACAAGTATGCTGGCATTAAGACTGTTATAAACCATCTGTTACTGTAGTTACTGTATGAGACATCATTACAGTAAAACCATATGTGGCCTGATTCCTGTGTAATCACAACAAAATGTGCAGTTTATTATACAGGTTTATCACCAACAACAACTTGTACGCCAAAGTTGTCCCTCTGCTCTCCTCCTCCTCCTCCCTCTCCTCCCGCAGTGATGACAGGAGCCATATGAGGGAGACTGTCTCATGGGGGCAGGAGGTGGGAGAGAAGGGACGCCTCTCCGAAGGATGGTAGGACACCGAGTGATGAAAGCAACGAATCACACATCTGAAATGCTAATCATTATGCTCGGCGGGACAGAGACAGTAACAGTCGCTTTGCTGCTTGGTTCCTGTCAACCTTACAAGATAAACTGCACATGGGCCTACGCACGGACCCACACGCACACACATACACACTAACACACTACACACACACACACACAAACATAATTCACATCTCTCGGAAATCCCTACCCCTCACTTGAAACGGATACTGCAATTACCCAGAAAGGCATGGGAGACTCCACTGCAGAGGACTGTTACCTCTCTACCTATAATAGAAATGCATGTACTCTGTGTGTGTGTGTTTGTGTGTGTGTGTGTGTGTGTGTGTGTGTGTGTGTGTGTGTGTGTGTGTGTGTGTGTGTGTGTGTGTGTGTGTGTGTGTGTGAGTGTGTGTAGTCATACATGTGGGCCTCCACAATGGGGACGGGGTCTTTCCAAACATGTTGTAATTTGATGTTAAAAAAAATGCTAAATTTAACAAGTGTAGGCAGTTTTAGAAATTTGTTATTCAGCCAGTCTGATAAATGATTCATACATTTTGAAAACAGTCAAACAGTGTTAATGTTCAAAAGAAAAAAGGAACTCAGAAAGAAAATACATTACATTAGATCTAAACTCATTTAATAGAAAATTGAAAAACTCCAATGCAAAACCAAAGGACTGTATTGACTGCTGCTGCTGCAGAGGCTTGATAAAAAACATATTGCCTCTTTTGACATCATACATTTATGCGATTGATATTAGATTGCTTTTGTCGTAACTGAAGTTTAGCATAATCTTTCATAAATTTTGCTCAGTACAGATATGCTTGCAGTACATGATATATGCTCAATTACATCTCTTTGTAACTTGTTCAATAACAGTAAGAAGTTTGTGAATAAAAGTTAAATTCCTCTAGTTGAAATCCTCTTCATTTCACTCTACATTACATCTAATTTAGCTGACAATTTTATCCAAAGCGACTCACAATAAGTGCATTCCACCATGAAGCTACAAACTGAACAGCCAGAATCAGGTAAGTACAATTTGGTACAACGGTCGTGTATTTGAATTTCTACCTGAGTGTAATTGGGGTTTCTAATTTAAATCAAGAATTACCATGGCCCATGACACTTCACCCAATCAAACACTTGTAATGTTACTATAAGAGAAATGGAAGATATATAAACTGACAGCGATGCTAATGTTTGCCAGCTAAACTAAGCAGCAAGTGTTAGTTGCATCTCAGCCAAAATAAATATATCATGTAACTGTGAAATGAGATTTGTTGTGTGCCTACATGCTTCATTGATTCCTCTGAAAATAAGATGAAAAACCAACGACCAGGTTTCCCTCGACCCAGATATGCTGGTGGTTTGTCACAGTGTGGAGAGGAAGGATCTGTCCATCTTCACCGACAGAGGCTGAGCACGCTGAGATGCACCCGCAGCTCCACTCACTGTCTGGAGTGGCGGTTAGTTTGTCTGCCTTTCTCTCTCTGTATGTCTGCTTGTCAATCAGCCGCTGCAATCTCCTGCTATCTCCTCTTGTCCATTCACCAGAGCTTCAGTCAGTCAGTCTGTATATGTGTGTGTGTGAGTGTGTGTGTCTGTCGGCCACCCACTCTGCCATCTCCTCCTCCCTGCTGACTGGGCCTCCTCTGCCACACACGGAGGGGAGCCTCTTAGGAAAACAAACATTGTTTTTTCCTACTCTCTCCGAGTGACCCTGGGAGCCTCCCTCCACAAAGCAAATAATGTCATGAGCTACTGCAGCAACACTCCTCCTCCTCCATCCCTTCCTTCCTCTCCTCCCCCTGTGTCATGTCAAACAGCGCCCTACAATCTCCTCTAACCACAACACACTTTAACTCAGCATGACAACCAGCAAACTGTAGACCTGAAGAGGAAGCGAAGACATTTCATACACTGTATTTTGTCTTTATATCTCATCAAGCGTTTTTTCTCTCTCTGCACTGTTGCTGGGCAGGCTACGGGAGTTCAGTGACTCTGTTAAGCCCAATCACAATTAGGAAGGATTGTGTAATTCAGAGCTCAAGGGGCACGTTTCCCCTGATTTACCACAATCCGTGGAGTTAAGAGCAGATTAGCAGCTTCGGGCAGACAAAGAGGTGATTTAATTAACCTCAGCCTATTAGTGTGAGAACACTGCTTTGCTTTCTGAGCAACTGCTAGCCACAATAAAACTTACATCTCAAATGATTGATGATGCTGTTACTGTAGATGCAGGTACAGAGTGGATCTGAGAGTAGAGAAAAGCATTTTTTTCAACCTTAATTATTTCAATTATATCTCATAGGATTTATTTCATGTTACATATAAAATAATGCATAATAATGTCTCTATATAATATATAATATACTAACCCTATATACCCTTGATTAAACAATATGAAATACCATAGGAACAGGCTGCATACTTTTGCCACATGTACAAAACAACCCATATTCAGTAACTTGTGATTTTGGAGTTTAAAGCGATGCTCACACTCAACAATTTGATCCTGATTCTTGCCTGATATCACAGTTAAGCTCAATTTCCATTCTCTAGTGAATGAATAGAAATGAGTGCACCATTTACAGGATCCTATCCCAACAAATAATGTAACGTGTAATTTCCTGACCACCTGGCTAAAAAATCTGTAGAAATAGAAGTGGGTCTCCATCTTCTCCAGTATGGACAAATGTAAGTGGTCCACCATGCTGTTAGTAATGTTATCTCACACGATGGAGAACCCCCTCTGTGCTGCAACACTATCATGAGGAATTATTATTATCCAAAACACAATATGGGTCTAAGTTTTATTCTTCTCATTAAAACAGGCGATGGACTGACCTATTTACTCAGTAGGTGAAGTTTTGTTCGGCTGTGCAGAAACAGACAAGAAGCAGGACTAGGTGATCACAGCCATTCTAGAAGCTTTAAGGGGCTGTACTTTAGGGCTGCAACAATTAATCAAATTAATCAATTATAATAGATAAAAATAGTTGGCAACTAATTAAGTCAGGGATTATTCTGGTCTGTTATATCGCACACACTGTGGCAGCGTCTCCTGAGGTGAGGACAGTAAACCAGCCAATCCCGTGCCTTGTGTAGCTCACTTGATGACGCTGTCTCCTCTCATGAGCAAACGTTTGAAAAATGGCAGAGACAAACGCCGCTATAATGATACAGCGGACACAAGCGGTTAAAAGTGTGACATCAAGTCTTCAAGAAGACTGTTGACATGTTCACAATTCTCGATAACCAAATCATGTATATATTCGAGCATACATAAAACAACAGTGGCTATGTAGCCTTCAACTAATAAATAAAAAGAAAGGACTATTCACATTATAAAATATGTAGGAAAATGGGAAGATTTCAGTTATCAGGTAGATCAATGACTGTAAGAAAACAGGTGAGGCTGAGCATGCACACACACACTCACACACACACCCTGCACCCTCCCATTGCCGGTCAACAAGTGATTCTCCTCCTCTGCTCCTCTTCTCCTCTGCTCTTCTCCAATCAGCAACACAGAACTGATATCCACAATAACCTGTTGAACTCACATTCATGTTCCTGGATAAAAGCGTTGTCCCTACTTCTGCAACAAAGAAGTTGCGTCACAATCTTTGTGAAGAGGAGCGTGTGTGTGTGTCGGCTCGTCTCAATTTTGGCATCAGCTTGTTACCGAAGTATCCTTTCTCATGATCTCCCTATTTCTTTAACATTTCACCCTAAACCACAAATTTCAACCTCATGGTGGCACCATCACGGTTTAACAACTTGTAACTACAAGTGACATGATGCCAATGCTGCTATCATTCTTACCATATGTAAAATGTAACATTTTTCCATATCCCTTATTTAAAATGCAGCCACAGTCGTATCTGCTCTTTCCTGGCTAATGTTAATTGTATATTACAGCAGGACAGTTGGGATAACAAAATATGTCTGAGCAAGTCAGGGATAAATTGGATATTCCAACCACAGACCAGTGTATAAACAGATTCCTTGTTGGTTCCCATTGGTTAAACAACATAACATGGAAAGGCGATTTGCCTTGAATAACCTTTTCTGAACTGCAAACAGACATGTGAACCCTTTACCCTCTGGGCAGAACTACAGTGGACGTTCTTCACTCATCCTCCCGTTGATCACCTTTCCAGACAGGATGGATCTGGCTGGAAGCCTGAGCCCTGGTTCATAACCCCCCCCCACCCACCCACCTCCAACGATCAGCGGGCTGAATTGGAAACCAGTCAATACGGTAAGCTACAGAGAGCACAGATTAATTTGCCTTTTCACTCAATTTGAGGGCAAATCGAAAGGAGAGGTGTTGTTTAGTACAGGCACTGAGCAGACTGATTAACACATACTGTACTTTAAAATCCATGTTTACAAAACAGCTAAATCATAACACTATGCTTCACTGTGAGTAATGTAGAGAACCCTCTTAGCATAAGCACTGACAGCAGCGTACATTAAATGCGCAGGGATACAGGAGATTTATAACACCAATACTTTCCCGGACAAATAACCAATGCCAACTGAGCCAATGTTTCAGGTGATTAAACAGAAAATGTGTTTAAATAATTGTTAAGCTTGTGTATTCACTGTTTAACAAACACGGGCTGTTAGCTATACAAAACTATCTCAAATAAATAAATGAAATTCCACCATTGCTGGAGAGTGATCAGAATTTCGAATGAACTATAGATTGAAACCACACAGGGCTGATTGCAGAACGGCACATCAAGACCACTTCATCCATCAGGCCTGTCGGAGCTCCCCAGTAGGAGCAGGAGGCAACAACACATCATTAAAGACGGCGGGTTCTTATTCACACATAACTCACACTATTTGGAACTGCTAAACCCACAGCCGTCCCCCAAGTCTGGCTGTGATTTACAAGCACTTCCTGCAGCGGGCATCAATATCAATTACTGTTGCTAAAAGATGTATTTAGGGAAGGGAAGAAAAGATCTGCCAGACAGCTTACAACGTGGTCTCTAAGCAATGTAATTACCCAACAACAGTCATGAATGGTTGCCTCCAGTCCAAATGGGATGCAGGCTGGTGAAAATATGCTGTCCGCACTTATATGACTGATGACAGATCAGATATGCACCTAAGTGAAAATTCATCTTAGGATTTAGACGGAAATCCAAAGAGACTCAAATTTAAAAAGCGCTAAGACAAAGTGGCTGGGATGTGAATTCAATGCAGAATTCCAATAGTGCATTAACCAAAACTAGTATTTTATTATTTCTGACCATTTATTAATCAATCAGTCAATCAAATTATACTTGTATAGCCCATATTCACATATCACAGGTTTTTCTCACAGGGCTTAACAAGGTAACAAGGTGCAATATCCTCTGCCTTTAACCCTGATTAAGCTTGAGGAAACATAGAAACCTCAGAGAGAGCCACATGTAAGAAAATGTCTGACAGAGATGAAGGGAGCATACATACTTCTCTACCATTTTAGGTTTTTATTCAGGTCTAAGGATCAGTAAGTGCAAACAGCTTAAACTAACTGGCATTCCAGTATTAATGAGGAAGATTAGTAATGAGTCCATATCTTTCTTATTCAGAACTATTAAAAACTTCAAAAAACAACAAGGTTTCAGAGACGGGTAAACCACACAAAGTCTCTATTTTTACTCAGAGCCGATAATAGATGATGGTTCCACTGAAACAAAAAAACCACTTGAAGTTAATTTGATGAGGCCAGGATTACTCCGCTGCTTATGGCCCTCACATTTTTAGAGGAAGATAAGTCTCATGAGCTCACTAAAAAACTAAAGACAAAATCGAGTAGTAACAAAAGGAGAGACTCAAACATTTTCTAAAAACGTTCCAACACAGGAGGGCAAGGACAAGAGAATGCAGTGCCTTTGGGGCAAATTTCATTTTAAATACAGACTGCATAGTATTTGCATTAAATCAGCAAAACGGCACATTGTCTCTGAACTGGAGGTTAGTCCGTGCCAGATCATCCCACTGTCAGGCTGCACAGACTGATGTGTCACAATTAACAAAGATTTCAGTTTTTGGGGCCAATACTTCCATCCTAAAATATGAATAACAGCTTTAGTGATTGTGACAGTTTAAGTTGAATGCAGATTTTTCTTTTTGCCAAAGTTAGCTTTTAATGTCATCAAGACCTCCAGAAGGTTTGGTTTTTGGCTTTTGAGTCATTGCTGATATATCATTACTTTACATATGAGGCCCACACCAACCCTCGTTCAGTTCCCTTGCATCAGGGATGAAGGCCGGACGTTTCTCAGAGTGATCAGCTCAAATTATGGAATCGCCCTATTATTACAAACAACTAAGATTGAAACAAATAGTGCCACAGTAAGAGGCTGGCAATATGACAGCTGAGGTGGTTCTAGTACATTCCCTTTCTAATGGGGTGAACCTATGTAGGGCATGCATAGAAGGGTTTTTCACTATACCGCAGACCATCAGACTAATTTAGGCTCAGGCTCAACAGTCCTCTACATCATAACAGTGGTAGAGTCTCTAGAGGTTTGATGAATGAAGGCATTAACCGTGATGAACTAGCATTAGCCTTCCTAAGAAGCAGCAATAGAGGCTAAAGCAGCAGCAAAGCTCTCTGCAGCAGGTTGTTTAAACATGTGAATAAACACAGTGAATAGAAGAAACTAGATCTGAGCCTCTTGTAGCAGTGTTTCCACCAGATATAAAATGTTGTTTTTTTACTCTGTGAGTGTATATAATAAATATATATATATATACACATACATACATATACATAATTTCACTTGTCAAACTAGCTCTTCAATAAATCTCAGCAAAATTGTAATTAATATTATTTTATTATGAAGTAACACTTGGTAAACCATGTGCCATTATTTGTCCTTTCCTGTTACATTACACTCGCCACTGCAAATGACAACAGCACATTTCTACTGCTTTCTTTACTATTGTGCAAGGTGTACACAATATTTATAATGGTGACAGCATGCAGAATGGGAGCTGGCAGACTGTAGGCAAGCTACCTACTTCCAACTCCGGCTGCTCTGATTATATTTTACAGATCCGTCAGCCAAAACCCAATTTCCCCTGAAAAGCAGCTTTTTCCTGACACCCAGAGATGAAAGACAAGGCAATGACAAGAGACACACTCAACAACACACGCTTACAGGCTGCAGCTTTGCTGGATTTGACATTCGCACAGCGTCAAGTAAAAGTGTGTACATACATATAGAGCTCTTCACTAAGCAGACAAATTTGCAAGCAGCAGGAGAGACACCGACACACACAACTTACAAAAATATATGTCTTTATAAATAAATGGCTCACAATGGCTCACAATGTGTCCCATAAATGAATATATATAGGTTTGGGGGGGAAAAAAGCATTGCAATGAATTGATCCTCTCAGCTTGCCTGTGAAGTGTCAAGTGTGTACAGTTCACCCTCTCACGCAAAGCTGTGCTGAGCATAATCATTGGAGACTTATCACTCAGTAGGACTCTTCAAATATGAAACACTCTGCTCATGTCACTCAGCACCACTTTGCTCTCGGCTTTAAGCTACAGTGAGAGCTCCCGCTCTGTTGTTGATGTCAGTGCAAACTGACGGGCAGCTATGCAATGTGAGATTCGGGAGACAGTTATTTGTAGCAACACTTCAGATATTCACACAGGCCATTTTCTACCTTCACCTGCCACAATATGATCTTGATTTTGGTGTATACACAAATATTAATATTCTATATAAATGAAAATGATCAAATATACTTGAATTACATTAATGTTAAAGTAAAGACATGGGCACAAACAAACTTGAACTGAATCTGTAATTGAATCTGTACTATGTAAAAATTAACAACTTTAATTGTCATAATCACTTTTTGTCATTTGTCCACCTGCAATGGACAACCAAATCAAATTAGTGTACTTTGCAGTTGGAATTTAGCAATAAAAAAATATTTGTGATTTGAGCCCAGAGTGACAGAAATTAATCGGCGGGGACGTTCTAGCAGGCGAAGGCTCGGGGAAAAGTGGCAGTTTGCAGAAGGGAAAAGGAGTGATGAGTGTTGAGCGGGTGGATGGCCAGCAGGCAGGAGAATGAACTGAGGTAAAGCCAGCCTCCACTTTGGGAAACGCACTGAAGCCAGCAAGGAAGAGCTTGACTTTAAAGGAAGGCTTTACCGCAATGAGAGAAGGCTGGGGAGCAGACTGACAAGGCAGTGGATTGAGTGAAGATGGAGACCAGTGGCCACTCTGGCATGTTTTTACAACTAAAATTACATTTACAACTTTAATGTCTCGGAAATTAAACTTCCTTTAACTCTTTCTTCCTACAACGACTGTAATATGTTATTACACAAATTCCTGTGAAATGATTTATGAGTATTTAAATATATACAGTATTTGCAGTTAATTCCTTAATTATTGTAAACTGTAGCTTGCACTTGAGTATTTTTGTTGTTGTGTGTGTGTGTGGTGTGTGTGTGTGTGTGTGTGTGTGTGTGTGTGTGTGTTTTTGAGTACATTGCATTTGAAGCCTCTGCTGTTTTCTTAGTCTATTTATAAGATTGATTCTGTTTTATAATGTTAAAATAGTCTTTTCTTTTTATTTATTACTTGAAGGCTTCCTAGCCACTGTAGATTTTAATGTGGTTAAAACATTTTTTAATAAAGGAGTGTGTTTAAGTAAATTTATTCGTAGTTTTTTGCCGTGGTATCGAATTTGTTATGGAGAATCATGGAAATGACATAATATCGGTATCGATTCATTTTTCGTTTGTTAAAAAAATGCCTCTAATCCACAAATTCAGCTTTATTAGGGTGAGCATGTGTGAGGTAGTTTGACCTTTCAGTTTTTCTTTGGAGGTGGTTGTTGGTTTCTGTGTCACTGGGGACTTTATTAGATCACATCTCTAGTTTTGTATCAACACATTTTGACACTTGAATTTCCTGTTCTTTGAATTTCATTGGTATATTTTTTCAACTTCATATAAACTGTTTGCACTGTAGTTCATAACTGACTGTCAGTCACATAGAAGAACACTTTGATAGCACTCGCTCACTGACTGCTGATACAAACTGTCTACCAGTACCACTCACTGCTGAACTAATTGCTCAGTGGGGCTTTCAATCTGGCCGACACTTGCACCCAGTTACAATGGCCCTACACACACGCACACACACACACACACACACACACACAGAGACTCAGACACGTGCACCACCGTCAGTCTCAGTCGTTTCAACTTCTGATCAGAATGCAAATGTAAAAACCATGGTCTCAGCAAGCAGCAGGACTACAGGCTTAAGTTTCAGACAAAGACAAGGGTGAGCCAATGCTTAGCAGTTCATGAAGTGTGAGAGTTGAGGAGCTTGCCAAGCAGACAGGAAGTCCTAAAGTTTCTCTCAGCAGATTTTATGTTATAAACTTACAGAGGAGAGTTGTTGTCAAAAAAGTGCTTTTGTTATACTGTGCTTTAAAGCCAATTGTGCTTTACCAGACATCACGTAATGGAGAGAGAGAGATGACGGGAGAGCAGATGACATTACCTTGGCAAGAGTATTATGGCAGCTCACTGTGAATCTAATCCTGCCAAGACACTAAGATGCTCCAAAAGTAACATTGGTTTGAAACCAGTGGTCTACGTCGCATCAGTAATACATGCATTCCATGTATTTCCAGGGATTTTTGAGGGATTCGAACACTTCAAAATACCAGGGAGGAAAAGTATTTGCACCATTTTTATATCTTTATATTCTGGAGTTTACAAATAGTTAAGAGAACCCTGCTGAGCGCTTTCCTTGATTAATGTTCTTACTAAACGCCCGAAAAAATTATTATATATCACTGGATTTGCTTTACAGATGGCAAGGAATGAGAGTAATGACACGGTGCTTATGGCTGAGCCCATGTTAGACTATGTTTTCATATTAGGCCTACTTCTCTTAACCATTCTGCCAGCACTTTCATTCACGCACAAACCAGAAGTATAATGTGGTCACAGCAAAAAGCTCCAAAGGAAAATAAATCCTTGCTCAACAGCTACTCGAGTCAGGCTGTGACATCTTTGGCTGAGAGTTATAAAACTTTGATATAATGCTCCAAATCAGCACGCTCCTGCTACACAGCCTCTGGACGAGCACGGTTGACTTTCATTGCCGTTCTCCCTGCACCACTGTAGCCAAAGCTCTAAACCTGCTCTTCCCACCATCACACAGACTCACAGTGGTGAGTAAAATCATCCAGAAATGGAGACAATGTTGTTCTCTGGCATCTCTACCTAAAAACGGGCGTCCTGCTAAAAAGACAAAACACAAAAAGATCACTGAGAGAAAAATGATGTCCAGATCAACAACTAAAGGCTTAAAATATTCGGTAGAGCTGTTTAGAGTCTCTGTTCTGTTGGCTACCATGTGCAAATGATGGTACGTAATGGTTTCCATGGCAGGACGTTGTTTCTCTCCCCACTAAAGCAACCAAACATCACATACATGCCTGATGCTCTCACAATGTTTCTGTCACCTGCTGTTTGTCCTGGTCGAACTGCAGAAGTCTGTTGCTCAGTAAATCAGTGGTTTCTTCTTTTTATTTCAAGACAATTCAAATTGGTATTGGCTATGCACATTGTTTGGCTCTTATTTACTATCTTTTCTCAGCTTCAACATGTCTAACATCTCTCCATCAGACATCACTCTGGTCTTCATGTTCCTTTTACACCACAGGCGCTGTCTTCACATATAAAACCCAAGGCTTAAACCAGGAAGACACACAGTGTTAACCAATGCTTTAACACTCAACTAGAAGACGACACCAGGGCAAAAATGAACACTTGTCAGGCATGTGTCAGTATTTAGTTTGGACACATCTAGACGTAAATACAAGGAAAACAACTTTTGAACTTTTTTGTCCCATATTCATCTTTGGATCTCATATCCAGATGACATCAGTGTACAACAAAAACAAAGGACTTGGCTTACCAAATAATTTGAAACAGAGTGAATGCACATACAATCATGTACAGTATGCATATATAACATATTGACCTGAGTCTAATCAATGCAACCAAGATGTAAAAGGAAACTTATGTTTTCCCAAACCAGGACGGAATGAGAACAAATTAAAATCACTAGTTCCATTAATTGGTGCTGTCGAATAATGTTGTACTTCAATTTCTTATCTATTTGTGCTGTGCTTAGTGGGTCTGAAAAGTGACACATTTGTATTGTTATAATTAAATTCTCATAGATAGACTGTTAGCTTGCAGTGCAATGAACACTGTGTGAATATGTGTTGGTGTATGTGTGTTACTTTCCACTCTGCATATCATTAACAAATTTCCCAGACATCCCTGGGGAGCTATATCCTCTCTCACTGGACCACTCTAGATGGAGCTTTGCAGCCAAAGTGCTGGCTGGTGCTCAGCAGCATGCTGTCTATCACCTCTAATGAACAGAAAAGTAAATGGAACCATAATAACAAATTGATGCAAATACAATAATTAGGTTCATTATCTTGTTGGATGGCACTATCCCCCAGTCTTAATCTGATTAATTACAACAACACAAATGACACAACTGTTCACAGTTCATTACAGGCTAAAAAGGGAACTGTTATAAAAAAATTAACAACCAATTAATCCTGGTATAGAATACTTCTGGTCCCACAACGTTTTTAAAATTAATTTTTAACCAGTGCATTCCATAATTTCTCCCCTTTGATGCTTTTTATAAGAGACAGAGCTATCTACCAAATATGTGGAAGAAATTAAGACAAGGAAATTAGTAACTGCCTAAAATGTATGTATGAAACAGGAAACTAAATAAATAAAAAATAACTAATGAAAACGTAGGAAATTGCAATAGTTCCAGTAATAATGATGCTCGGTTTCCCCTTCACAGACCTCACACAGGTTTATCTGTCAGTGCTTGCCTGGGGTTAAAACTACACCAGGACACAGAGACGCTCAATAATTTATTAGCAGCGGCAAGAGTTTTCTAATCAGTGACGGAACTATCAGAGCAGAGCTGAATGGAGACAGTCCAACACGACTAAATGTGTTTGGATTCCATTCTTCCTCCAGATCCTCACTACCCACTATCAAAAAAGTGTATTTTGGTTAATCTACCAGGAGCCAGTGCATCACCACATGGTTTGTATATTTTCCAATGCATAATATTCTGGGTCAGTTTGATTATCCCCTGCTGTAAGGCCACAGTACCACCATAGCACAACACACCACATGTGCAAACAAAGCATGCAACATTTTACTGGGGCCAGTGGAAAGGGGGCACCGCAGTTGCAGCCAGCCAATCACAAGCACTCCTGATCCACAGCTATTGTTTTGCTCCGACTTGCTCATGATCGGGCAGGTTGCCAGGTAGCCAGCTGGGGAGAAGTTTGAGAACAGACCTCAGATTGTATATAATCAGGGAATCCAAATGTTATTTTCAAAAGGAATCTAAGAGCCTAATATTGGCCAAATACCCTATTTTGGTTTGTCTAACCTTTGAAAGAGTGTGGGGGTTTGCGCAGAGCAATAGCATTAGGTTTTATCCTCCGTCTGCACAGGGGCAATCAATGCTTCATTTCACAGGAGTCCTTCTGGGGGAGAGGTGCCTCAGAGGAGGAGGAAGAGAGACGGTTGAGTGGCAGCGAGATCGACAGCCGCGAAGAGAGACAGCACGAGTCTCCAGTGTCGAAGTGAAGCCTGAGCCCTGTGGGAGAATCGGAATGACGACAGCTCCACAAACACAGACGGGCTGTTGGCAACCGGGAGCTCCCACCACCACCGCCCTTTTCCACCATAGCCCTGTTCCCAGTGCTGCAGTTAGACAAGCATTTGAGCCGCTCTAACAACAGGGCCACCACAGAGACCACCCCCAGATATACACTGTAGTCCAATGTACTGACCGCGGGAGCTGTGATGAGCGACAGTGTATTTATGCAGACACTGTGCTCTATATGTGCACAACAGTGATTCTTTTTAAACAGGCTGCAGAGCCAGCAGTAAATTACTTTCACTGCATGTGGAGCTGTGCCAGCTGCCTTATCTAATGTCAAGTGCCTTGAGGGCACGGAACCAAACACTCTCCACACGGTGGGTAACATAATCTAACATGGACACAGTTTACATTTCTGTTAAAGATGTCAAATATTAAACATAACGCAAGTCTGCTGTAAATCTCAAAGGAAGCTTATGGTTGAAATATTCATGGTTGAATAATGAATACTGACATACGAAGTGAATTATGTACAGACATGAGTCTAAGTTGGGAAATGGCAGCAAAGCAGACATTTTTTGTTTCCACTTGACAGGAGATTGTAAAGAGCATGATGACCAAAATTGTCCTTCCTTTGTGTAGACACTGACATTAGGCTGAGTACAATCAGGTTACTTGCCAGAGAAGAAGTAATTTACCTCACTTCATCGGTTTATTTACAATAAGATCAAAGGATTTCTCTAATTTGTAATTTTTCCCCTAAATCAAAGGCTACAAATGCTGTAAATAATGTTTTTATACAAAAAGGGGAAGAATATATGTTATCACTCAAAAAAGCTACAGTATGTAAATTACACAAAACACACGGACTGACTTTTGATTGATTTGCTGCCTCACATGACAAAACTGTTTTTGTTATATCTGGAAGCTAATCGTTAACGGTGGTAGCTGCCGCCATCCAGAAGCTTTCATCTCAATGCTGAGATGAAAGCAGAGCAGGTAAAACACTGCTCCAAAGCGTAAGGGTTTACTTTATGACACTAGTGGAGATGAAAAAGTGTGATTAATAGTTCCAACAATTATTAATTATTGGTATTTTTTAAATGTGCTGAAAATGAAAAAAGAAAAGGTTGACAACTCTGACATGTTTGTGTAAGACTGGCCATTAATCTTCAATTTGACTTAGTCAGGAATGTTTATTTGGTTCAGTGACTACACACATGATCTAATACAGTAGAAACAGGGCTCCAGTAGTGCCAGAAAATACAGAAGCGAGATGATAATGGTGAAGCCACACCACTGAATGAAATAAATCGATATGACTGAGAAGACATCTACCTTCAAATACACAGAAAGTATCAAAGAGCTGAACGTGTAATGATCCTGCAGATAAATGACGGGGCAGGATAACTGCTCGTAAAATATCAGAGGGTGGAAATCTGCTAAATGGAACAGCAGAGGCCTCAGACGTCCCGGCTTCTGGAAGTCACTCACTGTCACTCAGGCGGCTGAATCATCCCCGGCATTTCGAACCCAGTGGATATGACAGAAGAGGCTTAAGCAGCACTAACCCACTCAGTCTGTGTAATTGGCAGCCTTTGGTTATTACAGAATGCACTGCGGGGAAACGACACACAAACACAGGAGAAAACACAGCAGAGCAGACCATTGTGAAAAAATATAATACCTTATCATGGGGTCTGCTTGCTGAGTGATACGGCCCTGTGTGGATAGCCTTCAGGCTGCTTCCACTCACTGTGTGCACTGTACAGCTGATACCCTGCTATTAACTGGCAAAACTCAATCCAGCCTCAAATCCTGCCGTGCAAAAGAGACTGCATGTGTGTTTGCTAATGTGTGCCCGCCTGTTTCACATGGGTTGTGCTAAATTGACAATGACCATACTGGCTTTTACATAAGAGCACTTTTTGTTTCAGTGTAAACCTCCTTTAAGTACAGATTGAATGAAAGCACAGTACGAGGGGACCAGAGCCATGAAGGAGGAAGTGTGTGTTGGTTCAGGTGAGCGATACAGCAGAGCCCCGAGGGGTCACACAGACAGTCCATCAATAGCCCCGGCTACCCTGACCTGCCGCAGCCTTAATGAGAAATGTCAGGAGGCACAGGCAAGGCTCAGTGGTGCTTCCAAAGCAGAGCAGCAGAAAGACCAGAGGAAATCCCTGCTACACGCATGCACACACACTCACACACACAGACAGGGACACACAAAGTTTCACCAGAAAATCTGCTAAAATTTTAATTTAATCAAAGACTCACACAATCAGGGAAGTATCAGTGAAATGGCAGACTGCTTTTTCATGTTTACTAATTAGCCCTGGATTATTTATTTGAGGATATACATCTCCTTTTTGCCAGTGGCACGCTGTTCACAACGATGATAATTCAAAGAAATGCTTAATGTGTTCATGAGTCCACTGTGGCTCAGTTTTTGAATACATTGAGTGCTGATTAACTGGATGACAGGATTCAGTTCGAATTCAAACGTTCTTACACAAATAGAAGACTGAACAGATTTTGCTTAATTTCTATGGGCACAGTGTAATCATTCTATGATCATCAGAACATATTGTTGGAATTAAAAGCGTTTTGTGATCAGTGGGGGAAAGAAACATATCATCACAAATTAATGAATAAGTATGTTCCAATTAAAAAATATTAAAGTAATTAGCAAATAATGATGTCAGCACAACAAGCTAACTTTGCTGACCCTACGAAATAATTATTATGATCAAATAATAGAGATTAAGCAAACAAAACAAAAAAGGTGGGAGACCACATCACTAGTCTGTGTATATCATGAGGAAAGTCTTTCTTATGGCTGTGTACACGTTGTGGCTTTCTACATAAAGATCTGCTGAGTGTGGCTGGATGGCATGTGGTTCCCTGTTCTCTTCTCCCTACAGCAGAAGGCACATGAGCTGAAGAGCACTTGACTGAAAACATGGCAAGGAAAAATTCAACAGATAAATGTAACAATGTGACAACTTCCAGGCTGAACTGCATCAACAAAGGAAATTGGTCCAAAGCAAATCCCAGACTTTACAGTTATTGATTTACTTTAATTAAAAATGATCATATCTTAGCTACATGATTTTCGTAAATTAAGAGCTGTTTGTTCAGTGTAACATTGAGTCATCCAGCTGCTGTAAACAGCTGTTCAGGTGAAACAGATGTTTCTTGAATAAAGATGAGCCAACTATTCAATTATATTTGTATAGAGCCAAATCACAGCATACCCTGTCTCAAGGTACTTTAGGTAGTCAGGTCGAGACCTCACAATAGTATAGAGAACCCCACCAGTTCCCACAAGGAGCATGACCTTGCTCCTTGACTCCCTTTATTTATACCAGCAAAGGATATATTTAAATATTACCCTTCCAGTGGTAGATCAAGATCTTTGCCCAAAGAACAAGGACTGTGGCTTAGAAAGTTCACATATATATATATATTTTTTTAGCACAGATGCTATGATAATGCTGCTAGGATAATGTTCAGGACAAGCAGTGCTCTCCACAGCTAAAACACAGCTCCTCAGCCTGTTTGATCCGAGGCTAGCTGGATCTGCGGAGGCTGACACTACTACACCAGCTTGAGAATACAAACATAGGGCCACAGGGCTGGCAGAAGCGGCTCCGCAGAAAGACACGATCCCTGTTTGAACAGCAGAGGTTTGGAGTGTTTACTTACTGCCAAGGCTCTTGACGTACACTTGAAAAAGGGGTACAGTGTTTCCTATTAATTACTGTGGTCTGACAGCGGCATCATTCTGAACACTGTCTAACACCAGTAACACCAGCTACAGCCGCAACCCTAATGGTCAGTGTATGCACAGGCACACGCACACATACTCCTGTACATCTATTATGTTCCTCATCTTCTTCTTTATTTATTTTTTATCAATAAAATTAAAAATAATTATAATTGATTAATTACTAATCTCCAGCAGTGCATCTTTCTGTTAAAAACTGTACGTTTGGCAAATGTAAAAAAATAAACCTTGCTATAATACCGGCAGAGGTTGAATCGCATTCTCAAATATCTACAACACACACACACAAACACACACTTTGCTTTCTCTCCAGGCATCAATTAAAAGAATAGTCAGGGTAATAAAAGGGAATGTTAATGTATTATTCAGTCTGGCAGCATTTATGGATTCGTCCTTAGTGATGTCATAAACAGCAACAATCACATATGCCGAGTAACAAGGTGATGGATGGCAGGCCTGAACCATTAGCTAAACAGCATGAACACTCCGCTCCAGACAGCCCTGCACTATCCCACCAAACCCAATCCGGAATTTCCAATAAGAGTATTTGTCACAGGTTTCATCTTTCAAATACAGTATTACTGTCATCCTCACGCCATCTTACTGAGCCCGGACTTCCATGCTTAATATTCCAGCCATGTAAAGATTCAAACTAGTCATTGCCAGCAGTAACTGGAGGACTGAAAATGTATTTCTACATCAGTGCATTGAATATCACTTTAGAGCAAATAACCTCTTTCCGACTTAATACCTAATATCCTTATAGGAATATGGACCTTATAGACTTGTAATGTACATCTACATATTTAGTATTTACTATGGAATCCTTTCAAGTGTCAATTGTTTTATGAAAGAACCAACTTTGCTTAAAACAATGATTCTCGACAAGGGGAATTTAGACATTACACTACACATATTCAATTACGTACACTACATTTTGTAACTTAGAGTGAGTGAAAAATAAAGTAGCAAGCGAGAAGGAAGGGGCACAGATCCCGAGTGACAGGTACACAGACTAAAGAGTGAAAGATAAGTTCTGGCAAGAGAGAGAGAGAGAAAACTGCATTCCATGCTACAACGTCATACTGAGGCACAGCCATGAGGCCATTAATCAGTATTTCAATATCATTTGACCTGGAAAAATGTGACTGCACCCTGCGCTACAGAGCCAAGCCCCGGGGATATGTGCTGTGAGCAAGAAAAAAAAACAGTCTGTGTTAGCTGCTGTGATTTATACCAATTTTCTCAATATTGGAAGAAAAAAAAGCATGTGGTTATGGATTATAGTTCTGAATCCATGTTAGTGTAAACAATTCTTTAAAAAAAGAAGGCAAGCCGTGTATTTTCTGAGCAGAGCTTATCTGAGAGTGCAGGAATGGAAGCAGATGGAAATGGAAACAGTGGCGGGCTGGCTCGGTTTGAAAGAAAGATCAGAGTTCAAAGCTGCAGGTAGAGATCTCAACAGGGCTCTGTCTGCAAGTCCACAGGCCCTGTGCTGCAAAGACACACACTCACACACATTAACGCTTTCCTAACTGCAGCCCATTAGTATGCACTGTGCTGCATGAGAAGGGCTTCCTCTCGAGTAGAAAAAAAGAAATGCATCATCATGGGGGCCATTACACACAGGAGAGAGAGGGACTACGGCCACGGCTCTACTTCAGAGATGACATTTTACAATCAGCCACTACAAACATTTATCTTTTCTCCCTTCCCATCTGTCACCGGAACCTGACAGAATAAAGACGAGGATGAAATGGAAAAGAAAATGGCCTGGGCTCAGCAAGGAAGCCGCACGCAGAACAGGGACATTTATTCCGCTCGACTGAGGTAAGTCAATTATATTAGTTGGGGATGTGATTTGCCTGTGCGCTAATAGTTGGATGAAGCTACACAGTGATGTGGTTTCAGAGCTGAATGCTGTGTTGACAAGTGTCGGGGAGGTGTAAGATCTTAAGGAAGTGGAACCATTAATCCAATGTTCTTCAGCCACAGCCACAGCCTGTGTACCATTAGCCACAGATTAGCTGCTAATGAAGACAAAAGCTGATGGAAGACCAGTGTGTAAATAAGGTGACATTCATAAATCTCAGCAAAGACAGCACTAAGTCTTTGCAATGTAAACAAATACATTCTTCCTTTCTGACCCCGGCCACTTCATCTATTGAAGAACAAACCAAACATTGTCATTTTCACTGCTCGTTCATGTTCATATCAGGCAATGCAGCATTCGTCAGTGTTGCTGGTTTTATACGGTGTTCAATCAAACGTGATTACAGAAATTGCCCACCGGCCCTGCCCTTTATTTCATTGTTTTTAGATACATAAAAAACATTTGATTCATTTTTCTAAATAAATGGCAACATTAATCAAATAATAAAACTCCAATTTGTAAAAAAATACCGGAGTGGGGCTGAGCATGTGGTCGTACTTCTGATGCCAAAAGGGACCTGATAACATTAATGGAGCAATCCCACTTTGTTTGATGACGGTGGCAGCATCTGGATGTGACACTTTTCATTTACAGAACTTCAAGTCCGCCACAAGAGTGAGGCTGATAAAGATCACAGCAAATGCTCTGCATATACTGAGCCGATTCTTTACTTGTAAAATGTCCGGTGCAATTTGTAACATTGGTGATCATGTGGGGCAGTGTGTTCACTGAAGCATATCGTTGGAAATACAAACACTAAATAGAAACTGTGTGTTAAGATGGAAACTGCATTTTTATTAAGCGTTCCTTAGTTTTGAAGAATTCAACAAAAAATATATGCACAACCTTCGGTGAAAACTTTTTTTAAATTCAATATTACAAAAACATATTCTAGATTCTCAAAACATCCCACAATGCAACGCAGATCGCTGCAGCCTCACAAGATTGGATAAAGTAACAGAGAGCGATGCACGATAAGCGTCTGTGTAGAGTTTGGATGAGTTTGTAGAAACTGATCCGCCCCCGCTCCAACATCCCAGAGTCCCATCCCTTCCACCTGTGCTCCAGCTCCAAACGCTGATGCTGCTTGTAGAACAGTTTCCCTGCTGCCGTGCCATTTGTTTTGCCTGAGTTAGTACAAATGTGTCAGTGTCAGTTTCTGCTCCAGCAAGTGAGTCGAGCACTTATCAACCTCACGTCAGGACATCAATCAGAGCGCTTGTGCTTCGCATTTCATATGCAAGTTGTATCCAGATACGATGAAATATGGGTGACAAACTCGGTTTATGCTTTAATGTTGACATTAGACTTCCTATTTCCCAAATAAACTACCTTACTTCATTTTTCTTCTTCAGATGAAACATTCAACGTGGATATGAATTGCTTGTTAATCTCCTAAATGAACCTGTACACTTCTTCTTTGGGTCATCCGATGTTAAAGGTGGATTTACACCTGGGTTTTTGGGAGTTACAGTGGAGTCACCCAGGACAGATGTTAAGGACAGATGTAAAGGTTTTTACTTAATTAAGTACTGAGGCAGGAAAGTCATGAATCTGCAGCGAGAGATAACAGCTGACAAATTTTAACAAATTATTCTGCATCTCCAGCTTGTAAATAGGTGCTTGAGTTGTCAATGAGACCAAGATACTGAATGAACACTGGTGGAAGATCATTGAGGTTTTAAATAGATTCCTGGCCTGGTTCATATCCCAATAAAAAACCTCTACAGCTCAAATAGCTGCTCGCACACAGAGTATCTATACCATCCAGAAAACCTTTACCCCCAAAACAACCAGAGACAGCTTACTTGATTAATGTGTCAGTCACTGGGCTGTCATATACAAACACACAATGCATCACTCTGACACTTCCAAAATGCAGCTAAATTAATATCTGCCAGACTGGAATAGATACATGTGTGGAAAATCAAAAATATCTATCAAGGAAACTTGGCTCAAGGGGAAGAACTCCCTGGTCATCAACCTGCGTTCTCTCAGGATCAAAGATCGAAGAAAACCTGGCTTGATCCTTATGAGTCTTATCTGTTTGAAATGCCCTCTTATCACATTCTTTTGGAAACAAGCTGTCAATATGTTTGATTTCACATTAGCCTCTTTCCTATTATCAAGCACCAATCAATGTGCTCTTCTCTGCCTGCAGTTAGAAGTCCTCTTTCAAGCAGACCTCTGTGGGCTGTCAAGAAAAAAAATCAATTGTTTTTAAAAATGCTGGAAAGGCGACAGCATCATCCCACGAGCAGCATGCGAGAGCAAAATGCCATGTGTTGAACTGCAATCCATCGTCATCATGTGGCCGTGTGAGAGGAACATCCTTTGTTGACTTAATTAGCACAGTTGATCCTGTCAGCTAAGGGCGGAGACCTGTCCTGTAACTCTAGCTCCACTTTAAATGTCAATAGCCATTAATTAGTCAGCCACTGGTTGTTACTTGAAGGTTCTGGCAACTCGTCAATGAACCTATAATAGTTCTTTTGAACTCCACACTCTGTACCACCTCCACCTTCCACCCACATGCTCTGACTCAACAGAATCCATGAGCCATGATGCTCCCCCGTGGCCCAGTTTTATTATGTCACATCTCCGCAGCCAGTGTGGGTGTGACAGATGGGTGTGAAGCTGGTGCCTTAAATTAAATAACCGATGGGAGCAGCAGAAATCATAAATAGAAACTGGCACTTAATTGGAACCAACAAGGTCCTGGTGGTGCGTCAGCGGTGCTGAAAGTAAATGCAGAGGGCAGGAGACGCAAGGGCTGGATTTTTACAGCTCTTATGAAAACATTTCTCCTCCAGCGGACACATGGTTTATACATATCCCTCTCATGGACTTTTTGTCAGTGTGATGTGAGGCCCGAAGTGAAAGGTTTTAAAGCTGATTGTAATCGATTGACTCTCCGCCTGCTCTGTGCTGGCCAGCAGTGAGAAGACTGCTGTTTGGTGCAGTTAGCCATGACGTGACAAATCCACTGCTGCTGCACAACCTGATGTAATAAGCATTACAAGAGCCCAAAACTGGTTTAGCACATGCATGTTCTTTTTTTACCCTCAAGACACTGCAGACTGCAAAAAAGAAAAAGGAATTTCACTGGACACTGCTCAAGGAGAAACGGCACATCTTAGTAACTACATGTCAATCAAAATAAAAAACATGTAAAAACTAGGAATCAAAATACCGACAAATGGACAGCTTCCAATGGTAAAAGCTATATAGCCAAATGTATATCATCACTTAGAGTATATTTTAAATCAACGAACATCCTTAGACACCAAGCGAAGACCGAGGAAACAAGCAGTTGAACAACAGAGTCACCAAATGACAAAATGGTAAAACATAACTTACACAGCGAACTGAACTACAGCCAATCACATCATGGTAAATCCGAACTACAAAAAACCCAAACACATCACTGAGCATTTGCAAGAATCAAAAACATCTCAAATAAGATTTAAATATTAAAAGTTTGTTAGTTTTAATTGTTTACTAAGTGATGAAAAGCATCACTTTACACTGCAGGCTGCAAGCTGCTGGAGTCAGCTCTGCTTGTCCATCCAAATACCAGGCTACTCTCCCAGTGTTGCCCATATGTGGTGTTATGCAGTTATGTGCCCATTTCCATTCTGTACACTGTTAGGTGAATCTATTGTTTTCTGTTTTTTTATGATGTGTAACAAACGCAGTTAGGGTGGGGGAATTATTTAGAGGGAACAACAAAACCTGCAGGAACTCTGTGGGGCATTGTAAATTAAGAAGTCTTTCCAGACCTTTAAAATGTGGAATCAGAGTCAAATAGACATTGCACATGTACTAATTTACACAGTAGCGCCTTTGTGCTGTTCATCGTATTAACACGGGCAGTCAATCATGTAATAGACTGCTGTTAACCCGCTGAGAAAGAAGATGAGACGTTGTTATCGCAGTTGAAGAAACATGAGTTGTCGTTAAACCCCGGTAAAAGGAAGGCTGGAAAAGCAGAGTGTGTGATTAGACAGAAGCTTGACATCAAGCATGTTGTGTGAGGCGTTCAAAGATACAGCCCTCGGAGTAAACTAAGTAAAATGGGTAAATCACAGCAACGGTTTAAGAGGAGAATCTTCTGAATAATTTACTAATTTCATCAAGTGCTGCCGCAGCTGCTTCTCAGACCTCTCAATAAAAAGAAAATCTGTCTCCAAACCACCTCCTTCAAAAAGACAACAAAACTGCTGCTGTGTACTAATCTCTGTGCAGTGACTGAATACTCAATATGTCATTGACATTAAAGAGAAACAACAAGTGAACTACGGTTCAGTGGTTATTACACTAAATAAGCTCGTAAATAATAACCACCTGCTCTGTTTCAACACATTAAATCTGCTACTCCTGAACAACAGGAGCCTCTTGTCGTGTCCTGGTTGGTTGGTTGGAAGAACCACCTTCTGTGTCATGCTCACTCTCCTCCATGTTTGATTGTTCATGCCATGAGGAGGAATAAAAAGCAGGAAGATGGAGGATGATACTCTGCACTTGTATACGTATATTTAAAATAATTAGTCTATACAAAGTTAGGAAGTATTAGCTAGATGGATAATAACAGAAGATTGTGGATCCCCTCCCCCCCAAGTTCTGAATGAAACCATTCATTTGGAGCATCTTTACACGAACAGCAAGAGTAAGAGTGTGGTTTGAACAATGAAATACACAATAGAATAATATGAATTGATCCACATCACAAAGCCCTGTTGTACAATATCTACCGAAAGCAACTATCTGAAGAGTCTCATCCTGGAGGCTTCAGCCCTGCGCCTGCAGAAGAGAAATGCTAAGATATCAGGATGCACATGAAACGCGTGCCTGGGAGCAGTGTTGCTCCAGCACTGTGGTGACAGATGGAGAGCACTAGCACTATACCTCCAGGGTTCTGATCTCATCAGAATTAAACTTTCTACCCAGACAGAAAAAGACTCAACCAATGGTGCAGTGGTAGGCTTGTGCACAGTTACATCTACATACCTTCAAACATGGTTTGGTTGACACTAATAAATTAATGTCACATAATTGCAAAGAAATGTTGAAGCATTGGACATAAACTTATTAGAATGAATGAAGCATAAGAAAATCACAACAGCGCACACAAGAGTGAGGAAACTGAAGTGATATTGTCAATGCTGAATAAATACGAATCAAATGATTTAAGCTACGGATTTAGTATAATGGAAGAAAAACTTTAACAAGTCTGTTTATAATTGACGATTAAAAAGAAGAAAAGTATCTCCCTTAATTTAATTAGAAATCTGACCGAGTGGATGGGATTTTGAATTCTTTCTGATTCATTACTTATCAGTTTAAAAATGCAAATTCAATATCCTGAGTCATTAGAGGGAAGCAAAGAACAAGACAATCTTTTAGTTCATTTCAACTTTAGAGATTTGTATCTGTTAAAGAAACTCCCCAATTCGACCTCGGTCACAATGTTATCACATTCAAATAAAACATGTCTTCCATCACTGGCCTTTGAACAGCTATAATAAAAGTGACTGCAGAGGTAGTTATTCTCATTCTCAGTGCAGGCATAAGTTTAAAAGACCGATCCTGATGTTTGAACCACTTTCAAGATTAATGAGCAAGACAATATATAGTTCATAATCAAAGTATTAATATATTCATTGAGTATATTAATGTATCATATATATTTTGTTTTCTTTTTACTTTACTATAAAGAGCTTAGGGGAACAAGTAATCCATCTATCATCCAGCATTAAACAAGAAGGGGAGTTGTGTCTTCACTCCAAAGCACACAAATTACTGCTAAGATTTGATAAGGGATATGAAAGGATTAAGAATCAATAAGTCAATCAGATTGAACAAAAGGTAAAATATGTATTAAAATGCAGGGCACTGGACTAAATAACAATAAGGGGAATAAGCCAGATCTTATATTTGGAGACTGTGTAAGCAGGAATATTAATAATTACACACCTCATGTTTTAACAGTGTCAATAAATCTGTGCAACAAACTTTCTTATAAAGCTCCCAAACAACTGAGAGAAGTACGCATCTGTAAATCAATTTTGCCAACACCTTTCATCTCCCGGTGAGATGATGTACTAATATGATGTATGAATAGGCCCTTCACATTCTCACAAAAACAAATGTCAGGTTGTGTGCATACATCCACTGACACACAAACTCAGGTATAATTTGTTTTTCTTCTTGCCTTTACTTGAACTCTGCTTTCATTACTCCATAAACCATAGTCACAATAAAGCTTTACTTTCAAAATCACTGGTGATTTGATACTAATCAAATTTGATACTGCAGTTAGATGTATTGGTCTGTTTTTCACTTTACTTGAATGCAATAAAATGTAACAAAATGTTAAAATAATGTCTACTTATATACATTGAAATGCATATCTGGTACAACCACGCCTTCTACAGCAGCATTTTTAATGGGATTTTACATGACTGGCCGGGATATGCCCATTATCCCAGTTTACACAGTTTACAAGAATGCTCCTTGGGTTTATTAAACCACAAGGATGCATCCATTTTGCAGAGAAACATTGAACGTGAACATGAATTGTTTGTTTACAAATTAACTCCACGGGGCGCCTTCAAGGGGTAATAATTCAGTTTGAGAATGAATCCTAAGTGAATCATAAGGTTCCTTATGGTTCTTAACAGCTTGATACTCTCCACCACCAACACGCTGTGATGTTTACACTCGCTCGGCTCGTGGAAGGTTCTGCAGAGATATGACAGGAGGGGGGGAAAGTGTGTAAAGCTGCTCCTTCTACATTTAATTATGCCTATATCTGCAGCAGCACTGTTATTATCTGGGGACTTCATACCTGGAGTGAATCACTTTCATTTGCCTGTTGAAACACATTTTCTACTCAATTTTAACTGGTATCATGTCTTTTCTATAAAAAACAAGAGCTCTTATATGAAGTAATGACTAAAAAAGACACAAGTAACTGCTGCTGAGGTTTGACTGTGTAACTACCAAAAGGGAGAGGGGGGTGTTTACAAGTTGTGCTGCAGCTTACGAACATAGACTTTGGATTTCTGTATACTCAGTGGGATGGTACATTTTGAAATGGAGGAAAATGTTTGCTGTGTTTCCCTCAATGTTATGTTTTTGATCCAGTTTTGAAAATACAGAGCCTTTCAAAATCTCAAACTTCGTGTACCCTCTGACTCTCCACATTGTCTCTCACATTTAAGTTTAGGAGTTGGACTGAGACATGTCAGCTATGTGAGCCTGTTGCTGCAGTCTGGGTGATGGTGCAGATGAGTGGTGACCCCAAGATATGTTGTTATTAAAATATTATAAGTGATAATTACTGAAAGTGTTTCATTTTGATTATTGGCCCTCCTAATTCGAGTACTGACACATTATCTGGGAATAGGAGTTATCAATTCTATCAACCAGTAGTAGTGTATTAGAGATAAGCATAGGTGTTTATGGCCCATTTTTATATCTGCCATTACATACATATATTCATAGCTGCCAATCATCTGAGTGGGTGATCTGATCCCAAGTTGATACCTCAAAGTAATACATCTCGAGAGACCACTTGTGAACAGATCTTACTTCCCTGCTACAAATGCATACAAACGCATACATCATTAATGTCTGTGAAGACCAATTACATTGTTGATGTTCAGGAGGCTGTAATGCACTTCCTGTGCTTAATCTACCAGAACCTGAGGGGGAAACAAATCTCAACAGAGTGGTACTGTCTGTCCTCCACAAACTACAACAACCAACTTGTTTGAAGTACCCATGAGATATGACTAAGGCCTTTTGAAATGTCAAATTAGTCATTTAAAATGCCAGCTTATACAATCTAAGCACCAACTTAACTGAGTATAAATGAGCACATACTTTAACGCAGTGGATATAATTTGAGTTGATGGTCAAATCGTCCAATATTTAAAAAAATTGAAACATTCAGGTTAAAGAATAAACAGTGACCCCATAATTGTCCCTTTGCAATACAATTATATGATACATATATATATATACACATGTGTGAGTGTGTTGGTGTAAATATATATAAATATTGACCGATCGGTATCAGACTTTTACTTGGAAAACTGACATCTAGCAGCAATATACAGTATAGTACTGCTTGAACAGGCTAATGTAGATAACAACACCGGTAAGAACGGAGATTAGGTCAAAGCAAACAGGAAAGGAAATGAAATGATATGCAGCCACAAGAAGAGTCCATCACCGAATAGAGTGATTTTGAATAGAAATAAAAAAAATAACGCGAGGGTGAGCCACTCTTGAGCTGTGAAAAGCATTGATCTGACAGACAAAGGGATACAGTGGGAACAAGTGCCACTGTGCGTATCCTTGAGATGGGTCACAGCAGTGAACAAGAGATTGGTATCACGCTGCTGCATAAATCAGAAAGTGCAAGTCACACTCTTTTATCCCAGGACATCTCCCGGTCCGACCTTGTGAAACCATTTTCACATAACCCTGTAACGCGATTAGAGCAAAGTCTATGCTAAAATAAACAAGCTGTAAAATTGATGCAGGAATATATCATGCAAAACAAACAGCGATGAACAAGTCATGTTTCCTGTAAAATTAATGAGTTGCTAAAGCTGACAGAGAGAGAGAGAGAGAGAGAGAGAGCTATAAAATGAAAAGAAAGATTAAGACTAATGAGTGGGGAAATATAATGGACGCTTCCATACAAGGTGCAGGGGTCACTGACTGGTTGACATAAACAAAATAATGTGAATCTTATCTAATCTAATCCTAGAGGAGGTTTTGGAGGGAGGTGTTGGCTGAACCATCTCCATCACTAAAACAACAAATCAAGAAAAACTTGCCTGAAGCTGTTTAACTTAGACTTTCCTCTTTCGTCCCCTGTAAATTATTATCATCGAGAAATGAAGCAGTTGGTCCGTGTGTGAAAAAATGCTTGCTCACGTAAATCATAATTCAGAACCATATAGTTGGAAAGCAGCCTGGGCCCACTTTGCATTCCAAGGAAAATGGACAGCCAGTGGGCAATAAATTACTCCCACTCTGAATAAACTGGTGTAACATGGATCAAATTGCTTTTTCACTCCTACTCCTAAGCGTACAAAAGACACAACAGCCACTATACCCGCAGCTGAACATCTCTCATCTGCTCGAAAGCTTTGCTGAAAAACTCTTGTGGAAACAAATCCACAGCAGTGCACACAACAACAACAGCCTCTCGCTGACACAGATAGTAATCTCTGGCCGCAGTACTACATTTAAAGCTACATCTGTTGAACTCCAGCTCACACGACAGCCAAGTATGCGGGCGGGAGCCAAAGCACTTGGCCGGCCCAGCCAGAGAAGCACGAAGCTGCACACAATAAATACATCTTTCACAGTGTTCAGTCAACTGGGATCCTCATGCGAAAGGCAACACTCATACACAGAGGAGGCCACCCCCTCTGGTTCAGCACTTACCTCCAGCGCCTCCAGGGTCACGAACCCGGTAATGGAGAAGCCATCGATGAAGTCCTCTTCAGCCGAAGTAGACTCCTTACGCTTTCTACGCGGGGGTCGAGGGCGGGATGAGGAGGGCTTCCGCTCGCCCTCCCGCTCCGAGTCGGAGGAGAAGGGAAAGACGGCACCCTTAACATGGTTGCTCCTTATCCCGTTTGGTCTCCTGCCCAGACCCCGCTCTGACCTTGACTTCCTCTTCTTGCGTAGGCCACTAGATCGAGGGCCATCCATGTCCTTCATAGGAAACCTCCAAACAAGTGCTCCTCTTGAAGGGAATCAAACTCGGCCAAACGATGGCACCGCTTGACCTCCACTCGTGTGAAAAACCCTACAAGACTAGCTCCGCAATATCCAAGCGAATGTTATCAATGTGTTAGATCCAGGGCAACCGTGTAATATCCACCAGATAGAGCTTTTGACAGGTAATGCAAAACTGCAGTGAGTCACTGAACCAAGCTAGGTTCCGAGCACAGATCCCCAAAGGCAGTCCATCAAATCCTACGACGGAGGTGTAAAATGATCTATTAAACACGATATCACCAAGTGGTCGATTCCAGCAGAGGAAAAGCTTTTCAGGTTAAAGCGAATGTCTGCTCGATGAACACGTCCCTCCACGGAGAGCGGGGCAGGTGACGCCACATCTTTCTTCTCCGGTGAACCTGCTCCTCTTACCCAAGGTCAGCAAACTCTTCCTCCTGCAAGACAAAGACGGGAGAGGGAGAGAGAGAGCACCCATTTGCAACATGTTCACTCAGCAAGTTCAACAGTGCATTTAGTGAATAGGGCCATTTTCCAAAAGGGACTGCACACTACACGGAAGGCTCCTGCCATTCCACACAAAGCAAGGTGAGTGTTTTATTAGGTCTCATCTGCCGGGTATACTGTGTTTTCTTACACCGCCAAGCCATTAAGCCCCAAGATGGGATGATTATGTGTTGTAAGTGCTCTTTTACTGGTGTCTAAAGCTTTTGCCAAGCTTGTAACCTAAACTGTGTTTCTAACGATTACATTCCTTTAATTAATTACAAAGCAGACATTTTTTTTCACTTTGCTACTTGCTGTCTTGAGCATGTCAATATGATTACTGCAGCTGATTTTAGGTAACATAGGTACAGGGAATGTGCCTGACCTATGATAGTGTGACAGTGTCCACTGGACCCAAGACTATTACTACACTGACTGGTCTTGAGTCCAAAATAAAGCCTTCCTTAAATCAAATGTTTATATATATATATAATTTAATAGTTAGCTGTCACACAATCTGCTCTCCCACTTCTGCTGCTCTTATGTGATTGGTAATTACAGTAATTTGCATAACCTTCCATTGAATTCCCTCACACACATATACGAAATCCATAATGACCTAAGTTTAAATGATTATACATTGGGTACAGCCTCAACTATCAATGTGTCTACATACAGTAGTTGACTAGGAGCCGTCCATTGATAAACATTCATTCCAGTCCAAATAACTTAATACAAATGGCGAGTCCCTTTCAATTAACAGGTAATTTCCCCTCCAAAAAAGATCACCATGCAACTAAAATTAGATTATTTCTCTCTCTAGAATAAAAGTGGTTTTCATTGAATAGAAAGAAAATGACAAATGCCAAGAGCCTGTGTTACCACTGTCCTGCCCTTAACTGTGGTGCTCAGGGGGCCATGCCTTTTCCGACTGACAGTGAAGGCATGTGTCTGCTTTATGTTAGGAAGCAACATTCAACAGCTTGCAGTCTTTTTCTGGATCATTCTTCAGGCATGGCTTACAGTGCAGGCCTAAAGCCACGGAAAGTCGCCCCGGCATTGTAGTCTAAAAAACATATATAGCTTCTCCGTGTGTCCAGAATATCAATTGTCATCCATTACATCACAGAAAAAAAAGGGGGGGCTTTCAGGGTGGAGGAAAAACTGAATTAACAAACTGCAGCCCTTTCATAAAGCCTCTCTGCAAGTGGACATTCCTCAACACAACATAAATCACACCTTGTCTGCATCAACCACACAAACTGAAAAAAAAAGACACACAGTACACCACCATCTTCAACTTCACATTGTCTGCTTGGACACAGGTTGTCATGCAGTGGAGCTCATCTGGATTCTGAGGCACACATGCAGTCCCCACACGCTCTGCCACACCATGCCAAGGGACACATGTTTTAAACATGAACAATCAGAGCCATGTGCTAGTAATCAAACGGACACACAACAAAGGCACGTCCAAGAATGCAGCAACCATTCACACACTTCTTCCATGCAGATGTTCCCCCAAAAAAGAGGACAAACCCCAGCACTACTGTAAATGTCCTGAAGCTTGTTTCTCCCCCCCCCCACCCATTCCAGTACCTATGCCTTGAACCTGATGCCCCGTGCCAGCACTCCTCTAATGACACACACGCACTACGCACGGATCGCTTGCAGAACGCCGCTCATCTGGAGAGAGAGAAACTGAGTGGTACTCGCCCCGGCTCCTGGAGCTGTGTTGCAGAGACTCTTTCCCTTGTCTTCGCTCACAGTCTCTTTTTGTCTGCCTGTGCTGTCAGAGCTGATCTCAGCTCAGTAATCCAGTCCAGCCCACAGCGGCAGCAGCAGCGGCGGACTGACACTGCCTCCCGCTTCCCGAGCTTCAGTCCCCACCACAACACACGCAACAAAAGCAAAGCAAGCTTCTTTCCTCTTTCTCTCTCTCTCTCTCTTTTTTTGCTCCAAGACACGTCATGCAAAACCAAGAAATGCAAACCCTTGCGAGTGAGAGGACCGTCCGGACAAGTTGCAGGCCTTCGGTCACTATTCAACAAACAGATCAAGCTCGAGCAGGTCTGGAAGCGGACGGAATAACAAAAAAAAATCCCGCTAAAGGTGAAAAAACCTGAAAACACAGCGGAGGGTTTTTTTTCTCCTCCTGCTCCTCTGCCCAGATCCGAGCTTCAGGATCCCGGAGAACAGTGTGTGTGTGTGTGGGGGGGCGCGGGGGGGCGGGGGGGGGGACCGGGGCGCAGGGATACGAGCGATGCCGCAGTGCCGCTTTACACGCTGCACGCTTCCTCCTCGGCGCAAATAGTGCTGCGTCTCGGTATTTCGGAGACAGTTTACTCAGACTGTCCAACACGTGTGCATGTCAGCCATACAAAAGCAGCGTTATACTCATATTCTCCTCAGGATAAAGCTCCCCGCTGCTTTTCTCTTTGCGACGTGTTTAGTTTATGGCTGAAAACACAAGTACATGAAGTGATAGTATATAAAAAGGGCTAATGTGATCATTAAAGTACTCGGAGGTAGTTGGAGGTCACAACTTGCGAATACATTCTCCTTCACCACTGAAGTTAATGCTCATAATCAAGCTTCACCTCCTGCTCTCATTCATCTTATGGCAGAAAAACTCTGAATACAAGTATATGAAGTGACAGTTGTGTGTATAAAAATAAATAGTTGTGTATAAAAGTACCTGAAGGTCATTCAGCTTCACCACAAACAGTGAATTTATACATTTAATGCTAATAACCAAGCTTAACCCCTTGCTCTCTTATATTCATTCTATGGCAAAACCCTAAATACAAGTATATGAAGTGATGGTTGTGTGTTTAAAAACAAGTGCAGGTAGCTGATGGTCTCACATAGCCTCCCTCATGCTCACAGTGAATATGAAGTGATAAAGTTAATTCTAATAACATTTATTCATCTCCTGCTCTCATATTCATTTTAACTGAGGAAGACGAGCCTCGCTGCCTCAGGTCATCACGATAGCCTGATATTAATCTAAAATCATTTATTAGCTTATATCACTACTGCACAGGTTATATATATATATATATATTGCGTGTGTATATATGTATATATATAGGAGCTAAATCAGTTGTCATATAATCACTGACTAATGACAGCAGCGATAAGCTATTGTCTTCAGGGACGCCCGGGGCCAAATAAGTCATCTCTCCATTCAACAAACACAGACACCTTAGCTTTACAGTGACTGGTTAGTTAAACACTATATTAAACAGTGTTACTCACAGGGTGTATATCTATCAACATTAGGAGACATTGCTTTATTTACCCTGAAAGGCTGCGTGTCTGCACAGAGTCATTCCCCCTCAGTCCCTGATATCAGAGGGTCACCTGTGGAGCCACCTGTCACTTTTACACTGCACCTTTTAATAAGGAACTGTAGAGAAATCACATGAATACAAGATGTTCCTGCTCAGAGACTGCTGGGAGAACACCCATCATCTCTCCGTCCTCCATTTATTTTACTAAATGGCACTAAGTCAGTTATTTTCTCCCTACCATAGTCGCTCTCTCTCTCTCTCTCTCTATCTCTCTCTCTCTCTCTCTCTCTCTCTCTCGCTCTCTCTCTCTCTCTCTCTCTCTCTCTCTCAATCATTATTATACAGTTATTATGCTAATATAGATTATGCGCTGCTATCATTTATAACATCACCACATCTATAAATATAATTTGTATCATTTTCATTATAACAATCACTGTGACAGAGCTTAAATGTGACAGTGGTCCTGGTCTCTCTCTTCCCCATCTCTTCTCCGCTCAACCCATCCGGTCGAAACAGATGTTTGCCCAGATTCAGTCTGGTTCTGCCAGAGGTTTGTTCCTGCTAATGAGGGAGTTTTGCATTCCACAGTCACCAAAGAGCTTGATCCTCGTGTGATTTGTTGGGTTCTCAACCTCAATATGTAAAGTGCCTTGAGCTAATGTATGCTGTGATTTGGCTCTATACAAATAAAATACAATTCAATTAAATAAACCATAAACTAATAGTTCTGCTGCCAGTGATCGGATGTACTGAACTTAAGCAATTTTTTCAGGCACCTTTTGCTTTTACTCCACTGCATATCATAAATATCTGTATTTCTAGTTATAATCAATAAATTATTTTTAAGTAATGAATTTGAGGGAACATTAAATCCGCCTCCTGCAGCAGCATATTGTCACAAAATATACAGTAGACACAGTTAATGATGTAGTAGACTGTATTAGGGAAACATGTTACACTTGGCAAGTACTTTACTTTTTATTCTTTGACTATATTTAAAAGCAAGTTGTTACTTTTACCCAAGTAGAAAAGTTCATGTGGTACTCCACCACTGTCTCAAGCACACTTTATAGTATTAATATTGCACTGCCTTCGAGAAGAGACACATTTACGTAAGAGTGCAGTTATCAAAAATCCATAACATGCATCATGTGCCAGGAAAACATTCACACCTTCCTGTGGAGATAAAGGGAAATCGGTCCGACATCAGAGTGAGAATCAAAACAAGCTTGAGCAAATAGTGACTGCAGAGAGTCAGTTGAGTGTGTGTTAATGGAGAGGACTTCGAGTAATAACTTTGATTGAGTGACTCATTTTCGTTGATGAGCCGTTACAACATTAATTACTTAATCAAAAGGAAATTACCAACCCTTTCCATATTTGATTAATCGGGTTTTGGGCTGTGTGTGTTTGAGGGTGTCCGCTTTGGCTTCTGGACATATTGTACTGTACAGTCCGGACAATCCACCACTATAATTCAATTACTTGACTTATTCGTTAGTTTTTTTTGTCCTCCTCCTTGGCTGTGCGTCAGTGCACACATACTGTGCCAATAAAGCCAAATCAGATTTTTCTCATTTCCGATTGTGTCCTGATATTTTATGCATAACACAATTGTTGAAAAAGAAATGAGACAAATTGATATAAGATAACAATACTCAATAGTCAATAATAATAACAATAGTCTAAAAAAAGCATGTCACAGTGTATACCTTGTGAGCGAGTGGATGCCTTGAAGCAGATATCACTCTGTCTTGCACCGACATGTATTGATTTCTATGTTCATGGGATGAGCATTAATAGCAGTGTGACACACAACAGTGTTAAATCGAATGGTGGTCGTGGTTTTAATAACAATCATATAATAAGTAGGTAAAGGATAAGAGCACTTAATAAAGCTAAGGGGACAGTGTGTTACTGTATAGCCATCACCTCACAACACAGATCACATTTAAAGAGAAAGTGAAAAATGATGGTGTCACACCTCTAATGAACGGGATTCAGTGATTGTTCCGGGGTGGCAACCAGCTGGTCCTCTGAGAACAGGGGACCATGGGCGGACTGTGTATTTTTAGACTGGTTTAATGATGCAGAGGCTGAGTGGTGTGGCTCTGAGCTAATGGGCCTCAATTCCCAGTGCCCGGTGGAGCAGGGACCCCAGCGGCCTTTAAGAATAATGCCAGGGGACACACACGCACTTGACCCTGTCTCGTCTTCCAGGAGGAGTGTCCTTGTGACAAAGTGGCATGGTGGGGGACAGACGACAGCGAGGCAGCTAATTCTGCTCTCCCGGCCTCCGCTCATTACGCCAGGAAGACAAATGTGCCGCACTCCCCTCCCCTCTGCCTCGCCATAATCAGCTTTAATTACACCTTCGCCCCTAACTTTCTCTGCCTCCACACCTTCAGTCATTGTCGCACAGCCCTCTGCATCTGGGGACCCCTGTGAAAATGGGAACAAATGCTATTTGTCGGCGCCAGGAGAAGTATATGATTTCAAACGTGTTTTTGGCTGCATTAGTGGACAGAGTAACAGGGCCATTGGTCATGGCTTCCAGCTCCCAAAGCTCTTAACAAAACAAACTGGTCGGCCCCTTCCAAATGTAACCTTTCCAAACAGCTACAGTCCCTGGAAAGAAACACAATGTGCGTGTCCTGTTACAATACTTATTTGTCTTTAATCGCCTCTTCAGCGTTTCACTCCGGCAGCAGATGGTGGTAATTAGAGTATCCGATTCACAAAATAGAAGGTAGACATCCCATATTATTATCTCACACCTGCCTCTTACTTTCTTTTACATTTATCTCATTTGTGTTCATCTTCATCGTTATTATCTCCGCTTGTCGGGAAGCAGACTCGAGTGGAATGTAATGATACTATGAGCGTAATGCAAGCTGAATTGCCGCGAACTTAAAGCAACAAAGAGAATCGCAATACAAGAATGAGCTCGTTCTCCTCCCCCCACAAGTGAGCCTGCAAGCCCTTTAATAGCCCTTATTACTTGCACTGTGAGCGCAGAACCGTACGCCTTACTTGGATATTCCCCTCTGTATCTGCACAGAGTTAGATACAGTGCTATCTAGCTGTCCCGCTTTGTTCTCTCCTCTTATATTCTCTTGGCAAATTTGTTTACGCTATTCATCAAAGGATATACTGGGTTCTCCAGTGGCTCTAACAAACACTTCTGGGAGGGTTCATGTTCATCATTAAGGACTTGTATGTTAATACATGACAAGTGCGTGGCATAGCTACCGCTGAACTGAAGCACATGACCCTGTGTTCAAGAGTTGACCTAAATTATGAACAGTGTCAACGTATGGCAGCTGTCAATATCAAGAAGGAAGCAGCAAAGACAGCAACAACAGAATAATGTGGGGATAGATTTCAGGAGAATGATGAAACTGCCCGTAAAGCAGAAATGAGAATGAGAGTGATTGATTAAACAGGATCAATATGGCTGAGGCTTGAACCAGTAATAATGACAGCATGGACTGAAAAACACTCTCTGGCCTTAATATATGGGGCCTGTCAAAATTGTCTTGCTCGTGGTTGTTCAGGCGGCAAGCACGATCAATCACTGTTGAGTTTTTGTTCACTAGATGAGATCAACTCTCACCGTCAGAGAAACGAGGGAGGGACATTGACCTCAACACATCTACAGATCATATATGATGTTTATGTTTAATTAAGTTTGGTTTGCTTTGAAGAGCTCCTTGTATAAGTTAGAGTAAGCTCTTGTTTAATTTGGATTATTTTGTGCTTGAGTATATGTAGATGGATGTATGGGGGTACACCCATACATCTGTTTGTGGGTGTCATAGTGTAGTTAATAGTTTTTTCTAATCTCTGATCACGATAATCAACCAATGAAACCTCAGATGCGTCTTCTGACCCACTAGAGGGGGGTCTGACCCCAAGTTGTTAAACTAATTAACTGAACCCCTTACTGCATATATACAGTCCTTTAAATTAACTACAATCAGCTAGTTTTCTGTAGAACAAGTCATTTTCCAAAAAATACGTTTGGGTTGTATTAATACCGCTAGAAAAGAACCAGAGTAAATAATCAAATTAATTATTATTTAGCTGCCTCTGTGTCAGGGTCCTGGTTTTGTTCATGCTGACTCAGTTGTTGTAGTAGTAAACAAACACACATCTCCCAGTCAGCTCTCACAAGGTTTCCAGAGTTTCAGAATGAACAAGATGTTTAATGTACTCGGTTCAACAGCTGAATTGTCTGAATTGTTCAGTTTGAAACACATGCCAGGGTTTGATGTCAGCCGTTCTGAAGGTCTCTCTATTATCTCCCCCCTCATTTGAAATGCCAGCGATGACCTTTCCCTGCATGTTTCAGCCCTGAGTGCAGATCATTTGCTGATGTATTTTTACTTCAGTAGATGACTTGAAGCACTTCAGCAGTGTTTTTTTTTGAGTTGAGTTATTTTTCTTTTGTCCCTTCGGCTCAGACAAGTACTGCAATTTTACATATCTGTCATCTAACCCAGAATCACTTCCAAATAGAACCTCATGGAAAAGATACAAACAGACGATGGGAAACGGAAACAAACACAAGGTTGACTTGCTGCTATGTTTACCTGTGCACGGTGGAACCAAAATAAAATGCTGCTGATAGGATCCTCGAGTGATAGAAGAGAAAAGTATAGCTTAAACTATCAATTTGTCAGATATGTTCACACCTCGTTTTAATTTGAAGAGAACAGCTCATTTACAGAACCCTTTTTCCTGTAAAGTGTCTCAAAGATCTAATGATTCATCACACTAATTCCTGACATCTCAGTTGACATGATCTGTTATATCCAGTGACTGCAGGCGTCGCCATCCGGACCAAGACTGAAATCGCAGAGAAATCCACTGTAACTAATTCATGAGACGACGACACGTTCAACATCAAGTTCAGACACTAGAGTTAAAAGAGAACGATTCCAGGCTGCTTATACGACCAAGGCCTGACAGACACATGTGGTTTCAAATTGGACATAATAAAGTCATGGAGGGTCTTGGGGGGGGCCTCTGAGGTCAGGGGCAGTGTTGAAGGGTTTCTGCTATTACAAAGTCAAATTCATGAATAATGTAAGCTTCAACCTAAAGCCTGGTGCATAACTTATTCCTGGGACATGGCTCACGTCTAAAATATGAACGACACGCTCATTTATTTCAATTGACATCATCCCTAGCAGGAAGGTGATAACTCCCTTGTTCCTTCATTTCCACCTAATTTTAGATTTGTGTTGGGCCCTCAGTGATATTTCATTAAAGTAGTCTTGGGTTTTTAAGCTTCTTCCACAATCCCACTCTGCAGATTGCATGAGAGAGCATCATATTGTATATCCTGTACTTTGGTCAACCTTGGAGTCGCCTCCCCCCTCCTCTGCAGTCAGAGGCGGATTTGGGAAATTAGAAAAATGGTTTTGTTTTCTCTTTTTTTTATTTTTAACAAAAATGGAACAGTGTATTTCATGGTTAAGGAGCAAGAGTGACTGGGCTGCAGTGGAGAAGGGATTGAGGTGTGTGTGTGTGTGTGTGTGTGTGTGTGTGTTTGGGAGGAAGGGGAGATATTTTCCAATTACTCTGCCCCCTCTCCCTCCCATCTTGCAGGGCGGGAGGAAAAGTCGAGCAGCTTTATTAGTATTAGGGGCTTGTCCCCCCCCCCACCCCTCGCCCAGGCAGCCTCCACCTCTTGCTCCCCTGCAGCAACGGGGCAATGCACACAGGTTCAGCCTAATAGAATTTGTAAGCCTCCAAATGAAGTGGATTGTAAAAGACAAAATGACATGAGAGACTTTTTGAGGCGGGGGTTCCCTCGGGGAGCAATTGATGAGCAAAGGTGGTGAAGTGACAGCAAAGGAAGGAGTGGGAGGGAGGCGGATATACCATGTCTCCATTCGGCTCTCATTTCCTCCCACTGCAATGAGTTGCTTGCTTGCATTATTGGGGATGAGTCGTTTTACAGTCATTAATTTACAGGCCCACCTACTGAGGAAGTCTATTATGAAGGGAGCCGGCGTCATCACAATGAAACCTCAGGGGCGACTGTGCTTTTACAACATGTGTTTGATGAGGTGGCAATAAACACACAATGCAGTATAAATATGGAAACTTTGAGCAGTAATATAATAAATAAACGTATAAATACTAATATAAAAGTGATGTATGCAACAACTGATTCCATGAATAATGTGGAGTTGCAGTGAAATGCTGAAGATAAAACTTGGAACGCTTGTGTTTTATATTTTCCATTATGGAGGAGCATTCTTCCTGAGGGTTTGGAAATGGAAAGCTTATGAGAATCTGAAGGATGATCTGTTTTCAGTATACTCTCCTTCAGAGGATTTTATTTGGTGACAGAATAATAAAGTATGTCGTCAAATTCTCCAAATGTCAAAAAGAAGAAACAAGAACGAAAATAAATCACAGAAACACAGAAAAACAATCATAAAACAAAATAATAGACACATTTTCATATTGTTAACTCAACAGAAAAAATATGAAACAATGATAAAAAAATCGTGCTATTGGGGACAGTGCAATCTGATCAGCATCCATCAGCTCAAATTCACAGAATCTTTTATAGTAGCTGGTACAACATATTTGCAGTCCCTTTATAAACAAAACCAAAGTTGAGGGTATGAATACATTTCCCAAGGCTTAACAATATTTAAGACCTCAGAGATGATGCTTACATAACATACATAACTTTACATAGAGAATGTCTAGGGAATTCATTTTCTGCACTATGTAAATTAAAAAAACACTTTACAAAACAACTGTATAATGTGAATATAATGCTCTACTGTATAACTGTGATTCCACAGACATGCAGCTGTCGTCGATGAACACAACCAGTTACCTTCATCTCAACAAATTCAACCAATAACAGAAACTGATTTGATTAAATTTGAATATGTGTGTCACAGGGACAGGGGGGGCAGATCTTACATAACAATGTCCTGCTTCCCTCTTAAGAAGGAAAATAAACAGCCTAAGTGGATTACAAATTAGGTTAATCTCTGAGGTAAATTTACAGAACTCTGTCAACCTGAGCCAAAGGGTAAATGTTAAATGGTTAACATTGTTAGAATGATGTTCAATAACAAGTTGGAAAATTTAATTGAATGTATGTAACTTGAGTTTATATGATCAGGCTGCGAAGGTACGTGAGACAACAAAAGATGGAACCACTGCAGTACAGTATGAGTGGACACTGTTCAATGAGTTTACAGTGAACAGTGTCCACTACAGCGTTACCAGAACGCCATGTTGTGTCAGGTCACAGGAGGATAACTTGAGCCACTTATCCTATGATGGTCGCAGGGGATACTGGAGCTAGTCCCACCTGACATTGGGGGAGAAGTGGGGTACTCCCTGGACAGGTCTCACGGTTATTATAGAGTAAATTGGCAGAGAAAACCCAGACACAGGGAGAAAATGCAAACCTTCTTGCTTTAAGGCGACAGGGCTAACCATCCCCCTGCAGCCATAGAGCACATTAAAGTGGACAAGGTATTCCTTCTTTGTCTCTCTCTCTCTACAAAGTGGCATTCTGACAATTTGACAACAAAATGTCATATCTCCTTGTCTCAAAATGAATGAAAAATAAATCAATTTAACAACCGAACACTCTAACTACACCTTTCACAATTAAAAGCGGATTATAGAGGGTGACTGGTTTGTTCTTCAGTTCCGATAAAACTTTTATTACACACCACGCCATCCGTCTCCCCTCAGATTCCCATGGGGCTGTGCAGATTGCACACGGTGAACAACAAGAGGCTCCATGTATCCTGGCTCAGCCTGTCTCAGCCTGATCTCGCCCATATGCCAGCTGCTGAAAATATCTCTGTCTCCACAGAGCCAGTTTGCTGTGTTGCAGTTTAGATGAGCTTCTCTCAAGGCACATGATCTTTTTTTATTGAGATAAATGACAAGTCTGTGATGTATTTACAACTTCAGCTCCCTCCTGATGCTGCAGGATGCCAGCGGCTGTCAGCCAGGAGACACAGTTTAATTTGTGGTTGTCTGCAGGGCAAATTAATTTGAATTAAGTTTTTTTAATGGCATTAAAATGTCTGACGTGACATGTTTTCAAGTTAAATTACATTTGGGTTGCGTAGGACGGAGGTCACATGAGAGTGAAAAGGTTCCATCCACCATTTCAAGAGGAGAGTGTTTAGAGGATGGCTGTTGTTTTCAAGACATACTCTAAGCTCATCATCTAATTAAGATACAGAATAATGATGATCATATGAAAAATAAATAATAAAGAAAGAGGACAACACAATGATTGTATTGTTGTGCATAGATTAAATTGCACAGGCATACAGAACATGTAAGAAACATAATACACGCGCAAACATTTACTCTCCCACTCCTGAGCCTCCTGGACATTTGCTGTTGTTGTAAATCCTGTAACATCCATGGTGAGTAGGCGACATCCACAGCATGCTGTGTGGGAGAATCAAGAGGTGGTAATGATTAGATAATAATCAAGAAATGACAAATATGAACTGTCAGGGATTAATCGCTGGAGTTCGACTCATTGAAATGCAACTTTCATGTTAAATCAAAATCAACTATGTGAACGGACTGAAAAGAGTTGGAAAAGAACACCTGTTTTTTATCCATCACGGCAGAAAGGAGTTGTTCATTTTGTAAGTGCGGCACCTCTGAGTTTCACTGTAGCAGAGTCAAGTGTCTTTGACCTTGCTTACTGTCTGAGTGATGTAGTGCACGGTTCACAGGCTCTGTTTCTGCTGGCTAGCTGGACATTGCCATGCTCCACAAGCCTCACTGCACCGAGCCAAGCGTGGAATTCTCAAATCAGATGAAAAATTACTCTTATAACGCCATCTGCTCAAATGCACAACACCAGGTAGAACAGCAGACAGGGCAGCTGTACGCCCAGGCTTTATTTATTTATCAATGCACGTATATGTATATCTTCACAGTACACAGTATTTATAATAAGTGACCCATTAAGAATGGCCTAAGCCTGACAAAACAAAACAAGTCAGTGACAAATCACAAAACCAAAACAAGAATACAGGACCTGTGTAGAGGTTGGTGTAGAAGACTCTGTACTATCCTTAAGACAAAACATGTTATATGTTGTCAGCTCACTTCATGAATACTCGTGAATTATTCCTGATAGATTCGCTGGCAGAGGAGATGGAGTAGGAGAATAAATGTCCTTTGAGAGCTGTGCAACCTAGTCGTCAAGTGGAACACCAGCAATAAGTAGCGGTACATACAGTACATGAGCTCCCATGCCACATGTAGTAATTTAGCTGCAGATCCCTGAAGTTATTGTATGTCGCTTCGGATAAAAGCGTCATGTAAATGAAATATAATGTAATATACGACTGTACAAATTAATCCAATTCATAGAAGTCCCAGAAAGAGAGCAGAGGCTTCACTAATACAAGAAGGAGCCTGAGCACGAGGAGAAGGTCTCAAACTGAAGGACAGGACATTTGAGCAAAGCAATTCTGCACACGACCAGGAATAGAGAGGACCGGTTTCTGACACTACTCTGAATGGGATATGAGAAATTTTTATTTTACAAATTTTTATCCTAAGAGTACATTATGAACAATTAAAAACATGATCTGACAGCTCCTGGTTACATGCAGACTGTCGCTGGCGAAAGATCAAAATAACATGGCGCATGACATGAATTATACTGGGAGGTGGTGCAGCGATTAGCACTGTCACTCGCATGTTAGCTTAACTGGTGACTACAAATTGCCCACAGGCAGGATTGTGAGCATGAATGGTTGTTTGTGTCTATATGCCAGCTTGTCTCACAAGGCCAACCTGCTTGCAAAAGATAAGCGGTATAGCTAATGAATGAATGGGTGGAAGACATCAATTATTTAGAAAGCAGTTTTGGGGTGGATCCCTGCCTCCTTTCCTCCTCCCGTGCAATCAGAATAAGAAACCGTAAGAAATTAAGAGTGCTCATGTCTGCATGAAACCAGCAGACAGGGCACACTGGCAATCTGAGCATTTTCTTTTCTTATAGCTGCCGGCCCATAAAACCGGATTTATGCTATTGCAACAGAGAGGCAAACCCTATAAATGCAAATGTCCCTGATTGACTGTTTTCCACAACATCATCAGGGGGCATTCACAGGCAGTGTTCTTTATACACTCGTCAGTAGGTTTATCAACTTTTCCAACCCCTGCACATAGAGACATAATTAGAACTTTCAGACAGATCTCAGATCTACACAGGTCTTCTCCATTCCCTGCGTGGCAGAGAGGAGCAGCAGCTGCCTCTTTCTCTCTCTCTCTTTCTGAGTGATCATTTTACATGTAAATATACATGCATGGAGCAGCAGCTTGTAAAGGGCTTGGAAGTGACGGTTAACATGTTGTGTTAATGGGCCACAATTCAGGTACTATTTCAGACTAGGAAAAACACTTAAATGAGAACAGCTTTATGGGGGGTGTCTGTATTTAAATACTCTATATGTAAGCACATGATGCAGGGAAGAGGAAAATAGATAAAGGGCTGAAACCAGCTGACACCAGTGTATCTGCAAACACACCTCAATTATAAATCACATTTTCACTGTAAGTGACTGCTTACAATGGTTCCATGACACGTCTCCACTACATCTTCAATATCTCCAATTAGCCATACCCAGTCCAGGCATATATTAGGTTTTGGGAAGCTGTGGCTGAGTGGTAGAGCGGTCTTCCTCCAACCAATAATCAAATCCCAGCCCATGCCAAAGTGTCCTTGGGCAAGGTGCTGAACCCTGAATGGTCCCTCATAGATGTTGAATGCACTAATAGGAAGTCCCTTTGGATAAAAGTGTCAGCCACATGACATGACATGTAATTTAATGTAATGGCCAATAGTCCTGTTTTGCTATTTGACACAGTACTGATCCAGTCACATCTCTAAATCCTTTGGGCTCAGTACCTTCACTTAACAGCACAAAAGAACAGTGCCAAATGGATGAGACGAATACAAGAGGGGTGCTGAGAAACTGCCCGGACAAAAAGACAGGTCCTTCAGGCATCTGCTGCTAAATGTGTAAAACTTACTGATGCCTCGTTGCAGTGAGTAAACCGTGAGTCAACTTGCACTGTTTGATGTTTTGGTTCATTTATTCTTTGGCTGCAGAATGAACAGTGCTCTTTTACAACCTGGATAATGTGTTTGGGAGGCAGTGTTTGAGTGGATGTAGATAGACAATATATAGAATTAAAAGGGAAACACCGACCCATTTATTTATTTTTAAAATACATTTGTCCATTACCTGTATTGTACTTTATTGTGACATCGATGCAGGTTTTTGTGCCTCTTTATCAGACAATCCAATAATTGTTGACCTGATTAAATCATCATCATTATTAGTTCTGATAAAGCTGGTCTTGTGCCCTAATAGGAGAGATCAAATGATTTAAATGATTATGAAAATACTCATTGTAATGCAGAAGCCCTGCAACATGTAGGACCTTGCCTCAAGACACTGTGAGAGAACAGTGTGTACAAACAGTGAGTTGTAATTAAGGGATTTCATTTGAGTATTGCCAGTCACAGGTACAAGAAAGCTGTGATAAAAAGAAAGCTAAAATTATCTTGACATGATTAATTAAATTGTTGTGATATGAAGTGTTTGACATCTCTTGATTAAAATCAGTCAGAGAAGAAAATCATTTCCGTGGTGTATCATGATAGAAAATATGTTTGCCTCTGAAGCCTCATTGAAGAAGAAATGAGTTTCACATTGAAAACCGGAGCTGGAATCATTTTTATTAGTGATTCTAATTCATTTTATCACCATTCAGCAAAAGCTCTGGCTCTCCAAAACTGAACAGGGTGAAATTAGAGTATTATGTTGCCGAAGCAAATTAAGCACTATTAGGTCGTTTTGCCTCCTTAAACACATATTGAGGATTGCCATGGCGATCAGCCTCAGATGTTATGTAAAACGTTCAGTGCTCTTTATCTCTGAGGTGGCAGGATGTGATCACACACAGCTTGTAAAGACATGCAGGCCTCTCAGGCCCAGAGGTAATGGAACAGATCACAGGGCTTCCGTGGGCTCGTATGGGGTAATGAATACATTGAGGAGGACGGGAGCATTGATTGCGGACCCACTATACAAAATCTATTTGACAGCAATGCTGGAAACGATGCACCACTCTGAATGGCAGCCCACAAAACAAACTGATAGACTGCTTGGGACAGATGGATAACAAAGTGGTCCAATCTGGCAAATAGACCAGATATACTGCAGGTGCTCTTTTGGCTGCCAGACTCAAGGTGCAGTTTAGGTCTTTAAGCCACGCAGAGCTCTGCCCTGATGAGAATGAATGACCCTGTGTAACATTAGCAATGAGTAATCTATCTGTAGCTCTTTATATATTTTGAGGAATGATGTTTGGGATAATTGTATTCCATCTCTTACAGCTTACAGTTCCACATGTAGCTGTCTCACCTCTGTGACTTGAGTGAATGTCAACCAGCAAAATGTAAAACACCCTGCAGCCCGAGAGGCTGTTCTGGATCCATTTGATATCCTGCAACCCCGTGTAAAAGTCATTTGAACTGTGCAAAGTCTCAAAGGGTATGTCCACCCATATGTACAAAAGGGAGGGCAAATCATTTGAGCTCACCATTGAACAGTGGATCTCAGGAGGAGGGTTGAAGACAAAGCCGGCGCGAGTTGCTTAGCATATTAATGAGAGGCATGCTTAAATACCGTGAGTATACCATTAGTCACACAGATTATAATTCTCCCGACCACATTTATCGGAGCCAACGGAAATCTATGTCCCGCTGTCCTTTTAATTGCTCTGGTCGCAGAGACCCCTCCAACTCACTTGTAAGATCAGCGGCACAGCTGCTGCAGAGACTTTAAGTGACTTGAGCAAATCCCATTTCAGAGGCAAGCAGTCGGGGGAGCGGATGATTTTGTAATTTACTTCCAGATGTATGTAATTTAATAACAACATTCCAAGTGTTACAGAATCAGGAAGATAGAAATATGAGCCGCACTTTTCTTCTTATTCTTAGAGCAGCATTAGCACCGAGGCTCCACTGAGCATGTGCAGAAACAGGAACATTTTACACGGCAGCCACTTCATCCGAAAGTGAAAAGAAAAATATTGACGAGGGTGGTTTATGGTGAGAAGTTGCCTGTTTTTGTTGCTTTATTTGGTTATTCATTTGGTAGGGGCAGTTCTCATTAATCAAAAGACAAAATACTTTAAATGAGCCACAGAAAGCTTTTTAAACAAATTTTCATTTCATTGCCAATTTTTACAAGGCAACTTTAAATTGAATGACCCAAAACAAACCCACGATTAAACACTAAACTATAAACACAAGTAAATGAACCATTATAAAAATCAAACAACAAAATGCAACAATATAAAGTCAAAAATATCACATGAGATTAAGAGGAATGATTACACATGATCACAAGTTTGTTTTGCTTTAAGCTGTGATGCACACTGAAGGTGGTCTATTCTCCACTCATAATAAATGCATGATACACACATCTCTTCCAGCTTTTGGCCTATATTAAATGTAAAACACGGGACTTTAGAATAACACAAACTAGTTTTCTGAACTGTTGCCCCATCACCTGATCTATCTGTGTCTTCCAAATCCACTACACTGCTGGAAAATGATTAATGGAGTAACAGAGCTGTGGTTAAGCTTTGATTAGGTTAAAGGAAACATGTGGATTGAGTCAAAAGAACTACAACGTTATGGGACCTCCATCGTCAAGCTTACAATGATAAACACTCAAGTTAACGTAACGGAACTATCATTGTCCTGCTTCAAGGGAAAAGCAACATTGAGTCATGGCTGGAACGTTGTGTGGAAATTTCTTTAAATCAGACAAGAATTGAACGAGGGGAGGAGTGATTTGTTATCCTTTCATCTTGTTTGGAACGATTGAAGCAATAAGTGCCGACTTTTAGCTGTGAAGATATTTGTTGACAAAATTGTGTATGTTGATTAAAGCATATAAAAACATGAATCAATGTATATTTGCCACATCTTATTAACTTGAACATTGCACTGATCACAGTTCCACTATTGTTCTGAAAAGAGCCACATACAGCTAAAATACACCATCTGTGGTTTTATTGATACCAGTGAGCTAAGTATAGGAAGACTTAAAGGGATAGATCAGGCTGAAAACATAGTGTAAATGACCCTGTTTCAAGTTGAATATGAATGACAGGGCTTGGGGACACTTGGATGACACCACACGAGCAGGTTATGCGTTTTCTGTGGTTTATTACGTCTGAAGAAAAGGTCACAATTGATTGGGTTGAATTCGGCTGCAACACTGTTTACCTTTGAGACTCCAAGAGTGTTTTGTGACCTCAAACTCACCCACCCCTCCACAGAGGTGAACAGATAATGAGTGACTTTACATTTTTGGGGGAATTATCCCCTTACACCTTATGTCTTTCACTGTTTTTATGTCATTTTCCTTTAGCTGATTTTAAGATATCTAGCCTGCATTTAGCCTGTATTGATAGGACAGCTTGAAATAGAGGGAGAGAGAGAGTAATGAAGGACATGCAGCAAAGGAGCGGGTCGGAGACAGGCTTGTGACCTTGTTGCCGCTGCAGGACTCAGGGCTCAGCATGTGGGGCATTCTCTCTTCCAGCTTTTGGCCGTTTCATAACACTGATCACCTCTTCACATGGAAATGTTCCATCAAAACTGACGGAGACTGGAGATTGGGGATATGAGACTAGAGATCAAAAGATAATTTTATATTAAAACAAGTTGCTTGAAATGATTAAGCAGGAGTTGCTTTCACCGTGTAATTATGTTAAATATCTCATGTATGTAGTCTACATGGATTAAGGCAATGATAAATAGATGTAGAATGATCATTAAATGTATTATTATCCAATTGAATTAGACAGCGCTTGGTAATGGCTGTAGAAACTTGTTCTTTCTGTGCATGGGAATCTCATATTCAAAATCAGTTGCTGCTTGATTGTTGATTATCTTCATGATAGCAGGAACGACATATAATTCGATTTTACAGACAAATGTGATTTAACAGGCAAAAGCTTTTTGAAAATGTCCTTTGAAATTCAGACCTAATTCAACTATTCACAAAGGGTGAATCTTTTCAGCTCAAATAAATTTCACATGCATGTAAATGTGCATCCACCCCTCCCCCACCACCACCACATGTTTGTGCAGCTTGCCAGCATCGTCCTCCTGACTATAGTTGATGGGAATGGGGCCACAAGACCTGGTGTAAAACCATAGATCATTCCCCACAGCTCAGAGGATGGTTGCAGGGATGGAGCGTACGAGCATTTTTCTGTATGATGTATCCGGAAGAAGAAAAAAAAACAGTGAGTGAAGAGTTAGAACAAAAAGCCTGAAGAAATTAGTGATGGAGGAGTTGGGGATAGAAGGGAGGGAATGATCAACGAGGGAAAAGATCAGTGTTGAATTAAGATCAGAAGATTACTGTGTGATTACAAAGACATCAAGCATCACTATTAACAGAGCCCTGACAAGGCAGAGCAATTGGCTGAGCAATCAAAGGATCCAGAGATTTGATGTAAAAGCTTAAGTAACCACTGATCGGTGCGATAAAAGAAGGGCAAACATGTGTAATGAACTCTTTTTACCCGATGTTACATCAAGCACTTCCAAATCCTTTCTCATAGCCTAAAGAATAGGTTCAGACATCTTCCATGTGTGGATACACATTTTTCTCCCCCCTTTATATCTATACAGACAATAAACAGAGGTGTGATTTTATATTTCCCTTCCCCTTCTCAGTCCTTCTTCTCTGAGATGACAAGATGCCAGTCATGGTTTATTCAGTTTCATTCATGTCCTTGAGCAGAGCAGGGGCCTGGGCAGACAGGAACACAAGCCAGACAGCTTCATTTTGCTTGAGAGAGAGAAGAGAAGGACAAGATGAAATGTAGATAGTTTTGGTTGGTATGCAGTGCTCATTCCTTTAGTCTTTGAGCCATGATGCACTGGCATTGTTTAAAGAAGGCATTCAGGCAAACCTACGAGTGATGAATTGCGTTGTCATTGGCGACGAAATGAGAACTGAAACTGAAACTTCTCTAAAAAACAATATAGCACCGAGGAAATAAGTGTATTGAAATGTCATGATGCTGACTGTGTACGGTACATCTAAACAAAAAAGGATCGTAAAATAGACAGAAAAATGACTGGCCTGCAGAAGAAAGTCTGTAAGAGCATGGAGAACGCTGTTACAGGTTTGGCTTCTGCGTCATCTCTTCGGTATGTGTATGTCTGTGCGTGTGTGTGTGTGTGTCAGGGAGAACGAGAGAATCGCAAGCTTTCATAACCAAGCTGCTGTCAAATTATTCCTTCATTCCAATTACACCGCCGTGCATTTTACCGCTTGTCTCTTCAGCTACAGCCCGCTGTCTCCTGTCAAACCTTTACCCACCTCAACCACCCACCCACCCAGCCGCATGTTGTGCGTGACGGCGCCCCAGCTATAGTCCAACGAGTCAGGTGTGTGCGCGTGTGTGTGTGTGCATGTTAACAACCCAGCCATGCTAATGTAATGAGCTTTGTCAGGGATGGATAGCGGAAGAGAGAAAATGGTGGGAGGAGTGACAGAGGAGGAGACAAAGCAGAAGGAGCGAGGCCAGGTTTGTCAGCACAACAAAGCTCGTGCCTATTGTTGATGTTGCATCACGTTTGAACGGGAGAAGAGGAAGAGTATCTTTACAGCTGTCAAAACCAGAGCTTTGTTAAGGTTAAGGCTTTTATTAAAAAAATCAGCGAGACACAACACCCAAGCAAGCTTTCACCATTACTTAAACACACTTGATAGAGAAAGGTGTTTATATAACCCCTTGTTTAGGTCCTCTAGCACCGATGCCTGGAATAAGTTTCATTAAAAAACATTGACATCATCTTTGAGCAGTAAAAGAAAAGATTCACCACTGTGTACATTCCTACTGAATTATCTATGTTTCCAGTCATGCTGAGCTCGTGTTCTGATTCATGTCTCCAATCTGCTGGGAGCTGAATGAAGATGTCCACGTTGCTGCTGCCTTCGTCCATTCTGCATAGAGACCAATCCTTGGATAGGGTTGAACTAACAACACCGTTTTGCCCATCATCGCAGGATCCCGTAGAAGTCATTGAAGAAAGGGAATGAAGCTCTGAGAACTAAAGAAAAAAAATGGAAATGTCAGCGATCTAATAAGCTGAGAGCTAAATAAATGATAAGAGCCGAGCAACACTCGCACCCACCCACAATAACTCATTACATCGTGTTATGGAAGCATTCTGTCAGGCCTCCTGCAGAGCAGCAAACCACAGGAGAATGTCAGAGTGTAACCACACTGTTCCACACAGACTGGTTACAGGAGATGGGAAAAGAGAAGTGGAGTAAAAACAACTAAATCCACTAGGTATTAAAATGGCTTTGATTTGCTTGACATTTCAACAGTCTTGACACTTAATATTTATTGACCTCATACAGACAAAGTGTCGGTGTTCATGCAGCTATTTATTTAGCATGAATGTGAGCAATTTCTTTCGGTAATGTCATTCAAAGCGATTACTGCTTTAATGAAGTGTAAAGAAAATGTGTTGACACAGCACATTTACCGGCATTAATCACATTTGAGTTTTAATAAAAGTCCTACAGAGAAGAGTGCGTGTCTCTGTTGTAACAGTTGCTGTTGCAGTCAAATGCAGGCCATGACACCTCTTGGTGTCTGATACCACTTCCACATACCCAATCATGACAAAAGAGTGGACAGTTAATGTACGGAAAACACACTATCTACACAAAGGCTATCCAAAGAAACATGCTAACATACCAACAATGACAATGCTAACAGGTTGACATATAGTAGGGCAAATATTTGTGTATATTTAATTTATATTTGAGAGAGGAATAATTTCGGGAAAGTGAAGAGGACACCATGGGTATAATAATTCATATTGACACATTACACTTGAAACCCCAAAAGTCAACCATATGGGGGTGTTATAGTTAAAGTCACAAGTCATTAGGATACATCATCTGGGGACCATGAATGTCTGAACCCGAATTCCATGCCAGTACACCAAATGCCAAGGGCTGCATCCCTGGAGCCACACTTCTAAAAGTGAAAACATCAACCATGTTGATAAGTAATTAATACCCTGTGAATACTTACGTTTCCACATATGTACAACAAAGGTGGCACAAGGACAGGGGGCAACATCACAGAGAAATCCATCAGAGAACCGACGACCACACTGCTGAGGAACAGATGGAACAATAAAGATAATCCCACCAGGAAACTCATGTTTACTATGCTTTAAATTGATTCATTAAAAAATCAAAGCATAATGTAATCTTTTTTTCTGATTAAGATAAATTGAATTCTTCCTGTGTGAAGAATAACAAAAAACATCTCATTACATTGACTCAGAATCAATTGTTATCCATGTCGTGCTACACCCTAACAGATCACATGTTGCTAATCTGTCTGGAGCATTTCCTGCTGTGATCACAATCCACTAGATCTTTTTTTATGTCATTTTCCAAACATCTAAATCAATATTTTTTCCACTCCTGTGTTCAGACAAATCCGTGAACATTCTCAGACCGCCAAATAAACCCAGAATGCATTGGTTTCCCCACCCTCGACGGCACATCTAACAAAATTATCACTTCGGAAAGCAATCATCCCCCCCCCTCAAGTGCAATCGATGCACATCTCATGCAATGCAAGCGTGGCGATTTGGTATTTCCAGACTGGTGCGTCTGTAAGTGCCTGTGCATCTGTGTGGATCAGTGGAGCTGCAGTGCATGAATAGCTTTGCATATATTTGCTGTGATGAAACAGTAATACAGTGTCGCTGGGCCCAGTCTCCACTCCTACTCTCAATATTCCAAAAAAGACAGAAAGACCTTTGGGATTTTCCAAAATAAAACGCAAGCTTCCCCAAGATACAATTTAAGTGGATCTTATCAGGGTGTTTGTTGAGTGCAAACTGCTGCAGAGGAGCATCTTAATCCTGTTTGAAAGTTGGGAACCAATCACTCTTCTTCAGCGGTGTGATATTTTACTCTTGGCTGCCTTTACAGCTTTCCCACCAGTTTCCTCTAGCTGCACAGATCTACGGCACAGTGCGCACAAAGGAAACAACACTATCTGGGTGATATATAGCATGCATGATGCAATGTGCCTGAAACAAGCCAACTGAGAAACCTAATGGTGCAACAATGTGTGTGAATATGGCCCGGAAAGGTTTGCACTCTCAGTGTTGTTTATATTTCTTGCAGTTACATGATTCTTTTTTGAGATATCGCTCTGTTGGAGCATATAACTATTACATCTTATCATCATTAAATGTGTTTTTGCAGAATACTTGGTGAGACATTGACGTATGCTGACTTAGAAAGGTATTCTCAGCATGATGTATTTTGTTTATGGGGGCTGTATAAATTTCAGTCGATATAGAAAATGAAGATGTCGATAAATTTGGACAACATTAAAACCCAGGACAGCGACAATCCAGCTCTACTATGATCGAGGTTAACACGAGAACATGTCAAGAAAAGATGGATATTAAATCCTCCAGACTCGCGCACTCATAACATTAGTACTTCTCTTCAGGCAATACCATTTTTTAGTTTTTGTCAGTGTGATTTACACTCTTGACAGCTGCTTTATGCACCACTGTGAAGAATCTGAAATTGCCTTCATCGACGTGATAGTTATAACCTTTTATTGGTGAGAGAATCACAGAGAATATTGCAATGGGTTCTGTGGCGGAAGGGAAAATGGTAGAACAGTGCTGCACTCGATCTGTAATCCATATTCACATTTTAACTTTAAGAAAAATAATCATCAGTCATGATTATGTCATGCTATAGAGAAATAAAAACATGAATATGTCAGGTTTGACATATTGACATTTAAAATGTGCTGTATTCAAGGATTCACAGCGTCTACTCACATTCCATAACCTTGGTTTTCTACCTAACTAATGATACATTTTTGTTAGTGTCAGTTATGATTTGCCGTGCTTTTATAAAGAAACATGACAAAGCCAGCTTAATAAACTTGGACAACTTCTGCTGCAGTCACAATGACTAATGGAAATGACAGCTACGTTTTTATAGTTATACGTTCCTTTACAGCCCTAGTGACAGTTTACCAGACAACTGAAGCCCAAACCTCATCTCTACTTGAGTCTACCGGCCCAACGCTACACGAGCTGCTAATAGCAGAACACAATCAAGTTGCACTGGATTATGAAAAATGACAGGATTTGATGAGGTAGAAGAAAATGGAATAAAAACAATAATATGTCGATTGATTTTTTTAAATACTTATTTTCTAATCCTTAGCAAATTGCATCACCAATTTGTGACACACCATGTCTCTGAAATATGTGTCTGTTAAACATGTTTGCCTACTGTCATTTTACTAATTGTAATTATTAAAATACAAGAACATATATAGATATCTACAAAAATATAGAAATCTCAGCCTAGCTGGCTGGAAGATCCCTTTTTAATGTCTTAGTCATTAAAAATAATTGTAGTTTATTGTTTTGCTTTTCAGCTTTTTAGACTTTATGTCCATACCGAATAACATTTTTAGTACTGATATGAGAAAGCTTCTCATTATGGAAGGGCTTGTCACGCTAAGGAAAAGTAAAGACCAACATCATTATAAGAATTAATTATCTGGCTAGGAGTAAATAATTTGTGCCGTGTAATATGTATATTTATGAGGTTAAAGCACCTGTGCTGCCTGGTCGACACAGGAGCAGTCGGGAGAGCATGGTGTTCCAGTGAGGCCATCCAATACACACAGAGGTAATGAACCCCAAAAACTGATCCAATTCTGCTAATGGCTTTGACTGACCCTGGGCCTAATGTGTTGTTGCTTGTTTAATGACATATTCCAAACCTTGCATTGGGATTTGATTTTCAGATCAGGTCCTGAGTGAATCATTAGGGATGATAGGGACACACTGAAGAGGAAGAGGCAGTAAAAGCTAAAAGGCCTGAGGCAGACGGCTATCACTCTTCCACCGCGAGCCCATGCATACTAAACATCTGTGCGGCTGGAGTTGAGGCATCTGAAGCATATGGTTCTGACAGCATCGCCCTGTTGATGTAGGGCGGCAGTGTTACTGCTGGGAGAGCTGATCCCTATCAAAACGCTTCTGACTTTGAGGAGAGGACACTGGGGGGCTGGTGATGATGACACTGGAGAGAACAGTACAATTACAGTGTAGAGAGGTTATGAGAGATATGCCTGGATACTCACGCTGATGGTGTTTTGAATATTTAAACTAAACCATTTAAAAACATCACATATTCTTTATTCTGTACTTTTTTGAGTCATCTTTTTCTGTTCTCATTAGAAGAGGAAGACTCATTGTCTATTTGTGCACATTCTCTTATTGTATCTTTAAAATTAAGTTGTGTTTGTTTAACCATCCTTTCGAAACATACAGCTCCCTGAGATCAAACTGTGGCTGGGGAGGAGTATTGATTTGTTGTTGCTTATGGGAATACCTCATGAATTATTGATATGGTCTCATGCCTCCAGGTCATTTGCATCCCCCCTTGTTGTTTAATGAGACATTTGGTCTTTGATCCTGATGGATGGATGATGTGTCAATCTTTTCTTACAACATCTGGGAACTTTGCTTTAATTTCATTAATTTCATAGTCTCTGTAATTGTCACCGAACATGGTCGGGGCGCCATTAAGATAGATGCAATTTATCTTGAAGAAAAGGAGTAAAAGGGTGAGTGAGAAACAACTCAAAGCAAAGAAGATGAAAATAAATCACCACCGTGCCCACAAGCATGCCTCCCTTAAATGTGCAAAGATGAATAGTTTGCCTTGCCTCGCATGGCTTCCACCTTGGGGAACTATTTGCAAAAGAATCTCTCCCCACTTTCCCAGGTTATCTCCTGGAGCATCAACACAGCGCCTCTCCTCCTAATTTATTCACATTTCATTTCAGGCACAATCCACGCCATCTCCGGGGGGAGACGATAGGGCCTGTGTACCCACCTGCCTGCCTGCCTCCCCAGAAACACATTAAAGAGCTCAGAGTTTAAATCTTCTTCCAGGAGATCACTCGGAGCTCCCCGTCGATGCCTGTGTAGCCTCACAGAGCCGCCGGGCTTTCCCCACAATGCAGCACTGAGCTGACGAACAGCTGAGAGAAAATGAGAGAGCGAGAAACAGAAAGAGAGGGGAACAAACATGCTGCTGTCACTGTGGGTAATTCTTCTTCCCAGGTTGGAAGAGGAAGCAAAGAGCCCATTAGGCTTCTCAAAGTTGCGTTCTCACGTCATGTGCTCATGTGTCAGGGACGTGCAGAGCATCCAACAATGCTTTCTGCTGTGTTTCACCCATTGTGTTGGGCATTAAGTCATGTGTCAGTGTCACAGCTGTCATGCATCTAACACAGAAGTACATCGGGCCTGTCAGTCTGACAGACAGCTGGGTTTAGGAGGATTTAAGCTCCACAGTTTGAAGTAGGTGAGTGATGGTTTCTAAGAGAGTGAAATGTTTAACAGATTTCTTAAACTCCACATAAAGACAGCTATTGTCTATGTAACTATAAGATGAGAAACACATTTCAACACCGCAACAACTGAGCAAACTCAAGTGCTGCTGGTATATCACAAAGGATTAGAGGGGAAGAATATGCTTATCATTTAAAGCACGTCTGTGGATGCTTCTTTTTCATGTGAAAGAAATAATATATATTTGAATAACAACCGAAGTGAAATACCTTTTATCTATTCTATCCGTTCAGTCTATTCATCTGTAGAAAATGTCTTGCTTTTGAGCAACTGAATTAAAAGATACGCTGGGATGTGAAGCAGCACAAACCTCTCAAGCATACAAACGAAAACAAACCAATCGAAGATCATAATGTGGAGACATAACACACAAAGTGGCTCTTGTGCATCATCTTGTGTAGTCCTAAGACAGTGATTCAACTTTGCTCTAAGCAGCCTGAAAAACTGTTTATTGTTGCACATATTCAGTGCCAAGACAGTGTATAATGATCATTAATGTATGAAAGCAAAACACAGTTTATGAACCATAAAATGCCACAGTTACAGGCCGGCCCTAATAGCAAAGTGGATGATTTGTAATAACGACTTTAAAGCACTCGGGATTAAATTAGAGATGGGAGAGAGCTGCGTTCACAGCAGAAACAGGAGCCGACTGGATCGCCTGCATATTGTATTTCAGCGCCTGTAATGTGCTGTTAGGTTGGAAAAGCGTGCAAATGAGTTTGCACCATCACAGTTGCTCTCTGGCTAACTAGATAACACAGGGCTGTTAGTGTTTAATGCACTAACAAGAACACATGTCGAGGGATTTTAAAGGTTCCCCGGAGTGCTTCTTAAAAAAGTCCCATCAATGTCATCTTCTTCATTTCCTAATGAGCATTCAGTCTTTGCCCGAGGAGCTTTCACTCTCCCACGGAATTGGAGGAGAGGAGTTGATCAGTTCTTTGTCACAGGCTCTGGAAGCATGTGCTGAAACAGAAGTGCAGCATGTTGTACCCCTGCCCTCAGGTCAGACTCAGAGGGTTTTCCTAGCCTCTGCTTGTCTTGTGCCTTTTTAGTGTTTGAATATCATAAGGAGATGTAATTTACTTGTTACACTTAAACGAGTCATATACTGATTTGAGGGCTTTCTGATGTGAAGACACATCCTCATTAGGCTGGTGAGGATGTACTGCATGACACAGGCAGGCTCTCTCACACAGAGCTTTATCCATGCCAGTGTCATGGTTCAAGGGATGGTAATGTCAGTCAGTCCATCTCTTTGGTCCAGAACTATTGGATGTATTTGTGTTCCCCCAAAAAATTAAACAGCAGATTCAAATGTTTGGCTTTAAGACTATGTTTTGACAACTGGCTTTGGTGATCCACTGACACCTCCTCTAGAGGTTCACATTTCTGGATCTCTGGCTATAAGACATATTTTCATCCTGCTCCATCATCAAGTCAAAGTTCTCATGGGTCCAATAGTTTGAGACTGAATACCTACAAACTAATGCTCATCAGGCCAATACAACACAATAAACTATGATGGTGAACATGGTTGATATCGTACCTGCTTAATAGACCCTATGATACCTGCTTTTAAGTTCTGATTTAATTAGATTTAAATTATGTTGTATCTTCCCTCAGTGCAATGCATCTCTCAGTGTCATGTCCTAAAATGTGTTATCATTACTGATAAAATTCACCACTGCCTAATTGAACTATTATTTGAACTATTGGCTTTTGGCTCTAAATGTTCAGTCAAATCAACAAAAATAAGCTAAATATTATTACTGTTCCAGTTTGTTGGCATTATGACCTGTTTCCACTTTAACATTGTCCATCACCATTAACTCAAGGTTACAGGATCCGATTTGAGGGACATTAGCGTAGCTCAGTGTTCAACTTGAACAATCCTACACTGATTTTGTTTCCCGAAAATCACTGAGCATCTAAAGTGCTCACTTGCATCAGAACAGCAGCTTTCACAAGTTCACAAGCTGAAGTTTGGTAACCTGCCATTTCATCTGAGTGAAGCTAATAAGGCACTCAATCAAAACCGCATAATTCTCCCCCCCTAAACGAGCTGAAATTTGCTTTTCTAATTATCACTGGCAAATTAAAGGGGAGATTCACACATCCTCACGTTGGGAAAGTAAACTAAACACGGATCATTCAACATTCTCTGTTGAATCCTTTACTCTAGACATCCAGACATATAAATGCAGCTATGCATCAACAGCAGGAATTAGGCAAATATTACTGAAAGAAAGCTTTCCTTGGTGCACACACAATGTGGTTCTCAAATCCAATTTAACACTCACTGATTTAAAATAATAGCTCACTGTAACAAAGTGAGCAGTCAAAATACAAAGTGTCTCCATCCACTTTAACAATGATATAGCAGGAGGCTTTCATCAGGAGATCTTCACATTGAACATCAAATCTCTTCCCAGCTTGCCTGAGACACTGTGGATCTGATTATTCCACCATTTACTCTGTTAAGCTTTAACTGTCAATTATTAGCTCCGGCCATTATGGAAGTAGTAGCGAGCGGAGGGAAGAGATAAAAGAAGAGCCTTTATCTCCTTACCTCTCCTCTTCCCTCAGCCCATCCTCCTGGCTTCTCCACCTCCTCCATCTCTTAAGGGCTTCTCTTTGAAACATGGCTGGGAGAAAGGAGAGCACAATAGGTGTTATCGAGTGACAGGTGCCCTTGTTATGCCTTTAGCTCACACTGCGAACAAGCCCTCGGCCGGCACCCTCATAAAACATGAAAAGACTCGACATGTGTCCAGAATCCTTCAACAGAGTTACAGGTGTGCAGTCGCAGCCTCAAGCAGACAAGGACACACGCGGGGGCGACCTCATGTCAACGCACAAATAAAACGTTCCCTTACATGGCGCCTGAAGGAACGCACCAGTAGCAGCTCCCATTAGGAGTCTGGCATATTGAATGTATTGCTGAGGTTTTTGTTATTCTGCTTTATATGTGAAAAAAGAAAAGAAAGCACAGTCAGTTATTCCTGGGCAGCCTCTCTGCCGGTAGAGAAAATCGATGAGCCGCTATAGATTTAATCACATGACAGACAGCTTGTTCTCCCCAGTACCACAGCCTGCGCAGCACGTCAGTGAAAATCAATGGAGAATGTGGTGTCACAATTCTGCCATCGAATGGTGATTTTGCTCGTCTGATAACCGCTTGCCAGCTAAATGACAGGCCGGTTCAATTATTACATTTACAGCTATTGATATGCGTTTGCTCTCAGTGCTCCGTGTCTTGCTAATCCACAACATTCGCAGCTGTGTGTCTGATATAGGGAGCTACATTGAATTGAACTAACTTGACAGAAGGTTAAATCGAAGGGAGTTTTGCTCCCAGGTCCTTTACGTGAGAATTATGTTGGGTGGACGAGGTTGGCAAACTGGATTCATTCTGAATTGTCCTTCTGTCACTACACTGCCTGTTCCCCCCTTTTAATAATTCACTCTTGTTTTTTTTTGCCCTCCATCTGCCACATATTGCTGTGTAAACTCTCCCTGACCTTTCCCAATCCCCTGCGCATTCGTTCATAAAATGCATTATTTATACTTCCACCGCCACATCAAAGTTATTGTTTCCATTAGGCTGTAAAATGCTACAGCGTGCCATCGAGCCGAAGCTTAAGGTTCATGTGTTGTCCTACAACTCGTGCAACACCAGCACATGGAGGCGAAGAAAACCAATGTTGTGTGAATATCAGTCGAATACAACATCAGCACATTTACACGGCCCCGGTGCTGCAGGAAGGATCCTCCTGCTTTGATGCACAGCAACATGACAACATGACAACATCCACCAAATGAAAAGGATTTGTACACATCTCCATGAAAACAACAGCTGCTTCTTTCATATGTTAAATGCGTGTCTGTGTGCAGTGAGCAATCTGTAAATACTAAAAGGTGTCATGAATATGGAGCGCTCTGCTGAAGTTCGGTCGGGAGAGGGAGGGCTCGCGATGTGTGGAAATGTTCACCCACTTAATTCCTGGTGCTTAAGTTTGACAGCGACAATCCGGGTGGATAATAGCAGGGGTAATTAAATTAAATCGTCGTTGTGTTATCACAGATTTTACAGCCACAGTGCTTTGAGAATTTTGCTTTCAGTCAAGATCTTTCTAATACTCTGTATTTATGATACAGAGTAAAACAGGAGCAAAGAGGGTTCAACATGCTGTATTATGCCACAACTCCAGGGTAAATACATATTTTTCATGTCTTTGTATACATAAATCAAATATTGGACACAAGACTCACATATTCTAAATATTCTGAACCTGCCTGTTTGGAATGGGGTGTTGTCTTCTTGTCCTGTGTTAATGCTCCAAAGCTCCTTCAGAATCATTCATTGTCATTAGCGAGTCCTCCTCAAACACTGTAGAGTGAGGTTAGACATCTTTGTGTTCATGCTACCTGGTTTAACTACAATAAAGATTTTATAGTCAACGTTTTTTATTAAATTTAACTACATATTCTTTATTACAGTTCACTTGTGTGGTTTCTAAGTTTAACTATTTTAATTAACTGGTGTTATTTTTTTCATATTGCATGTTGTCTGTTGAGCAAATGACACAATTATCAGACCCAAGTTCACAACTTTCCAAAGAAAAAGCACTGTAAGTCCACTGAGTATAAAGCATTGCAGCAACAAAACATTGGGCTTGTCCTTTGAAGACAAATTCCCAAACAGGAAGAGATTTTTGAATGTTCTGACAGACAGAAGGACAGACAGACATTTGTGGAATACGTAGGCGTAGCTGCAGTTAGGGTGGGTGGCCCTAACCCTAACCCTAACCCTAACCCTAACCCTAACCCTAAATATTTTGAATCTGTCTCAAGCCTTTCCCTCAGTTGGAAGACACAATGATTCATTTTATGTTAATGCCATATTAAGGCAGGTAATTTGAATTGTAATGTATTTTAATTATCTCTGGTATACATGAGTTATATATTTTATTTGTATGTGTGATTATGAATACATTATATATATATTGTCTAACTCAGTTGTTGCCTTTTTATTAAAAGCTATCTAACAAAAAAGGCACAAAAAATAGACAAAATTAAAGCTTTGAGTTAAACATCCTGTATGAATGGACTAAATGATTAACTGTCCAGTCAGACGATTCAGACATAACATGAGGTTAATTTAGTAATCAGAAGTCAATGGAAAAAACATGAATGGCTGTAAATTTGCTCTGGTTGATGTCAATGAAGCAAAACATGAAAACTTAAATTGAAAATGTTTCAAATCTGCATTTATCCTGTGGCTTTCTGGCTATTTCATAAACATACAGAGATGTGAGGTAGAACACAGGAGACAGTCTGGAGGACATAAGCAGGAGGAACAGGAAAGAAAGACCCTGAGTCTGTCTCAGAGCCGTCTCTTGAGTGAGGACTTATTCTTCACACGGTTCAGTTTTCTCTGAGTGGATGTCTTGAATTGAGTGCGACAGCCATGTGATCTTTGTTCAGACTTATTCTTTGTCAGCTCTCGGTAAAGGATGAATGTAGAGAAATCAAGGCTGTGCACCTTGACAGACGTGTAATATTATTACACAAATGGTGCTTGACAAAGTCATTTATCCTTAAAGAAAAATATAATGTAATCGTTTTAAAAAGGACATTTTGACCTTCTACGTGAGCACACTCTGGAGTGAGGGTAGAAAAATAACAACATAGTGCTGGGTAACGCATAGCGCATTGCGATTACAGGAAGTAGATTCATGTTTTATCATTTACCAGCATGTTAAAGAGGTGTTTTTAATACAGTGTAGCTCAAGGGAACCTGGGAAATCCATAATCCACAGGGGAGTTGGGGCCCTGCATGTGTACAGCTTTAACCAGCCTTCGAGGCAAGATCTAAAGGTTGTTTCACATGAGCAATATCCCACATCAACCCCCCACCTCTTCAGGGATCAGCAGTTTTATTCATAACCATTTGTTTGTTTCAGCCCACGGAAACAGCACAGCTATTGGCCTGCTGTCACTTTTAATACTGTGAACATAATGGGGATGCTTGTTCCATTGTGTTTGCACAGGAGCTGTTATAATATAAAAGGTTCTCAAATAAAATGGCTGTAAAAACACACAACTTAACATGAGAGAAATTAAATAATAGTTCTCCAGCAGCCTCATGATATATTTCGACATGTACAAAATACAAAGTACTGTAACCGCTGTTCATGTGGTTTCATTAAAAGCTGAGGACACTTAGGTTGATAGCATGTAACAGAATCCTTCCTTTCATTTCCTGTGTGTGTACAATGGCATTTAATGATTCAGAGAGGCGTGTGCCAGAGGATTGGATGCCGCAGTCAGCAGGAACAGAGTAGATCTCGATGTACAGTGCCTGAGGTTACACAACACTATTATAGCAACAGTCATTTCTGCACGCAACCTAAACACACAACTGTATAGATGAAAGCACTGCGGTTTTTTTATACAGAGGCTTTTTTTTTGGACCTAAGCTGGAAGGAAGACACACAATTAGGTCGGAAATTAATATGTGATGAGGCTCCTAATGATGAACATACCCCATGCCCATTAAACTGAAAAGACTTAATTAGGTTTCATAAATTCTTCACAATCCGCAGATGCTGGATTTATTTTTACATTAGCCCGATCTTGTTCAGTGTGTGTTAAACAACTGGGAGCTGTCAGAAAGAGGAAGGTTTGGTGAATCCATCAAAATCCAAGCACAAAGGCTTTGTCTCCGATCATGATGCACACAGAGTGGTTTCTTTACAGCTTGATCCGATTCTTTCCCTTCTCACTTTGACGAGAAAAAAGTCTTTCCGAAAGCAGGAGGAACTTGTGTTTTCCCGTTTTTCTTTCTCCACCTCCTGTCAAAACTATTTCAATGATGACAGAAAGCTGGCATCCGATGTATACGCATCGTAGGGATTTTGACAAGTGAGGCAGGCAGACACCCAATAAAGATGGCCCCGGCATTGACCCCACACAGACGAGTACTGCAGCTTTGTACGACTCTGACAAGCTTTCTGTCTAGCAAAATAAAATTTAAAAAAACGTCCTGTCTCGCTGGCACATGGAGAGCTCTAGTGATGTCGACTGTTTGGCTTTGGACAACATTGTTGTTTCGAATGCAGCTGAACTGGTTTATCTCACACAAAGAAGGCCTTTATTATAATAAAAATAAATAAATTAGGTTGTCTAGACAGAATCAGTTCCACACCTACCACCATAGATGAGCACACTAAACAACACAAATCTTAATATCGGCAATGGCAGATATAGTGGAGCCAGATGAGAAGTTTATTTACCAACTCCGCTCAAAATAAACTGTCACATAGCCACTTAGCGATCCTCCATTGAGATGCACATCCTCCCGTCTGAGCCTCCTGATTTGCACATCCACACCACACAGAGCAAACAGCCTGACTCTCATTCCATTTCCTGCACAGCGGCTATAATGAATCTTTTATGATTTCATAATACATCCAATTATTCCACCCCTGTTAAAATCACAGTGCGCCACCTGGAACCACTTTGGCTTCCTTTTTTTCAAATTTCCCTGCCTCATTTGCTCGCATATTCTCGCCGTATATGTAAATGAAAATAACCAATCTCAGACAGCCGATAGACGAGGGAGGAATATATAAGACTGCTCCTTCTTCAGACGACAGGGCTGATCCTGACCAAACACTTGTAACACCGGGAATTCTCTGCTTATAATAATGGTTCGCTAATTCAGACCTGCAGCATTGCTACTTTAGATCAGACGGTCGCATTGTGCAACATATGTGAGACAATGACTTAGCAACGCACCCTGAAAACAGAGCAACACTAAAGACTGAGGGAAGAAAGTCGCCAGGATGCTGCAGGCTAATCGCTGGTTTCATAATTTAACTTACTGGATTATACCCGTCTGTCCAGGCAGCTGCTTTACATAACACATATGACAGCAGAAGCAGGAGGGGGAAGCATAACAAAAGAGACTGGGACACTGTGGACTGCTATTCTGCCTGCTGCATCACAGCATGGAAATTGCTTTTCAGGTTTCATTCCTCACTGCGGTTTCTGCTTGTACAATGATTTCTCACCGACCACATCTATATAGTAACATTATGTTTACCCAGCGCTGCAGCTGCTTTCTGGATGTTTGCCCCCATTAACAATTATGTATGCAATGATCCCACCAGCATAATCATGGAGGAATGTTTAAGTGTGAGTGTTTACCATCCAAAAAGAAAACAGCATATAAAAGAAAAAACAGTATATAAAAGAAAACAGTATATACATTTTATGGCCTAAAAAAATCTACAGAAAAATGTGTAGAAAAGCTCCTGATCCAAAGCAACCACCTCAACTGACTAACACGGCAGTGGTTCAGTTAATTCTTGGCTATGTATGACTCCAATTGAACTGGAGCTATAGAGATCAATTCCTTTTGAACCCCGAGCATTTGTGGTTATATATCACACACGTCTGCTTTAAGTATTGATGTTAAATGAACCTACAGAGACTTGGCACTTTATTTCACTATCCATTTTTTATACTGCATGTGCTGAAGCACGGAGCCTCAAGAGTGAAAGGCGTGTAACTATACATACTTACTGTATGTATTAACACGCTGAAAACACAACCACATTCTATCTAATTACCATGACCACTATATCTGTAACACAACCAGCTGACCTCAATGCTGTTCAGGAGAACTGATCTAATTAGTGCCGGCACGCAAGTAGCAGAGAATCTTTGTCAGCTCGCAGTGGAAAAAAAAGAGAAATGTACTCCCGCCCAGGTGGCCCACGCATCGTCTTGTGCACGATGTTCCAAATGTAGTAATACAATCACTAGAAGAGCAGGTTGATTAGTTGGCTTACATGAGGGGCTGTTATTGCAGAGTGACTGGAGGAATTGAAAAAACATACATCAGAAACTAACTACAACATTCAAGAACACTAATCCAAGTGTTAACCATGTCTGTAGCTGCCTGTACTTGGCAACAGTACAGCAAGTAGACAACACAAGGTCACATGAGGAGAATGTCCTCCTCTACGAAACGGTCCAAAATGTCATCTGCACAAGCCGACTGTTACAACCCATCATTATATTTCAACAGCGATCATAAGGAGCAAACAAGGTGAACTGACAGTGAAGTTAGTTGGAATAAAAATAAACAGCATTGGGCTTTAAACATGAAAGGCAGTACAGGATATAATATATTCTGAGCCTGTTACATACATACGTTCTCCTCTTGCATACACTCATGATCCTTTCACAAATAATCATTTCTCACTGACACATCGCAGCAGGATTTAGAAAAACTTGCCAATGTGTCTGCCTTCAGTCGACTCGACTGCTGTAATGTTGTGTTTACACGTCTCTGTAAAAACTCGATCAGACAGCTAGAAAACGCTGCTGCCTTATTCCTCACTAGCACACAGAGAAAGATGATAATATCAGTCCAAGATCCGTACACAGGCTTTCTGTTAATCCAATTGCAAATCCAGCAGTTGGTTTATAAAGCACTGTTCAGGGCCAAACTGCATATTTGATACAATGCTACGTTATGAACCACCTAGACCCCTCAGGTCGTCTGGGGGGAGTTTACTTCCTGTCCCCAGAGTCAAAGCAAAACATACAGAAGGGTTGTGTAGTTTTTATAACATCAAATATCTGGAACAACCTCCCGGAGAGCTGAAGGTCGGCTGCAACTCTCAGTTCTGTAAAATCAATGCGGTAAAACTTTCCTGTTTGCCAAGACCTTTTATTAAATCAAACAATGACTCATTTGCTACACTGCACTGTTACTTTTATTCTTGCAATTCTCGTTTTATTTATCCATTTTCTTTTTATCCTATTTTTACATCTTTGAAATACATTTCTTATCGCTACTCTTTGTATGATCTTATGTTGCTTTGGTGCATCAGTGAAGATAATAATTTCCAGCTGTTCAGAGCAGTTGCTGGAGTAGAAAACAACTCTAGTGTTCCATAGTGTCCTTTACATCTTGTTCATGGACTAAGATGTAAAGGTGCAGTGGACTACATAATAGAAGATACTCTTACAGCCAGCCTCGATATTAGTTATTAATCAAAGTCTAGGTTTATCCCCAGGGCTTGCAGGAGAACCACAATATTTAGCAGATTCTTTAAAACACTCCAAAGCCACCTCAAGCAATTTCTAACTAAAATATTGCAGGCTTTTGTTGGTGATTCACTTCATAATTGGTAGAATGAACTTGTGGTAGTGCTCGCCCCTTGGGTAATTTACCTTGGCTGAATAAATTTAGAAACGCCGGTCCCCGTGTTCAATTTGCTTTACACGCGATAGCTTCCCTTCTGTCCCCAAGGAGTCCCACTAATGCTATTCACAAGTATTCAGTCATTCGCTTCAAGGAGGCGAGTGACTCTTTTTTTTATCTCTTAAGGTCTCGACCATCAGTCACACGGCGAAGGTAGATCATTGTTTCTCAAGAAACGGTGAGAGATGAGAGTAGAGCCTGTGCAGCTAGCCGTGGTGACCTCATTAGGATGGATTTAAAGAGAACACTGAGATTAACTTCTCCTCTTGAGCTGCTCTTTTTGATATGACAGCCTGTAAATATCCAATTAGAGATTATTTCAAATGTCCCGAGAGAATATTTTCCTTCTCTCTCTTTCCACCCTCTCTTATAAAGACCTGAGGATAATAAGACTACCGGTACTTACATAAACATACACAACCCGATGGATCTACCTGCTTCTATTAATAAGGGTATTATCAGGAAGGTTATTTACCTACAGAGTAAACAGGACTTCAGAGGCTGTACTCTACACACATGCTTCTTCGATAAAGCATCAAGTGTCTGTTAGTTTCTACCTGGGAGCTGATTTGTCTGTGTGACTGATTTAGTCTCGAGCCTGCAGGGGAGACGGGGAGGGGGGCGGGGGTGCCACCGGGACTCGTTTGTCACCGTGTCTACTGGGCAGATTACCTGTCAGATTGGAACACGCCCCTGTCAGCTGCACAGACAGGTGGTCGGCCCAGATACATCATGATGGCAGTCGGCTCAGACTTCTCACATTAGTGCACCGGCTCGCAGGTTGAAAACCCACAGACTCACAGTGAGTGACGTGCACGTGCTGGAAAACGGGTCTGCAGGATAAAGTGTATGCTGTTGTTGCATGTGCATCAACCCTTTACACATTACAGAGCAAATAAATCAAGTGTGCATAAGGCGTAGACAAGATATCAATACAGAATGGTTCCTCTTTAGCTGGTACTCGTTACCTTATACTCTTTGAAATAGCAGAACCCCATCTGAAATAATCCAAAACTCTTTTTCAATTTCTCCTTCGACATCCTCTACACGATTAAAACTTTCTGAATGACCAGTCAGCATATATCCTCCATTAATTTTACTGATATGAAATGAAATATCTCCCTCTGAATTAATTGGGTTGCAGTAAAGTAGACGTATACATAATGTCTCAGCTGACCAAGTGAAAATCTGACTTTATCTGTGAAGATTCCTCTCAGTCACACACCTTCTCTGTCAGTGAGATACTGGGAGGTCTAACATTTGTTGAGAGTTAAAGGAGAAATTTAAAGAATTCACATTAAAAACCCCTTCCTCTATGACGGACACAAAACACCCATTAATTTTGTGTCCATTAATTATCTGACCGTTCATATTCTACTCTGTCCTGCCAAAGTTATGTTATAAGGCAAAAAGTGTTATACACTCATTATAACATAAGAGATCTCTAGCTTGGTGTGTGCAGCGCTATTTGCAGAGCTACATGCCACATGCTTGCTCTCTCTCTCTCTCTCTCTCACACAAACACACACACACACACACACACACACACACAGTTTGAATGAACAACCAGGTACTATAAAATATTTAGATGACCTTCAAAAGGATGAGCTATATAATGTGAAGTCCTGTGATACAGTATCTGGAGAGTAATCTTATTTAAGAGGGTAGAGGCTATTTTCCTCCCAGCTCGGGTATTTGGATCCAAAATTATGAATCAATGCGGCTTATCGGGAAACTTTGAAACCTTCTCTGCACTGTAATGAACTTCATTGTCCTGAAGCGGGAGTTCTACTTTAATTTATGAGCCATTACTGTACATTGTCAACCCTTTGCGCTCTGGACACCTGTGACAGAGCTCTTTGCTCTTTGCCAGAAACAGGCTGCGTTTCACCTCCTCCTGTTTTAACCTGTGAGATCGCGGTGGAGGACTAATGAAGTCCTTCTTGCTCTGACTCAGCCAGATGATGAGATGCTGGGCTGAAGGAGCTTCAAAGAGAAGACTGCATCCACGGGAGAGAAGGATCAAACAGGTCTGTGGCTCAGTCATCACAGACAGAACGGCTGCAGATTAGAAAGCATCTGCACCGCTAGTGGCTACTGGTGCAATGCACAGACATAAAAAGTAATCCATATTAACACACTGGAGATGAGGGTCAGTATCGCATTAACAATAGCGCAGACAATCGAATGGCATCTACTGTAACAACAATGCAAATACCTTAAAAATGCAAGTTTGCGAATTCAGTTCCCATTTACTCCTCTACAATTCATATCATCAATAACCCCACTGAGACCCCCACACACACTGTCAATATTGTCTCCAGAAAAGCAATCACCTAAACTGCAGCATGTTCAAATGTAACTTGCGATGTAACCGCGCTGCCCTCGGGAGTGGAGGCAGGTGCAGCAAGTAAATCGAAATATTGTTTTGTCCCATTATCTGTCTGCAGAAAGGAAACAGGACAAAACAAATGGAAAAGGACAAACAAAGTGAATACATGTGTTGCTTATTGGTTTTCTTTGTCATAGTGTATTTCGTCTACCTCACCCTGATTTGCACAAAATCTGAACATCTCGCACAAACATCAATTTATACGATACACATAACTTCTTGTATTCCAATAATGGGATGAAAATCTTACGTGGACACTGCTCAAACCTTTTGTGTAATGTAATGTATTAATGGTGTATGATAGAAAATAAATGCTTCATAAAAAAGTACTGTATGAATGTGTGCATGAATGTGTAGAGTCACTTGTATGGTCGATAAAAGAGGTACCATTAGTGTCATCTTACATGCTATTTCAGATATATTCACAAAGCACTGAGTTAAAGAAACCAAGAGCATTTTTGCATTGTCACATGGTTGTGATGTAAGACTCACTTAGAGATGGGAAGATGATAATTCATCCTTTCTGCATGTGTCCCTGTTCTGTGTCCCTGTTTTTCTCTTGGTTTCTCTTGCCACCTTGATTAAACAGATCAGTCTGAGGTTCACCTTGCCAGGGAAATTAGTTTCTTTAAGAAGTCCTGTGTCAGGATCAGAAGAGAGGCTTCAAATGTGGGGACTGCTGGTTCTGCTGGGCCACAGCCTGGGAGTTTAACATTGTTTGTACTGTGTGACAAACCCCCCCCTGCTCCTATTCTGCTTGTCTTGGTTGCACTCTTTCTCTTTCAGGAAGTGGCAGCAGAGGGACGTTGTAAGGAAGATGAGGTTCACCTGGGTTGCTGGTCTCGAGCCAGTTTAGCTTGCTGGCTCAGTCTCTTTCTCTCTCTCAGCTCCCACATGTGCTCCTGGGATTTGTGTGTGTGTTGGTTCAACAGTTTGTGTCTGTGATTTTACATGTATGTCGCCCCATAGAGCCACATAATCATGGGGCGTGTTACGATCCGGCTCGCTAGGTAAGAGGAGGTTACATAAAAACCAATTGATTTTGGTAAATACAATCGTTTATTTTATTTTGAGACTTCGATTGAAATGACACCACAAAAGTAACTGGAACTAACAAAAAACAAGCCAGAGGGAGCTATTTCAAATCAAAGAAACAAAAATAATGAAAAGAGGACTCTTAACAAGAGCTGCACAAATCTAATATAACCCAAAATGAAAATAAATCATAATTTAACAAAACAACTGGCTGGCAATTTGTAGCACTCAGCTCCTAATGTCTTTAACATAAATTCTCAAATACCCAATTATGTTCTGACAACAGAATTTGTTTCTAAATAACAGCGTTAGTATCAAAAAGAGCTAGTTTGGCTAGCTGGTCACACACACTCTATACAGCTGCCTCGACTGACACATCTGGACAGAATTTATACTGCCAGCCCTGGGTGATTCTTCATGATGATTGGAGGCTTGAGATTGATGCTGCTCCAATCCGGATCCTTGTCTCCATCACCAACCAGTAAGGAGGAATGATGAATACCACTTCTGAATTAAGTGATACTTATTGTGAAAGTAAATTTACCCTTGAGTTGGTGCCAGTCAACTAAACATACTCACGCTCATCAACCAATGCAGTGAATCCATGAAATTTGCTATAGGTGCACTTATCTTAGTGCCAATAAGCAAATGTAAAACTGCTAATTTACAAGACAAAGATGGTAAACATGATCAATATACTGTTTCCGTTTCAGATCATAGTCACTGTTGGCCAGATGACATGAGCAATTAATTCAAAGCACCAAAGTGCAGAGTCACCGAGCTAGAATGGGTGTTCTGTCTCATTACAACAGACCTAGCTGAGGTTAAGGTGGGACAAGTCTGGGTTCCTGTTGACAGAAGACACAGCTGTTTGAGCTGCTGCTTTGTCTCTGCCTCTGGAAGCCAAGGCTGTGCAGCTCTGTAATCTCGCACATAAACACAGAATGGATTTTTATAGCCCACAACAAAAGACAACAACAGTCAGATCTATTTATATTTTACCACAGTCATGTCTCTGTGATGAATCTAAATGTGACAACAAATTTCCACAGCATCATTTCCACTGTTACTCTGCCAAGGGATGACTAAAGAGCTTTCTTTTGGGAATCCATATGTCCGAGCACTTGGTTTTTTTCTCTCTCTCGCTCGCTTCCTGCTTTCTGTTATTGAATTTCATATCATGCTTACTTGATTTTTCCACAAGGTTCATTCAAGTCCAGCTTGGGTCATGTTCCCCCTAGGAGGTTGTTGTAGAGGCACTAAGAGAAAGAAACCAGTGGCGTGGAGTAAAGTAGATACCAGTTTACAAGCTCACTAATTGCCATCGAACAAACAGTCAGTAATTAATTGGTCACTTCCTCCCTCTGGGGGCAGCGAGATGTTATGGGTGGTCTGATGTGTTGTTGTGGCTACCTTCACCTCTGCCATCAATATTACCACCACACCAAGCCAGCAAATCATCTCCCTTGATGAATGGTTCATTAGCTCCTATTACAGTGTCACTGCACTGCACTTGTCTATATGCCAAGATCTATGGCAGGGAAGGAAGTGTTTTTCCTGCCCTCAGCCTCCCACTTACTCCAAGAAACATTCTTTTTACTCCTTAAGTGACTCAGGGGGATTATTTGTGTTATTATTTTGCTTTTGCTCTGAGTCATCCGAGAGTAATTTGTCTGGCACTGTTTGGGCAATCGTTTATCAGAGTTTGAAAAATAGAGTTTTTTTTAAAGAAGCAGAACTGCAAAAACCAGGGGAAACGAGAGTGAGCTTCATGGCAGCTCCACAGCATGAATAAGTTAATAGGTTGAGGAAGTTCACCTGAATACAGATGAATTTCCGTGGTGAATTTCAGTGCTCAAGAGATGTTCAAGGTACTTTGTATCTTAAGCTATTTCCTGTCTCGCTCTCTGTCAATCTTTCTCCCACACACATTAATATATGAAGCACATACAGTAGGTTACCCGACAGGTTCCTCTTGTTTTCCATGCTTGTATACAATGGAGGATATGTCATCTTTTATCGTCAGATGTGTGTCAGCCTCTTATCAGCTCAGGAGACCCCCCCCCCACACACACACACACACACACACAAAGACATACACACATACACACAGCGTACAACGCCTGCGAAGGCCACTTATCTCAGTAATTCACTGGGGGGTTGCGGGGGTGTGAGACGGTCCACTGACTGTGGCAGGCGTAGGAATTCATTGCAGGCTCTGCCATTCATACTTGACTGCACTCTCTGGCAGTCTGAGCAGCATCACTGTGACATCTGTATGACACGCTAAATACATGATGTCGGTTACAGCTCAAGAGATCTGTCTTCTCAATGAGGACGGGCACAGTGTGTCTGTGTGTGTGCGCGTGTATGTGTATTTGTGCGCATATACTGCATTTTTCAGTGGTTGTTTGAAGCACGCTGTCAAAAAGGCATGCATGAGACTGTGTCCCTGTGTAAAAAAAACGGATTTGTTAGGATGTGTGAATAGATACTTGTCCATGTAAATGTGTTGGCTCCATTCCTCACACTATTGACTGTTGTACTGGAGAAATAAATTGAGTGTGACACACTTTTAACTCCATCCTGGTGTGCAGATAGGTGCTCTTTTAATTAGCTGTTATTGGAAAGCTGAAGTGCCGGTGTAGAGTGGGCCTGAAGCAGCAGGCTTCATTAATATTGGCATGGTGATTAAAGGATTCCAACATCCCAGTCTCTTCCATTACACCTTAACAAACACTCTCACAACGTTTTTTGATTTGAGCTATAAAATCCATCACATTTAGTTACGCTCTTAGTCTGATGCTACACTGGGCTTCGTCTTTCTAAACACTGTAAGGTTTTCCATAGAATAACCTCTGACACTGTGTGTATATCTGTCACGGCAGGGGATTCGAAAAAGAACAAACCCAAGACAAACTGGGTAGTGATGCCCAATAGGTTCCGATGCATACCATAAACTGCTTATTCCATAAACTCTGGACAATCTCCTGGTATTCTCCTTTGAAGGGCTGATTGTGAGAATGCAAATGTCTGAGTGAAAGCCTCTGCTGACTGTCTGTTGGGTTTCTCCACGTAGCCCGCCGAGAAAGAACTAGAACAATTTCCGAATGAACGGTGTGAAAACACAGCAGGAGATACGCTGTAGGATTCACGCCGAGCAAGTGTTAATGTTGTCGACGTCTCTAACGCAAAAAAAGGCACACAAATTAATAAGTGGAGACATACAAGTAGCAGATACCCACGAAAATGTCAAGATGTCTTGCTGACAGGTTTAATGCCAATTTTTACACTATGACACAGCACAGCTTTGACACTTTGACATAAATGCAAGCAGTCTTTTTTAAGAAAGATCGTTTTTAGCATTTTGCCTTTATGCACTAGCAGAGATAGGAAATGATGCATCAGAGGTCCCAATGGCTGGGGATCGACGTTGAGCAAAAGAAAAATACAACAATACATTTCACTCAGGACCAAAGTGGTGGAGTGACGGCTCAGCTCACAGACACAGCCATTCACAGCGACAGTGTGAAAAGAGACTCTTAGAATGTCTGGTTGTCTCAGATTCTGGTCTGAGATTCGCACCACTCACAGTGGGTATTGATTCCAAGAGGAAGCAGACATTTATTTAGTCCAGTACAAATACCAATACAAAGAACTCTCTCGCTCACCCATAATTTTCATTTACTTCAAATGACAAAAAAAGGTTTTTCGTAATGTCTCTTACAATGCTTTCCTAGAAAAGGAGGATGGGCGATGTGAAGGCTCACTGTTGTATCCACTCAAGAGGAAGCAGGAAGATAGAGAGGCTGATGAATGAATGTGAGGCCAAAGAAAAGCTGAGTTGATGCAAGGGTAGAGATCCAATGAGATGAGGTCAGAGGTAAGGATAGATGAGCTCTGAACAGGGATTAAAGATAGTGTACTAATGTCCTGAGGAAATGTCATCACACCCGGAGGTTGAAACAGGATAGACGTATGCACGGCCAAAAATGGCTCAAGTGTTGGAGAATTTGGAGAAAATATGTCAGCGTGAAGAAATAATGAGGACACAGCTTTAAAACAATCCAAAATGACTCTGACATCCTTATTTATAACCTGTATATATGCTGACATTCACACTAATTGCTACCGCGTCAGGCAGCTCTTTTACATTTCCACATCCAAGCTGTCCAAAATGATTTATTACCTGTAATTTCGACACATTACCTTCATTACCTGACAGAATATCTAAAAGATTACATCATTTTATTCCTGATTATATTACAGCTGAATATCTTGCTGTCCTGCCGCCTCACACACGGGAAAATCACCTAACAACTATTTCATACACAAACATATTGAAATGCTGCATTGTGTAATTCACAGACACCCACTTTGGCGGATTAGTGGTAAAGAGAGGAAGCCATGTTTAAACAGTGGCTAATCCGTTAATTGAATGTAGATTTATTCAAGCCCCATGCTTGGACTGGATTTAACACACTCTGCTGGGAGCAGCGGGGGGGGAGGGGTGTTGCCTGCCCGTGGTGGTACGACCAGGTTGATGCACAGTGAAAATTGATTCTCAGCCATTTTTAGGAAACTCCTGTCATTTACGTGTCACATTAATTCCTGCCCCACTGTCCCAGTGAGTGAAGCTGGGATTAACCTCTAACGGCTCGGCTGTCACTGGGCTGACAGCATCCACCTGACTGAACTGTGAAAATGACCTTCTATATCGCTTTGGCTGTGTAAATGAATGTCACATTTAAGCAATCAAATCATCCCTCAGTCAATTATATAAGGTTTCCATCACTGTTATAGTCCGAGATCAAACTGATCTTTACAGCCTGAGGCAGAGTGAATGATTTGCAGTATGGCACTACGGTACCAGGCTTCATTATCATTCAGCTCCTGCTCAGATATGTTTATGATGATGGCTGACATGCCTGAGGAGATGCCACCTCCATGGTGAGTGTGTTTTATGTGCTGGAGCGTCTCTCCCAGTTACAGTAGAACTAAAGAGCAGGTATTTCATGTTCAAGTGTATAAAACAGTGTGTCTGCTTTGATTGCATTTATAAATTGTATTTAGATTAAAGCAAACACAAAAAAGTGAGTTGTGTCTTCCAAGTCGATAACTGCTATTAGATGATGCAGGCCAACTTAGTATCCATGAATCCCAAGAAATCACATGGAACAGATGAAATCACCAAAATAACTACTTTTATAGTGCCTTTCAAAAATGCTTTATGGTAAAAATAAAGAAAATATTTTATTAACATAAAACTAGAATTACCACTTCATGGTTGTATACCTCCGCCAACTAATTAAGTTACAGGAAATGCGGCCACAATATCCCTCCATCTACTGTGCAGTTTTGGTGTTTGAATAATGGCCAGACAACATTCTGATAATGCAGTGGAGTTGACCGTTTGGACAGAAAACAATATAATTATTTTGTCCTGCAAGAAATGCCTGGGAAATGTTGTCATAATTAGAATAACATTATATTAATTTGCTGATCCTGAGCCGCATCACTGAAGCCCAAATCCTTCAAATAACAAATTGAAGAAACAGTAGTCGACAATGTTAAATGAAAACTTTAGTTTTTAATGTAGGAGTACACCCCCTTGTGGACAGAGGGCAGTTCGCAAAATCCTGAATGAAATTTTAATGTTGTAAGGGTTGTAAAGAGAGCTCAACACAACTAAATCAAAATCAAGTGACAAACTATCGCCTTACCCTATTTGTTATAAACCTGCTCTGTAGCAAAAACAATCTCACATTACATTAGAACTGAAGTTTTAAGCTTTTTTTCCCATCACTATGGATGTGTCAGCTAGAGTTAACATTTTCTCTTTGGTTGTGATAGACTCACTTGGATGAATAGTCAATTATCTTTCCGCATATTTCTCCATAGTACAGATTTGTTGATTGATTGATGAATGGACTTCAATCTGTGCATGTGTTATCAAATGTTTGTCAAAGATGGTTTTTCCTTTGCTTATATTTTGTAAATTTGCATGTGTGTTCTTAATTAGCTCAAGTATTGAGCTCTCACCGGATATTTGAGCAAAACTTGCAAGCACTCCTAGAACCTTTTGAAGAATATGCGTATTGATCAGTGGTTGTGTAAAGTGCACATACAGTACTGCACTGCAATCTTTTCACATTAGTAAAAGCATAATTTCTGGTTCCCACAGAGACCAGACTGATGTGATGAAGTGAAACATTCCGAATATAAGTGCACCAAATGGAGATTTCAAGTTTGCGTACATCCCCTCCTACTTGTTTTGCACTAGGCCTTGTGACCCTGAATCCATTAGTGCTAATTCTTCTGGCGACAAGTCTCTTTCTGCAGATCTGGCCCCTGACCAGAATTTTACAGCAAGCAGCTTTTTTATTGGTCCAGCAAACAGAAGAGCTTTTATGACACCATTATGAGTAAGAAATAACGTGACACTTTTGTTACTTTAATGTCCAGCTGCTGTAAAAACTATTGATTTGATTTCTCTTTCAAATCAACTCTGATGCTTTGACAGAAGGCACAGTTCCAGTTTGTTTCCCTGACTCTTCTATCAGACTGCCGTGTTATTTATTCGCACTCTTGTGCTAACTATAAATTGTCAGACCATGGGAATTGGAAATGATGTGAGCATCCACTGTCAGCATTTGTTATCTTATTTACATCTGCAGGTGGGATCATTTTCCCAGCCAGTAGTGCCAGAGGTCCAATAGAACAAATTCCCAGCTCCTCCAAAGAATAGGCATATTAATCATGTATTTTAATTTGCTCGCATCCCCATGTTGCCATTTTTCTGCTTATGAGGCCTGTTAACCTGTGTTTGTGTGTAGCTTGCAACACACTGCATTAATATGCTGCTGCGATTCTGGACCCAGTTCGCACGGCACAATGATTAAAACCGTCCTCATCAGCAAGTAATACACGAGGGGATGCCAAAGTCATTAACAGCTCTAATACTCTATCATTTCCTCCAGATAATCAAACTGAATAATGGAGTGGCGGTAAATGCCTTGGGCTGTGCTCTTATTAATCAGCTACCGAGGGCATGGACGTGTGTGTTTGTGTGTGTCTTCATGCATGTGCTCATATGTGTGCCGCTTTGCCTGCAGGTTTTTATTTTATTTTACTGTCTCCAAACTTTGTTCATGACCCACTCCATTAATCTAAAGGTCTTTGAGATTTGGTTCCCCCAATCTGCAGACTCAAAGGAGGTAACATTTGTTGAAATCTTCTCACCCTGCCCGTAGACTCACTTTGCATGAACAGCGTTTTCAGGCAGTGAGACACACACCACCAAAGCAGAGACGGTAGCCAGAATATGGCTTCTAGTAGCTGCACATTTCTGTGTTGTTGGGGCGTAGCTCAGACTAGAGGGTCAAAAACATTAGCTGGATGTTACACCTCTAAAACGTGGGGTGTAACAGTACATGTATCAGAGCCAAAAACCTTTGGTAGTCAACTATAAAGACTAAGGACAAAGACAAGTACATCGTACAAAAGCTGTATTCCGACCATGTGCAACAACGAAATAGCCTCACCAGGTTGACGTCCAACTAACATTAGTGGCAGAACAAAAAAACCTGTTCATTGCTGATATCATGGTTTTGACCCCCCTGCCTCTCTTTTTGACCTCCGATTAATAAAACACCTTTTTCTTGGCACTTGAGTTTGTCTGCTGTCGTGCTTTTAGGTTCAGTTCTGTCTCTAGTCGAGACACAAAAAAGACAATACAAATGATTTTACTAAAATAATTTGGTCCGAGACATAGACAGGTTTTTTGTTTTTAAACAAGTGTTGTGTTATAAAGTGACACACACTGTAGCAATTCTAGGCTTTCTGCCAAACCCAAAGGCTATTTCTAAGGCAACAATTTGCTGTATAATATTACACAAGTATTAGATTTTCCTCTGAAAGCAGCAGCATAAGTTAAGCACACTGCTATGAATAAAAATGTATGAATGCAGATCAGCTGCTAACACTTATCTATTCGTGTATACTCTGCAAGGAAAAGGACTTGAGTTGCATAAAAAACTATTTAGACAACAGCCTGGCAGGTGCAGGCTTTTACTTTCCACATAAATAGGTTCCCATGACTGACTCACAGTCAAAAGGTGTTATATTTACATGATCTGTGCTGAGCAGGCACTAAAGACACCTGAAAGACAAGTTAACAGAATGCCTGAAAATGTCTGCTCCATTGTTATTGTGCTAAATCCAATATAGACAACATGTGAGAAATGTGTTGAAAGGGCAATTCACCAATTTTATGTTTGTGTCAATCATCACACAGATTAGAATAAAAACCACCATGGAGTTATATCTGTGGCTGTGAAGGAGATTGCTTCATTAGTGCACTGTCCCTTCTACACTTGCCTGTTTGGAACAGGCTGCTTGTTGTAATGCTGGTTGCAGTTTTTCTTTCAGTTTGGTGAAGCTGGACACAGATTGCAGATCCCCCAACAACGAATTGAATGGATATTTTGTTATCTTAGTTGGTCATCGTGTTGCCATTGGCTACCAACAATGGGAAAAGGACGATTAAGCCAATAGGAGGATGCTACACCATGTTGGTGTAAACAAACTAAGTGATGTCATCAAGGCTGAGAAGCTCTGTGGTCGTCTAATCCAAACAAAGCTTCCTATGTGTGTCATCCAGGCTCACTCTGATGGGATTTCACCCTGTTGCACAACACAGACCTTTAGGGAAGTTCAGTGACAGTAGCAGTTGTCAGAGTGTATGAAGTGGACTGGGAAGTGAAGAATGTCATTGCTGTTTAAAAAATTATTCATCCATCAAATCAAAATGGGGGCTGTACAGAATCCGGTCTGTTTTTCACCTTTCAAGTCTTTTCAGCGTGTCTTTGAATTTAATAGTTAATGACTGTATAATATCTCTCTCTGTCCAGACAATACCTCTTTTCAGCTCCAATCTCTCCTAGCTTTTGGCAGTGATCCATGGCTACATGATAAAAAAAACTGCAGCGAGACCTTTAGAAACCCTGAATCTCTCAGCCTGAGTTACTGAAACCTGAGAGGAGTGTTTATAGGACATTGTTTCATTCGGAATGGGGCTCAGCCGTTCTTATTACTGAATACCAGACTTGTAGGCAAAAGTCAGTAAAGCCTGTATTCAATGCTCTCCTGGGTTGATTTTTACCTCCAATGATAACCCCAGCCAAATCCTTCTCTGGCATTCTTTAGCAGCAGTAAGATGTGCTTCAACCCAGACAACATATACGTGGAAGGTGAAACTTAGCAGGACTTAGGCTTCACCTGATAAGAAGTTAATCTAATTCTAGCAACAAATGTAAGAGGATGGCATACCAGAGGCTGTCGATAAAAAAAGAACCTGAACCGAGAGTAAGAGCCATTAGGAAATTCAGTTCCGTTTTCCTTGTACTTGTAGGTTGTGTTTGTGCAGAGAGGATTACACTTTGTGTAGTTTGGGATGCCTTGTCCTTATATAAGAGAGAGAATATGGCCCTTGAGTCATAGTTGTGCAGCATTTTTTCTACAAGTGCTTTATTCTTGCTTCTAGCCTCAGAAAAGACGAGGGAATGGGCCTTGTGGGAGAGTGAAAAAAGAACAGCTTTTATATAACAAGTTTCAGCCTAGTTGGAAGAAAACAGCATTAATCTACCTGTGCAGTTTAATGAAGAAATAAGAGGAGGATAAATGCCTGAATAAAGGGATGACGGGGTAAACTCTTCCCTGTCAGCAGGCTGTAAAACACATGTCGTTCTGAAGCAGATGATGACAATTATGCCATGAAATTGTATTTCTTGTGATATCTTCAATGAGAAAGGAGACAGTAGAATCCTGCAAAGGTTATCTGGGTGTTTGAACAGCGCCATCTCTCCTTCAGATGTGAAGACGAAAGCTTGTGATAGCAAATCTGTTAGTGGGGAGATACCTGGTGTGCCAAGCTGCTTTTACAGTATGTATGCTGTGTCACTAGAGCTACATCAATCTGCTCCACACTAGTACCACACATCACATCTCTGTCTTACAGGAGAGAGATGTTGCCCGGGGCAAAAGAACAGAGGATAGAAGAGAAGAGGCAGGGAGCATCAAGAAACGACAGCAGGAAGGATGAGATATCAATGCAGAAAAGAGGTTGGTTGGCTAAAAGAGAACCCCAGGGTGACTCTTCTATGATGAATCCTGGCAAAAACTGAGCCTCATCTGGCAGCCTAATCAGGGAAACATGCTGGGGTTGTTATGACGAAAACCCATAGTTTCCAAAAATAGCCCACAATTTATCACCTCAACAGCAAGTGGAAACAACACTTTTTTTTTACATCAATGTTATGAAAATTACATTTATCAGAGTTTTTAATTACACAGTGACTTTCAGTGACATATACACCCACATGGAAGTGTGTGGCAGTGGTCAACTAGTAGGGTATTAAAAAAGACATCCAGTTTGTGTGTCTCTCTCTGCGTGGCTCTCACTGTGCGACCAATGTACAACAAATGAATACCGCAACATGTGTGATTTGCATGGGAAGCTCCTATTTCTTTCGGGAACCTCATTGTACATAAAATCTAAATATCAGTCATTCTTGACATAAACACACAGTGTTTCAGAGCTTGCTCTAAATATCTCAGATTAGGCTTTTCAGGGGATCTCACGTCCTTTTCCGTGAGGCGAGCTCCCCTTAAGGCTGCTGCACACTGAAGGATAATCACAGTGATTTTTGACCTGATTTGCCCATTCCCACAATCGAGGGGGCGTTCCCAACTGGAGGTCACTCTGTGCCGATTATCTGCCCAAATAATCCTGAAGTCTGGAGGGTTTACAAAATCATCTCAATGCTACAAATTGAGTCAGAGCCTACCCAGTTTCGAATCGTAAATATCAACATTACGATAATCGGCTCCGACAGACACTGGAAATAGCAAGAGAGAGCCAGAGAGGGCGAGAGAGCAAGATGGCCGGGATGTTGCATAGCTGTGACTAAAAACAACAATAAACAGCTTCTCAGCCATGACTGGAAACGTAGTCCTCGCTGCAAAACAGAGAACACAATGCAGGACCTGAAGTCAAAATATTTTTAATCACTTTATTGCAATGATTCCATTATCTGATCTTTATTACACTGCTTGTGTCTGTAATCTGGGAAAACAAGAAAAACTCTACCAAACACAATTGTGTCATGGACAGGGAGCTGTAACTTTGATTGGAAAAATAGAAATATGCACTGAAACCTTTCTGTCTTTTTTACATTAACTGAAATCTTACCATACAACTGTAGATTAAAGTAAATGTCTTATTTTTCACAATTATGCCATTAGCCAGGTAGTCTGAAAGGTGTGTTGCAAGGAATTAATTTAAAAGGTAATTGAAAAGCACTGGCCTAACGCTGCATTAGACTAGACACCATGATTTAGGGTTCGTCCAACGCTGCAGAGGGGGGAGGACACATGAGTACACAACATATCATATTCTGTTGATTTATTCATGGGAACATGAGGTCAGAGGTCAAACATGTTAAGGGCTTAACCCCTGCAACTTAAAAGACAGGACAGTCTATCTGTATGAAAGTATTCACTGGTGTATTTATGACAAAAGTAAACATGAGTCAGTCTCGGGTGTCAAATCCAGACACAAGTGGCACACATGACTAGACTAGGAAACACACTATGAGCTCCATCAGTGACTCTCCAGTCAGTCCAATGCTGATGCTGTGTCTGTGACCAGTGGAAGTTCACAGCCGGCTGCTCTGCTCCTGCATCCAGCACGGAGCTACTGGAGGATGAATAAACCCAGGGTTCCCTGCAGGCTGTTGCTTATTAAATGGGAACGGTTATGCGTCAGCCCGCTGGGCCGCAAATATAGACATTACCCTAGATGCTGCATGGTGTTTAGAAGCCATTGCACAGTCACTTTCTCTTAGACCGCAACCCAAGTCAATAATCAGCAGGTTCATACAAAGCAGGTTTGAGGCAGCAGTCGTGATAAGTGAGAGTTACACTGGTGAAGTGTGTGTCTGGTTACCAAATGTGTAGAGACAGCATTAAAGATGGGATAATGTACAGCAACACAGGATCCAATTTACAAGATGTCCTCAAGCTAAGCTTTTAAAAAAAAATAGGTGAGCATTTACTGGACAATGTAGATTTTCTTAATCATTGATAGAGCTGAATCTTTAAATCAATAGCTAAATATAATTTAATATATCAAATTAAAAGACCCATGACCAAATTAAAATATGTGTTTCTTGCAGCCCTAACAAGATACATTTGTTGATTTAAGGTCCACGGGTTATGCTTGAAAAAAAAGGAAAAGAAAACCACAACAATAAAACAGAATAGTATATATAAAATCTATGGAATGACAAAAATCGGTGGAGGTATGTTGCAACTAAACTGCTTATCACACAAGGAAATGCAAAAACAAGAACATTGCCCATATCTCCCCGTAAGCAGGCATAGTGAAGCTCCAAATCCTCATTCACAAGAAGCATAAGGTACGAACCACCAGGGGAGCACAGTAAGGGCCTGATCGCACTGAGGATTGCGTGAAGAATAACACGGGCTGTCCATTTAGTTTCGTTTGCCTTAATTAATATGCAACATCGGGCGTTTCTACCCGAGTTTAGCACAGACAATGTAATTTACAAAGCCTGAAAATAATTGCAGTGGATGTGACTGTGTCTATATTTAGTACGTTTTAGAGGTAGTGCTTTGGACGCACAGATGGCTGCAGTTGATGAGGAGGAGACGGCAGGAAGAAGACGGACAGATTAAGGTTTTTCTGCTCGTGTTAGCATGTTTGGATTGACAAGGCAAAAATACAAAAAATCCCTCCCTTGTAAGGGCACTGGTCGACACACCAGATACAGGCTGACCAGCCGCCTGGTGTGCGCTCCTTGTGAGTTAGAATGGACCAAGTGTCATGCCTGAGCACTCGTGCATCTCTTTGACCGGCCCCCCCACCTGTTATTTTGAGTTGATCACCCATAAAACGCCCCACAGCCTCATGTGCAATCTGTTTAAATGTATCCGTTTTTTCAGTTTTAATGAATGTATTATACAGGTCTACATGTGTCCCACATCTGTGTGGGTGTGAAGGGCGGTGTTGTCCCACTGGAGCTTGTAATCTCTTAAATCCCTAAGGTCTAAAATATGTTTCTCTCTACTCAGCTATTCGATATTCTAATCCAGACAGGATAGAAAAGCAAGAGATAATCGTATTAGTCTAATCACGTTGACCACATGAGGGCTAGCTGCTTAGCTTTGAGTGGATTTCTGGACACAGGTACTCTGCAGTGGGGCATTACAGCCCAAAAGCCTTGTCTGCTGAGCCTGAACAAAGATCTGTTTCCTTTTACACAGTCCCTGCTACCCCTCCACCCGTCACATCTGTATGCCGCAGGATGCCGAGCATGACAAAACACATTTGTTCCACACAAACTGTGAAGAATAATATTTTGACATGTTGTAAGCTGTGTGCTACGGCAACATTATTAATTGTGATGTGATTGTTTGCAGGCCACTGCTAGGTGTTGCCCACTGTTACATGGCAGCTGCGCTCTGTTTGGTTTCACACTGGCAACATGAGAGCTCTAAGTCAAATATTATAAAGTTTATTGATGCTGTTTGCACAGTCTATGGGGGAAAAAGACAGCTTAGAATCACAACCTTGCAAAATCAGGGGCTAACACTATCAGCCTGGCTACTGCTATTAGCCAACAGCCACCTGTGTCTGTGCTTAGCATTGTCATGAAATTATTGTTCTGAATTTTATGGCTTAACCCTGAGAAATAACTTAAAAACGCAATTGCACCTGTAGTAAGAAATACAATTTAAATTCAAAACAATTAAATAAGTACACCATGACATTTCTCCATGAAAAAGGCCTTTTTTAGCCTGCGTCACCATTGTGATATGTTGGGGCGCTGCAGCTTCAACCAGGAAACTGTTATCATTTTCAAGAACATAGTTCTCAATAAAGAAACCGAGTCCCTGTCCGTCACATTATTAAGTAGTATTCCTAATATATAAGTTCAGGATCTAGAGCAAAGTTAATACCCAAAATCTGTTTAATCTCTTTTGGAGACTTCCTCCAGAAATCCAGGAGCTTTGGGGATTCCCAGAATAGATGTGTTAAGTTCCCATGATCCGCAGCCCCTCCTATACAGATCAGATGTACCACTGTATTTTGAGGTGACAGCACTTTCATTTTCATCAGAACTCCTAACAGATGCCTATTTGAAATAACTACAGTGATCACTGCAGCTTTTGGCAGCAGTAAGAAATACAGACGCGGGACGGGAATAAGAATAAAGCTGTCAGTGTGAGCTGCATAGTGGCTGTTAAATCGTGTGTTCAGGAACGGCTATTCAAATCTGAAGTGGAGTTAAGGATGTCAGCAAGGAGCCTATTTTTCACATTTACAATTTCCTTCCGTACAAGGTGACAGACTGGGGTTGACTGCTGTAAAATGGAGTTATGCCACAAGCCATTGTGAATAAAATCGCAATGTAAGCGCCCAGCAGAAATTTACATTAGCTTGACAGACGGCATGAGCCCCTCTCTGGAGGCAGTGGTTTAATGCAGGTAAATGCAATGCTGGTAAGACAGAGATGAAATAACACATCTAAACAGAATCTAAAGGTCAACATGACATTTGAATTCCATGTATTGCGTATGTGTAGCTCTTATGTCAAGCCTCAACCAAAAATGTGGTTATTTCTGTGTGCTCACTCTGGAGAGCCCAGGGTTCAAAACCAGAAGTATTTTTACAATGTGGCTGATTCTTGTGTTAATTCTCTCTTTGATTCCAACAAGAGCAAACAAACTCTAAACCCCCACCATCAATTATTTATTTATCCGACTCTGTGGTTTTCGCTAACAAAACACGTGCTTACATTTTCGACAAACAAGATGCTTTGAGAACATAAAAACTGGAGTATTTAATGATGAGGGTTTTTTCCCCTTCACATCTCATTTTCACAAGATTTCATAAAAATCTGTTTACAAGGGAGCGGGTGTTTTAGTTTCTTCTCGCTCTCTTTAATTGGTGTCAGCCTCAAGGTTGTTATATCTTCAGAAACAACATCAGCATAGGTAAACAAGTAGAAAGCATTCAAGGGTGTAGGAAAAAAAGAAAGCTGTGATTTGCCAAAGCTTTGCTATGAGACATGATAACAGCAGATTTTTTTTTAAAGACCAACATAAAGCAGAGACAACTAAGGCAAAAGCACGGGTACTTGTCAAATACGGCTTTTCTTTTAACTCTGTTCCTTCACAGAAAGAAAGTCTCACACAAACTAAATCCCTGACACTTTCAAACTAATTGCCTTTCCAACTGCAGCTAATTAATTTAGAAGTGGTTTTCTTTTCATGCTGTGCAGCCCAGTAACATATCATCCATAGTGGTTTGCACAAAGTGTTGCCTCATGTCTCACACCAGCTGGGCCTGTTTTCTCTCCTGTGCTGGCTCACCGGTCTCCATGTGAGAGAGGAGAGCAGCGGGGGCAGAGCCCGACACTTCATCATGGCAAGGAGGAAAGCTATCGGAGATGACGGCAGCCGGGAAGGACGGGGGTGGAGGAGCAGGGGGTCTTCGCTCGGTTGTTTCATATAAAGTAGACTCACCACAGAGACCAGTGCATGCTGGGGGAACTGGGACAGAGCGGCTCAGATGAGCGTAATCAACGATGTCTAGAAAAAGACGCTAACACCAGTTGAAGTAGTTCACTATTTAATTATGCAGACATGGATCCTGATACAGTGAACGTGCAGACACAAATGCAAATGTTGACCGTCTTAATTAAGTCACGCTTGAGACACTGTCGCTTCTAAGCCTCTGATTTTATCTGAGTTTCATTTCAACATCGTCAACTGATATTGTTCTAGAGCTAAATTAAATCCACCACATTATATATAAAAGGACACAACATTACTCTAATGTGCTTTAAAATGATAAAAGCTTTCAGGGAAATATATAATCTGTTAATTTTATATCAGAAACTTCTCTGCTCATGTGTTTGTGCTTTCTCTCACTCAAATATTTATTCATTTTTTTAATTTATTGGTTTAAGTTGCCAAATCATTGTTTTAGCCATTACATAGTACCAGAGCCAATACATTTTTTATTTTCCTCAAAACCTCTTCTCATACGTATATGGATATTTGGCAACTATAATGTAGTCTTAGTTCGCAAAAGTTATTTGGAATAAACTTTATTTTTTATTCTAGGTTGATAAATATAAAAAAAACTATTTTTATTTAAATAATACATTGCCGATGATCAAGGCTTTAAGCAACTGGCCATGACTTTGTGTTTGTCAAACTGTATTTACCCTGGCTTTACTGGGAATGAATTCAACCATTCATATCAGTATAGGAATGTGGTACTTTAAGATAACAAACAGGAACTAACATGCTTATTATTTCAGGTAAAATAATCAAAAGAGTTTTGTGTAATCCCACCAACTAAGAAACAAACGAGTGCAGATTGAAACATAATCCCCATAGCTGAGGCATACAACTAACCAAGTTTGCAGTCAGGAAAGTATATTAACCATATATATATGTGTAGTGATTCATACCTTACTGAGCTATATATTTGTACCTATTTCCTTGGACGAAAAAGAGGTCGTGCACAAAGCTGTAAAAATGTAAGCTGAGACCTGAGTTGAGAAATTTGTCCAACACAATTTCCAGGGAGAACACTTCCAACATTTTAACAACCTCAAAACGGTCAAGTGATTTATACCAAAACAAGTGGATGACATCAAGGGGTTGGTGAACTCTCTCCGCTGATGGCAGGTGGAGCCACATGCTCATAAAGGAGCATCAAGTTAAAAGCTACTGCAGGTGAATAACAGCTGAGACACTTTACAGAGGCTGATAGACAGAACAATACAACTGTGCTGGCCTGTGTCCCTGAGTGGTCGAGAGGCCATGTCATAGGTCAAGCACATTGTGATCGCCCTCTGTTGGATCACAAGAAAAACTACTTCAGATGGTCTAAAGTCCTTCTACTGTAGATTGTACATTTTGATTATGAAAAAATAACACCTCTTTGAATACATTTTAGATTTTGTATAAAAACTGACAGCCCATCATAATGATAGAATAGGCACCTAGTACAAATTATATTTAACAGTGTTAATTATTTGTATAATCTTAAATTCCTTGCCCCTCATTATATAAGTCTACATCTTGTTGCTTGGTACCTTCATATAGATATTGGTGGGTACTGCATTGGAAAAGCCCAATTACACAAGATTTCACCTTCACCCTATAATAATCCTGCTGTCATTGAAGGGTTATATTTTGGATCCACCATACCCTAGGCTGGGAGTATTAACTTCTTATAAACAGATAAAGGATTTGTTGATAACATTACAATGATTAATGTTTTATTGTAGCCCTGCAATGAACATAACAGTTGCAACGGAAATATTAGAGCCACCCTGCCCCACTGAGCTATCTGGAATCTCAGCTTCCTTCCTTTGTTGCATGGAAAATGAAATTTGTCCATGGAAAGATAGGCGAGGACAGAGAGGGGGAGTGGTATATATTTGCATATATTGGAAGCACCTTTATTAAGGCAGCCGTTACGGAGGGTGAAAACTTTCCCACAGATAAACACTGCCGGGCTTTAATAAATATGCCTAAAAGACTTTAAATTCAGCAGCCGTAGCAGTGATTGCAAATCTCCACTGGACAAAATTACTTTTCAGTGTACAAAGCAAGGAACATTCTCAGATAAATGTAATTGCAAATTCCCCCACTGCCTGTTCAAAAGTTCTGTCTTTGAGGGAAAATAAATGGATCCAATCTGCATTTAAACAAAAGATTCATCTGGCATAACTGGCATGTAACTAAACTTTTCTCTAATGGGAAAAATAAGCAAGGTTAAATTAGGGAACAGCAAAAAGAAAATCTACTGTAGCTTCGACTCCACAGAGCAGCCTCACAGTGCAGCAGTACATGTGTTATTCTCCTTGATGATTTAGTTCATCTTTAGGCAAAGTCAAACAAGTCTCACAAAGACTTTGTATTAAACTAGAGCCCAGAGTCCATGATCTAATCGGAGAAAGCCCACAGCAGCAATAACAAAGAGATGACACGATCAGAGGAGATAATCTTGGAGGAGCATCAGTCTCAACATTAATCAGAGAGGAACAGGCTCGGGCCTCCTGTAGGGTTCTACAGGCGGGGGGGACCTCGGTGATTGATGACGAGCTCGGCGCAGCAGATTCATCACCTGCCTTCTGATGGCCTAGGCATGCTCACATTTCATTAGCATCATAAATTATGTCCTCCGAGGGAAGCCAGGTGGCCTCAGACAGAGACCTCACCCCGGTGACAGTGAGCACGACCACTGAGGGGCTGTCACCGGGTTCCTGTCGCTGCCATGCACACAAACATCACCGCATGCTGTTTTGTAGGCAGCTGATCACGCAGCGGACAAACAACAAAGGCTGGGGGTGAAGTGACTTGACAGCCCAGAAGCAAACTATTCAGCTGGTACAACCAAGGCAGAGTACAGGCAACAGAAACCTAGAAACAGCTGTAAAGTCGTGTTTCTTACTGTCAAAACTAGAAGCTGTAGAACTCTATTTGAGCAAATCAGAAGGATTTCAGGTTGATCTGTGGACATGGTTGATATAAAGGAGGTGAAACTACACAGATATGGAAGAGTAAGTATTGTATTTTTAGACTTGAACACACTATACAGCATAGAAGGGTTTTGACAATGATACTTTGCACGAGTTTACCCAGTAGTAGCGGAAATCACATTTTGTTGTTGAAATAATCCATATCCACTGAAAATGTGAATTGATGCCAGTTCATTTGGCTGTTCTGATTTCCTAAAAAGTTTACTTCTGGAAGGTTTCTAGAGGACATCGATGATTCAGTGCTTCGTGAGGGACAACCAGGGGACAATTTAAAAAGGGTGGGGGGAGTAAAACAGGTTTATGTAAGAGGGGGATGAAATGAAACTTTAATGATCCCCACAGGGAAATTGCATCGTTGCAGCAGCAGCAGCAGCAGCAGCAGAAGTGCAGAAAACAGGACATCAGATAAATCAAAGAGTGGGAGTCGACAGTGATGGCAAGAAGCACGGAGAGGGATGCAGATACCAACATAAATAAAGTTAAATATATATATGTGTATCAAGAGGTTTACAAGTGGAAGAATGTTTATTGTTTAATCAGCAGGGTGAAGATGTAAACATGCAAATTGCATGAAGATGGATGAATATTAACATGTCACAGATGGGAGCACATATGAGCTGAATGTGCTGATATGTTCAACAAAGACAACACACCAGCTGCAATGTTTGTCTACATGTTGATGTTCCAACCCATGAATATGCTGTGGTTATTACCACATTATTACATTAGTAATCAGTCATTTTCTGTAATGTCACACCCACCTTTAAACTTGCCCTTCATTTTAATCTTAACTATATACCTAATACCTTTTGTGAATATGGCTTGTGAGGCCACACACACCTTAACGACTTAACTTAATGCAGAATTACATTTTTGTGAATGAAACCAGTCCACACTGAGCTGAGCAGGCAGCCTCTACAATATACTTCCTTAAATTTTCACATTTGTGGCCGTCAATAATGCTAATAACGAAATCAATAGCGAAATCTTATGAGCTAGTGGCATCCGTCAGGCTGCAACAAGCACGCTAAGACATGTCTGTATTAATGTTGACAGATATGTTACTTTGATTTGCATTAAAACAATAACTATTTATGAATTTTTCAAATTCTATACATTTCGTGTTATTTGTGTGTTTCTTTTCTTTTTAATTAACAGTTGTTTATTAAATCGTTAAACTTACCTTTCATTGTCATAAGGGTCTGATGACAACATCTTAGGAATCATTGGCCAAGATTCCAAAGATACCAGTGGTATAATCCATATCCATAAGAGTGAATTTGAATTGGTATGTACTCATTTAAACAACTTAGCAGGAAAAAGAGGGGTGTAGATCAAGAAGGAGAAAGTGTTCTTGCATTTGGCCCAATGATCTTGTTGAGTACTCAAGAAAAGAGTAGAGGATATTGGCAGTATAACAGATTTATGCCTCGGTGTAAATGACTAAGTTTCAAATCGAGTATGAATGTTGAGGCTTGTGGACACTTGGATGACACCACACGAGCAGTATGGAGGCATGTTATTTGTTTTTTTCCATGGTTTCAGAAGAAGGAGTTCCTTTTACTTCAATTGTATTGGATTTTGCTGCAATGCTGTTTGCCACTGAAACTCCAGCAGTGATTTGTGGACTCAAACACTTCACCCACCCCTCCATCGGCATAGTGGTGAGTAGATAACGAGTAAATTAAAATTGTTCTGTGAACTATCCGACACAGGCGCAATTAGGGGTTTCACTATTTTCAGAGTGCAGACTGGAGTTGGGGGGCATCGAACCACCAATCTTGTGTTAGGTAGACGACCCTCTCTATCTCCCACAGCAGCCCGATGATACAATAACAATCCCTCTATAGGCTCTTTGTTTAATACGCTTTACAATGTGAGTTTCACCACCATCTTTAATGTGCAAATAGAAATTGATTCATTATCATAGTTGTTTGGAACTGACTGTTAAATAAGTGAAAGTCAACAAAGCACACATTGAGATGGGTCGAAAACTCCCTGCAGATGTTTACTTATAAGATTCAAATGTGTGTTTTGCTCTTAAGTCCACCTAGGAGGCCAAAGTGTCATGTAATCCAAACATGGCTGTGTGTATCTCCTCTGGCCCTCAATGACACTTTATGAATAATGAAAGCATAAAGAGGCGGAAGTGGAACCAATGGAAATAAATGGTACATTATCATCCTTGGGAACAGGATCAATATGTAATGAGGTTTAATGGGCCAGAAAAGTGTCTAATAGAAATGATGGCTGCACCAGCCTCGCCATGCAAACATAATGAAGCCAAATAAATCTCTCTCCTTGAGAGCACTCTGCCCTGAGCACAAATGACTCAGGAGAGATGGTTTTATGACCCCAGTTTGTGTAAATATGTAGCCTGCAGTCTGTTTGCCTTATTATGCAACTCTGGCTCACTATAAGATTTCTCTTGCTGAGGGAAATGGCTGTGTTTGTAATGCAATCCTTTTAAGGAGCCTTTCCAGTCATGCATTTGATCCTTTTTCTCTGGGAAATTTTTATTCAGTCGCAATAGCAGTGATCATATTTTGTAAATTCTGGGGATGATTGACATCCTCCAGTTTACACTTGGGAAGGTTCAGACAGAGGACAGCTATTTGTTGCTTCAATCATTACATTACCATTGGGACTGGGAGCGAGTGGGAGTACTTTGTCTCTGCAACAATAATGACACAAAATACATCTGTTACAAGTACACATACCTTTCAACTCTACACATTTAACACAGGGAGACAAACTACCAAATGATTTATTTTGACACAATTTTATGAAATGGGACTGATGGAGAATGAAATATCTGCCAGCCCCAGCCACCTATAGCACGCACGCATGCACACACACACACACACACACACATACAAATACACACACACACGCACGCACACACACACACATGCACACACACTCCACATTCCCCAAGCTCTTCAGGATGTAATATGGTGTTGTTCCAGCCCTTGCTTCCATTAATCATGCCTCCCCTCTCGGTAGCTGCCATGCAGGGTACGTAAAATGGAACATTGACCATAAAACAAAATTAATATTTATTATTATATTATTTCCTGATTTTTGAATAAAAACCACACCTCAAGACAAACAACAGTTTTTCTTGACCTGATGGAGTGGGTCCATCTAGGAGTGTCTGTTGCATTGAAATGAGTCTTGTTTCATTGTAATTTACAGCAGTGAACTACAACAGGTGGGCATATTCCAGGACAATCCCCACAGCGCTGTTGCTACCTGTGAGCTAACAGCATCTCTTCTGGACAGGCAGCTGACCAGTTAATACATTTGCAATATGAAATAAGCAATGTAATTTTGTTTTGAAATGCCCTACATACCTGCGGTCCCCTTTGCGCTGTTTGTATTCATAGAAAGCATTTGCCATACAGGTGGTGTCTGTGGCTGTGGCCCCAGTGTGGGAGATGACCTCCTCACCTCAACTCCCCCGCTCTGATTCGATTGTTTTGTCATCAAGAGAGAAGTGCAAGGGGCGGCGTATAGCTCACCTGGTAGAGATGCCGCACGGGTTCGATTCCGACCCGTGGCCCTTTGCTGCATGTCCTCCCCCACTCCCCTTCACAGCTAGCTCTCTGTCCTCCTTCTATTCTATTCTAATATGACTGTGTTCTATCCAGGAACTAAATCTTATTAGTGTCAGTGAGCCGATAAGCATGCAACATGCATGTAACAAGATCTAATAACTCTTGTAATTGGCATTCTAACCTAATATTTGATGAACATGTTGAGAGGCACTATATTTCAACTATATTGTGTGTGTGTGTGTGTGTGTGTGTGTGTGTGTGTGTGTACGTTGGCTTTGAGCTCAGCTTACAGCCTTTTAAAAGCCAACAAATATTGAATTAATCTATTTGTAAACGATTTGATTTGTTGTTTACACCACAGATAAATATTCAGCAACCTAAAAAAGATCATTTGGTGCCTAACCCTCACCCAAGTTTTGGTGAATTTGAAATAATATAGACTCATACAAAATTAAGAATTAAACCTGAATTTGAAGCCCAGACTCCTGTGTGAAAGTTTAACCCATTCATACACCACTATCACATCTGTATGTGGACTTTATTTCATTACTATATTGAAAAATCCACCTGTTTATCTATATATGTCTAAAATATCACAGATGTTGCTCCGTTTGATCAGATATGATGCCAATTGGGTGCAATGCAATACATGCAAAAAGGAAAATGATGCCAAGATTAGCAAAACACCATCTAACCGTAACACTCGATTGTACACTGAATACATTTATGAGCAGAGATTAGCTGTGTCCCTGAAATGAGAATGAGCTTGTCCTGCCCTAACTGGAGCATATCTAGCTAGTTTGCTAGCTCTGTCACCAGCTAATGGATCTTGGGATAGCTTAGCCTAAGAATGTTCCACTCGTCAGATCTTGTTTATTATCTTATGTTGCAAAATTGCTTTGAGAGGGAAATTGCCAGTTTTTATATAAGTCTGCACAATGCATTCTGGTTCCAACTGTGTGTGGGTGTTATCACATATGTTCATGATTTGAGCAGAGCTACTTAATCCATCTGGTTGATGTACAGGCAATGAACATCTACCGGTAATTAATGTGTGGATCACACTAGAATACTTCACTGCTGTTGTAAAAGCCCACCTCTCACTGAATTAGATAGTAATTACCGTTGCATTAATTAAAAGTGACATTTTGTAAACCTATTTACATTGAGCCAATTGCAATGTGTTACTAAACTCTCAGAGGATTGTAACCCAGACAAGATTGGAAAGAACGCATTTATGTTTATCACAAAAACAAATTAATCAACCATTCCTCGCTTACACACACTAACACCTCTCCTCACAAGTTTCCCGTGACCCTCTGCCAAGTCCTGCCAATATGAGGGAGTGACAAACATGATGAAAAAGCCTCACTGGGTGTTCACTGCGTTGGTGGCCTATCAAAGTCGTCTGATCATTTCGCTGCTTCTCCGTACAACAGCTCAAGTAAAAGATCATATTCAGCAGAAACTTTTCAATCAAGCAAATGTTTTCCAGCTTAAAATGAGTGTGTGTGGGCGAGTGAGGAAAAACATGAAGTGAGGTTCAAGGCAGAAGCATATGAGCAGTGTCAATACAAAAGAAACATAAATGCTTTCCTCTAATCTGTATGTGTATTAGAGATTGACTCATATATCAAAAAGGTATATTTTTCAAAATTGGTGTGTCTGACTGCCCTGCAAAAAAAAACATTGAAAAACTGTGTTAGTAGATTAATACAAGCAATATGTGTTAGGTCTGAAACTTCAGGCTGTGTCCTACTGTCTACAGAGAGATGTAAACCTCTGACCATACCCATCATAACCCATTCAGAGGTTTTTCTGTGTTGAGAGTAGTAGGGTCGGTTCACATGGGGATTGATGGCAGAGCACAGACATATATCTGTGGCTGTGGAAACATGTTGGCTGTCATTAATCACTGCTGCTATACTATCATGACATTAATTGTATAGTTTCAGCAGAAAGCTTTTTGAAAGAAACATGTTGTCAATGGCTGATCGTATCTCACACCGAACACTTTTTCTTTTCAAGGGCATTTCCTCTTACAGCTGCTTTCACTGGCTGGGAAATCCTCACCGTTTTATATTGTCAACTTTAGTTTTATACACTAAAACTCGATTTAAGGTTTGTTTTCCTTATTTAAATAGAAACTTTGCATGTGGCAAATCCTCTGTGCATAGATTCAGAAAGTTTAAATGGTCAATTAAAAGCGTTTTACTCTTCTCAGGCATTGGATCCTCTTCTAAAGGAAAAATCCACATTTCTGGTGGAGCGTTTTTATCATGAATATCACATTACTGTCTCTGCTAAAAGATAAGAGTTATAAATAATTTCTAAATATAATCAACTACTGTATAAATATTTATGCATCAGCATTTTCCAGAAGGAAAAAAGAGACAAGAAGACGAAGAAAGAAGCGTAATAGCATATCTGAAATGGCCAATATCTTCAGCTGAATAAATACCAATACAAATCTAAAAAAACTGTATCTCATCTTCTTCTTTATGATTTTTCTTAAGTATTCTGCATCTAGCATTGTCATAGGGTCAGGCATCAGATTGCTTCGCTTAATCAAGCAATACAGATTGATGTTTTTTATTTGATATGTACAAACGCACCATTGCCATGCTCTTATTCACTGTAAGCAAAGATGCCTGAAATCACACTGGAGGGTTTTCATCTCATGAAACAGGTGTGACTTTGTGATGCATCAACAAGATGACACTATGAAAAGTGAACACTTCACACAGGGCATCTGAGGAAAATAGTCAGTTTGACTGCATATCTTAACTGTGTTGTTTACTTGCAAGCTTGAATAACACACACAAACATCTGTATTTAGATCAAATTCTGTTTTGCGGTGTTAAGGATGATGAAAAAATGATCGCGGCATATGGTACTAAAACCTGTCAGTGACTGCATTGTGTAGAACTGGTTTAACAATACATAATGAAGAGAGGAATCCTCATCCTTTCTAAATTAAATATTCCTGTCAGCTTCAGCCTGATGACATTCCCTTACACAAAAAGAGCCAAGAATCATTCTGTTGCGGCTCATAAGAAAATGTGCCAGGCTATGATGGAATCGTTCGTCTGTGCCGTGATTTGTCAACCTTTTGCCAGTTATTTCAGCTGTGAGCCCCGTCCATATCTTTGCTCTATCTGTGTCAGCACAGTGGCTGGGACACAGCCAGCAGGGTTAATGATGAGTGCAGGGACAGATGGTTTTTGTTGTCATCTGGACTAATGTCTTTCAGCCAAGCCTCTGTCACCGAACCAAAGAAGACGGACAGAGAGACAGACAAACAGGGTGGTGGACCTTTACGTAATCGAAGGCTAATGATGACCTTTGCAAAAAGAGACATTGTTGTTGAGCATGTATCTATTTGTTTCACCGGTGTCAGGTTAGTGAGGCTGGTGGGTGCTCCTCCCAAATTCCCATCAATGCATTTTTGTGTTAATGAAACAGGGGAGATTTTTTGGCAAATATTTTATAGGAGAAAATCCCAGTTTGACGTAAACCGCCTAACTATTGCAAAGGAGTTATGAGTATTATACGTTTAATTGAAAATCAACTTATATCATGTTTCATCAGTTTTATCAACCTCACAAACCTGCTTACATTGAAAGTGACAAAAGCTGCTGTAAGACAGGCAATGAACTCTGGATAATTTCCAGAGATTTTGTGGGAGGAGAGAAGAACGCAAATGTCCCAGTCAGAGGCTCTAGACTTTTTTCTCCTGAGTTTCTCCGCCCATCCTTCTCCTGATAATGTCCCCATGTGAGAATACAGCAGGAGAATTACCGTGACCAAGTCGGTGTGTTGGTGGCGTGTCTAACATGTCACAGACACACACACACAGACACATACTAAAAGGAAAACAAATACAAATATCTCAGAATGTAAAAGCGATGCCATACACGTACAAAACACACTGACAGAGTTTTTAAGTGATTTTAGCGATAAGGTCGGATGCCTGTGTCAACGTGCTGTAAACTAAAATACAGCATCTCAGTGGAAATAAAGCTCCTCCTGCCTCCACCTGCTGCGCCACCCCACACCAAAACGCTCCGGAAATGTTCGTGTAGACTGGAGAATCCATTGCGAGGAGCCAGGGATTGAAACACCGTCATTCTGTTAAATGGACGATCCTCTCTCCCCTCTATGCCAAAGCAATGTACAACTTTTTCATGTGTATCACAAATACAAATAAATACAGATGAATTTCACAAAAATGTGTGCTTGAGATTATGAGAGAGAGAGTGAGAGTAAAGATAGAGCACCAGGGCTTGATAATTAAGTGCCACAGAAGCTTTTCCAAAGGGATGAAATTGGCTGGTTTTTAATTGACTTAATCATTTTATTACTCTACAAAGACAAAAGATGAATGACCCTCTTATCTTTTCGTAACCAAATGGACAGGGGCTGCCACAGAAGGGGGAGAAGGCATAAAACATTTTGAACCCGAATGAAAAGAGGTTTCTCTTTTCTACACATTCAAGGTCCTGAGGGAAGCTTTATCTTGAAACAGATTTGGTCTCAGTACCGCTAGAGCCCTTTCTTCTCCTAGATGTCAGATAAAGCTTTCATTATTACAAAGGCCTCCTCGGCAGAGAGATGACAGGAGACCCACTACTTAAATCAAGATTTTTGTCAGGTTGAACCGCAAGGTCCCATTAGAGGCAGTTTTTGGGCTGTTGAAAGAAATTTGCCTTGAGGGCTTACTTACACAAAGCCTTTCTGGCTTTAGTTTGCAGTTACACTTTGCGCAAGTTTAAGCAACAAAACTACTTGGTTAACTTTAAGCTTTCAAGCAGAGAAACTTTCTCCATGCACTGCATTTCAAAATGTTGATGCAGCTCCACTCGGCATGCAGCACATTGTAGCCAAAAGTCAACAAGGTCTTGACAAAGAGCAATTCAATACTTTGAAGACAAGAAATCTTAATACGAAAATTGTAATTGGTGTCTTGAAGAGCTAGTATATCCTGACCAAGACACAAGACACACACATGCAAAGATGCATAAATACCGACCAAGACTTGGAAGTTAATCTGTTAATCTGGTTTTCAAGGACAGAAATGTTGACAATCAGCTATTCTTTGGTTTGTTTTTTATTTAATGGTTTTAGACATGGGACTTTGTCGGCTCTGGAAATGGCAGTGAAATTTAGGTCTAGACTCAAACTCGTGGTCAACCATTTCAAATTTTGTACATACATCAATGCATACTTATAACTGTGAATATCTAATTATATGTAGTCTAGGGTTAGGGTTAGGGTTTATGTACACTGTATATCATGTCTGGTTGCAATCAGCTCATTCATTCACCTACAGTGATAAAACTCTACAACTGCACCTGCTTGTTTGCCTGTGCCAATCATGTGTGCCTGTTTGGTAACTCCTGCATCTAACTGTGTCTCAGAACCCCAGCACTGCCCGTCAGTCTGGTCTGAATCCTGAACCGAACCTTCATCTCCACGTTCAATACCTGGAGATGAGCTCCTCAGCCTGTCATGCTCAGTACAACAGACCTCAGTCTGCGCAGCTCAAGATTTTATTTTTTAAATTTAACTTTTCTAATATATTTAAAACCTATTTCATTGATTAGTGTTCATTGATTTTTAGCATCATTGTGAATTTAACAATGTTTTTGTTTTTCGGGACAGTTTCTTTGTATGGATGGCTCCTGAGAAGCGGTGAAATCAGTTTCGAAGATCCATACATTCTTCAGTTTTATGCCAATTAAGTTAATCTTTGAAGATATATTTCACATTTACTTACATGAAGGCAAAAATTAAGACCATTTAACCTCTTCTCATCTGCCTTACAGCTGATTAAGCCTGAGAGACAGACAAATGGGGCTAGTGGTCAATCTTCTGTGGGCGTGAACAACTTATTTCTCAGCTCTCACTTTGAGTTATAATGGCTCTTTTGTTTTGTGGGTGGATACAAATGGGAACTCTTACAATTCCTCAAGGTCAACTGAAGAGCTAATCCCAAACTGACTGACAGGCATCTTCCATCACAGCTACAACTGAATCAGTTCATCACTGCAGCTGAGCGATGACGCCACAGGACATAGACTGGTAGTTCTGAGCAGGACGGCAACAGAGGCCCAGACTTGCAGTGTAATACATTATACCTGCATGGAAAGAATGGAAGGTAAGTCTGTGGTAATAAACAATTTCCTGTGCTTTTTGGCACGGCATTCCCGGATGTAGTTTGTGATAACTGGCTTGAACTGTCTGGGGATGAGTAAGAGGAGGAGAGACGAATGTCAGGATTCAAGGACAGGGCAGCCTGACTCCATTAAGGCATCCATTTTTCCATGGAGTGATCCGCATTGCTCTCATGCTTGATGTCTCACCAGTTTCCCAGGGCAGAGAGATACAGCATCCCTCACAAACACAGACTTACACACACACACGCTGCCTCACAGACAGGTGGAGCATAAACAAGCACAACGAGGCATGGCTTGTGGGTAGATTGTGAATGAATGAGCTGAATGAGGTGTTTTGATGTGCAGCTTGCTCATACGCAGTGAGCACAAAACCTCTTTGTACGACATGCAATAGAGTTAAGAGCTCTCTTCAATGATTCAGTGCATTCTGCATTGCCGGTTGCTACGCATCATCATAACGAGAGAGATTGGTTGAGATTGAGAGACACACACAGAGAGAACGGATGAAAGCCATTCATACAGAGGGCTTTCTCTCTTTTTTGACTCAGCTGATCATCAAAGATCTTCGGCCCCTGTGTGCCTTCTCGACTGCCAGTTAGTGTGCAAACATGGCAGCAGACCAACTCCTCTGGATCCCCAGCAGGGCCACCCACAGTCCGCAGGCATTAGAAGCAGCAATACACACAGTGGACGTAGCTCTGAGTGGAACTGTAATAACACACATTTTTTAGATTCACAGCTCCGGTGAGTTTTCCTCTTTAATGTCCGAGCGACAGATTCTAGAGGGGGAAATGGAGAGCCTTGGCTGTGAGAGAAACCCATTCATGTATTTGGGCCCCTCAACTCTGCAGTCCATCAATATTTGCGGGCATTAAAACCAAATCAATGTGTCCTAGATGGGAACTAATCCCTGTGGCCTTGTGCTTTGTCTGGGCACCACTGCCTTTCATTATTCACCATCAATCTGCTATGGAGAGAATAAAGGGACCACAATCAGATTAGTGACAGGTACACTCCTTGAGATAACAGCATTAGCTCCTTAAAGATGCAGCCAGCTGCAGGCCCCGGACATGCTCTCCATCCTCCATCCGTCCTCTTCCCATGACCTTACTCACGTGACGAATAGATGTCATGTTGGTAATTAATTGGTGCCTCGGTGATATGAATTTTCGAAATCACCTTAAAGTCACCCAGACGCATAAAGTGGGGATAGCCTTTTTCAAGCTAGCGGTGTTCGTGATAGTTTGAAATGAGCCCAAAAGGTTCTCCTGCGCCCGCAGCTCTGATAAACCCTCTGTGCTTTCAGTGGTGGAGAAACCTGAGCAGGATTGACCTGTAGATTGGAGCCATCCCTGTCCCAATCCCTCCTATTAGATCTGCACCTCAAGGCCTTCCCTTATCAAAGCAGTGGTGGATTTCATCTGGCATTGGGCTGACACCACATAGATTAGACCCTCTATCTCCCTCTCTTCCCTGCATTTACTCTCTATCTCTCTGCCTTTCTCTCATTTCTCTTCAGAGCTTCAATTATTCTTCTCTGGCTAAGTGTCAATAAACACAAACACAGGCACACACACAGGATCTGATGGCACAACAGCTTCGCAAGCACAACAGAGAAAATGACACCGTATAAACCATTCTATTTCAATTTAATGATACATTAACTTGAACAAGAATTTTATTAGGGACTATTAAAATGCTATATGCCTTGACTGACACTAGGAAGCTAGAGAGGAGGAAATTGAGTATATGAAATAAAAGCTCATATAATTCAAATGGCTTTTCCGGGCCCTCTAAACCCATTTCAAATAATACGAAGATATTTCCCATTAGAGATGTTCTGCCAGCTTCTAGTCTAATAAAATACTACCACTTTATCAATAAGAAGGTAAGGGAGGTGCAGAGCTGAAATAGATTAATGTGGACAGGCCATCAGGGCTATAGATAAGTCTCCAAGAAGTGTTTAAAAGCCCTGAGAAATGCTTTCTGTCGTTATCTGGAGGGGGGAGGGGAGCCGTGGCCTATTGAATGTGATGGGCTCTGGCAGAAAAACAGTGGTCCCTGAACCATTATAGCAAGCCCCCCCCAATAATGGAATACAATACAAAACAAAAGCTGCTCTATAAAATCTGAATTGGACCAATTTTGTTCCCCCGCCTCTGGTTTACACCGTGCCTGTCTGCAGATATCCTGTGTTCGGAGCTATGTAGTCTGTACAAGCAAGGGAATGAACCACTCAGTAACAATATAGAAATTCACTGCTGTGGCTGTTTAGGTAATAAATGAACACAGGCAAAATGGTAAAAGCGACTCCGAAGCCCATTCTCAAAGCGCCAGCACATTGCACACTGCCAAACAGTAGGTCAATATTGGATACAGTCATTTAAGGACATCCCATCAATACAAAACTTACCGTCTGAAACCAGTCCAACTGCTCTTCAGGGTTTTCGGGATCGCTTCACAGTTTAAGTGATTCATGTTCTGCCGTAAGAAGCCTCAGTTGGTTTGGGTCAATGCTGCACGGTGTACTGTATCAATGGACAGTTTGGAGGGAAGTGAAGAATGGACTGCCTTTTGTAAAAAATGAGGAGGTGCTAAGACAAGTTGTCTTTGCAAATTTAATTGTAAAAAGCTTTCTGCAGAAAGGATCACACAGGCAAGGGGGAGGTTCCAAGTGAGAGGTAATGTGAAGTGACTGTGCTCATATTTAGGTGTTTCTGTGTTGGGGAACCCCTGACCCCAAAACACACAGAGAGGGGTGTATGGATGTATTGTTTTGTGTCTGGAACTTATCGTCTGATAAGGTGTGACTGATAGGCCGCATCCTAAATGTGTTGGAGAGGAAATAGTATCATGTAAAGTTAGGGTGTTGTAAGTCAGATCAACTTCTGCAAGACATGAGTAGACAATGGGCTCACATGCTAGACAGGGTAAAACCATAAAGTTTGAGCTATACCATAGATCGAAATGTCTGCTGTCAGCATAAACTAAGAAGTAAGTAAGTAAATTTCCATTACCTAGGCTTTTTAATTTCTGTCCTATTGCGTCTGGACTCAAGTTTTCTCTCCATTTGAACAGAGACCTGAAAATCAGAGGTCTGTCATGACAGTGGGTCTCGGATGTCTCACAGTTATTGTAGCTGATTAAGTTTTGGCCCCTCAGAGAGTGTAGCTGCAATTTGATCTTTTGCACTGAGCTGACTGAGAGTTGTGTGCTTTCTCCAAGGAAACAAAAGGTGAAGTCCCAAAGAGATTCCAGGTATACCGGCAGCAACCAAAGGATCACACCACCGGTCTCAGCAAGCCTCATCTTACAGCAGCGTGTTCACAACTGTTGACACCTTGGATTCCCTAGATAAAATACTCCACTACCTCTATAGTATGTTAGCGTATCATGCGATAAAGCACGATTTCTATCTCTCAGTTTTTATGCACATGCGCATTTTTCATCGTAATATACGTATATTTGTGTGTTTGTGTATCTCATTCAATCAGGGAAAATCTGAATGAAATGAGAAACATAACGAATGCAGATGCTTCAACACAGGTGCACTGCATGGTACAATTAAACAATTAACCATCATGCTCTGTGGCGCGTGTAAAACTGCTCAGCTGGCCCAGTTGATTCCGACTTTGTTTGAAGATGAAGATCTAAATGACTTTGAAAGAGGGGTCGTTTCAGCTTCAGCCACAGGATGCTAAACTGGCCAGTGAGTGAAGAGAGCAGTGACTGATATCATGTCAGCATTTTTTATCAATGGGAAGGATACAGTAAGAGGGAAGTTCTGGTGAACAGGATATATTTGATGACCGTGATGTCTTCAGGTGATAATGTCAATGCAGGAGATGACAGTGTCAGCAAAACAGTCTGTTTAGGATCACATTAGCTGTGTCCAACCCAGTTTCTCAAATCAGCGACATCACCTGCATCCTCCAATGGCCGCATACACTGCGTCTCCCAAACCGAAATGAGATTGCCTGGTCTTCCTATTGTGTCACCAGCTTGTCCCACCATTATAGCCATTGCCTAGCAACAAAGCTACTGACAAAAAGGTTCTTCCTTAATTAAAAATGTTGAAAAAACATGATTATTTAACATATGTACAGTTAGCTGTTTGGTTGAGTATATACATTTAAAAATAAATTCTCCTGACAATTTCTCCTTGCTTTTTGCCGCCATTACCTCTTTGAAAAACTGTTTGTCATAGAATCAGGGAATATCATGGGCCAGGAAGGATCCAGCAAATGGAGCCTTCTAATTGGGACAGTCGAGTCTCCCTGCTGGGACGCAATTGGTCTGCGAATTCAGCCGATGAAGGATGCCGCCCCCTAATTTAAACACACCCCAAATGAGAGGGATATTATAATAAGGCAGCAGTGGATAAACCCCTCATTACAAAGATGTCAGTACATTTGAAGGTCCAGTGATTTGAAGATATGGCTTTCATATTCTCCACCAGTGGGCAACTGCATGTGCGGCATACATGTACATGAGAACTGTACAGGATACTGAATACTTAGAGTTCAGAGACTAGTAGAATCAATGCCATTGAAGCTGTTCTGGCAGCAAAACACACTGCTTCAACACTTCAGGGATTTCCCTTTTAAATCATCATCCGTCTGTATTTATTATGTTAGTGTGTGTGTGTCTGCTCATCCCATCTTCAATGTGTTTACATACATGTATCATAAACTCTGGAGCGAATCAATCAAACACAAAGTCAACTTCTGTGCCGTTCAGGTCCAAATAACTTGTGATGAGAGACAGTGTTTATTGTTAAAGTTTAAAGGGATCCCAGGTCAGCAGGAGTGCAGAGGTAGGACATCCAGATAGGAGACCGGAGCCTCTGCTCTGATCCTGAAGCAGTGGCGCTAATCGTTTTACCACGTTGGTCCAAAGTGGAAACCCTGTATTCACAGTTTTTGTTGCCAGTGATCAACATTTACCGCCTCGTTCATACAGTGCATGCCCTATAAGAGAAGCAGTGGCGAAGAGATTAAAGTGTGGGTGTTGAACAAATACTTAATAGCAGCACACATGCTCATAAGTAAAATATCACTTAAAGGTTATTGTGCCAGGGACTGCAGGATATGAAGAGCTTGTTACATGCAGGCAAAACTAATTTGACAGCAAAGAACGTAAGTATTGTCTCAATTAAGTCCTAACAACATCTGTGGGTGAGCGTATGTCCTCTAACTTTCCATGTTGATCTCAATAATGTATACAGAGCAGTGAAAGCATTTACATAAAACCCATGTAGGATCAGTTACGGTAGCAGTCTGAGGCCTCTCCTTTCCCCATCCTTATGAATATTAACCAGCACATGATCACCAGAGTCTAATAAGGACGGCCATTCTGGTTGGAATGTGGGATCAAAATAGCCCAAGCTGCGGACTTTCTCTGACCTTGGCAAAATTAACATGGAGAGAGCAGGGGCCACTGCTTTTTGCACATTAAAAATCCTTTTTGTGTTTTCAGCCAATGCAAGACTGAGCAGCACAGCTGGAGGGAGACAGGCAGAGAGTGCATTTTATTCTGCAGATATTCCTGGGAGATGAAGGCAAATTCTAACCGATGAATATTCAATGCGCAGTTTATGAGAAAATCTATGGGCAGCAACACATGGGAGACTCTGCCAGATACAATACGAGACATGCATTGTGTATGTCTGACGGGCCGATTGTAATGAAACAGGAGTCAGTTAAGTTGACTCTGAAAGGCAAAAAGCCAGAGACACGAGGGAATTTTATGTCTTTCAATTAAATATAAATGGTTGAAAACTCTTCATCCACATTTGCTCCCAGGCTAACTGCTCGGCTTGTTTACCTTATTCAGGACCTTCCATGTCGTTGACCACGTATCCAGCTTTACAGACATGCTGAATGAAGGTTGTGCTTCAAGGTTTTTGGGTCTGAATACATTCATTTTACAAAACTTTTATTTCGTTATTACTCACTTTTTACAAAAGAATCTTGGGCAAGGATTTCCTATATTTGACAGATTTAATACACTAAAATAAAAATATGTAAATACACAATTTTAACAGCTTCAAGCCATGGATCCGAATATCCATACTCTGAATAGAATGATGAAAACTCTTAAACTAAAAACACATCAGAATGCACACCAAAATATATTCAATATCAACCCCTTCTATTCAACTTATGCTAATAGGACATGAACCCTCACTCACACATATATGCTTTGTCTAAAGGTTTCTTTGTAAATACCAAGCACTAAAATATTCCATAAGCATTTATTCATTGTTTGAATAGACAGGATAAACCTTTATGAGGGTCAAACTAAATGTAGTCATTATGCAGAAAGGCAGAGTGTTGAATTACTAAGGGGGTTAAAAAAGTAAACAGCAATTAAACGTTGAAGCCAGTCCAGGTGGTTCCAGGAGTCATAAGGAGTAACTGTTAACTTCAGTCATCAGATTAAAGAAAGTGAAAACCCAAAAGAGAAGGGAAGTAACTCAGGTTACACTTAGCTGAGCTGAGATGAGATATATATATATAAAATGCGTATATAAGTTAGCAGCTTGTTAATTAATTAAAAGCAACAGCCAGCCCCGTTCACACTGCCAAAAGAAGGTGGACACATGTGGCCCAGACCACCTCCAAGTTTGGTTGAGATCAGGTCACAAAAAACTGTTAATACGTGGTGTGTACGGGGTCTCAGTGTCTTCCTCTGTGATTACTGTAAGTTAATGACAGTCATCTCTTTTAATGGCTCCATTTGCAGCTGAAAAGTGTGAATATTTATCACACTCTTGTGTTGCTATGATACATGATAGTGAGCTCTTTACTGGAAGAATGAAGATGACATCTCTTTTTTTTTATTCTATGAAAAGAGAAACAATGAGCCTTAAGATAAATCAAATCTGAACAACTGTAATGTATAACTTTAATAGGCCAATAGCTTGTGAGGAGCATCCCAATAGCAGCCACTGTATTTTGAGGTCTAACTGTAAGTGAGCACACACAAAATGACAATAAATAACAGTCAACGCACAGAAAAAGTGAATCAAAAGTGTTCTACGTTTTTGCTTGAGAGGAACGCAGGTGTAAAGCATTACATGAATGATGGCTGAAGTCCATTTAGCTCTTTTAGTCTCATGCTGTCAAACTGCCCTGACTTGCTGGAGTGTTTGAATAGAACAGAACCATTGTTACTGGTATGAATAACATCTGTGCTTCTCCTTCTATGACGAGTTAAAACAACTGCAGCTTAGAAAAAACTTTGACTCTGATTTAGCGCTGAGCTGCAAATCACACAAAGTGATGAATTGCTTTGCTGTTCAGTATTAAATCAGACTCTAAGCTTGTAAGTAGCTTGTAGAGGCTTGTTAATGGTTGTTGTCAGAGTTCTGGCTCCTTAAATACTAATGATTAACACGAGTCAATGTAAATATCAAAAAAATTAAAACATTGCTGCTGAAACAGGACCATACACCTTGCTAAGCATCAGTCAGTCTGAGTCTTTGTACACAGGGAAAGGTCTCCTGCCTGAAGAATTGTCACCAGTGGCGGTAATTAAAAAGCAACACAAAAAAAAGAACAAACAAACAGCTGTGATGGGACCATAAATATTTTCAGACTCATTTTAGCATGCTGATTTCCGCTGGGATCACATTTCAATTTTATTGCTCTATTTCATTTCCTACCATCCCCTCCTCCCGTGGCAGAATGTAGTGTCATTTCTACGGAGTGGTTCTTAAACTGTTGCAATCTGTTTAATGGAGCTGAGATTACAAGCAGGCCTAATTAAAGCCGCCGTTATATTTATAGAGTTAGCAGGGTATTAATTGGAGCAAAAAACGTTGGAAGAATGTGAGGTGGGAAGACAGATGAGAGTATCCTTTCTCAGACTGCACTAGTATCTGTGGGCTAAGGAGCAGATGTTAATCCATCAGAATCCCCCCCATGGGATGTATTGTCTAATCAAACAACTGGGAACTAGAACCAGTGTCTCATTTCAGTGGACGCCTTTTGCTACGTTGGAAATTCTCTACTGAGATCATCACAAGAGTTTGAAAAGGCTTAATATCTGGAGGCAAATAACACAGCGCATCCCTGGCCAACAGGTGAGACAGGTGTATCATGTGTCATCGGTCTTCAGTATATTAAAAGCCACGCTTGTGTCTGTGTGCGGACACGGACCTGCTGTGGTGTCGACTCCTCCGTACAGTAGACGGTCCCTGAGCTGTAACTTCAGCCCTGTGCTTTGAAGTAGGCGGCCTCTGAAATGAACAACATGATGGCTAACTATGTATTAACATGTCGGTCATACAAACAGAAAAAGAGAATTAAGGTGCAGTAGAAAAGAGACCACTGGATGTCAGTTAAAAGAGCTCCAGTCAAACCTCAAACAAAATCATTTGAAAAACATAACACATACAAACATTATTAAGATTTTGGGAAAGCTCTTGAATTGTTTTTGTTTATATTATTTCATTACTTGTTTTGTTTAGCTTAGACTATTTTATATCATCACTTTTAATATTTTCTTGTACTTTTTAATTATGTTATCTCAATGTGTTCATTGGATTTACTTAACTTAAATTTACAGTACATTGGACAGTTTGAGTCTTATAATCTCAAAACAATCCTTCACTTAAATAATCTTCCACTAGGTCAGGCTACAAACCAAAATAATATTGTCCGTCTGTGGGTGAACAAGTGTCGGAGACCTGCTGTCGAGGATGTGTGGTTGTGAGTTTAAAGGGCACAGGTGAGGCCTGCTCCACAATTTCATCTGGTGTTTGTTTCCCCTGATCTGTAAATGTCATTCTCATGGTACACCAACAAAAATGAAGAAAAATAAACATTAGGCAGCCCTTTACACATTTTTACTGTAGTTGGAGGAAAGATATTGATTTCCTCTTTAAATCTAAGGTTTGTGCTCCACTAACCAAAAGATGAGATCAGCAGTAATCTCCTCTACACTTACTGTGAAGCCAATGAAGACAGATTGGATTGTGTTTTCGAAAAAGGCAGTCAGGTGAAAAAACAGCATTGCTCTCAGAACACAGCAGCTGCATTGATTCTGTACTGGGGTCACTTCTGTCTTGCTATCAGCAGACGAGGATCTTAGGAATACAATGGACCAATCCAGGTCCCGACTTTTACCGACAACTGCCTCAATTGAATTTCTTATCGATATCTGTATCAAGCAAAATCATTGTCCCTCCTCAGTCAAGCCCTGGTTCTTTATTAATACCTACTTTGGATCGGCACTCCCATCGATAAAGAGAATGGACGCACTTATTACATGTCATCTGGTCTGCGACCTCTGAATAAGACACCACTGGGGGACAGAGAGGAAGAGGAGAGGAGTTTATTGGCTTAAGCAAGGTCAGAGTGGGAGAGAGGAGAAAAAGTGCCAGGCCAGCACAATGGGCTTTTATTTTGTTGGTTCAGGCAGTACAGGCGATTAAGCTGTCAGCCAAGTGGGGACACTATTGATTTGGGCATGAGGCTGGGGGGGGTGCGCTAGACCCTGTGTTGTTTTAATATATTAGCCAGCAGTAGTTTGATTTGATAGTGAGGAGGTGTAGCAGTGTGAGAGCTTCAAAGAGCGGTGATCATTACAGTCTATACAAAGATCTCATCTCATTATGGTCCTCAGTGGAATTCTATCCTTCCACCTGCCTCTCTTTGTACTCGCTGCAGTGACAGCCTTTGGGCACAGTCTACATTTTATTAGCATGCTCCATAAGCTGTTGTCTGGCAGGTAATTTGATATGACAGTTGTTGAATATAATATATCATTTTGACTGCCACAATGGGGCCATCTGCACAACATCTCAATTCATATTGACAGACGGGGGAAATTGAGAAGAATTGAGCCAAGCAACAGGAGTCTGGAGTAGTCTGTAAAAGTGTAATTTGGTAGGCGGCTCCAAGAGTGAGAGGGGGAATTACAGGGTCATGCACTCTAACAGCCTTTAACTCAAACTGTTGTGTATTTTACACAGTTGATTCATAACATTTCAGAGAGCAGAGCTGCTTCTGTGCATTCACAACAACTGAAGCTTTCTGATGAAGAGCATGCAGGCCATTGATTTACATTATTGAGGTACAAGGTCTCCACTGTGACTGTAGATCTTAAGCTATGGAATAAACATTGATCAGAAAATAAACTGTAAAAGCTCTAAAAGGACGAGTAAGTGTGCCAAATAAGTATTTCATGAACATTCTGTCGACTGCTTTACATGAGCATAGAAATTATTATTTTATCATGGTGCTGAGATAACTGCTTACTGGCAGCAGAAGGGTGAAACCAATAAAGGCTCAAAGGGTTTTGTGTCTGAAATGTGCATGTACCTATAACCTTGTCAGACTGAAAGCCATCAGGAAAAACTGTTAAATAAACTGACACTGCAGAGGAAAACCCATGTTTGAATATATGTATTTACATCTATTCATCTACAATGTCTCTTTGTACCACTGCTAATGAAGCAATATATTGATGCCTCTTCATGGAAAAGCTTGAAACCTTGTTGAGAGCGTTTCATTTTTGTGGGTTCTTTAAAACTACTACAGTGCCCACTCTAAACCTGCCACTACCAGCTACTTCAGAATTAATCCTTTTCATTAGTCAGTCCTCCTGAAACTATTATATAACCTATATTAAACTGTCACTTTTTATGGTTTGTGTGCTGAACATTGTGTGCAGTGCAGTCTATAGTCCAGAGTGAAGATTTCAAACTTCAGCTGGTTTATCTCTAATGAAAATTTAATATTTAATATTTTTCATGAAATAAAAACAGAATTTGCTCTAACTCTCCGCGTATTTTGTTTGTTTGAATGATTGACGTGACTTAACTGATGTGAATTTTTTTATAAATTACTTGGTGTATATTTCACAGGTGTGTAAGCTAATCGACACACTCTTCGGACCCAAGTTCACAATTTTTCAACAGACACACAGATCTCTAGATTTAGTATATAAAGTATATATAAATCAAAGGCTTATATTACTGCTTAGAATATGACAACTCTTACAAATACTCCTTATCAATCCAATACTTAAACAGACACACCAATCACAATTCCATTAATATTTTAGCTATAAGTTATTAGTTTTACTGTGACTATGAAATTCAACAGAAAAACTTATGCAGGCTTTTCAAATATGGCATTAATATTCAGCCACAATAAGCAGGAAGATGGAAATGGTTAATAAGCCACCGGCCTTCACAGACCAATATCTTCTTCGAAATAATAACTTTCACTACGATCGTAATCACTGTCCTTGATTTGGTCACTTGGCTGTGCTATACCTTTCCAGGGATGGCATACAGACAGCAGTAGCCTGCAGACAGACAGTGTTATGTCACTTTACTCATTAAGGCAGTAAATCCTCTCTTACCCCTTGCCCTTTCATCACAGAGAGAGGGGCAATTAATCTACATCATTTTACGACCAGGACCACATATGAATATGCTATTTTATAGCAGCTTATTGCACTTTGCCTTTGAAATTTCATTTTTTGTGATACTTTTGATGACAAACTAAACAAGAAAGAGCTAAGTCAGGTCTTAAGACAGAGGTCTTTAGGCAGGGTTAACTATCAGCATTGCGTTCTTGCTACATGTCTGCCCTGTCTGTAATTCATTTAAAATCCATGAACTTCACAGATTCCTCATCAGTATAAAGCAGATGTTTAAACCATGTATCTTATTTAAAATAGAGCAGTCATTGTAAGTTGTTCTCCTCTGTTGAGCAGAAGAATCTGCTGCTCCACCTTTCATTAAAAACATAGTAGATGTCACCAATTTGCCCCGACTTGGCTCTCAGTTGTTCATTTAGTGGGCTCTGCATTTTTCAGAGAGGTGCTCTGTTGGCTTTGTTCTGACAGAGTGGGAGGAGAAGAGTTGCCGAAAGGCCAAAGCTCCAATTACACGCAGCCTCTGCTCCTTAAATGTCAAGCTACTTTGCATTACCCAAAGTGCAATGGCATTCAGCGGGTATTAGCCCAACTGCAGGCACATCTGTCACATTGTTTCATGTGGCTCCTCGAGCAAAAAGCAAATGATTGCAGAGTCCCGTCCCTCTATCTATAAACTGTCTTCTCTGAACTCCCTCTTCACGTTGCACTGACGTTTAGATGGCTATGAAACACAAAGTTAAATTAAATCACAATTAGGTGGGTTGTGGTGCTTTTATGAGGACAAATGGTTAGAGAAACTCCGACAGCTTTTGTAATTGCTTCCGAGACAAGATTCATGACCCTTATTTCAATGCTGTTGGTTCATTGGCTGCATAGCTGCATAGCTGATGATTCAGTCAGACATTAAAGGTTCAGTGTGTAAGATTCAGGTGAAAGGGATCTATTGGCATAACTTGAGTAGAGGATTAATAATTCAACTTAAAATGATTTGATATTTAAGATGTGTAGCTGTTTTTCTTTTTTTAAATCATTAATAGGGGAGATGCCAAGATTTACCTCTCTGTTTAAACCTTGATTAGAAGATTGCTCTGCTGCAAGCACACGGCATGAGAAGGAGGCGTCGGCACCCCAAAAATGACCAGCACCCCACACCCAGGATCAACATTACCTTTTCCACAGCTTATACAGCAAATAAGAGGCACTTAACAGTAGGGTTGCCGTGGTAATTTGTGCTAGTGGTGATACACGGTGTTGAGGCACCGATTACATAACCTGCCCACCGGACCCCTCTGTTTCTTTCTTTTACATGAATCTGGTTTGGTAAATTTTTTTGTTTCAGTGGTGTCCACATTCATGAAATAACAAACACTAATTTGTAAAATACTCGCTATCTTAAAGAAAAAGATCGTTTATGCAGTGAGAAGTGGGCCACTACAGTCTAAGTAACTAATTGGAAACTCGGAACATAACTTCAGGTGCAGCAGAAGAGTGAAGTCGCCCACGGTGAAATCTAAGACACCCATGTCCGGTATAATCAGTAAAACTGATGTTTTAATGAGTTTATTACCTGGTGCGAAAATGACCACAAGGTGGCATCCCTAAACTAAGTAGGATATTAACCTCAATAATAAATCTGTAAATCATGAGAAAATAGCTTATATTTGAAATACCAGATCTGGATTCTCACCTACAAACACACAAATAGGTGCTCAGATGCATTTCTGTGTGTCAACAAGAATCAGCTCAATCCTCCTCAGTGCAACTAAAGCTTCACAAATACAACATAAAGAATCTGAGCAGTATTAGAAAAATATAATGTATTAATCTCTTATGTTGATAGAACATGTTGGATTCTCAGCCTTGATAATAAAACGTTATACTGTAGGAACATAGATGTTTGGAAACTAAATGGACCTTTGTGCACTTCTGAAGTTTCCTTCTAAAATCACAAGTCTACTCTTTGATCTTTAGGCATGATGCATATCTGAAGCATTGCTCACATTTAAGAGTTATCAGGGTTCAGACTACACACTGTGCAGTATAAGCCCTTTGTGTGAAGTCTTCAAGAGCCTTCTTATGGTGTTTTCATTGAATCTAGAAAACTTGGTGTTAAGAGATAAAAAGGGGATAAGTCAGGCCTCTTCACATCAAACACACCTTTCCAGCTGTTTCCTCAAGTACACATCTATGCTGTGGTCAAAGCCACATTAATCAATTGTATTCTCACTAAATTGTAGGTTTTTCGGTGTGGTTGTGATCTCACACTCTGGGTTTCACAAAAAAAACATTCCCTCCAACATATTGTGTGTGGCGTGACGAGAATAAATAACAACTACACTTTGCATCTTAAAATAATACATTGTGTTGTAAAATGTAGATAAGTTGTGCTTGTTTTGAAACTCGAGGAGTTGTATTAAGTCCTGATATATAAGTGACTAACCTACCTCTGTTCTTTATGATTGAGTATTCTTAAAAGAGTCCGTACTTTACTCTCACCCCCTGCTGAGATGCTGAATAAAGTAAAATAAAGAAGACATTTGAGCTCAGAATAGTTCCTCTGACTCTACTGTGAAGAATGTCAGTTTTCCCCATTGTCATTCTAGCATTCTGTTGAAGCTGAATACAGTGTGGAGATAATTGAAACAGTTCCAAAAGGGGAAGCAGGTTGGGGACATGTCGAGAGGAAGGGTTCCAATCCTCTGTGACTGCAATCATCCACTGTGTGAGTGTCCTTGAATATTAGAGCATGCAAAAAACACCTCATGTAAAAATCTAACTCATGGTGCCATTCCTTACTCTCCACTTCTCCTTTGCTGTTATTCAGAGTTCAATAAGGAATTCCCTGAGGGGTCATGTCACCCACCTCTTCAAACAGTCTCTTCATCACACACCGACAGCCTGATCCGAAGCTTGACTTTGTCTTTCATCAAACATCTGTTCCTACTCTCTGTTACCGCGCCTTCCTGCTTTACAAAGACCTCTAACTTTAGTCAGCTATTTTTGATCTACTAGCACATCTGACTCCATAAAATTACACAATATCCAACAGCTTATACATTATACAAATAACATATTGGCACAGCAATTAAAAAGACAAGCTTATGTGTCAAGTTTTAGAATGAACCCCACTTCTCTCATTACAATAAGAGCTTTTGTGCTGTTGTTTCACTGTCGCTCTCAGTAGTCGCTTCCATCAGAGATGATTTTTTTCTTCAACAAAAAAGTTTTTAAAAGGAATCTCTATGCCAAGTGACAAAAGAGTGTAACTGCAAAACATCCATGGGCATTGTAATAACAATAGCCAGCAATATTGGATGCTAGCCTTGGACTCCAGTATCACGATCCAGTGCTTCGTACACCATCCGTACAACCATGGCCACCTTGTGCATCTTCTGTATATTACAAGAAGGATCCCTTTCTGTCCCCAGAAAAACACTGAAACTGAATGTAATACAGAAAGCTATTCTGATTTCCATACAAAACTTATTTCATATGAGTTACATGTCCATTTACTTGTCAACCAGGCAAATATACAGCATAAAACCTGACAATTTATACATAATCAAACAATGACAAAATAAAAATTGGGGGAAACTATTACATCCTTTCCATTAGATGTTCACATTAGCATTTGCCTTCATACAGGTCAGGGTTAACTGACAGCCAGTGGACCGTGTGGCTGAGCCATTACCATAGTTTTGCATTCTCTAATGTCATTTTCTACTAGGTTAGGCTTCATGTAATCATTGCCCCAGGACAGCAGTAGGCTATGAGAGATAAGGAGAGTGCGTTGAGTGGAGGAGCAGTGGGCCGCTTGTTCGACTTAATGAGACTGATCTGAACAGATGGAGGAAAGACTCCCAGGTTGCTCTGACACCAAGTCTCCCAGCCTGCTTTAGTTGGCCACTCGTCTGTTAAGACTCTCTCCAGCGTCTAGAATGAAACATGTACATTTTGTGTCTTTATGTAAAAGTGTGCCCCAACTACTTGGGGCACACCACTATTTGTACACATTTTGTGCATTCACTTATGAGTAATTCTCACTTAAAACATGTTATAATCTCTTAATAATTACATCACATAAACATATTTGAGTTTTCATAAAACAAAATAAAATAAAACAAAATCTGGTTCGTGATAATATTCATGTTTTATTTCAAGTTACCACAGAAACCCAGTATACTTGACTTTAATTGTGGAGTCATTAATTAATTAACAGACTTTTATTACTTCAATGTAACTTTATATTTCTGAGGTAATTAGCCTTCTCTGAACCCAACCCGACCCCTGACAGTTTTCAACTCTTTGTGCTCTTTGTGATGTTTTAGGCACCATATCTTAAATCCATTGATTCTTTCTGCTCTCTGAAGACTCTCCTACTTGATATCACCTCACCTGTACCTGACCTCATTCCTTTGCCTTCTTTCCCACTTTGATCCTAAGTCCTTTTGAACCTTTCCAGCATATCCTTGTGTCAATACAATGTTTGCCTTTTGATAAATGTATTCTCAAATGAATAATATAAAATGCTGATAACACTAGCTTTCGGTTGTTGATGCTGCATATCCCCATTTCAGTAGCACAAATGTTCAACTCAGTGCAACCCCAGAACTCTAAAGAAACTTTTTATACACTTGCTTTTACAAGAAGTACAGCAGTTCTGATAAGGTCACTCTATTAAATACAATACAATAGCCCTGCTATAACATGAATTAACACAAAATTAATTAAAAGGTTGTTGGCCTTTTTAACATGTGTATTTTTAGCTCCTTTGGAGTGAATACTTTCTCCTCCAATATCTGCTGGCTTCCTGGTCTATGCTCATCCCATTTGTTATCGTGACCACGCTTTTGTCTGGCCCAACATGTTCTCGCTGTGAGTCATCTTTCACCACTGCTGTTGCAGCCTCGAAGGCTATTCTTGTTCCCTGTGTAATTCTATCAGTGCTCGTGTAGCAAATCGGCTGCCTTGAATTGTCAGCCCGTGATGTCCCAGTGGGCTTAATTTCTCCATGTTTGCCATGTTTCCAAGCGGTCAGATGGTCTCTCCCTAGTTGTTGACTACACTTTTGATCTCAAAATAATTAGTAGACAAATTCCGAGGATAGATTTAACAGCAAAACTGGTGTGTGATGCAACTCTCTCTTGAGCTACTGCACAAGGTAGAGACACTTAAAAACACTGGAAATATAGAACAAACCATAATATGATGATGCTGGTGGGGTGATCAGTATGACTGTCAAAGCTCAAACACACTTTTTAAAAGCTTGTACAGGATGTATCTGGTGTTTAATTCTGCAGTAAAATAGAGAGTGTCTCTATACACTCTAACACATGCTCAGCAACTCCACCAGGTATTCAGCACTAATAGAATTGTATTAGTATGATGCACAGAAACTACTTTTGAAATCAAGCTAACATCACTGATCTCTAATCAATCAATCATCACATCTGTGTACTTCTTAGATTTCCTTAAGTCAAAGACACTCGGGAGGATTTTCTCTTAGGCCGCTGGAGAAAGACATATAGAGGAAGAGCAAAAGAGAATGAAATAGAAAGAGAGGAGAAGAAGGTAAAATACAAGTAGGTGGACAAAGAAACTGATCCCTTTCCTCTACGGAGAGCCTCTCTGGAGGCTTTACCCACTTCATATCTGATGAGCCTTTGGGGGATAAGAGTTGAGGCTCTCTCTCTACAGTGCTCCACAGGGAGAGATCTTCTCAGCTTGGTGGTCAGAGTCAACCCAGTGTGAAGGGCAGACAAGCCTACACTAGGGCTGACCGGCATAACCATCAAAATGAGTCAAGAAGAAGTTGATATTGTCAGTGGAGCTGAGGGTAGAGCGTAAGGTCTAAAAGGAATAATGCTAAATCTAGTGGGATGCCGTTGCCTGCTCCCCATAATTGAGTTGAAAGTATTATTAAATATTTCATTTGTGCTGTGGGAATTGAATTCTTGAGAACTCAGCAAAAGGTAAGTGAGAATGGTACAGTTGTATTACAGCTAATGGCACTTGCTTCATGTATACACCTCATTTGGACCCATTTTACAAATAAAGTTAGTTCCAAGAAACTAAGAAAACATTCATTAGGTTTAATTTGTGCAATTCTGTAAACAAACCGATTTCCAACGGCACATTTGTGATTCTAATTCTATTTTGCAAGCAAGCACTTCAGAGTCATCCAATTACCACCAGCTTTGCTCCTGGGTCAGAGCATTAGCACGGGCAGCAGAAACGCTCATTAACTATCACAGTTAAAGAGAACTCCAAGATTCAGGAGTGAGCTCAAGGCCAGCCATCTGTAAGTACGAGTTCAATGGGCTGCCAGCCTCCCCTGCATACGGAACACATACTGCAGCCAAGGGAGAGCCAGCTAATATCCCCCACTAATCAGAAACATTTCTCCAGACCCCAAGATGAGAGGAGGTCTGGTCTGCAGTGACTCAGAAAACTACTCAATTCCCTTGCTCTCACACTTTCTCCCTACCATTCCATTCGAACAAACCTGATGGGACCAGACGATCCAACCAGGAGAGAGAGTCAACTGACAGGGCTATTATGGCTCTGGTCACAGGGGAGCAGGTGGGCTGCTTAGCCCAGCTGGAGTGCTCTGATCCCTTGGTTCTCAATAGACAGATCCCCGCTAACGCTCCTAGGGGATGCTGTCTTCCGGTCTACAATGCTGCGTCATACACAAAAGCTTTATCTTGCTATTATAAGAAGAAGGATCAACACTAAATGTGTTTTTTACTCAGTGATGATAATTAGGAAGAAGTCAATGAATAAGGGAGAGAAAAGATTAACATTTAGACAATACATTTTGTACGTCCGGTGACAAAATCTAAACTGGAGACCTATGGATACAAACACAGGGTTTTAAATTGTGAATTAATGTCTGACTGAATGCTGGCATTGACCATATGTGGCCATCCCATTTTGTTCAGGTTCTTGTTTTGTCTCTTTCAGTTAGTGAGGACTCTGCAGACATACCTGCAGAGTAATCCCTCCTCACGTTCATGCTACTCTTCAGGGTCAAATCATTCCACTACGTCAAGTAGTCCTGTCTGCTTGGTGAAACTGTTTGGTGCAAGAATGTTTGGATGCAAACCCAGGGGGAATCTGAGAAGGCAACGCAATACAAAATAGAGCTTTGATATCTAGCAGGTATCTAGTGTTGCTTAACATTTTCGAAATGTCATGAGCATAGTAAGCTGATATATTCTTTGCTCTACACATGTCACTCTCACAATGAACCTCTTGCAAAACTCTTTCTGGCAGGTCAGTAATGAACTGCGTAATGAACAAAAGGAACTAAATGGATACTAACATTAAGCAGCCAAATCTAATTTGAGTGAAGAAAAATCTAGCAAGCTCATATGTATAACTCACCTAGCTTACTGTGCTTTTCCTTATTATATTACCTAATATACAGATTTTTGTTATATGTTATACATATATTCATATTATTCTATTTAATATTCCCCACCCCTTCACCCTGTAAACTGCTGCTTCATTTAACCTTTACTTTAATTTGACTATGTTATATGTTATACATATATTCATATTACTTAATTTAATATTCACTTGACTGTGTTATATGTCATATGTTATTTGTTACGATGTTATGTTATATGTTGTAAAGTCGTCTACTGCGTAGAAGTTGCCTGCCATGTCTTAAGAATTTCACTGCTCCGATGACACTGTCATTGGTGCATGTGACAATAAACTTTGATTTGATTTGATTTGATTTGATTTGATTTGATTTGATTTGATTTGATTTGATTTGATTTTGAACAATACAATGATGCAAGATATTTTTCAAAACTTAAGTTATCAATAGCCAGTCATCAGTGACCTATCTTAAATTTACTTTGGTCTAGATGCGGATTCATTTACAAAGCAATATGTATTTTATTAATCATATATCAATAACTAAGCAGCTTGTTAAACAACAATTAGCCCATTTCATGGAAAATGGAACGTGTATAAAAGTGAACACATTGCACCAGGTACTGTTTAACAAACATTTTGACAGGCCTTATACTAATATTGTTATGATATTGTACTACGGTAAACACATGATAAAATAAAAAAGTGACCCTTTCTGACCAATCACCAAGATTATTATTTCAATCATATGATCAGTTTTAAATGGTCAACATGACTATAAGTGCTAATTATATAGTACGCTCATAGTCCTTTGACTTTACCTTAAGCTCCCATTACCATTTAACATTGATCAGAAAATGGACACATGACAATGACAGCCCAGGGGTCTCATTTATAAAGGATTGCGTAGGATTCTTACTAAAAGTGTGCGTACGCACAAAAGCCGGAAATGGTGTACGCCAAAGCAAAGTCCGATTTATAAAACCGTGCGTACGCACACCTGAACGCAATTAAATTATGCTCCTGACCAATGGGTTTCCACTGTGAGTCCTGACGGAGGCACGGCATCAAGCGATGTGAAGAGGAAGTGAAACTTTCTGACACTGACATCGAGAAGTCTGTTAGTGAGGTGAAGAGCGACTTTATGGGACCGCAGTGATGTCACTTATAAAGAAAATACACTGACACTCTGCCGCTGCTGTGGATAACACAATGTGTGAGATCAGAAATCGCTGAACCCTCGCTTCCTCCTCATCCTTCCATTCGCATGCACACATAACGCAGATCCCCGCACCACTGTCACGGCAGCATTTATTTATTTAGAGCATCAGACCAATTCCCTCACATCTTCCCTCATTTCTTATAAGTGATCTCCTGTGCACTCTGTGCGCTCTGTGCGCAGGGTCACTCTGTGCGCTCTGTGCGCCTGATGGCACAGTCACGTTCACTGAAGTGATTTGATGAGACACGAACAGTGTTATAAGATATTATAAAAAAAATGTAATGACTTGGCTCCGCAACTCCGCTGTAAAATCGAATCTGAACGTAATTTGCTTTAAGTTGTTTTAAATATGTTTTAATAAAAGGCTTGTGTGGAACAGATATGTCCCGCGAGCACAAATAACTTATTTATTTTAATGGTAATGAAGAAGTGGATCAATAATCTGGCTGCAGTTCACCACCTCACGTCTGTGTCGCCGTTTTCCCGTCTCCAAAACGTCCGTACGCATGGTTTTAAGTTTGCTTAGAAATACGCACATCTTCCCGTCAAGTTCGTTTTTATAAATCCCAACTTTGGCGTGAGCAGTGGCGTACGCACGTTTCAGGCCCCGTTTTGTGCGTACGCAACGGTTATAAATCCGACCCGCTGGGAAATACGCACATTTTCCCGTCAAGTTTGTTTTTATAAATCACAACTTTGGCGTGAGAATTGGCGTACGCACGTTTCAGGCCCCGTTTTGTGCGTACGCAACGGTTATAAATGAGACCCCTGGTTTCTCCAGGGTATAAGATTGTTTGAATGGTGCAGACATACGATATGAACACACAACACCACAAATCTGCTGTCACAAACAGAGGATGTGGGTTTTGTTAAAGGTTATATTTTACAATAATTCACTTTGAAAGTCAATAGTAAATTAAAGATAGAAAGTGCTTCTTTTAAGCTTGTATCTTCTTGCTGGGGGTTAAGTTGTGGGTAATCGTTGGAAGGCAATGTCATATAATTGAAAGACACTTTTTGATGAATTCACATAACTAAATCATCATTTAAGTCTTATAACAAGGTTTTCTTTGCTTGAAAAGAATCGCAGCATTTTTGGTGAAGTTCCGGGTTTTCAAAATAAGATATTAATTAGGTTTCATTTGGTGTGAATATCTTATGTCAGAAATCATGGTAAAATTATAAAAATTTTAAGACTAGAAAAAGCCACAACAAAGTAAAGATGTACGATATCTAGAGTCAGTTAAAAACAACTCAAATCTACTTTCATGGAAGTAATTTAAAAAAAGTTGTGAAGAACTTCAATTACAAACTTAAATAGTTTAATTGTCTGCGGTGATCCTCTACATATGCATATAGTAATAAGCTAACATAAAGATCACAGTATTGATTAAACAATTTTGTGATTAAGAGATCTCATTTTGATTCATGTCTTGCTTAATGAAGCTCAACTAATTATGCAACAAAAAATAGAAGGATTAAGGCCCTCCTCTGAGCGTTTAATGGTTTTTAAATGTGCAATAAAAAAAGATTAGATTCCCATCTTTACAAGTTTGCCCGTAACAGACAAGATGAGTGTAATTTGATGAGTAGTTGTGTTTCTCTGGGCACAGATGCACAATTCTATGAAAAACCTATTGCATTCAAGACGTGTTGCTGTCATTATCATAAAGCATCACAGTAATTAGATGATGTTGGTAAATCATTATGCTAAATACATTGTAAATTAAATTCAGGGACAGAGGACAACACAGTCACCAAGTAGGTGACCATGACAAAGCAGGACTCTCTACCTGTAGAGGCATCCTTAAGAACTTGTGCACAACTAGACAAAGCTAGGTGTGGATGTTGTTCAAAGAATGCATTCAGTTTGCATCCCTATTTAGGTGGATGCACACATCACGGATATATCAACCATCCACGTTGACCAAAGAGCTTCGGACAGAATCGTTCCTATACAAATGCACAAAAGTAGTCTGCTTACAGTGTTGATTTTTGGTCTTTTCATACATGTTTCAACTTCCAAAAACATATATTTTACAGTTATTTACTAGTGATCTCTCTGTGTCTCTATCATTCTCACTGTGCTGCAAACTGAATCAAGCCAAACCAGGCATGCCCCCACCATTTCCTCCGACTCTCCATACATTGACAAGTTTACACATTCTGTTGTTTTTACCCAGTCCAAGTTTACAAACGTGTACGATGAAACTGTGTGTTTGGGTACGTGTGAGACAAGCTGAGTTGATGAAGGAATGAAACCAGGAATAAGAAATTTACAAATCGTTTAAACTGTAGGAGTTGAGAGACGTCAGCTGAGTTGGTGTGTGTGAGAGAGAGAGAGAGAGAAAGGTAGAGAGAAAAGTGAGTGTGTGTGTGTGTGCTCGTGCATATGCAATATCGCCCATATCTTAAAAAATCGCTGCTCATTTCCCTCAAGTTCTCGAACTATAATATAGAAGCTACACAATTCAACTTTAGTAATCAGCTGCTTAGTGATGAATTTGGCCCCGGGTCAAACGGGATCACCGTCCTAGAATTTTGTCGGGAGGCAGCATGAAATTGGATAGAGGTAGTCGCCTCGCAATTCTCAGGACAATGTGCAGGAAAATCCCTGAATATGGACTTTTGAGTTGAATTGGCTTTAAGCTTCATATGCAGATGTGTATTCTGCAATGTAAAACCTATTGATTATTTCTATATCACTCCTTGGAAACCTTGGAAAGGTATTGCGCCAGCAGCCATGTCGGAAATGTGTTCTTTGTATTTGCCACGGAGAAAAGGAGTCCTGTAGGTCACAGTTAACTGACAGCTGTGTGAACAACAGGCAGAGGGAGGCGTGTTGTCAGTCCAGAGCTTCCTCCAGTGGCTCTCCGGTCGGACACATGTTCATTGATTGAATTGGACAGAGAGGTGTTCAAGATAACGGTTAATTCAGAGCATGACTGTGACTCCCACTATTGAGCACATAGTCTTTGTTATCTCATTTTTTATTCTTGTGCAGAACCCTTACATCCCCTACACTCAACCACCCGAGATTCTCTTGGTTAGGTTGTTTTCAAGTCGTTACAGGTAGCTATCGGGTGATAACTGCCGTGAAATGATATTTTCTCCCATGTTAACATGTGGACACAGAATAAAAAACGTGGCTGTCAAACCTCCACGAGTTGTGTTTCCTTCCATTTGTCGACCATCTGTATGCAGCATGTATTTTATTCAGTGTGTCCATCCGCTAGCATATTTCCTTCCACAGAGAATGTCAACTCATCATCAGTATAATTAAATCTTTCCTTCTTGGAGGACCCACCCGCTGCATGAGAAACACTATGATGCAGCTACTTTGCTAGTTTCCTCATGGATAAAAATGCTGTGGTAACAGACTGCTATTCCTATTTGGATCATAATGTTTGATATAATATTCAACAAAAAAAATTTTAATCTGCACAATAATGCTGACCTGACCACATGCAGTGAACGAGGCCCCTTGACAGAGTATCTTCTTTGCACAACGCTGCCTAACAGAGTACGTCTGGAATGAATCCCACTTGATTTGTGTATTAAGTCACTCCCCCTAAAAGACAAGGATTCCGATGGATTTCATCCTGCCTTTGACTGCTGTGCTGCTGCTGTGGGCATTTCATTTTCCATGTGTTGGACAGCATATTGATTATACTGTGACAGTAGCATTGCTGTAGCACTATCTGGCAGAGAGACCAAAATCCCTTATCAGTCTATTAACTCCTCTCACTGAGACACACAGTCATTTTGCAATGCAGTCCACAGATAGATTATTTCCCCCCCAAAAAACTCAATTCCTTTAGATTGTACTAGGATGCCCTATCTTTACAGCTACATTGTCAAAACTATTGCTAGTATTTTGAGTATCAGTGTGGTCGATTCCAAGTCTGAGGACCTCTGATAAGGCCTGTCCAATTTCTGGAGGAAAGTCAATTTTGGGAAGTCCGACTTAAGAGATGTTCTCCTTGAGATTATTGTTTATAAGACATAATTGTGATAAATTTAAAGGGGGGGCCTTCCTTGCTTACTGGCTGAACGTGGCCAGAACGATCAGTGTTTCCTTTCTTTTGAAGAGGTTCCATGTAGTTAAATTACAGTAAGAGGCTTAAATTTCCCAGTTGGACTGCACTCGAGGGAAAGGGGGGCATGCATAGTTTGGGAACCACTGCCTATACCCACTATGTAAATGTAATTGTTTTTTACAAATACAGTCCAAACCAAAGTGCTCAAATACAATTCATAATAGCGGTGCAGCCATCGTTATCAGGAAACAGGCCAGCTAACATTAGTTAACACACGGTAAAATGTTATTTAGCAAGAGCAAAACCAGCTAAATTAAAACTACAAAGAGGTTTCTGGCACAACTTTATCTAAGGTTCAAGGAGAAGGAAAAACAAGTCTAAAGGGGCCAAAGCTCCTGCAACACTTTCACACACTTTTGAACTTGTGCCCTTCTTCAGAGTCGTTCTTTCATGGAAAGTTTTGCTTGAGTTTTTACCTCAATTAATACTGCAAACAATCCTCAAGCGAAGGAAAATTCAGGGTGTTATGGCTGGTCAACATCAATGTTAACGATAATATATATTTGGTCTATTGCATGTAATCGGCTGGATAACAGGGGAAGCATGACATTAGACATTAGTGACTAACCTGCTCCAACCAAAATTCAGTAAAATACTGGGTTGTTAAACAAAGCTAGCCATTAGCATCACATCTTCAGTTTGGCCTCTATTGTTCTGTCAACATCGGTGTGTTGGTGATATACTGTACAGTGTTCAGTGACACCATGTGGTGGCTGAGACTGCTGCCAGTCGGCCCAGTTGAGATATGGAGAGAAGAGTAATTGTTTTCATAATGGCATAAGACAGGAGAGGAAGGCTCAACATTCTGGCGTGAAGAAAATATAAAAGTATCACAACCTCCGAGCTTATGTGTCTGAGCGTATGAGAATGAAAGCCGATTTTCTGGTTGGCTACCAGTGCAACCAGGAGCTAAACGCATTTACACCTATGCTCCCTCAGCTTATGAAGACAGTTTATTTCCTGACAATACAATTGCAGAGAAATATATATGAATTCAGTGTGATATATGTGTTTCTTCTGTTGTATCATATTGTATTATCTGCTCTCTAACTAAATCTATACACATAATGGATGACAGGTAAACTAATCCATTACCCTCTTCATATTTATTATCTCTACAGAGCTCAGGGCTCAACATTTCTCATTCATGCAAATTCATAACCCACATGGCCTGATCTGTAGGTTAATATAATCTATTATAGTAAGAGTAAGACTTTGTATATGTTTCGGACAGTTATGTCTGGAGGTCATGAGGAAAATCATGCATTTGTGTTATTTGACACCACATGAAATATACCCATAAGTCTCATTAAGTAAAGATCATTATAAGCTGTGGTTATTTGGCCGTGCTCTTAGAAAGAATACAATTCATGGTCTCACTTTTGAAATATAAATACCTCTGATCTAAAACTGACTGTTCACTTTTATTGTTATTCAGCATTATTTAAATTCTCCAAACATGCACAAATATAACAAGACTTTATTAGTAATGTTAGAGGAAGGGCTCTAGTGATAGAATGTAAATTATTTACATTGGTCCATACAACCAAGGAACGAATTGCCTGTTACATTTTTCCTACATTATCTTCTTCTTCTGGGGTATGGTCACAGAAGAGGGAACACGTACTGTCATTGTTGGTTCCCTGATTTTTGCTCTCGCGCCACTCTGAGGGTGACCTGAAATATTTATACAACTATTGGATTGATTACCATGCAAATTGGTAAAGAAACGGTTCCCACAAGATCAATTTTTTTTTCTAATCACCATCTTCAGGTCAAGAGTTAGTACAAAAGTTGAGTTTATGGAAAATAATTGTAAAACCAATGGTATTCTCATCAACCTGAGCTGTACTCAGCACTTCGGTGTTAGTAAGCTTACGTTAGCTTTCTAACACACTAAACCAAGATGGTGACAGTATAATTTCTGTTTCTTGAGAGATACAATATTTCTGCATGACCAGTTATCCTTTAGACCTACATGATCGGCTGTGCATTATATATATTAATGTGATGTTTTGCTGAATCTCCCCTGTCAGACAGTTGTTGTTACCATGGTCACATTTTGCCTGTTGTACATGACTGCAGGTGGGCAATTTTTAGATTTGGTTTGAAAAGCATTGTCTAACAAATACCAAATAGGTTTGGTTAGTGAAGGCTCGTGTAGCCAGCTTGATCTTCTCCAAAGGAGGACATTTATTCATGACGAGTGGAAACGAGTTCCTAAAGTCCCACAACATCTTCACTGCAGAGATGAAACTGAAAAAAGACCTGTCAAGCCATTGGTCACAGATTATGAGCTCAAAAGACTGAAGTGTGAAGAATGTTAAATGTCAGAGGAAATTATTATGGGAGAGGGATGAGAGTGAGCGATGGATCGACATGCGACAGGAGCTCAGTCAGCAGACTAGTGACCACAGTGAGCTGTGCAAATGAACAAACATTTTGGGAAGGAGTCAAACGCTGTTACATTTACAGATGGCTACAAGAGGATATGAAAATTGCTTTTTAAATACATTCACAAAAAGCTTGATAAGCAATTGTTGTAAATGTTGTATGGAGCACAGTGTGATCACTCACCAAAATTTGAAGGATTACTTAAGGTCAAAGCACTTAGATGTGAAATGCACATTTTCCCAATGCCCCCACCGTATAATCTCTGATGATTCTATATGATCAGTCAATATTAAAAAACGAAAATCTTTGCCTCAAAATAATGATCTGTAAAAATATACCACATCAAAGCACCAGGTCAAGTACAATAGTCCATTCTAATAAATGGTTCAGAAGTCAAATGATTGCTCTCTATTGTTCTGCCGATGTGACCAAACTTGACCCAAATCTCATTTCTAAAATCTATCCACCCTGTATGTAGGTGACCGCACTATCAGAACGCATTCCTTCCACTAAGAGCCGGAGCAGATAACCAGACGGCCATCACCCTGACCTGACTCCCATTAACCCACACGAGCTCAGTGAGACAGAGAGAAAAAAAAAGATCACAATCATTACCCTCTATCAGCACCATCTTCATCTCCCATCACTCATGTCTGGCCAGGCTGGGAAATATCACTTGCTCATTCCCTCTCGCTCTCTTGCCTTCTCTCTCACCTTCGCATGACTCTGTAAAATCCGACCAGGTGGTGAGGTGAAGGCCATTACCCTGGGCAAACTCCTCAATCTGCCCTCCTTCCCTCAGTCCGCTGTATCAGCAGTAAATCCTCATCTTGTTGCGGCTGTTACAGCTATCTGGTGTGTTGTCCAACTTGTGGGTATTAGAGGATTGATAATAGATAGGTCCAACATTGCACTATCCCTACATGATGTGTGTGCAGGAGCACACATACCGTATGCTGTCAGTAGACGGTGATGTGTCAACTGGCCTCCAATATACTCATCAAGCATAGACACTGCACTTGCTCCTTCCTCATACTGTGTATGCACAAGGTCAAGAAACAGATTATCAAGCGAACCAATGTATGAAGGAGACGCATAGTTGGATGTATAGTTTACATATTCATTAATTAATTTACAGTTGAAATGAGTTCCCAATTTTGAACAAATAAAAAACCTGCAACATGATAATACTTTGAAATTACCATGTAAAAATACTAGGTATTAAAATGTAATGATTGAAATGAACAGTAACAGAATAATGAAATATTTGTCCTTTGTTAAACTCCCACACAACAGAAGGCAGACCATTATGTGTCGCTTTACTTTGAACAGCATGCTCTTGCTCTGCTCCTCAGTGTGACCCCACTTAACCAACTAAAAGTCAATGCTAATGAAGAGGCAGATGGCGGCACTTGTTGACTTAGCATATAAGTTGTTTGACTTCTGACCCCACTCAGCAAGTGTAAATGAAAGTCCCTGACATTTTCCCTCTTCTAGAAAACACTTACATGTAAGTGGATGGAAATTAGTTGTTTTACTTTTGTATTTGCTACAAGATATACGGTATGGGGACAAGTATTCAGACCACAATCACCCCTATGTCAACATAAGATTCATATCCATTTAGACAGAAGAGACTCAGTTCAGTTTAGTGTATTAATCTCAATGTTGCCTTCACACTGAAACACTTTGTTAACTCAACTTGATTCTATGTAAGGTACTTTCTGAGTCTTGGTTTTGCTACTTACAAATATTCGTAAATCAGATGACTACTGAGGAATCCGCAGGAAGAAGATTCATAAAACGAAAGCTGATAAAGTGACAATTCCATCTCATCATCAACTGCAATACCTTCAATACCTCAATATGCATCCAACCACCACAGCAAGAATTAATGGATGGAACTGATAAACTAGTCATTACCACTGAATTACACCTATAACTGTATATTTTCCCTCCACTCACCATGTATATCACACTGACAGTAAATTACCCCATACACATTGAATCATTCTGTGTTACAGCGATGAAATGAATTCACAAATGACTGTGTAATGAGGTAAGGAGCTTTAATTTATGACATTGATTTGAGCAGTGATACTAATTAGATGTGACGTTCGTCAAAGTAGCTTGTGGAGTGATGGGTGTTCTGCTACATGACAGGGAAGCAGACGTGAAATGAGAGACAGGAAATGGAAAACCTACTGTATGTACTGATTGATAAAGAGCAAGGGATGATTGCTTTGACAGGTTTTTAACATGGAGGAGATCTCTGTATCTGTGTCTGCTGTCTACACCTGGAGACTCTGTCTGTTTATACACAGAGACACGTCCACTCACTCAACAGACAAGCTCATATATAACAGTCCACAGTGACGGAAAGGCCAAATCATTATTGCTGAGATGATAACACAACAGCCGTTATTGCCTAATTCACACATTTTTCACACATCTATAATTAGATTGATTTAGAATCGATCGAATTAAAGAATGAGACATTTCCCTGTCCAATCGGCTAATTGGATTGACTGTTTAATGGCTGCTTAAAGAAACATCAAGTTTAATTTCACACATATTGACCTGCAGTTGATGTGGATGACATTAATCTACTGATTATTGTAAGACTCCTCTATTATCGTTTCTTTCCTTCCCTCTCTCTTTCTCAACAGGCACGTCATTAAGCTGAAGCACAACCATTACACAGCAGACAAAATTTTACATGATGATTTGCTAACCACGGTTCAAATGAAGTCCAATTGCGTTACACTGGCTGACGACTAGATTTGTAAAATGAATGCATATTGTGCATCTCTGTGGCTAAAAGCTTGAAAAGAAATCCTTCCTTAAAGGGATTGTTCACAGAAATATGAAAATACACTCATTATCTACTATGCCGATGGAGGGGTGGGAGAAGTGTTTGAGTCCACGAAACACTTCTCAGGGGTAAACATTGTTGCAGCCAAATCCACTACAACTGTAGTAAATGGAATCCCTTCTTCAGAGGTAAAAAAAAACACACAACATGCCTACATACTGCTCCTGTGGTGCCATCCAAGCAAGCTCCAACAATCACACTGAGACTCCCAAAGTGTTTTTGGACTCACACACTTCACCCACCCCTCCACAAAAAGAGTGACATGAGGGGAGAGAGACAAGGAGAAACATGAGAGGAGAGACACAAGGAGAGACATGAGGAGAGAGACATGAGGAGAGACATGAGGAGAGAGACACATGGAGAGACATGAGAAGAGAGTCACATGGAGAGACATGAGGAGAAACCTGAGGAGAGACATGAGGAGAGACACCAGGAGAAACTAAAAGAGACTTTGGCACGAGTGAGTGGTTCGTCTCTGGTTGCTGTCTGGGACCACGATGGCACTTTTTTTTGCTCATTTATATTGTCTAAAAAATAACCTGGATCTTGTTCAGTCAGGTAAAAACAAGCTTCCTTATTAAACCTAGGGTCAGTAAATTGTGTGTATGCTGTAAATGAAAACATCAAGTGTGCACCGGAACCCTCGATACTCTCGTATTTAACAATCCCCCCAAAGCATCGCCATTAATTCACATTCCACTAATTTCAACTGTTACTGTATAACACAAGGTGCTAATTAGTATTACTAGTCAAACTTATTGTCAATGTTGGAGAACATTTTAATAAATATTATCCAAATTTCCCAATAACCCTATTCACAACCAACTTCTAAGGAGACGGAATATTCTGACAAGATGTTCGGGTAACAGCTCTGAACTTCATCCAGCTCTGAACCCATAAGTAATGTGCTGCCAAATTAGGTTTGTTAAGTACTTAATAGCACTCAATTAGTTTTTCAGCAATTAAAAAAAAAGAGGACGATAAATACAACAGTCATTCTATGTTGCATTACTTGAAAAAGCCTTAAATCTAAGATATAACTTGTTTCTGTTTTGTAACAGTACACTCTAGTATTACTTCTGTTTTTGACTTTTCATGAAGTGGTAAATTCACGTAAAGTATAGAGCCTCAATAACAAAACAACAATTTCAGGAAAACTCCAGTGTGACCATTTGCCTCCCAGTGTCTAAAAAGGCTTCTACAGTGATAAGCAGCTAAATGCCTGCTGTTGTCTTGGGATCCCGTGTTCTTAAGGTCCGTTCATGGAATGCAGGCAAGGCACCATGGGAACTGTTTGGAGGGACAAAGTGTGCTTTGAAACACTGATAAGAAATCTCAAACAATATTAACCAGAGCTCATTCATGAGGGGGTAGTGCACTGAGAGAGGAGGTAAAGACTAAACTACTGATGAACTGATACTGAACTACCACCACATGCACAGCACACTGTGAGTTTTGGTGCAACATGCAGAGGGAAGTGAGAATACTTTGTGAACATCCCACCTGTTTTATCTGCAATGAAGATTATACAGTCAATGTTTTTGATAAAATGAAACAGAATGTGCTTAATACCAGTTCACATGAGAGAATCTAAGTTTGACTGAAAACCTAATTATTTTTCCATACATTGCATCCCGGCTTATTCAGAGGTCTGTTAACGAATAAACACATTCTTCAGTCCCAGGTTCACAACTTATTAAAATAAAAGCTTTGCAACTCAGTTAATCGTAAAGCAAAAAAAACAAACATTGTGCTGTTACTTTGCTGACAACGTGCTTAAGAGAAACTGATTTTATGAATGTTGCTGCCATGTTGGAGATCCACAAATTATCGAAATGGTCTGGCAGGCCAGAATAAACTGGCTGCGGGCCGAGTGTTGCCGGACACTGCTGTGGTTTATCCATGAACGTAGGAGAAGATTCAACATGGTGCACAGACTGACAGGACACTGCTGCGACCTCACTGACTGCTGGTCACCTGTTTATTCAAACTGTATCAATATTGAGCTTATCACTTGTCCAAATCACAGAAAATCCAACTCTTCCTCAGACGATTTAAAAATACACATTCCAAGTTCATTCATTCATTCATCGCCTACTACCCCTTCTGGGGCTTAGGCCGCAAACAAGAGTTCTCCATGCATTCCGGTCCTGGGCCAACATCTCAAGCTGTCCCCAGGTGTAGCCCATTTTCTTGGCGTCTGCCTCCAGGTCTCTACGCCAGGTGTTTCGCGGCCGACCTCTCTTTCTTTTCCCTTGGGGATTCCACTTGAGGGACTGTCTTGTGGTGTTTGTGGCTGGTTTACGGAGAGTATGGCCTATCCATCTCCAACGTCGTTGGAGGATCTCTTCGTCCGCTGGCTTTTGGCTGGTACGTTCCCACAGTTCTTTGTTGCTGATGGTGTTAGGCCAGTGGATCTGGAGGATTCGCCGCAGACAGGTATTGATGAATGACTGGATTTTATTTGTTGTATTCACCGTAGTCCTCCATGTCTCAGCACCGTAGAGTAGGACTGACTTCACATTGCTGTTAAAGATCTTGATCTTTGTTGTGATGGCCAGGTCTTTTGCGCTCCAGATGTTTTTTAGTTGGAGGTACGCAACTCTGGCCTTGCCAATCCTGACTCTCACATCTGCATCTGTTCCACCCTGCTTGTTGACAATGCTGCCAAGGTAGGTGAACTCCTCAATCTCCTCCAGAGCTTCGCCTTCCAGCATGATGGGTGCAGTGTTGGCAGAGTTGACTCTCATGACTTTGCTCTTTCCCTCTGTGGATGTTGAGACCGAGGCGAGCAGAGTTGGTTGCGATGGTGCTGGTCTTTTCCTGCATCTGCTGCTGGGTATGAGAGAGAAGGGCCAAGTCATCTGCAAAGTCCAGGTCATCGAGCTGCGCCCACAATGTCCACTGTATGCCGTTTTTTCTTCCTGCTGTGGATTGCTTCATTACCCAATCCATTGCCAGCAGGAACAGGAATGGCGATAGTAGGCACCCCTGTCTCACTCCAGTTTGTACACTGAAGGCATCGGTAGGTTGTCCCTCGTGGATCACTCTGCAGGTCATTCCCTCATAGGTGTTTCTGATGATGTTAGTTAATTTCTCTGGTACTCCGTAGTGCCTGAGAAGCTTCCAGAGGGTCTCCCTGTCCACACTGTCGAAGGCCTTCTCGTAGTCGATGAAGTTGATGAATAGCGGTGAATTCCACTCGAGTGACTGTTCCAGGATGATGCGCAGTGTAGCAATCTGGTCTGTACACGATCTGTCTTTGCGGAAGCCAGCCTGCTGGTCTCTAAGCTGGGGGTCAATCACATCCTTCATCCTGTCCAGTAAGATCCTGTAGAAGACCTTTCCTGGGATGGAGAGTAGCATGATCCCCCTATAATTTCCACAGTTGCTCAGGTCCCCTTTCTTTGGCATCTTCACAAGATAGCCCTCCTTCCATTCGCATGGGATGTTTTCCTCTTCCCACATCTTCTTGAAGAGAGGGTGGAGCATCTCTGCCATGGTCTCTGCGTCCATCTTCAGTGCCTCGGCCGGGATGCTATCTGGTCCTGCAGCCTTGCCGTTTCTAAGTTTTTTAATGGCTTTCCTGATCTCCTCCCTTCTTGGTACGCTGAGGTCTATTGGCAGATCCCTGTCTGCTTGTTGGATGTGTGGTGGGTCTTGTGGGGCTGGTCTGTTGAGAAGTTCCTCAAAATGTTCCAACCATCTTTTCTTCTGTCCTTCCTCCCCCATTATTGGCTTTCCCTCTTTGTCCTTTACTGGTCTTTGAGGTTTACTGGTCTTTCCTGCCAGCTTTTTGGTGGTGTCATACAGGTCCTTCAGATTCCCATGTCTAGCTGCTTCTTCTGCTTCTAATGCAAGGGCCTCTATGTAGTTCCTCTTGTCGGTCTTCAAGCTTTTTTTCACGTTCTTATTTGCTTCCCTGTACTCTGTTTGTGCCTTTACTTTCTCTGCTCTTGTACGACTGCTGTTTAGAGCTGCCTTCTTTTCTTTCCTCTCCTTCACCTTCTTAATTGACTCTGCTGATATCCAAGCCTTGTGGTTATCTTTCTGTGGTCCCAGTGCTACATTGCAGGTTGTAATTACGGCTTCCTTTACTACCTTCCACATCCCATCTATGTTTCTTTCCTCACCTTCATCTAGCTCTTGCAGGGCCTGAAAATTGCTCTTTAGTTTGATCTTGAATGTTTCTGCTGCTGCTGGATCTCTTAAAAGTGCTGTGTTAAATTTCTTTCTCTGGTTCTTCTCACCTGTCCAGTTTCTCCTCAACTTTAATTGGACTTTGGCAACGAGAAGATGGTGGTCTGATGCTACGTCAGCTCCTCTTCTGACTCGTACATCTAAGAGGGACCTCCTAAACTTTTTTGTGACACATACATGGTCTATTTGGTTCTCAGTGGAGAGGTCCGGTGATACCCATGTGGCTTTGTGTACTCGCCTGTGGGGGAAGACACTTCCTCCTATGACAAGGTTGTTATTTGCACATAGTTCTGCGAATCTCTCTCCATTTTCGTTCATCTCGCCTAGACCATGCTGCCCCATTATCCTCTCATAGCCTCTGTTGTTACTTCCTATTTTTGCATTAATGTCTCCCATTAAGATGGTAATGTCTCTTTCTGAGTATCTCTGGATGATGGTCTGTATTCTGCTATAGAATTCGTCCTTGCTCTCTTCGTCACTATCGTTGGTTGGGGCATAGCACTGAATGATGTTCATGTTTATTCTTTCCTTCTTTGTTTTGAATGTAGCTGCTATTGCTCTCGAGCCATGTGCCTCCCATCCCATGAGTGCTCTCTGAGCAGCCTTGGACAGCATCAAAGCGACTCCCTGGGTGTGGTGTGCGTTGTCCTCCTCATGGCCTGAGTACAGCAGCAGCTCTCCTGTGACAAGCCTCTTCTGTCCAGAACCCGTCCATCTTGATTCACTAAGTCCGAGTATGGCAAGGTTGTACTTCTTCATCTCGGTGGCAACTTGTGCGGTCTTTCCAGCTTCGAACATGGTCCTTACGTTCCATGTACCGATGGTGGTTGTAACACCGGTTGAGAGGATGGTTTTCGGCAGAGTGGCTTCCAGGTGCTTCTGGCTTTCACCACCCTGCGTCATAAATCCTTCTGACGAAGGTCCATCTTCACTCCGGGGCGGGATATCTTGGTTTACTCTTGTTTGCGTTTCTGTAGGTATTGTTTTATGGGGTGGGGTTGTTAGCCCCACGCCTAACCCCCAACCTGGAGGACCAGGTGTTGGACCAGGTGTTGCCTTTAGTCGGACCTCTACCCTAAAACCTGCCCGGCTTGGTAAGACCTGCCAGGGGTATAACCCCCGCCGGTATAGCCTCCAGGGTCACGGAAGTACACAAGCCCCCCCACCACGGCAAGGTAACAACACGGAGGGAAGACATTCCAAGTTAGAAGCCAATAAAATGACCAGCTCTTGAGATATGCATTCCACTATCAGATAGACAGATGTTTGTGGAATTAGTTGGTAGATTATCTCATAAGTTCTAGACTCTGCACTAAGGTGCTCATAGTGAGCGACGTAATAGTGCCACAAACTATGTGTTTATTTTTTTCTGGATAACTTCTCTATCTCCCCTTCTCACATTACCAAGAAAGTTAATATAGCTCAATCCATGACACTTTGAAATGCAAAGAGGGGGGATATGCAGGTGTGTGTTGTGCTGGCTTAGAGATGCAGCTAGAGCCTGCAGGAAGTTTATCAGATCAAGGTGCTTCAACATGTAAACTCAGGGTCCCTGGAAGTGTAAGGGATTAGGTTGGGGAAAGGTTTCCTTTGGTCTCCTGCGGCCAATATATCCTGGAGAAAATTGTCTCTCTGAACAAAACACTGTGCAGAGAGAGATAGGAAGCATTATGCGCGAGAAAAAATATCCTGAGAGTAAGGCAGAGAAAAAGAGACAAACAATTATGTGTGTTCACACTGCAGAAAACGATTTATTTTCGAAGGGGTTGGGTACTCATGAAGTAGGACACTTTAACAAGGTCCAATAACTCCACTTCACTCCAAATCAAATCAACTCTTTTCAAGAATATGTTTGGGTCAAGTGATCTTCATCTGAAAACAGCCTTAATTCAAGAGTAACTTGCACTGCAGTGGAAATAAACGTAATTATGACACTCCATTGGCAAATTCTGCTTCACTCATTTAAGAATTGAATGAATTAAGGAGAGATGATGTGAGAATAAATTACTCCTTAATACAGTGTCAACTTCTTGCAAAGCCTGAGCTTTAACTGAAAAACAGAGGAATGCTGTGCATGATAATATTGGAGAAATGTGCTGCGCAATCATCTGCAGTTTACAATTTGAAATCCTCCACACTCACATCCACAACCTCCAGCGACATGACACCCATCTAATCTTCACATGCAGACACACCTGCAGGCAACACTTCACACCTGTACATTCATACCCATGCACAGTGTGGGTTAAAGCACAACTGTGTACGACACAACAATGCTATTATTTCTAATTACAGAGCCCCATACCTAATATGAGATTTCAAAACAACAGCTGTTTTATATTACAGGGGGGAAAGGAGAGGGATAATAATCTCTGAGAAGTCTCTGGGCTGCAGCGCTTCAGAGGCGCAAAGGTTTTTTTCTGCCTTTTATGGGGGGAGTTTTATGGAACAGATGGACTTTTCTTGTCCTGAAGGAGTAAGAGGCCTGTTAGTTTTCATTCCACCCTCTTAGACTTAGATAGAGAGGATTAAGTGGGCAGTAAGTGACCCGAGTGGGTGATCAAACAATAGGGTAATAATGGCCTCGCTCTTTAAATAGAGGCACTCAATGTAAAGATTCTTTCACTGGAGCTCCAGGTAATCGTGCATGAAATCCCACTTTGTATAGAGATTGTCAATATATGACCGAATAAAGTTAGGATACCTGTCATATGTGTACAAATGATACAAGAACAGATACCGTAAATTCCGGTGTATAAGCCGCTACTTTTTTTCACAAGCTTTGAGACTGCGGCTTATACAACGATGCGGCTAATATAAGGATTTTCATAGCGTTGCAGGTATGGCCTGCCCCTTTAAGAAAGTTGTTGTGTGTGTGACGTAGTGCACCTGAGAATTGTGGGTAGGGCGCTACATGGTGAGAGGCTAGAGACGGCAGCATGAAGAACTGACTCGTTGTAAAAAGACGACAAAAGCTTTCAGAGGCAAGAAAATCCGACAGCCCGAACTTGAAAACGTTCTTGAAGACTGGGTGAACACACAGAGAGCAGACAGAGGAGGTGTTTCCACCGTGCAGATCTGACTGAAAGCTAAAACAAGTTGTGGATGTTACTGGCATTTATTTAATTAAAAGTTTTAATAAAGATCTTTCCTGTAACATCTTGCCACGTTAATATCTCATGTTTCAACGGGGACACCTGCGGCTTATATACCAGTGCGGCTTATTTATGTACAATTTCTTTTTTCTTTTAAAAATTAGCCGGTGCGGCTTATATAAAGGTGCGCTCTATAGTCCGGAAAGTACGGTAAATAGTTTTGTCTGCACCATTTTGTCAATAAGCGCCAGAAACTAAAGCACGTTTTTTCAAAAGCTGCCATATCTTATCGAAGAAAGACTCATTTTCAAAACACTCAACACAATATATAGAAGAAGAAGTTGAAAAAAAGCCCTGGAAGACCTTACTGTAAATGCTATACTTAGTTAGGTTAGTTTCTTAAGATAACATTTTCAAATACAAAGCCAATACCAGACTATCAATGATACAGTTTTTTCTCAGTTGCTTAAAGGTTCAGCGTGTAAGATTTAGGAGAATGGGATCTATTGGTATGAATTGAATGTAAAACAATCCTGAAGGCTACCGCAGGCTCTCTTTCATGTTTGAATGAGGTTGGGGGAATTCGGCTGCAAAATGCAACTATACCACTAGGTGTCACTAAACTCTAAACAATGAACCTTTAAGTATTTTTACTGAAACTTTACTATTGTTTACTGTGCAGTACATGACAAGGCTGTCACTTTCTCAAAATGCTCACTTGTGTCAAAAGTAAATAACTCGACATTTTAGGTCAAAAGTGAATCAAAACATCACAGTCCACAGAAATTGTGTTACTGCATTTGACTTGTTGTTCTGACTTCCATTCAGTAACCCAACAATAAGTCAAATACTGTTTTCAACAACAAACAGGATGATGCTAGGGTTGGACGATTCGACAAATGTATCTCCATATCAGTGATTGGCTGATGTAGTAAATTACAGCACACAATAACAGTAACTGTCAAAAATACCTTTTAAAGCACAGAGCATGAGGCCAGTGAAGATGCACACCTCTAGGACCACACAGTGATTGAAACAATATATATCATGTATAGTTATAAAATTCTTTCATGCATCGATATTCGTTTTATAATCAAATCGTAGCCCTCTGAATTGTGAGATGAAGACACACACACACACCCTCAAGAGACACACGTGTAAACTCTGACTAAGTAAGAACAACATTATTATGTTTTCATGAACATAAACTGACGGTCTTATATATTTGCATACAGTGCAGTAAAGTGAGATCCGTTCACATTCGAAAGCTTCTCATTATGTACCTTGCTCTAGCAATGTGTACACATAATTTGATTATTGCTAATTGAATATAGCCTTGTCAATGTGATCTGAAAATGCTGGTCACATGACCGTCTTCATCAAACTGGTTAGTATTGGATTATTAGTGTACATGTTGACTGAAAAACTGTCTATTATATTTTTACATAAATGTATGTACATTACTGTAGATGCAAAAGCAACATACATTACAAAGAATATTGCGAGACAATCTACAATGATTTGAGAAAGTGATCGTTTCTTGGAATCATGATTTTTATTTGTGGAATAAAACCAAAGAAAGATTCAGAGTTTATCCTCTTTTCCAGTTTGCTCTGCCCTCTGAGCTCTAATCAGATTCATCTGTCCATCATCATTGTCACGTACATCCCATGAGGACAACTGTTTCGGGTCCTGAATGACTGACACATCCATACTCAACCTATGATGTCAAGGGTTTTCAGGATAGCCAAGGTTATGATCACTTAGCTGGTTCTAAACAAACGTGTGCTTCCTCTAGTTTACATAAATCATTGCAGTGTTTAGACTGAACCTGTATTGACATAAATGGTGAGGGAGGGGAAAAGGCAAGGTCCTACAGGAAGCTGGTTGGATTACATGGTCTTTTGACTGGTTAACAATCTCCATGTGTGTTTGTCTTTATGTGCCCTGAGCAGAGAATTGCAGGAAATGGGATCCACAACTGACTTCTCACCACAGGAATGTTGGGGTTCCCGGGAAGAGGAATTGAGAACTGGTGGCAGGGAGACAGAGATGAGAGGAAATGGAAAAGGAGCAAGAGGCTCTGCTTATCAGTGTCTCACTCCTTGTCAGATATACAGCCTTTATACAAAACCCTCATTTTATCCCCCGCATCCTGATCTTGGCTTTCCTAGAGTCTGCCTATCTCTAAAATCCCTCCATCCACTCTGAAGATCCTAGAGTCTGAGCCAGCCTGTACAGTCAGAGGCTGAGAGAGAGAATGAACAAAAGAGAGGAAAGACGGCCAGCAGGAGTGAAATACACAGCTCGGAAAATGTCTGTTAAGTACGAATATGAAACATTTAATTTCAATGTAAGTTTGATTTGAGATGAATGGAAGAAGTCTGTATTAATATAAAACTGTCTGAATCTTTTCTTCAGCAGGTAAACTTCCAAGGGAGATTAAAGGTTGCATTGCAGTCTAGTTGTGACCGACATATGTTAACTCTAGTGCTTGTCACATTCCAATTTACATATGAACCCTGCTGTGTGTAAGCTGCACATCAGTGTTCAAGTCTACATGTGTGTTTATGAGTTACATGTAATTAATAAATACGTGATGTAAAAGGAATTTCTGGCCAGATAGGACTTCCAAGTAATATTTGATAAGAAATATTTCCTGCTGAGCACATTCAGTTTCTCATTAGGATCCTTATACACAACCATTAAGGCTTTTTCAAAATCCATTTGTTTACGTCTCTTTCCCTCCAGCACAGACAGGATACATGTACATGCTGTCCGTAGGCACTGCCTCTCCCAGGGTGCACTAGGGTCATGTTTAATGAAAACACAGCAGTCCACCCACTGGTGATGTATTGCTGTCTTCTCACACTGCACTTGTCCTTAGATGACTGCTGCCAGGCCGGAGCTAAGCAAACACAGACGGAAGAGGAGAGTTACCTGCCGAGGGGCCGGCGCAGCACCGGCTCACAAATCAATAGGTATTGTGAAACGGGGGGGGAAACCACCCGCTGTGATGCATACTGAACCAGACCGGGTCCGCTCTCTACCACCTGTGGACTAGATTTGTGAAAAGAGACTTGGAGAAGAGTGTGTGATTTAGATGGGGTTGTTTCAGGTTGTCAATTTGATCTCAAAAATAGCTGTAGCTTGATAAGAAAGAAGAAAGAGGTGAAATGAGGTACAGCTAATTTCTCCTTTGGTTTGACTGCTCTTTGCTGGAGCACCTTTACAAAATGATTGGTGGCCAGTCAGCATTTTTAAACATGGCTTGACTGTATTGCAGTAAAAATCCCAGTAAAAAAAAACACAAAATATCATCCGGAGAACTTTAGTTTTCTGTTGCTATAATAATCTATTCTGGCTATAACAGAATGATTAACTAATTAAGTACACACCCCTCTCCCTGATAAACAATTAACATCAGTACATGTGGCAATGGGTGTGCAAAAGACAATTGTGATAATCCTGAGCCTGTGATAAAAACTTGAACCTAAAACTAAAAATCTGTTAAAACGCTAATTTAATGGCACAACCAGTTTTGAGCAAAGTGAGCACTGCAGTTATTCACACGTGTACGTCTTCAAATATCAAATGTCATCACTCTTCGAGTGAGAGTTGTTGCTCTATCAGCAGTTAGACATAATGATTCTGAAGAACATTTAGTGCATAACATGTTAATCTGTGTACAAAGTGTCAGGTCCAGTGCCACTTTCCCCTTGATGACCAAAGTGCTATAATGTAGAGGAAGAACACATCAACAAGTGGAGGAGGAGGAAGAGGAAGAGGGAGAGGAGGAAGGCAGTGTGACAGGTGGTCCAACACTGCCCCCATGTGAGGGGATCTAGATGAGTGCGGCATATGTTGTAACCCGTCCTTTCCTATTCTCCCATGGCAGCCCTGTGTCTGTCTGTCAGCAAAGAGCCATTACGTGCATCTTCCTTGTTTGACACCTGCTATGGGAAGCCTTGCCCTTTTATGAGTACGGCTTTATGTGGCTTCCAGCCTTGATCCCTTGTCAAGCTGAAATCCCTCTCCCTCCAACCTTTGACACTTCCCTTTCTTGTTTACAGCGAGGATCCCCCTGCCAGTAAATTCAATGTCACTCAGCAAAATAAAAGCAATAGAGGTGCCAAGAGTCTGTCAGGGCCAGAGTAAGCACTAGCACTTTACTGTACAACTAGACCATCAACTGTTTCTCTACCTGTAGAAAGGAGTCGATGGAAGTCTTTTTGGGGGATGGTTGAGAAAAGCAGAAGAGAGCCTGTGAATATCTTCATAATTAATGTTATTCAAATCCCACGGACATTTCTCACGGCATAGTCCCTGGTTTTTTGAAAAAGGCAACCTAGAAATTTGGAATCGAGCGTTGAAAAGGCTTTGAAATGCTTTCAGTATTTGTACTGTTCAGTGGGCAATCATAATAATCAACCCTATTCAGAAACAGCAGCTTGTCTGCTTGTATTTTATTCAACGTGCTGTGTCTGGTGCAGTCTGTTTACTGTGAGACCAGCAGCAGAGAATACCAATATAAAGGAATTTAGAGGTCACAACCTGTCAGAGTGACCAGCCTCAGGAAGGAAGCACATTAAACATTTATTTTTTGAACTGTTTAACTGATCATATCAATTGGTCCAAATTCTTAATGTCCATTACGGTTAAACGTTAATCATGAACATCCCCATATTGTTGCCCCATCTGATGCTTTTTTTAAAGTTTACCACCTTTCCTTTAATGTTTTAATCTTCAGATTTTAACTTCTTAGTCTGAGAAAATGTCTGCAAACTCTTTTGGGCTAAAGAAAACATTCACAGTGAATAGAATAAGCTTCTCCCCTGGTAGTAATGAGCTCTGTAGTAGAGACGGTGGAGAATACTGCCAGCATTGCCAGGGGGCTATAGCAGTTTAAATCTGGGTCATGCATTTGAAAAGCATACATGGATTTAGGATAGGCTACACTAGTAAATTGCTTAAAGTGCAGTAATTCAAGCATTGAGCATTTTTGGACAGCAGCAAGTAAACCATCCCATTGGCATAGATTAGATGGAGTAAGTAAACCTTTGTAAAAAAGTTTTCAATGTCTTCTTTAAAATAATGCTTTTAAAATATTTTAATTCAAAATGACCACTGAGCACTTGGGCACTTTTAGATACAAATTACATGTGCTCATAATGATAACTTCACCAAACAAGAACGATCTTAAAAATGAAGAGGCTTGTCTTAGTGGACGAGAGCTGGTCATAAATTATTCATTAGCAGCCCTGAATTAGTTGAAAGTCAAAGCATTACAGCCGTATATGTCTTAGCAGTTGGTCTCGAGCGTACATGCTAAATGAATCACAGTCATCACAGCTAACTATTAGCAGCCTAATTTTTCAAATGATCAAGAGATGAATTCAAACGACACCTTCTAACAAGCACAGGTTCTCCTGCTGTCGAGCAAATTTGATTCTGACAGGATAGCGGGAAGAATAAAAGTGAGCGCCTCTTTTCCCTTGTTCAGCACGATGGCAGCTTTGTTCTTGAAATAGTCGGCCTTGTGATTTTAATTCAGACTGGGGTATTGAGAGCGATGAGACAAGATCAAAGAGGTCTCTTTAGACTCACTTACTGCAGACGAGAGAGGAGGCGAGGGGAGAGACGAGAGAAAAGTCTCGCTGGATCACACAGGGAAATTGTTCTCTGCACACTTCCAGCAAATCATATTAGATAGAGTCACTGTGGCAACTAGAGAAGATAATCTTTAATGTGCTCCTTAATGAGAGGGAAAATGTTTGTCTCTTGTGATTGAAGCTCTCGTCGAGCAAATTATATCCAAATCAGTTAAGCATCAAGGGCTCTTCGCTGATGAAAAGTGGCTAAGGGATGGCATTCATTTAGGGAAATATATGAAACAATCAGAACTTGTAATAGGTTTTAAGGCCCTGGCTACAGGCTCTTCACTTAACGACACTGAATGGCTCCAAAAAGGTCATCATTAGCAAACTGAGAGAGGAAGATTCATTTTGTCTCACTCTACTGGGAGAGGAGCCTTCAGCCAGAGAAACAGAGTCCACAAATGCACTGGGAGGTCTCCAAAGATTTGGCCGGTTTGCTCTGGAGGACTGTGGACGCTTGTGTGTGATATTTCATCTCCCGTTTAAAAAAAAATCTGAATAGGACTTTTCCTGACAAAAAATACACATTGTATAATTAGATTTTTTCTGTATTTCAATGTCACATGATAAATTAACATGCATGTTTGTTTCCTTAAATTGTATTACAGTAGTGTTATATGAAATTATTTAGTATTATTATTATTTGTATCTAGCTACATATAATGTGACGTTAAAAGGGTATTCCAGAGATATATTCTTGCACTTATTTAAAGTTGAGGGATTCACAACAAACAGATTTTAGATAAGAAAAGCAGCAAACAAAAGAGGCAGTCTCTGTTATGGGTCTACTCTTTTAAATTAAATTACAAAAAAAAAGATAGCTACGACTGCAGAAGCAAGATGGTTAGGTGGCTCAACTGGTTTGCGTCAGCTGGAGTAACCAGAATTTTTCATAAAATTATGAATATATACAGTAAAGTTCATCAGGAATATAATATAATCCCCTATTGCAGAGTATAACGAAATTCATCAAAGATATTGAACAAACCAGATGCATGCTTTTAAAACATTTTAGAATTTGTCATGATGCCAACCCTTATATTACTGACCTCAATATCAGATTGTGTTGTGCATAATTTTAATTAGAGTATATGAATATCACAGATCTGTGTTAACAAGCAAACACATTTTTTTTACAGTAACACCAATTCTGAAGCAATTATGCAGCATCTTCACAGACCTAATTAAGGCTCTTCAACCACTTGTGCCTGTTGCTCTTGCTGTCATCTCTAACATGCAAATTACTGGTAGTGTGGCAAATTGAACTCCTTTTCAAACAACCTGCACATATGAGAAAATTATTTAAACGCCTCAGTTGCATGGTTACTTGTTTAGTTATCTTTTTTTTTATAGTGGTGGGTATTTACGGCCACTGCAGTGACAAAGCCTTACAATACAAGCTGTTACGTTTCTAATAAACCCATCTGTGATACACCTGACTGTAGTCTCCTGTGTCTGTGCTGTGGTTCAGTTTAACAGGCCTAGGACTTAAGTGGCAGGCTTTATATATAAATGAATGTATGTTAGTTTCAAGCCCTCGCCAAATGAGTTACCACTATGCTGACAAAGCCTATCAGCTCCAGCTTAATCTTTCGCCATTTCGCAGTGGACGTGAGGTTTTTTTAATGATGCGTTTGGGTTGACATTCCGACACTGGCACCCATAGCATCAACCAGAGATAACTGGTGTGTGAGAGCTGAAGAGGGGAGCAACTATAGTGAAAGAAGGCTACAAAAACTAGAGGTGTGAAGCCCATGGCAGAGAAACCTAGATAGCATCCAAGAAATATTTCTGATACTGAGGATGAAAAAGAAACAGTGAACATTGTTGAGAAAATTGACTACAGTCTATACAAAGATGCAATCAACAGCCGCGGCGAACTCCTCTGGTTAGTCTCTTCATTGTTGGAGGGTTCTGTTTGTGTAGTAACTGTCTCAGTCAGAAGGGGGAGAGTTCGATCTCAGGTGAGGATTCTTACTTTAGATAAACCAGCTGTGGAAAGCTGGAGACCTTTCAGATGATCAGCTTTAGGTCATTCATGACCAGCGGAAACAATATTTAAATCCCTTTTCCAACTTGCCATCAAGCTTATTTCACAATGTGTGCCATTTCATAGAAGCCCAGAATATTGCATTAAAAATTCATACTGTCCATTTAACCCCTGCATTGATCATTACGCCTGCAGCGGGGCATGACAAAAATCATTTCTAGTTTAGATTGAGGGCTCAATAATACAAATTCAAATACAATTCTTTTCATCGAAGCTGGGCTTTCATATCAGTGCTTAAATGAATCTCATCAGGCCAGCAGCTTTAGCCATCACTATTAATAATATCCACTTTTCATAAAGCAGCTGATTTCTTTTATTTACGCTCGGCTGTTTCTGCTGGCTGCCGGTGGAAAGCGGGCCTGCATAATCACTGCTAATAAATTAAGCCCAATAGAACTGTCACATCTTATTTGGACTCATTTGCACATGATTGTGTTTGTTTATGTTCGGTCTAGTTGAAAAAAAAGAAGCTCTGACTGGCAAATCACTGGAATGAATGAATTTTAGTGCCGTTCCCCCCTCCACCCTCCCACCCTCCCCACGCTGCATGAGAAATCAAAGGGTTTCTCTCCGTGTCCTCTGGCAGATACTCAACATGGTGGTGTGATCGCGAGTCAAACACAGCTGTCAGACGTCAGCAGACATCTTGCTTTGATATGCTGTGTGTGTGTGTGTGTGTGTGTGTGTGTGTGTGTGTATTAGGATTAGTGTAGTACAAGTAATAAAAAATAATCAGGTGCCAGGGGGAAATGATTATGCAGAAGATGACGACAGGCATTGAACTGAGCAGTGAATGACAGTCCCTTCGTCAGCCTCCAACCACTCTACCTTTGTTCTCTCCGTTTCACACACAACCCATTCACACAGTACGCCGTCCTAATGTAGAAAAAGCGGCAGAGATATGTAATGTGTGAAGTGTAAGAATGAAAAGCCCTGTACCTGAAACCAGAATCTGTGGATTACGAAATGTTTTACAAAAACTGCTTTCGCTACATATTAAACCCCAGCTCGAGTAATTTTGTGAACTTGGCTACATTAAAGATTGGCAAACTGAATACAGATATTGGAAATGTGTGCTAATATGTATTATAGTGTGGTAACAGATGATTAGAATTATTTCTCCAAAAAAGGATCAGGAATTTAATTATTATGATTAAAAAATAAATTCTGATTTGATTCTACTTCTCATAAATCAACATTATTGAGTATTGAGAAACAGAATTGTGTTTTTTCATGCGGTGGTATGTGTTACAATTAAGCCACATAATCAGGTTTCAGTCAATTTATAGACTACTTTGAACGATCCTGTATCTAGTGGCAGCTTGTTAATGGTAGGTGATGGGGCATGCACCCTCCATCATCCTGTGAAAAAAAAAGCCAATATAATCATGTTAATCATAATTTTGTTAAATAGTAGTTAGTACTTGTTCAATGCACCTGGTAGACCGTAAGAGTCTATCAGCATTCAATATAAATTGTTTTCAAATTGTATTTGATTAATTTCTGTCTAAATACATATACTTCCTGGTGTGGATAGGGTTTGACATTTCAAAGTATCGACACAGAGGTACAACGGCCAGGGGTGCCAAAAGGCATGAAAGTTTCCTGTCATTTAGACTGTGAGACTCCATTTTTACAGCAGGCTTAGCATTGCTTAGCAACTCGATGAAGGCTACAGGATTGGCAAATTCATTCTATCACCAGCCGCCACTGAGAGAATCAATCTAATACCACATATATCATCCAGTAACTTCATGTTCCACATCAGAAGAGATAAGTGAGGCAAGTACATCTGTGAAACAAAGTTGTTTTTAGAAAACCCGGTGAAGTCTGTTTGGCTTGCACAATATCCATCATCTCTGTCTCCTGTCTGGTGCCGACCTGAACAGGAAACGAGCTGCCAGGAAGAGCTAACAGGTTGCAGTTCTCATCAATCAGCTGTGCAACATTGTGATATCTGAGCACATCGGCCCATGTCTCCTCCCTGTCATCACAAATCATCTGAAAAAGAGAGAATATGAACACTGCCTGTAGGACATTTATCTGTCCATTGGTCCTGTCTGTTTGCTTGTCTGACACCATTTCTAAAAAGGTTCTCACAAACACTAAAATCTATCTATTTATTAGTTAAGGAAACCTTAGAAAAGTTAGCCATCAGGCGTTCTCTTTGGCAACCATGTGGCCATAATAAGGTATATGCATCTCAGCAGTTGAGTAATGACCACAATGTGTCTGTATCACTTCTTTAGGGGTTCTGCAAGACACATTTCCAGCTCTATATTTCTAATTTGAGACTCCTGTAGCTTTGCATGATTACACATTGTTATGTAACCCCTCAGTCCAGCCTCTGATTGAAAAGGGCAATAATGTATCAGACCTCCTGAAAAGACCTTGTGAAAAAAAAATGCTCCTGATTGGCCATCTCGAAACTGTTGCAAGCACCACTTCAACCTCTTACTGTGGAGGTTCTGAGAGCAAACTGTAAAACTAAAAACCTAAATAAATGTGAATCTAATCCTCAAAGTGATTTCACTCACCCTACGAAAACCAGGTGATTCCAGATAAGCGTCGGTTTTCGAGTGACTAACGTTGGAATAAATGGGACACAATCTAAATAAGGAAGTTGTCATTACCTCTTGTGACATTCTCTCCCTTTAAGTAGAGGTAAACGTGTTTGTGCTCAACATTAAAAATTTCCCAAAACTATCATTGAATACCAGATATACATTCTGTGCTGTACGTATCTGTAGAGATACATTTATCCTGCTGTCATCACTTTATCTGACAGCAGTTGTTGATGTCGGACAAGAATATGTGAAATCAATTCTGCTGCCAGGGCCTATGAGAGCAGAGTTTCAGACCAACTCATCTGACAGCAGTGAGGGTTTGACAACTTGAGTTGGTTCCTTACTGACGAATGGCCCAACCTGCACATACTTAGTTCTAAACTGCAAACTTCTGACTCTGCTCCTGTCACAAGCCTCACTATCACACATCCAATCTCTCTCTCACTACACACACAACCTTTCTCCACTGAAAGGAGCTGGAATGCTCTGCCTAGAACTTGTCACACTTTCACAGATCTTTCACAGAGAAGATACATCACATTGTATCGTGCTATGTTAATTGCTGCTATTGCACAAAAATGTTTCGGAAGAAAACACTAATGAAGTAATTAACTCTGCCAAGGACAAATGGATTTCCCACATTTTCCCAGAGAATGGTGGTCATTGTTCTTGATGAAAAACAAATCAGGAATATTAAAGGGACTGATATATGGCGTGACGCCTGCGAGCTAGTTCAGGCAGCCAACTAGAGCTGCGCTGCTCCAATCATGTGACATACCTCACTCTCCACAATCGTCTATAATACACACCCACCTTATTAGGTGGTCCATTTAAGCAGAGGAAATGTCCCATCACTCCATTTGCCTCAGCCCCTCCACCACCCCGGCATTCCACCTGTAAGCTCCGATGGAGGGGTTACAAGTATTTGCCCATCACTCCCATCATATCAATGTAATCATATCGGGGGGAGTGACTAAGTCGGAGCCTGGATGCCAAAGACTAAACCTGTTCTACTGTGGCAATACTCAGGGTAAATTAAAAAGTGGTAAACGGTCTGTATAGTGATTCTCTAACCTTGGTGACCAATGCAGTTTGACCACTCAACCATTCACTCACTCACACTGACATCACAACCATCAGGAAGGTTCAGCATCTTGCATAAGGACACTTCAGTGCAGAATGATGGAGACTGGGATCAGACCGCCGACCTTTTGGTCAGTGGACAACCCACTCTGCCTCTTGAGACCCCAGCCCCCATGCATTGTAATTGTCAATCAATGATAAAACGCCACTGAGATACATATTTCAATACACACAAGCACACACAAGTGTGAGTATGTACATATACATATATCCCACTGGTTATCACCTATTCAGGTAACCCAACACAAACTGAAGAGGTGCAATTTGTGATTCTTACTCTGAGAGACTTCAGCTATACAGAAATAATGTGATGATTCACCTTGTAAAGCGTGTTTCCTGCCTAATCCTCATGTCTTCCTTTGATACCTTACTGTGTCAACATCCTTGCCCTGCGCTATATGTCTCTCTCAGCTGCTACATCTTCCTACGCAACACCTTCCCGATGCAGCAAGGCAGAGACAAGGAGATTAAAGAGCCCAGGAGAGAGAGGAAGCAGTGTTTTCCTTGAACGGAAGGAAAGCTATGTTAATAAGCCGAGGCTCGACAGTAGATTTCAATTAGCATGTTGAAACCTCAAAACATCCTGTCCTCCATTTCTGCCTTGTTTCTCCGCCTTGCTGCGTAACACACTGCTGCACTGTGTTACATTTTAGAACATCAACAAATCATTACCGAATCCCTTTGAGTCAACCGAGGAGCTACCATAAATAAACAAAAGGATTGCCTGTAAGATTTTTTGTCTCCTCAATCTCTACATCCTATTACATCATTGTGCACAAGGCGGGGTCGGTGTGAATCTACTACACTGCTAATTTGGATTCACAACTTCTTAATAGATTGTCATTGACTGAGCCCAATTAAAACATTAAGTGCATGTTTAAAAATAAGAGGGAGCAGAGTGCAAACTCTGTAAAAAAACGTTCAGACACACTCAGACCTCTGATGCTGTCCTTTTATTGAGAATCTTTCTTTGGCTTTTAAATGTGAAACATGGTAAATATTGAACTATGTGCAGAGTTTGCCCTTCTAGTCTAAGAGTGAGGTGCAGCGCCTTAGCATTCTTAAACAGCACCTAATCTGAATGAAACGACGACAAAGTTCTCTGCCACTCTGGAGAGAAAGGATAAGTTGTTTGAAGCCTTAATGTTGCTTTATGTTCTCAAGTCCATTCATAGTGAGTCTCGCATAGAACATGTTTTCGGTGCAAAGGACAAACCCAAAGAACATACTTGTGGGAGAGGAACTGACTGACTTGCTCGAGTAACTTCGTCTGGTGATTAGTGGCTACACCAACAGACTCATATCAAATTCATATCCTTTTATTATAAGCCATGTTTTGACGGCACACAGTCTTCTCACTCAGATTTATGTAATGGATAACTTCGGGATATGGCGCCTACGTCATATGTAAGGAAATGTTCCACTTTTCTTCTTGTTAAAGTCCAAGTAAAACTATTGGAATGATAATGGTTCAAAAATGAAGTGAAAACTGACTTCAAGTAAAATAAACTTTTCTTAAGAAAGGACAACTAAATTACCCACTTCCACCACCAAAAAAAGCCACAGCAGTTCCCCAGAAACCAGAAAAAAAACCTTTGTGTAGGACTTTCATGTGATGGAATGAGGAGGCCCATTCTTTTTTGGGAGGAGCTTTAGGAAACCCTTTTTTCACAAGTAAACCCTAATGCTTCACTGTACTTAAGAGTTATGAGTAGAGGGGATTTATTGGCACACAAGAAAATGGCCAATTAACCATATCCCCCAGAGTGTTGGGGCTGGAATCTGTCTGAAGCAGGGCTGTCATGCTCAGTTGAAGCTTTTAGAGTGTGGTTTGGCACATGGGTTGATGGCAACGCTGGGACAATAAAGAGCGATGAGGAGTACTTACACACAGTGAATCATCAACAACTCAGAGTCAAGGATGGGAAAGTGTCTCGTGATTGGTGCAGGGTCCATCATATTTTCTGTATGACTGTTGTCAAATCCAGTATAAGAACTGTAGTAAAACCCTATGTTTGTGGAGTCTTGATTGAGACAAAGCTGTGAAATGAAAACTACACTTCCCAGTAGCTTTTATTATCATGGTCAAGAAAGTTCTATGTTCACCTCTGTCAATTTCTTTGGTTTGTTGGTTAGTCAAAACAGGGTTACACCAAAAACAACCAGAGGTACAACCAGGAAACCGGGTGGAAGGATGCAGTATACATCAGGGTAGAATCTATTCAATTTTCAACATTTTCCATGATTTAGTTAATAAAAATGTGGTTTCATGAGGAATGTTGTGCCTTGGCGGAGGTATGCATTCTACTCAGTGGACAGCACGAAATTTTTCTGTTAACAAGTGCAATTACCAAGGTTTATTAATATTATACATAGAGTTGAATGAATTGTTGAGAAGGCAGACCATTCTATTTGAAAAAGAAATAACATTTTTTTTACTTAGCCAATCTATCATAGACTATATAGTCCTGTAATGACCCAACCCTGATTGAAACACTAAAAAAGAGAATGCACATTACTTTATTGGCAGAAGTAATATCGCTAATATGTCCAGTGACAGGAAATGGGCTAAACTTAAAGGGATAGTTGTCTGAACATTTGTAATTCCGTCACTGTCTACTCACCCCTAGTTACCGCTGGAGTTCGCAAGAACTCATTATTATCGCGAGATAGCTGACGCAGAAACAAATCACTGTATCATTTACCTCTGCCTAACTATCAGATAATTTGATGTGACAATTTTGACTGAAACATTATTGCAATAAATAGCAACTTAAAGTTTCCTAATAGCCTTGGGAGAAACCATGCTCTAAATTCTCTGATTAGAAAAACTGCTTATCTTATTTTGACCATAATCCTGCAGTTATATATCTCCAATGGTAAATATTAAAATAATAGTCAAAAGTTATGTTCAATCAGATTGGCACAATAACCATGTCAGAGAGAACTCTTTTGTAATCCAGTACAAGTGTCTTTTGTTTTTATAGTATTATTATACAGAAAACTGTCGACAAATCAAATCATACCAACATAGAGGTACACGCTGGTCTCTGGGTGTCTCAGCAAGTCATAGATCATAATGTGAGCAAAATACAAAATGTACAGGGGCAGCCAAGAGGAGACACAAGGGTCAACAACAAACTCGTGCCCTTGGCCCCTTATAAAGGTTTTATTGACATGATCAAATCATCTTAGCTCGTCGGAAAGGTTTTCGATGAAGTCAACAGTGTACCTGAGCCGACTGTGATCATATGTAATCACAGAGATGATTTACAGGCAAACATCACCACCCTGTGGCCAAGGTTTCACTCCACAGAGATGCAGGTAAATGATAGACTGAGGAGGACCCTTAAAAAATAAACAATGAACAATGATATGACTGTTTAAGAACACAGAGAAAATAAGATCGATCCCTAAATAAAGGCCTTCATTAAGAGCAAGCAGCTCCATGAGATTTCTGTGCAGATAAAATCCAGAGTAATAATGTGTTCTGTGCGGTTACGGTTCGTGTGAGCCGTCTGTCTGTTGGGGGGGGGAGTGAAGGAAGTTAAGGTCAATGTGGCCTAACTTCACATTGATGTGACCCTTTGGTGCTTCACCATCAGTTGAGTGCCTATGAGACATCTGCAGCTATGAATCAGTGGCATTGACACGAACATTTGACATGAAATGAGACGTAGCTTAATGATGGCCTGGCAGCATTTAACGGCGAGTGGAGACACGGTGCTAAAAGATGGTTTAAACGATGACTCATTTTATGTGTCTGGAAAGCGCACATTCGCTGTCTTAAGTGAAATGAGTTTAACAACGTTTATAAATTTCTGTGATGTGGAAGATGAATTCAACTATTGATCCCCCCTCCCCCTTAGCTCTCTTAGTTTTATCACAGGCTGGGCACCACAAGGTACCCTGACAATTTAAGCGGCACGTCTCGTTCATCCAGACACTGGTTTCTACATTGATTCACCATAAGCTCTGGATTAGGAAACTCATAAGTTAACAGTAGAGTTATTCAGCTATTTGGAACATTACATGGATTTGTGGGACATTGTGGAGAACATTGGTTCTTTAACAGAAAATGAGGAATGGGCTGATAAGAACACTTGATAAGTGGACTTCTTATTTTCTCATATCACATTATTGTATCCCTGTATCATAACATGATCGAATCAAAACTGTGAACTCGATATCCTGTGTCATTTTGTATTGCCAAAAATATCTTCTGTTTGTAAAGCATCGCTTTAATCTCCACTAAAATGTGAACCCACTGCCAGTTGAATAAGAGCTAATGATTTTTCCTATAAACTGCTAGCGCCATCTTGGGAATGGTGTAATTATATTACATTCTCCTCGCGATCCACCTGGGGGGTGAACTAAATCTCCCTCATCTCATTATAATGCAATGTGAAGTCCTTAAATGTACCAAAACTAAAAGCACTGATCTACTGCAATGATTCCTTGAGGAGAACAAAACCTGCAGAGAAATGTAGAAGAATTCCACAGCTATGCTCAAACAAATGCAGATCTGTGTGTATTTGCATGAAATAAAATATTTTAAGGCTTCATTGTACAGCAAACCTGTCACACAATGCATGGTCACGAATCAGTTTTAACTTGTTAGCTTCTTTGTCAAGCAGCAGGATTTGATGCACTGCAGCATTTTCTCTTGTCCTCGTGACATTAATACTAATAAAAAACTGTCACAGGTATAATATAGTGTATATAGTGTAACTAAAGCCCAATTCCATCCCACCCAACATGGCCACAAAGCGCTTCAATGCAGATCACCCCTCCACCCGTCCATTTGTCAAAAGGACAAAGTGCTCTTTGATTAAAACTGCTGTGAGCAATGCATTACAGCTGACAAATGGCCTCCCACTTATCCCTCTGCACCAGCACTATGATAAAGCTCCATCCTCACACCACCTCTAATAGGGGCCACTGTCACTTTTATAGACACCCAGTTTAACACGTATTGTGAGGCGCAAATTGAGTGATGGCTCTCTATTGGATCAACAGTCCCGGCCTCTGTGAACCATGATCTTTCTGTTTGCTGTTATGGATTTCAGGAAACGGTTTTGAGCAGAAAACTTGTAACCTTTGGGTTTCTGTAGACATGGACAAGGGACCCCCACCAACCCAACATGTTGATGATACAAAAGTGCAAGGAGAAACAAATACTGCAGATGTTAGTGTTTTCCGTGTACTGACAGACCCCTTTTGTTGCAGCAGTTGGACATTTGCAGATTTGCCAGCAGAAGCGGGGGTAGGCTGGTGGAGAGCTGACAGCACGTGATGAGAGGTTGAACGCTCCACCTCACCTCACCCATCACTCTGCTGCAGCTCAGCATGAAGTGCTCTCAGAAACACTGAATCAACACATACAAAACACAACATCCAAAAGCAAAGAGAGACCTCCTTTGTCTTCTGACAGGCCCACAACACAGTATGACCGAAAAACACTACATCATGGCTCTGTGTTTCAACCTTTTTATATTAAAACTGTATAAACAGGCTAGAAGAGCAGTGAAAAGTGATGCTGCTGCTCTACAACAAGTAGAAGTCAACTGTCTAAAACCCTGAATCTGGCTGATCTAATTGAAGTGGTAATAAGTGATGGTCACTGGAAATTTGACTGAAACTACTTTCCTTTCTGTTTGGAATGGATGCATTTGAAAAAGGAAGCAAAAACACATTTGGGTTCTTAACACCAGGTTCTTATGCAGCATGAGACTAAAATCCTGTATCAACACAAGCTCAATGAGGAACAGGTGCAGATGGAATGAAGGTTACAAAAATAATGAAGCGTACTTTTTAACCTTATGAAACCAGATCCATTGTTAAAGACATTCTGATAAGGTGACCTATTGATTAAGACTGAGTTTGATCGACTGAAATACTAAATATTATTCTAATGACGGTTGGGGCCAGCGAAATCTCTTTAAGGTGTATGGAAAACGTCTCATAACCTTGGATCAATATAAGCAATTAATATAATTTAGAATCAAACAAATCAAATCAAATGTCTTTTAAATTATTCTTGAACGTCTTGGAGATGTCAATAATACTGACATGGATGGTTATACTATCTGTATCTACTATATCATATATCTGCACTGAAGGATGAGGCCGAATAAAAAGCTCATGTAAACAGAATAAAATTGCACAGTCAGACATTCTGAACTTATATTCCCTGATACAAACACAAAAGCAGATTTGTTTCTGCTGATGAAAAAGCAGATCTTGAATTCTCTTAAGGACGCAACCAATTTCTGATACAGACAACACAAACGAGTAGACTGAGTAAATGTCTCTCCCTGCTGCTCCCTCTCAGAAAGCAGGGCCTCAGGTGAGGACAGCTGTCACCCTGATCTACAGCTCCCGGCAGCCTCAGTAATGTAGACCAAATTGCCTGAGTTGCTGGAAATGACGCAGTCATCGTGGAGGAAATTGGAAATCAATTGTTGTCATCACTGAACAGAGCTCCCGTCTTTAAACAGAGACAGGGCTCAAAAACCTGTTTGTGTAGACTACAGCGAGTCTGACAAAGACTCCGCTCCGTAGGAAAATGGAGTTGGACAGCAGCAAGATGAGTAAATGAGAAAGCAAAGAGCTGGAGGGAAAACCAAAGTATTGCTGGGAGTTTAGACCAATATCTTAGCGTCATATTTGAATATGCATACTGAATGTATACACATATTACACATGAATATGAATGACACGTTTATGATTTATTTCAATGCCTGTGAAGTAGCACATCCTACATAACCTTGAGGCGACATCTGACCTCGTGAATATGTAGTATGGTATAGAACACTACAACAACTCTGTTGTTCTGTTATTCTGTCCTCTGGGTTCTCAGTAAAGACTTTCCTTAACATACTGGCAGAACACTTGTGCCGAGACCGAGGTTTGTTTCCTGGAGCTCATCTTCACATTGTTTACAACTTGATTAATTTCCTCGCTGAGTATTCCACTGTCCCATGCAGAGTGTGGAACCAATGCAGGCAACGGCGGTGTGTTGAGCGGTACCTCAAAGAAGCAGCTCTTCTGTGGACACAGCAAGTGTTGATATTCTGTATGTAAATCATGTAGGTCATAACATGAGGCATGACACAGTACAGTGCTTCTGCTTGCTGAGGGCTTCATCACGATGTTCCCAAGGGTGCCAGGGCTCAATAAGAGGCAATCAGCAACAGTGGCACGCCCTGCTCCGCTCTCCTCCATCTTCCCACAAGGCACTGCTCTGAGTCAGCCCCCATCCATTATGCATCAAAACCTGCGCTACAAATCTCCTCGAATAGAACAGTGTGTCAGACGTGATGAAGAACAATCGACCAGGGGGAGGGAATCAAAGCACCAAAATTCCCAGGATGAAAAATACTCCACTTTGCTCTGTGATGTCGTTCTTTGTTTTCCCTTTGTTTGTGTTGTTATTCAAGTTGTATGTTCATGTCTCTCGTGGGATGCTTGCCAAGGCGCAAGCCATCCATCATCCTAATTGGTTGTGTTTAGAGTGCAACAGTTGTGTTTGATAGAGCAGCTTTTCCACTCCTTCTGGTCAGAACAAAGCTGCAGGTCTGCTATCAAAGATGGATAGCTATGTAAATGGAAAGAGCCGCAGATGTGATTATCGCAGACTTGTCTGGTCGCCTGAAAGTTTTCTGCCTCAGTGTGTTCAGCTGTTGTCATCGAGCATCTTAATCTCTATATGCCTGGAGCATATTCATATTCAGCTGAATGGAAGCAAGTAGTCGCTGTGTCTGGTTTTACCTGAGTTAAGATGTTACAGAGTATAGATAACCAAAATAGAAAGATAACTCAAAGGGTGGTTGCTGATTTGATTAAAAATTGAATTTGATGATAAAAACTTGCTAAATAAAGTAAAACACCTGGTAAGAAAATCATGGGTTTAACTGACAAAAAGGTTCAACTCGATAAAAATGGACTGCAAGAATTGTGTGGTTAATAAACATAACAAAAGCACACATTGATTCCTGCCACAGGAATGAAGTCAGATTGCACAAGTGTTCAGGTAATCACTGAGCCACACTTGAATCGGCAACAATGGTTAATCAAAATATTATTTGTTTGCATAAAAACAGCTTTAAGGGCAAAAAAGTAAAAAGGTCTTAATGTAGATTTTCTTGATTGCATAAATTTAATTAACAAGATCTTTCTGCAGAGTTTAAGATTCAGCCGAGATTGTGTGAATCATAAACACACATTTACACATTTGTTTGATAGATTTTTTCATATAAAAACAAAACCTATATATATATATATAAATCAACAAATGTAATACAACAATTTCATATAACTTAATGCATATGAGGGTATTTAATACAATGTTAGTTGAGTGACATCCTTGAACTCCTTGTAGAAACTCTGAGGTAGACTGTACTTATTAGGGTTTACAGCGAAGGACAAAACCAGCTCCTGGTGATATATTGGACAGCAAGGAACTATGGGAAATCCATCTTTGTCGGTCAGCTACTTTACATGATAAAAGTATTTCTCATAATGGCCCATTTGTCACTCCATCTAATCTCCTCACATCTTCCATTTCCTCCCACCCTCTCCTGTCAGATGGACATTAAATGACACTGACCAACCATCATTCATATTAATGTGTATTATCAGAGAAATCACATCACTTTTTACAACCTGACCGACTCTCGTTTGGTCATTAACATTTAAGATTCATGCAGGTTTTTCGAAAAGTTTCATGCAAAGTTTGCCAACTTCTTTGAACTTTGAACTGGACTTAAATCAGGGCAATGGATATTTGTGAGTATCCTCAACATTAAACTTCAGCGTAGGTTGATGAATGAAAAACAACAGTATGTTAACATTTATATTTGGTTATGTGACCTGAGACCAGTTCTTGTAGACTTATGTCAGTACTTTAGTACCATTGCATGTCATTGGTTTCTCAACATCTTGCCAAGAGCTGCGGTCGGAAAAAAGCCAAGTACATTTTAAGACAGAAATTCTGGCTCTCTTTTCCTCTATAGAAATAGAAGACATGGCCAATACAATGGTGATAGAACTTTGACAGACAACACAAACAACCGAACAGCACAGCGCTGAACCAATCAGGTGGCGGGAATAGAGTTTCAGCCATGTCAGGTTAGCTTGTAGGAGTAGCAGCCGGTAACAGCACACATGCTAATGTTTGGGATACCGCAGCCTTGCACACTATTACATCTGGAATGGAAGCAAAAGAAAAGAGAAGATGACGACAGAAAATGTTAACGCAAACTTGAGCCTGCACTGCATTTGTGTCGAAAGCCAGTTCCCACAAAGAAAAATTAATACCACTAATCCTAATTACCGTCTGAAGCAGAAATGACAAATATAGATTTTATTTATATCGTGATATATATCTAAATTGACTGATATGAACCAAACTATTGTGATAAGATTGACTGACATGTTGATCAATTGTCATTGTCCTTACAAATAAACAAATTAATATGTAAATAAGCATACAAAAAAAGAGACCTTGCCTCATATTCTGTTAACTACCAACAGTAAGTGTTTACTTCTTTTAACCATATCCACGTCACCTCCTATGAACTTTGTTTGTTAAAGTTGTATAATGGTCTTTGAAGGCACTGCTAAGAAAGAACATGGTGCCAAGTCCTGTCTTTTTGATGTTTTGACTGGCGTATCACTGGGCTTTGCAGTGGGTATCAGACTGTGATGCATTAAATCTACAAAACCCCCTGAGATTTGACACCAAATTCTCTAGCCCTGACCTAATGCACCTTTTAGCCGCCTTTGAGTCCAATCATCACCCGAACGAGGACCGGCCCTTACATCTGCATTACATTTGGTGAGGTTAAACACTGGTTGCCCCACAAGGCTCATCCACTTCACATTAATCATTTAGTCTCACAGCTCTATCCTTAGCCTCAGATCAGAAACTTTTCATTGCAGGAATAATGTCTCTTGACCAGACTGACCTGACATTGTTTTAGCTATATCACATAAGATATACTAACTAACAACTATTCTATGTCAACCTAATTAGCACATTATATACTAACAAGGCCCTTTTAAGCAGAGACCCACCAAATACCATTGAGAATATCCCTTGTTATGCCACCTTTGTTTGTTTACACTGAATCAAATAAGCCAACATATTGCCCAAAGCAGGACATCTGGAAACCCACAGCAGTTCAGCAAGCTCAGTGTCACAGGTGTGAATAAAAATGCACATATAAAACCGAGAGAGGGAGGTTTAAATCAAACTGAAGTCCTCAGGATCGAGCTCTGACTTTGCTTCCCGCCCACCATCACACACACCGGTGATCCTACCTTTCCAGGCCAACCTCCATCTGCTTGGTCTTTTCGATGGCTACAGCAGCATATGTCAGGACAGGTGAATCGAGCTTTCCGGGTCAGCCTTTCATGTCATCCTTTGATGGGCCTAACTGTCCCTACAGAAGGTGTATAGCACATTAACCTGTTCATTTGTGCAATGTGAATATTTTTTTGTAACATTTGACTGAGCTTCAAATTTTTTATTTTTCGAAAGGAATAGGGAAAAACTAGCCTGACGTTGTCATACTCACAATTCTAGTCAGAATGTGAGTCTGAGACCGCTCCATTGGGCTGTGATTATGGGGCGTGTTTCAACCGAACCAGGAAATATAATTCCTCTTCGCTCAATTGGATAGACCTACAACCAATCAGAGCAACGTAGTATGTGACGTATGTTAAGCGAATCATTGTGAGTTATTTACTAATGCCGGGTTCACACCCGACATTTAACGGAGCAAACAGCGGAGAAGTTCTTCAACATGGATGACATTAAATTAATAATTGAAGTGGAGAAGTGCAGCGAGTTGTATGATCCTCGGAACATGTTGTATAAAGACAACACCAAGAGAGACAAATGTTGGGACGCTGTTGCTTAATGTTGGAGCAACAAGTAAGTATACCGGTATGCATGAATACTACTGGATCAACCGGTGATATTATTAGCGCTGCCCGGCGGGTCAGCGTCGCTTCAGCGTCCGGTGTTTAACAGCCAAGCGCCGGCGCGATAGGGATTAGCGCGACGCGGCGCTTTGGCGTCGCCTCCGCGTTCTCTGTTCCTCTTTCAAAATGAATGCGCTGTCGATGTCTCCTAAAACAGACTCAAATGCAGCATCTACACATCTCAGCTCTCCAGCGGCAGGCATTCTATCCAAGCCTACTTTGATGACGTGGTTGATTACGTTACTCTTGATCACCTGTCCATCATCGTATAAAGCCCGCCCTGACAATTTGATTGGATCGAACAGCTTCTGTTCGCGCATAGTTTCTCCCCAACGGAGCGACTCCAGACCGAACTTCCCGAACAACAAATGTTGTGGGCGGGGCTAAGTTCGTCTGGCACCCAGGCTAGGGAAAAACATTACATTACATGTCATTTAGCTGACGCTTTTGTCCAAAGCGACTTACATTTATAGTACACTCAGCATTTTAAGAGGGGCCATTTAGGGTTTCAGCATCTTGCCAAGGAAACTTCGGCATGCAGATGGGGAAGAGTGGGGTTTGATCCGGCAACCTTCATGTTGGAGAACCCCCGATCTACCACCTCGGCCAAAACCACACCTTGAAAGCCTCAGCCAACCAGTGTGGTGTCCGTCAACATAATTTAATCTTTCAGACCCATATGAGGCCACCATAGGCTTTGACCACTGAAATCTAGTCAGTTAATCTTCCACGTGACAACTGAGAAAAGGTTGAAGAAATTCCCTCAAGTAGTCTTGAGTTATCACATTTAAGATAAACGTTTTTTGTGAGGCAACCTTTGGCTATCCAAATCAAATTAGTTACAGGGATAGTTCAACCAACGATTACTGGCAGAAGTAATACCGCTTATCCTTCCAACCACCTGAAATGATGAAGAACTTAACGGTATAGTTCCCTCAAAAATTTGTGTTCACTCATTATCTACTCACTTATATGCTGATGGAGCTAAGTTCACTTAATGACATGTGGAAGAAGCTTCAGTATCCATGATTGAAACACCACCACCATTTCATGTGGAGGCAGGAACATTGCTCAATTTATCAAACAACTCTAGCCTTAGTAAAACCAACCAACCAAAGGCGATACAAATTCTTGCAAACTCCTGACTATGATGGAGGGCTCCGTTTTAAGGATCAAAGCACAGGGCAAGTGCATTAGATGCATGTCCAAATTCACTTTTGCTACTTAAACCGAACAAAAAAGTTGATTTACCAAATGTCTGGTTCAAAAAGGGTTGCATTTAGTTCCTTAATTAATCATGGGTGTGTTCTGGGTATAACGTAAAATAAATTAACCAAAGTACCATCTCCCATCCCCTGTCAGGAGTCAAGATAGGCCTGCTTACACCTTAGTGGATTGCCATAGCCAATACATTTGCATTGAGCTCGGTGCCATCTCCTAATAGATGTGAGGAAGTGCCCCGAGTCCCAACACAAGTGTTTTGAAGTAGTTACGTCTTCTTATAATCTCTCAATAATCCTTCACTCAAGGCAGCATGTAATCCACTGTCCTCCCTGGGGGGGGGATACAGACCTACTGGGCCTATCAGCTAAGTGCAATAATGAAAAGCACCATCTGATTTACCATCACAGCTAATTTAAACTCCAGTGTGCTAATTAAATCAAGGAGCCACCTGGCATATGACGTGCAGTGTGTGTGTGTGTGTGTGTGTGTGTGTGTGTGTGTGTGTGTGTGTGTGTGTGTGTGTCCTACCTGAGCTGAAGTCCATTTCTGTTTAATGTAGACATTCCAGATTATATTACAGTTTTACTTTGTCCATATGCACCAGCAGGCTGTCTGTTGTGTCATTCAAAGCAACTGTTAACACAAGAGCCTGGACCGCCCGGGTGTCCTGAGCTCTTCATAATCACGACCATTTGAAAATGTCAGGCTCCCTTGTTAGTAATTCAAACAGGCAAAGAGGCAATTATGCCATTTTCATGTTTCCACCGAGGCCTCGCTGCTTCTGACACAGCCCTGACACCGTGCTCCTGTTTTTTAATACTGCCGACAGGAACATTACATTCCTCAGACGCTATAAACCCCCCCCACCCCACCCCACACACACAAGCATCCATTCCCAACGCCCCCCTCTCCTATCTCTCTCAATCACCCTTATCTCCCTTTCTCCAGCCCTCACCTCCTCTTTCATTTCCCAGACAGTCTATCATTTGGGCAACATGGCAGCGTGATTGTGGCTTCCGCTGGGGGGGAGAGCCGAATGCTATCAACACTCCAGGGCCATAATCAATAGTGTCAGTAATGGTGATGGCAGGAGGAGAACAGTGGATTGCTACAGGGTCCTCTGAGATCATATTGGAGGGCTTTGTCTTTTCTCTGGCTCTCCCCACAGTCCTGTTAAATTATTCTGCAGGCGTTCCTACAGACAGCATCACTCCGCTGAGGGCTGCAGCAAGAGAAACACCATTCTTTTCATAAAGGGTATGGAGCTCATGTTGCCTGTTGAAAGGTTTCCACACATATAGTTACTAGCAAGGGTCTGCTAGAGTAGGGATCAGCTGAGTCAAATAGAAAGCTTGTAGAGACTGTCTCCTACAGCACTGAACTTATCAGTGTCAATTTATGGAATTTATTAATGACTGAGTCTAATACCTTAGACATTATTCAGAAACAATTAAAAAACCTGTGGTTATTTGTTTCCCCTTTGCAAACCTGTGAGTGAGAAAACAAAGGATTGTTTACAAAATGTAGATAACAGTTTTATGATGAGGGTCAGACCCTTCTACAGGATGCATTGTTGGAGACAAAAAGTCTAATACTGGGCCAGATGTTAAGTTTAGACTTCTTTTCAACACGTATACTTTGCTATACTGGAGTCTCAATAGTTTGTCCAAAATAATTCACTGCAGATGGTCAGAGTTCAATGCAGTTTATTCTTTTACAAGTTGTAAACCCGAGCTGGCTCCGGAAACCCAACTGAAGACTGAGCTTCAAACCCTCTGCTTGTATGCTCATCCTCGTCTCTGCTGTTGCACACAACTATGGACAAGTTTCTGATTCGTAAAAGTCAGGCAACCGATGCGCCAGTTAGGAAGAAGCCCAAGCTTCGCAAATATGACGAGAGACTGAGCAACGTCCTCAGTGTGTTTTGTGTTCCGAGTTGCTGGCAAATGACAGCATGAAGCCATGCAAATTAAAAAGGCACCTCGACACCAAACACCCTGACTTGTAAAAGAAGCCTGTGGACTTCTTTAAACGTAAACGTGATGGCCTCCAGCAACAACAAACCACCATCTCCAAGCATAGCACTGTCTCCAAGCAGTGTCTGGAGGCATCGTATGTAGTTGCTCATAGAATTGCTAAGCTTGGCAAACCCAAGCTTAGCAATTGCCGAAACACAGATTTTGCCGGCCGCGCAAGACAGGTGTAGAATTATGATAGGAGAGAGTGCAGCTGCTAAATTCAGCGCAATACCTATGTCGAATGACACTGTGTCACGCCGAATATCAGAAATGTCTAGTGATATCAAAGAGCTACTAATACGATGACAGGGTGTGAGTGTCGCCTCGTAGTTCGCGTCCAGCAAGTTGCTCCACTTGTGCAATGGACACTGCATGATCCATCGCAAGGAGCTTGCTGTCAAGAAAATACCGCCGCTCTTCGAGTCAGTACTTCACATGGCTGTGAAAATAATTAACCATATTAAAGCTCGTCCACTTAACTCCTGTTTGTTTGGGGTCCTCTGCCAGGAGATGGGGTCAGGGCACGAACAGCTGTTGCTGCAGACTGAAGTTTGCTGGCTCTCCAGGGGCGGGTGTTACAACGGCTGTATGAGCTGCGAGAGAAGGTAAAGTTGTTTTTGACTGAAAGTCAAACGGATCCCGGCCGAAGCACCTGGATGATGCCATGTGGCTTGCCTATCTCTCCTATTTGGTGGATACTTTTGGCCGCTGAAGCCATAACCTGTCTTTGGAAGGCCGCGAATCTAACGTTCTGCTCCTTGCTGATAAGAGTGAATGCCTTGGCATGGTCGTATCAGTTCTGGAAACTGCAACATGTTTCCCAGCCTTGCAGACTTCATTGCCGATGCACGTGGCACTGATATCTCCTCTCTCCTTCAATCAACTGCTGATCACCTTTCAGCGCTGAAGAATCAGTTTGGTCCTGTTTCAAAGAGGTCTACCATTCATTCGCCTGGGTTAGGGATCCATTTCTCTGCTCAGCAGACGAGCTGTCAATAAACATGCAAGAGCAGCTTATTGAGCTGAAGAGTGACAGTAGACTAAAGCATCTGTTTACCACCTCCCCTTTTTTCATCATTCTGGGTAGCAATGATTACATTACATTACATGTCATTTGGCTGACGCTTTTGTCCAAAGCGACTTACAATTAGTACACTCAACATTTATGAGGGGCCATTTAGGGGTTCAGTATCTTGCCAAGGACACTTCGGCATGCAGATGGGAGAGAGTGGGGTTTGAACCGGCAACCTTCTTGTTGGAGAACCACCACTCTAACCACTAGGCCACACCGCCCCATAATGATGCCAGAATACCCTCAGCTTTGCAACGTAGCCTTTATTTTTGTCAAGGTGGGTATTCGCGTCGGCTTATTTGTGCCAGGCAGGCTTTTCAAGACTGACTGACCCAACTACCCGTAACCAGCTTTGGGGGGGCCCAGCTTACAAAAGTTTGAGAACCCCTACTCTAAACAATACGAATTGTTGTTTTCTTTACCCTAAAATGGGCCCTTTAAATTTAAATACTTTTATTTACATCAGGAGCGGGTACTCTTTACGGAGGCCGCCATGTATTTTACAGTAGTCCAAACAGGAAACTAAACATCTTTGAGACAACATATAGCCACACCCTGAGGACTCTGCACTCAGGTGACACCTTTACTGTCATAGCCATGTAACAAGTTCACTGGCTTTTTTTTACGACAATGCCACATATAAGCTGGAGGGGAAATATTTTGTATTTTGACCTTTTGACACATGTCCCTGAATGCACCGTGAAGCTTCAGTTGGAGTCAGTGAAGGATTTAAAAGTGTTTTGTTGCAACTTGTTGTTCGTGCTTTTACAGGAGAGTTTGGCAGCAATGTGAAAAATCAAACCTTAGATCCACTGTGTGCATTTATATTGAAATGACATGATGCCAGGACGACAACCGGTTAAGTGAGCTTGTGATCTGCATTCCATTCGCCTCATGTGCCTACGGGTGGATTTACCTGAGCAGTTTGCTGCAGCTTTTTTTGCAGACACACATTCCGATACAAATATGAGCGACTTTGACGAGGCCACGTCGTTTCTGGGCAACTACGGGTCTTTCCAAATTCTTATAATTGTTCTGCTCGGATTAAGTTCGATTCCTTGCGGATACATGGGCGTGATCGTGGTTTTTGTTTCGGATACCCCCGATCACCACTGTAAAGTGTGGAGCAACTCAACAATCTTCCACGAGAACAGCAGCTGGATCGTATCTGTACATATCCTCTGAGTAGAGGGCTCTTCTCAGGGGCAGTTGGGACGATTCCAAGGGTCCAGCACAGACAGGGGCCCCCCAGTGAACACTATCAGTGTTGTTATTATTAGTATTATTAGTTTGTTAATCTAATGTTATCTTTTAACAAGGTATTTTCTTTTAAAATGCCTTGCCTTTGTGAGCTTTCTGGTGTGACAAATGTATTTCCTTGTTTAAAACTAGTCCTACATAATAAAGAATATAAATCCAGCCTTCAGTCACTTTAAGTACTCAGGTCCTCGGTGTTAGGATCCCCCCTCTGACAGTTTTCAACCAGGATCGTGCCTTTTCTTTATTTTCCTCTTGTGGATTCTTCATTCGTTAAAACCTACCTCCCTCTAGTTTTCCGTAAAAGACCTCAGCAAATTAATTTCAAACACTCTGCATTTACTTTACAATTAATACCGGAGAACTTCAACACTCTGAGTGTGTGTCTACAGAATGGGTCTAATTATGAATCACATGATTGAAATTTAGATTTTTTGCATTTGGTTTATACATTTCATGAAAGTTATCAGCTCTGAGCGATTGAGAAGGATAATGAAGTTGACTTTATCGATGCATTATAATAATTTTAATAATGACACTATCTCTTCTTGGGTTTTCTGTAAACTTTTGGTTACAGCTGAACCTTTCTATTGTTTTTTTATTATTTGGTAGTTTTGACTTTGTTGGATTTTGGATTAGATTAGAATATGAATGTGAATGTATGAATATATATTTTGTTGTTTCTATGAAAATTGTCTTGCAGTAGCCTGAATTTAACCTGTCCTCTCCTGTTGATTTGAAGTGGGAGCTGGTGTGTGACAATGCATGGAAGGTCCCTTTTTCCACCTCCCTATTTTTTGTTGGATCCCTGCTTGGATCCTTTATTAGTGGCCACCTCTCAGACCGGTGAGTCCTTTTAATAACTTAAGAAACTCAAAACCACACTTCCTTGGGTCCTTAGCAATACACCCTGTAGTGTGTCTGTGTACTGTATCCGCTCCAATCGTTTCTGGGTGACACTTAGAAAATGCAGTGGAGCTTCTTCAGGCCCTATGCTTTTGGTACATTTGGGTGCTGCACTGCTCTCGTAGTGTCATTCTGACATTTCTCTGCAAGTCAAGTAACATTAATAAAAGCAACGTTAAAAGCTCTTTCTGGAACTTCACAGTTGACACTGTACTTTTGCAGGTTCTCAGCAATGCACCGGCAAACTTTGAAGTCTATCGTATTGGAGGAGTTTTAAAAAAAGTCAAAATACACACAGAGGATTACTCCTTTAGTAGATACATTATAGGACCATATAGGAGCAGGGCATGCCAACGGTACACAGTAACAGCCAACCAAACAATCAGAAAAGGGTTTTTCTTAGAATCTGAATGATTAGAGAGCGTGGCCTAGGGGATGGAGCGGGTGCTCTGCAACAAGAAGGTTGCCGGTTCGAATCCCACTCTATCCCATCTGCATGCCTAAGTGTCCTTGGCAAGATACTGAACCCCTAAATGGCCCCTCATAAATACTGAGTGTTCTTAAAATGTAAGTCGCTTTGGATAAAAGCGTCAGCTAAATGACATGTAATGTAATTAGACTTTCTGGCTCCATTATGATTACTGACCAACAGTTCCACTTTACTGACATTACACCAGGTATATTCATGCTGCCCTGTGGTTTGTGTGCATTGTATTACAGGTTTGGCAGAAAGCCTGTGTTTTTCTTCACCTTGGTCTTCACCCCAGTCACTGCCTTGATCCAGGCCAGCTCTGTCAGCTGGGTCATGTTCTGTATCTTCAACTGTCTGAAAGGATTTGGCACGAATTCCAATTACCTCACGTCGCTCATACTGGGTACATGCAGTTTCACTGGTCTCAAAATCGTCCTGTGACGAAAGTGGAACTTTGAGGAGTGTGGCAGTGGTTTGTTTTTGCTCTAACATTAGACAAGTAGTAGAAAGTCATTTGATGAGGCTGTTCAAAGTTGAGCTTCACATACAAACACCACTGGCTACAGACAGCTTCAACTATTTCCCAAGCTCCCAAAATACCAACCAATAGGATGAAGTAGGATGGTTTTGTTTGGTTGTTTTCTCTCATCAATGCCATGCTCTTGATCCTACTCTTGGTCAGGGGCCGAGATGCTGAGTGACTCTGCCCGGGTGAGCTACACTTTTCTGGGCCACAGTCTGGGTTATGGCCTTGGTTATGCTTTGTTGCCGCTCTTTGCCTACTTCATAAGAGGCTGGAGGATGCTGCTGGTTGCTTCCTCCATTCCCGGCCTCCTGCTTGTTCCGACATGGTGGTAAGTCTCAGGGAATGTTGGCGAATGAATGTATTAACCCATGGAAAGAGCACTGAGTGGATCCTCCAACATAATGAAGAGAAGCAAAATCACAGACAGACACCAAAGGATAGGAACTCAATCGACTACAAAGAGATATAGAACAACATCAAAAACACAACAAAACTAAAAGAGATGACTTTATTTATTTTTGGATTTCAGGAGTGTGCTTTAAAGTCTGTACGTTTTTTTTTCACATCCTTCAGAACCAAGAATTCCTCCAACTTTACCACTGTTCAGAAAAACAACGCTACCTGATGAAATTCAAAGGAGATGAAATAATTGTCAGTACATTCAAATAACTTCAGGGCAGACTTTGGGTGAAATGTGTTCTAGTTAACCTGCATCAGTTTTCACTAAAGAGAGAGTTCACTGCAAAACAAAACTCTTTGGCCAGCTGAGCTTGCAAATAAAATGTAGCAAATATAATATTTGGAGTGAGGAGCTGCCTCCCATTCCTGCGTCTTCCTGTCGCTGTTTCCACATACTGTTTCAGTCTTTGTCAGTCTGAATGCTGTATATTCACATTCACATGGTCTGATTCCATACTGAATGGAAAAATCACATATAAAAGTCACAAATTGTATTGCATGTTCAATGATCTCCTGTTGTCTCTCCATTCAGGCTAATTCCTGAGTCTCCACGTTGGCTTTTGCAAAAAGGTCGGGTGGAGGAGGCTGAGCTCGTCATACGCAACGCTGCAAAAAGGAACCGAGTCCCTGAGGTCTTATTCAAGGCTGGAGAGTGCTCAGAGCGAATGGTGCTGATTTCCCTCAACAAATGTGAAAGTCATTGTGTTTTTAGTTTAGAGTACGATCTGAACCTGTAAACAGGCTGTGCTTTTCTGTACTCAAGTATATATTACACTGTGTGCTACATGATTGTTCTGTTTCCTATTATGTACTGTACGTCTGCGTCAGCAGCCCGAAGACGAAGCCAAGCAGACATTCACATATGGACCTGATACGCACCCGTAACATGAGGAACATTACAATTCTAGGTGTTTTCATCTGGTAATTTAAAGCTTTTCTTCATTTCAAATTTCTGTACTACATGTGTATGATACACACGTTTTAAAAAATATATTGTGACCAATGCCATTGGACAGTGTTTGCATCATTATTTACATAAGATACAGGGCTTGTAATTAGATTTTTATGAAATAATGAAGATATTGGTATTTGCACTGTTGTACTGCTGAGGTAATCATCTTTTACACACGTGAAAATAATTTAGTGTCATATTATTTAAGCTGTAGCTTCTGAAATGAACTTGCATGAATGTTAACAGTATAAGAACACTGGATTTTGGGTGGGGCAACTGTCTTTTGAGCTTATTTCTAAGTGTTATATAAGAAATTATTATTATTATTATTGTTGATGAAGTTGTTGTTACTAAAACACTGCATACAAATTTCATTCTGATTATGTATTTATGCAGGATGTCTGTGGCCATGGTCTTTCATGGCCTCGCTCTCAATACTAGTAACTTGAATGGAAACATCTACCTCAACTGCTTCATCTATGCAGCCATCGACATTGTGATGTACATAGCCACTTGGCAGCTGGTCAACCGGGCTCGGAGACCCATTCTCCTCTTCTCATCAATGATGTTTTGTGGCATCATGCTTCTGATCATCATGCTGGTTCCTGATGGTCTGTACTGTATGCACACTAAATACAACACTGATTCAATCTGGACTCTTTTCCTAAGGTTTTCTCTCTTATTTTATCCTCAGAAATGCATCTCATCTTGCAAGTGTTGGGCTTGCTTGGGCGGATAGGTGTGTCTGCTGCTTACAGCTTTATCTTCTTGTTCTTTCCTGAGCTGATCCCCACTGTGGTCAGGACCATGGGACTAGGGGTTGACTCCACGGGTGCACGATTAGGCACCATCCTTTCTCCGTATGTGATTTACTTGGGTAAGTGTTTCTGAGTTCAAACCAAAGTATTTTGAGAGGGAGAGGTTGGGATACACATGAGTGAACATACTGTATACCTAATACTTGTTACACATTGAGAGGAAAGTCCAATTAAACTGTAAATACCGAAGATATAGATACATAATAATGTGATAAATGCAGACCATTAATGTACAATACATAGATGGAGTAACAGCAACTGCAACTTAACTTAATCTAGAAATGTCCTTCTTGCCAAATCATGAATAAAGATTTTATCAATCAATCAATCAAATTTTATTTGTATAGCCCATATTCACAAATTACATTCATCTCATAGGGCTTTAACAGGGTGTGGCATCCTCTGTCCTTAACCCTCAGCAAGAGTAAGGAAAAACTACTAAAAACCCTTTTAACAGGGTAAAAATAAGTAGAAACCTCAGAGAGAGCCACATGTGAGGGATCCCTCTCCCAGGACGGACAGAAGTGCAATAGATGCCACGTGTAAAAACATTCATCATTAAAGTCTTTAGCGGCATTGATGCAGTCCCGCTGCAATCATAGTCCATGGTCAGCAACCAGCAGAACCACGATCCAGCATCCAGACCAGAGGCCACTCCAGTCCTCAGTCACCGTCCACCGCCGCCCACCAGGACCCACCACGAGCCATCGCCGCGGCCCTGGTCCACCTCCTTTACCCAGTGCCAACGCGACACAGGGTCCGCCACCAGCACCACGATCAGCCCACACGACACAGAATCCGCCACACTGGGTCCACCACTGCGACCCCCGATGCGCGATCCACAAACAGCAATCCATGGTGCGGCCACAGAGGCCCTGGATCTGCGGGTGTTAAAGCAAAGGGACCCCGGGGTTAAGGATGGAGAAGAGGAAGGAGAAGCTGGAAAAAGAAGCTCCGTGTGTCATGTGTCATTAAATAGAACAAGTTACGTTCTGCCGCACTAATTAACTATAAGCTTTATCAAAAAGAAAGGTTTTGAGCCTACTCTTAAACAAACAAATGGTGTCTGCCTCCCGAACTGAAATTGGTAGATTATTCCACAATTTTATGTGTGACACTACTGAATTTATAGACTCACATACAGAATATAATCTCACAACGAACATTATGAATTTGGTTTCCTCCTACCTTTGCTGCATGTACATTTTAATATTGTATTTACCACATTTAAGAGACAGGTGGGGCAGAGGGTTATCTTCTCTTTCATGGTGAAGAAATCCAAAAAGGTCCAAACCATAAGTTTTATTAACATTTTACTTTGGCCCGACATATTTTCCATAGTTGTTTCATATTGTGCATTGTCACTTAGCTTTCTGTGTGAAATTTGCTATCCGGAGGTTTAATTACATTTTAAGCATTAGAGCAGTGTATCTTTCTGATCATCCCCAAAAGGATCAGATTCATGCATGTCTTTAATATGTCGCAGATATTTGGACTGAAAATAACTAAGATTCAACTCATCCCATTAGTGATGGCTCTGTGCTAATGCACCAGTTAATAATGTTTATTACACCAAATGTTTGACATGTTTAAAATGTCAGCTGTGACAAAGGGCTCTGAATGGAACCCATTGAAATAAACAGATAAATGACAAAGAGCACCTGTTGTTCTGATTCCAGGGCTTTACAGCAAGATCCTGCCATACTTGATCTTCGGCTCATTCAGCATCATGGCTGCTGTTTTTGGCCTGTTGCTGCCGGACACCAGAAACCGCCAGCTTCCGGACCTCATCAGCCGGGTCCAACCCATCAGAAGGTATGTGTGAAATATGACCAACAGATACAATGAAATATAGTCACCTTAATTTCGACTTTGTAGACCTCTTACATGAGGAGCAGGTCGGCAGCAGCATTTTCAGTCCCAGAGACGTTGACCACAAAGGGTGCAGAAATGTTTAGATTAAACTGAATGATAGCGTGCTCAACAGAACTTGTTTCTGATCTGTGTGCCTCTGTTTCTCTTGTTTTATTAAAGCTGCCACTGCTGCTGTCCAAAGGAAACAGCTACAGTCCAGGCGCACACGACTGAAGGCTGTAATGGACAATAGTGCCACCTGCTTAAGGGAAATCACAAAGCACAAAATCAGCACGAAATCATCACAAAATTTACTTACTATACAGTTTTTTGCCATTCACACTTTATCTATTACACATAACGTCAGCACAGCTATCAGGGGCAATTTGGGGTTGAGTATCTTGCGCAAAGAAATTTAAGCATGCAGAATTTGGTATACTGGGATCAAACTGCCGGTTTTCTGGTCAGAGGACGACCTGCTCTATATCTCCTGAGACACAGAAAGTACAGAAAGTATCTTCCAACCTATCCTGCTTTGTTGTTCCATCTGTTTTCTTTAAAATGCACCCGTCTTCTCACTCCCAACTTCTATTATTTAAAACTGTGAGGCCATCACTGGCATCAGGAGCACAGGACACCACTCACCTCCTCAACTGACGTGTAGTGTAATATCATCAGGTCACAGGTTCAAGACGATTAGATGTAACAGGTCAAAAACCTTGTACTTGCTTCTGTAGCAGCACTGAACAGGACGGCATATCATTGTTTCATGTTTGTTAGATATCTTGGGTTGTTATCGTGGTTAACGTTATTAATTATGTTTCATGTCTGCTGGGTGTTGCTGTAGCGTGTGGGGTACGTGATACTGAATTTCACATAAATGAACCAACAACAACCTGTAAAAATAGTGTTTCTTAGGAGATGGTGAAACATTCTCTTTCAAAACATTACAGAATAATCTGAATCATTTGATTATTTTGCCATATTGCTAAGATTTGTAACTGTTATGTACAATACATATACTTAAGAAACCCTTCATTCAAGTAGGGGAGAGCGGGGTAGTGTGAGACATCGGGTAATGTGAGACACCCCCTCTATCTAGCAGGGAAGAGGATGAAGTGGTTGAGGGACGACTTTCAGTTCCCTGTGCTCGCCTGAAGAATTCTGAAATTTTGTCCAAGCTGGAGGAGTTTCTGTCCCATCTGACTCCTCGCGCCTCAGAAATGTCTGCGTTTGTGACACCAGATAATTTTTTGCAGTATACAGTAATGCCTTTTGGCCTCAGGAATGCCCCTGCAACATTCCAGCGACTTATGTCGCAGGTGCTCTCTAGTGTTTTAGATTGCGAGGTATACCTAGACGATGTTGTTGCCTACTAGGTGTGTTCGCTAAATTTAAGAGTACAGGCAATTGTAGATTTCCCAGCCTACAAGACCCGGCGGAAATTCAATGTTTTTTGGGGATGTGTGGGTACTATCGTGGATTCTGCAGAAACTTTGCTGACATTGTTGCTCCCCTCACTACCCTGTCCATTCCTTCTAAACCCTATGTATGGACTACTTGTTGTCAGGAAGCTCTTGAATCTGCTAAGGCTCTTCTCTGTAGCGCACCTGTTCTTTCTCCCCCAGACTTTCTACTGCCCTTCAAACTTGAGGTTGATGCCAGTGGTCACAGGGCTGGGGCGGTGCTGCTGCAGGAGGATGTTAATGATGTGGATCACCCGGTCTGTTTCTTCTCTAAGAAATTCAACAAACATCAACTTAATTACAGTACGATTGAGAAGGAAGAATTAGCTTTACTCCTAGCACTTCAAGGTCTATGTCGGCTCCACTCCGCTGCCTGTGGTTGTGTATTCAGACCACAACCCCTTAGTATTCCTGTCCCAAATGCCTAACAGCAACCAGCGTTTAATGCGTTGGTCGCTACTATTGCAGGACTTTAATATCGAAAGTCGGCATAAGAAAGGGAAAGATAATGTTATCGCTGATGCCCTTTCGCGTTGCGGTGACCTGTGAAATCAAACATTTTCTTTAGAGGAGAAATGTTCGATCTTTAAGGGGGGAGGTGTTACAACCCTGAGGTTGTGTGTATATTTCGCTCTCTGTCTCTGTCTCTGTCTCTGTCTTTCTCTCTTTCTCTCTTTCTCTCTCTCTCTCTTTGCTGTGATGCTTGGGTGTGATGTGTTTCAGGTGTGTCTCTACGATTGGATGAGTGGGTGGGTGTGTTTACAGGGAGCTGATTGGTTCGAGCACAGGATAAGAGGACGGCTTCCCACAGCTCCTACGGCCTCTCCTCCTTTTGCGACTGCCAGCCAGACCTCCAGCCGGACTCACCTTGTGCAGCACTGTGTTAACTGTTCTTTTGTACCAGCCCGTTCTTGGTAGGGGTGGGTAGCATTTCTGTTCAAGCCATGTTTTCTCCTTTTTGTTTGGTTGAGGAGTTAGGTCAGTACAATGTCTTTTGTTTCTCTAATTTTGCGTAGGGAAGTTTAGGTTGTTTCGCCTTAGGGTTGTTTTCTGTTTATTGTTTTGCTGTTAGCCCACCCTGAAGCAAAGTGTTAATAAACACCAACGGGCTGTAAATTGTTGTTGCTGGTTCTTGGGAGCTTGGAAAGGAGGGGGGAACTCTTGTATCCTAGGCGGGGTCGACTACATTTGTAGTCATGTGACCATTAGGTTTTCAAGACCCTCCAATTCCCCCCTTGCCATGAAGGAGAAGTTGCTTCCTAGCACGTCGCCATCTCTCTGTCCGAACTCCGGAGGCAACATCTCTGGGAAGAGCTACAGCCTTCAATAAAACTACAGTGGGGGAGTTCTGGCTGTAGTGATTGACAGGTGGCAGAATTAATTATTTAGTTGCAAGTGTTTTATGGAGGCTTTACCTGTAAGATTTGTTTTTGATTCTGATAAGGTTTTTCTTTTGATTCTCTTCCCTTTGCACACATTCCCTCCACACATGATTTACAATGTGGATGAAACATAACATCCACATAAATGTGCTTAATTGACCAATCCCCATGTTTCTGTTACTAGTTCAATATTAGCTTTGGAATGTGTGGTTGTCAATTTAGCTCTCAGGATTTTAACTATTACAACATGTGTTGTTATGGTAGTTTTAAAGTGGAAAAAGTAAGTGGATCACTTTACCCCCTTGATTTCTCTGGTCTGTCTCACTTTACCCCTTAGACTGGGGTAAAGTGAGACACAAGACCACTTTTTTAAAAACAATCATATTTTCACTGCCCTTTGTCCTGAAAACATTCTGGTCATTTCAATTGCTAGGAAACATCCTGAATTAATGGGAAAAGTGTAATTTTTACTGATATAGCATAGAACTGTCTCCAAGCAGGGTCTGGAGGCATCGTATTTAGTTGCTCATAGAATTGCTAATCTTGGCAAACCCCATACAATTGCCGAAACACAGATTTTGCCGGCCGCGCAAGACATGTGTAGAATAAAGATAGGAGAGAGTGCAGCTGCTAAACTCAGCGCAATACCTATGTCAAATGACACTGTGTCACGCTAAATATCAGAAATGTCTAGTGATATCAAGGAGCAACTAATACACTACATTCAAATCAGTCCTTACTATAGTATGCACTGCAGCTGGACGAATCCACTGACATCGCTGGACAGGCCCAGCTTCTCACTTACGTCAGGTATGTGCAGGAAAAAACGTATTCGCTTTGGATAAAAGCGTCAGGTAAATGAATTGTAATTTAATGTAATGTAAAAAAGGAAATTGAGGAGGTTATCCTGTTTTGCCGGCCTCTTCAGACCCGTACAACAGGGGAAGCAATCTTTATATCCTTGACTCGTTCATCCAAGACAGTGGTTTTGGCTTTGGAAAGTATATTGGCCTCTGCACAGATGTAGTGCGGTTGATGAAAGGGCGTAGGCGTGGCCTCGTAGCTCGCGTCCAGCAAGTTGCTCCACTTGTGCAATGGACACACTGCATGATCCATCGCGAGGCACTTGCTGCAAAGAAAAAATACCACCACTCTTCAAGTCAGTACTTAATATTAATAAAAAAAGAATTAACCAAATTAAACTTGTCCACTTAACTCCTGTTTGTTTGGGGTCTCTGCCAGAAGATGGGGTCAGGGCAAGAACAGCTGTTGCTGCAGACTGAATTGCGCTGGCTTTCCAGGGGGCGGGTGTTGCAACGGCTGTATGAGCTGCGAGAGAAGGTAATACCCTCAGCTTTGCGACATAGCATTAAAAATGATCCTCCTTTCGCGTCGACTTATTTGTGCGAGGCAGGCTTTTCAAGACTGACTGCGCTCAAAACTAAATATCGCAACCGCGCACAGATCGAGGATGACCTGAGGATATGTTTTACAGTTATATACATCCCAAATTTGAAATGATAAGAGGAACAGTTCTCGAGATATGCGTTCCACATACGGACAGGGATTTCTGATTGTAATAGGTAGATGTGATTGGACCTATTCTATTCTCAATAAGGCAAAACAAATGAGGTCCCTCATATATAAAGAGGAAACTCCTGGGTAACTTATCCTAGCATAGTCACATCTTTCTGGCCAAGACTATGAGCCATAAAGCCCAAAGCAAACTCCTCTGCTCTTAGCACTGAGAGTTGTTGAAAAGCAATCTGTTCTTACAGGGATAGAAATAGAGAAAAGGGCATCACTGTCAAGACATGGGAGAAGCCACAGAGAAACTGTGTACGATTAGACAAGCAGGCCCCAAGCTGCCTGGCAGCACCAGCTCATCATTGCATTGTGCACTTATGAATGTGCTCAACATACCTTGTAATGTTAACAGGTATCACTTTTTGCTGTGCTTTCATTACATCTCAGTTCAAATGTCCCCAGATGGAGCTTTGCAGCCCTGTGTGGGATTCCAGTCTTCTGAGTATTCTTACATGACGACATTAGCCCGGTCTGCTTGCAATGTGAGAAGCCAGCCGTCTCAACTCATGACAAGCCATTGTACTGTTGCCATGTCAAGGGGTTTCTGAGACTTTCATTATAAGCTGCAAAAAAGCCACCTTATTATTCAGTTTCACGTCACAGCAGGAAGCTCCACATTTTTAAAGGCAAGGAAAATAGCATTTTTACAATCTTCTTGGAGGACGAGGAAGGGAGCTGGTGGGAGGGGGCAGAGAGCGGAAAAGATGCAATTTCACAGCTGAGCACGCCCGCTTGGTTCTCCAGCGTGAGCAGGGAAGGATTTCACACCCAAGGTAATAACAGAGAAGAGATAGAAGATGGGATCAAATTTTTACACTGCTGCCTGTCTGTTTCTCTACATCAAAGTAGATGATGTTGCCCTTTACAAGCATGTATTTTAAAAGAGCAACACAGTGTCTTACATTCACTTAACTCAACTTGTGCTCATTTTTTCCCTGTAGCCCTTATTTATCCAGTTCAATTACCTTGAACAACACACAGATTCACAAGTATTACTGTCACTCTAAAGACTGAACTGAATTAAACATTGCTTTTTTTAATCATAGCAACTCTCCGACAAACTTTTAAGTCCTCATGCGATGATGTATTGTGATTTCTTGATTTTACTTTCCACTGATCTGCCTTGGGCACCAGGATTAAAGTTTTGTATATTTTCCAGGTCTCAAGTGAACCAGCCTGAGTTCCCTTGTTTTTCTGGGGTGTCTCTTTTTCATACAGATGAAGTTATAAACTACTTTTACTACGCAAAAACACTAACTGGTATAATATTTATAATGTCAACCATCTAATATCTGTGTTTCAACATTGCGTGTCAGAGAGAAAAAAGAAGTGAGCTTGATGTTTATAATTAGCCAATAACAAACTACTAACCAAAAAATACTTGGTTAATTATGTGTTTTACATTCGCAATAGAGTTGTTAACCTGTTACAGCCCCTCTCAGCGCTGCAGTGTCCAATGTGTGTTCTTTCCTTTTTGTTACTGTCAGGTTCGGTTAGGCAAGTGGACCCAGGATGACTTTGAACAAAAGGTGTCTTTTCAATGGCCAACAGAAAAATGGCCAACAGAAAAAAATTAAACAAAGGAGAATCTCAAAAAGTCAAAAACTGAAAAAACAAAAGGCACACAGGGGAAAAACCCTGGAAGACTTACAAGAAGACCAGAAGAAGCAGGGGACGCGAGCACATGAGATGAAGCATAAAGACAGGACAGGAGATTACGGCAGGTATTAAGACAGACATTAAGACAGGGCATAATGACAGGGATAAAGACAGGCATTAAGACAACCATTAAGACAGGGAATTCAGACAACAGACTGACCAGGACAAAGGGAAGCACAGAGACTTATATACACACACAGGGCAGGCAAGGGCAGAACCTGCTAAAGTGAAACTTTAGTCTGCCCAGCATATGCACACTCAAACCTGCACATCTATTCAAACCAACACTAATGCCCCTATCAACATCTTCATATTTTCCACTGTCACCCTTGGAGTGTGCTCCCCTCCATTGTTATGCAGAAGCTATTCCAGCTCATTAGATGTCAGTCAGATGGCTAAACACAGTCCTTAGCAGAGGAATCAATCTGCCGTCTCTATAGGTCCATCGGGAAGCAACACACACACACACACACACACACACACAAACACACGCACCTTATAGCAGCAGCAGAGGATAATCAAGCTCCATAATTGCTTTTTAAATCACAACGTTAATGACAAGATCTCTCGATTGTAATGAATTGTAATCATGCCATTAATATGGATATGACTGCAGCATGGGGAGCCATCTGTTTGGCTGAGGCAACGCTGGATGTTTTCCAACAGACAGTCATTTCAAGGACTGTGTTTTGGCTTGCAACCACAGGTAACATAATCAATGTGAATGCCGCCACCAGCGCTGGGAACCGAGGGACCCAAATTGATCCATCAATCACTTATTCAGACAATGTTTATTCAGCTTTGCCTCTGCTCGCAGTTATTCACACTCACAGATGAAAGCTCAAATAAAAAAGATGGCAGGGACTGGAAAGCAATAGCGTGGAACAAAAACAGGCGCTCTTTACACAAGGCTTTAGTGTTCCCGTTTGGTGAGGTAGGTGATTGCCTTGGGTTACCTCTGGGTGGAATCAATTATACAAGCTTTTTAAAAGGCCTTATTTGGTCTTCACAGGAAAGCGCGAAGCGAGCAAGCTCCCGAGGTATCTAGCATTATTCCTTTTTATGTGCTTACATCAAACTTTCTCTTTCTTCTCAAACTTTTCCGTACTTACTGCCAGAGTGGAAATGTGGGGCATTTGAGATGTTATTGCTAAACTTCCATTGCCCCTTCCTCCTTTTCCTTACCCCTATGACTAAAGTACCAAGTACAAAAGCATATGTTCCTTTTAAAGAAGCTCCACAGCAACTCCTGGGTGCTGTCGCTGTGTTTGCGGTCGCTGGGGGGGAAAGAGGCAAGAGAAAGAAAAGTACTCAATAAATTGCCCACAGGGCATTTCTGACAGAATCACTTTTTTTCAGCATTAAAAGGAAATAGAAAGCCTAACCCTGGCTTTATTGTGACATAGGTCTCTCACTGGCATTTCCCAAAGTGTGGTTTGGCCACAGGCTTGTAACTGGTTTACTGGAGGCATCCCAAAGAAAAAATGGAACCACATTTATCTGAAGTCTTCAAAAGAGATGTTGGAAAAAAATAGTTTTTTGCAATTGACATCTAGATCTCTAAGCCTCCTCCTCAATCAATAAGGATGTTTTACCCCCAAAAAAATGATTGATCGCCTCATTTCTTTCCCTGTTTCAATGTCTTCTGTGTTTTGCAAAATTCAGATCATACAAAAAGTAAAATGGTCTAGACAGGGAAGACTGTGGGATGTCGGTGTAACTGCTCCCTTGATGATGACGATGATGATGAATGCCAGGCGGACTTCATGCGAGGGTAACTACAGAAATGTTTTTCTGGTTGAGTCCTATTACTCATACATCGAAGCAGAGCTCATTTGGCAATGAAAACCAAAAGCAATAGGAGCCCTTAACGTCTTGCACACTGCACTTGCAGTTTATGGCTTCCCGGCACCTAATTTGCAATAGTTTCCTGGAGTTACAAAACTCTTGAAAGAGTGAGATTTTGTTACATCTTCCTAGTGTAGCTTGAAGCACAAGAGTCTGCTAACCACACGCTACTGTCTGTTACATCTCCAGCCTGGCAATTTAAATTTGGGCCTTTTTTACCTGCTGAAACATCAGAGCTTTGGGTCGTTTATAGTCTCTGGCTAATTGGCAAGCCTGTCTACATTCCATCAGAACAGGAGATACCCTGCAGGGAGGAGGGCAACCAACGCAACACATCCCATCTCTCGGCAGATTTCTTCATCTCTTGTAATTAATTGCATCTTTATAAGAACAAAATGTAAATATGCCACTGACACACTGCCAATTATTTTTCAATCGCCCGTCTTCCTGACACTTTCTCCTCAACCGAGAGGGAAATCAAAAGTTTTAGCGGGTGTTACGGAGGCTTTAATAGTCTCCCTTTGTTCCGAGCAACACATTGTGAAAAATACATTCAGGCCTGACAAAGTGCTCCTGCTCCGTGTAATCAATTCCCTCAGCTTCTTCCAGCCAAAGAAGACAGGGTGGAGGGAAGATCTGAAAAAAAAACGTGTTCTTTGATCATGCAAAACACATCACATCAAGGAAAAGTAGATAAAAAAGGAAATCCACATCATCAGTGCAGGCAGAGAGTCATTCAGCCGGGGATGTAACGGCTAATTAAAAGGTCACTAATCATTGACCTCGAGTGAGGGAGCACTGTGAGGCCAGTCAACATTCCAACCAATGGTTATAGATTAAATGCCTGTAAGTACATAATTAGAATAAGGTTTTAATTCAACTATAACTCTCAATTCTGCATTACTTCACATAGACACACAGTGCACTGCCACACACAGTGGTGTAAGACAAGCACCTCCTCCCATCAAAGTATTGATCCCCTGGGGAACGTAGACATCAGTTCATCAGTTCGAACTAACTCACTCTCACATTCACTTGAATTGAATAGTGGTCTCTCGCATAAACAGATCCCACCGTGTATGTTATAAAAACTCCTCACTAAAGCAATATGGGTACAAAAAAATATCTGTGGAATTATATTATATTATATGAAAAAATTGAAAAGTAATTTTTGCCTACTGTTAAATCTAGCAAGGGACATTTCTTCCACATTCAGACAACCCACTTTGAAAAGACATACAGCCCTAGACACACATATATACGCTGTCCTTCCTTGAGGACGGCTAAGCAGTAGTCACAGCACTACGTGGGTGTTTTACTGCATTGTTCCAAAAGTGCCTTTCTCTCAAAGAGCTGCCAAGGCCAACAGGGAAAGAATGCTCTGCTAACCTCAATGACTCTTGCAGCAAGCTGAAGTGGGATTCTCTGCCGCCTCTTAAGGGCTTGCTTTTTATCACTTGCAAGTAAACAGAAGCAAATAGACCTGTGACGTGAAGTGAAAAGGCTGGAGGTAGGGTATAGTCGGCTAAGTGCATTAAGAACACCGTTTAAGTACTTCCCTCCGGCGTTCTGGGGAAGATTTCTAAAGAGGTAGACGTAGTGTTGTGAAGCTGTTTTCAATGAGGTTATTGTTTACACATCCTTGGATAATGTGCAAGGCCTCAGAAAGAAAAAAGACACAACACAAATAAGACAGCACAAAGAGCCTAGAGTAAACACACTGTGCACTCCATTGCACCGAATCCCAATTACCATCATGTATAAACAGAATTCTAAGTAACTCTTCCTTCTTTCTTCTCTTTACAATGTACTCTTTTCCATTTAGGATGAATTTGGCATATTTGTGTTTTGGGTGATCCAATCACAATGTGACTTGAGAGAGTGTCTCCACATGTGTTCTCATAAACCATCCGTGACCAGATCTCACCTCACATGCTAAACACAAATAACCATGTACATTATTTCTGTTTGCAGAGCCATCATAGGAACCAAAGTTGGCTATGAAAAATAAAATCAGGAACAGTACAGACTGGGGCATGTTCCAGGCAAACCAAGCATGTCTCCATATCCCTATGGGCTTTTTTTGAAAAGCACAGCCATCATTGACAAAGCCAGCTTCATGCAATGTTTCCAACTTGTCTCCAAGTAGAGAGGTCAGTTGAGTAGGCAGTCCCACAATGTCCCCTGGGACACATTGATTTACAAACTGCTCCACAAATTTGTACACAGGTGTTTAAAGCTCTCAACTTCAGTCCACCAGGATAAGTGATAATACCAGGTACCAACAGGGTCTGAATCCACTTGAGTAATGGTACAAAAGAGTCTTTGCCAAAGTGCTGACTAGGGCTGGTCAATTAACCGAAAGCAAATGTATGAAACAGACATTTATTACCTCTCACCAACTTCATCCTGCTCATGTCGGTAAATTGGGTGAAAAGCTTTTCCCTTTGCAATCACAAACTGTCGGGTTTCTGCTAAAGGTTCATTTTCCGGATCAGGGCAGACACAAAGCACATGCCCAGTATCCTTGTGCTGTGCTGCACTACCCAGCCACATGTCCTCCCTCCTCAGACCCCCACTGACCTGCGTTCACTTTACACATTACCAGTAAACGTTATTAGGAATGCATAACGCATGCATTTTGCATTTCAATTTTTACTTCACTTTTTACATCTTTTATCTTTTATATATTTTTATTCAGAAATATTTATGTCAAAATAAATGTTACTTTGTATAAATATTGGAAAAAAGTGAGTAAATAAGAAGTAAACAGTGAGTAAATATATACTGGTTTTCAATTTTTTATTGCTTTTCCTATTTATGTTGTATTTATTGCGTTTTTATGTTTCTATGTTCATTGTATGCACCAATTACCAGAGCAAATTCCTTGTAGGCGTAAACCTACTTGGCAATAAAATACTTCTGATTCTGATTCTGATAGGAACCATACAGTACTTGAAGTTCACTTTGTGTTTGTTTCAATCCCTCTAGAGTTGATGAGATACATATTAACACATAATGAAAAAAAAGGTGTAACATTTTGCATGCACGCAGTTCACCTGCAGCACACAATACAAGACGTAAAGTGACGCACACAGCCAGGACATCTGGGTTAAAGTGCCCGGAACGATCCGGATTCATGCTCCGACACCATCGATTAACAACTAAATAAATGTGATAGTCAGTGTTCAGATCACCATCTGTTCACTAATCGTAATCGAGGTAGTTCTGACATCATGTCTTACTTTAACGTGGCATCAGGAGCTTGAAAGCAAATCATCATCTTCTTATCAATCGAGTTGATAGATAAGAGGAAGCTCTTTGTCAGCATTAACTCCAGGTGGAGTTTTGTGTCAAATTGGCAGAATTCTCTGAACAGACCCATCCCACTCTGAAGTACACTGGGCTGGCACTTTATTAGGTACACCCATCTTAAATATTGTCCCTTCCTACAATAGATTCTAAGAGTTCAAATGTTCTGTTTGGCCTGAAATAGTTTTTACAGGTGCTAATTCAGAACTATCATCACTTTAAAAGCTGTAGATTGTGGGACTTTTTGTTATATTGTGTTGTACAGACAGTACTTTTAACTGTAATGTTCACTTTATTATATCAATGAAGTTGGCTAAACATCTTTCTGTAGAAATAAATACAGTTCCACAGCAACACACACTACATCTACAATGTTTATACAGCTGAATCTAAAAAACAAGTTAAAAATGAACATTCAAACCTTCTAGAAGAAATTATTTACTGCAGGACTACTAGTAGTACTTAGGTGTGTCTATTTACTGCCAACTATCTATTCATGGTTCTACATATTACACTGTACAGGTGAAAAGAGTGAATATGTTGTGTCTTGTATTCACAACTTGTATCCACAGCTGCTGGTTTGATATTTAAATACATATATATTTTTTTACCTTTGACTTTACAGCACCAGAGCCTAAATTACAAAATGAATCATATTAGGTTTGGGCATTTTTGGGCCAATGAAAGAATTTATGGTTAAAGCCATCACATAATGAGATCAACATGTTTAGCTTCCATGGATTAAACTGTAGAAATTATTATTTTTGATTCCCTTGTAGTGGCTTCAGACTGAACGGAAAGTAAAAACATCTCTTTAAGTTCCCTCTGTAACCTCCACAACACCTGGCAGTTTACATCAAGTTGTATTCTGGGTGCTGAGGTATTAAATTTCCACTCACATCTTATTGTCCATAAACACTGTAAATCATGATCAATTTTACCCTTTAACTTCTGTAAGAGTGATTTATATTTCAGCATAATGTGCGTAAACCTTGAAAACTACTTCGGTTGACCACAGCTTACTCTTGATAGTTTACTTAGTTAATGGGTTAAGTCTGAGAGGAAGGATCTCTTGTTTTCTGTGTGGCAATACTGCCCTCTGGTGAATTAACAGGAAATGTCTATTAGGATATGATGGCAGAGCTGCCCAAATATGATTTACATGCAAAAGATCTATTTCAGTTATAGCGTTCCTCTGTATTATTGACAGTGGGCTCTGAACAACAAACTGTGCTGTAGGGAAAACTTTTTCCGTCAACATATTCACATTTAAGGTATTTAAAAGGTTGTGGGCATCTACCAGTTTACAGGACTGTCTCAGAAAATTAGAATATTGTGATAAAGTTCTTTATTTTCTGTAATGTAATTAAAAAAACAAAAATGTCATGCAGTCTGGATTCATTACAAATCAACTGAAATATTGCAAGCCTTTTATTCTTTTAATATTGCTGATTATGGCTTACAGCTTAAGAAAACTCAAATATCCTATCTCTAAATATTAGAATATCATGAAAAAGTATACTAGTAGGGTATTCAACTAATCACTTGAATCGTCTAATTAACTCGAAACACCTGCAAGGGTTTCCTGAGCCTTGAAAAACACTCAGCTTGGTTCAGTAAACTAAATCACAAGTATGGGGAAGACTGCTGATCTGACTGCTGTCCAGAGGACCATCATTGACACCCTCCATCAGGAGGGTAAGACACAAAAAGAAATTTCTCAAAGAGCAAGCTGTTCACAGAGTGCAGTTTCAAAGCACATCCACAAAAAGTCTGTTGGAAGGGGTAAATGTGGCAGGAAACGCTGCACAACCAAGAGAGATGACCGCAGCCTTAACAGCATTGTGAAGAAGGGTCGCTTCCAGAATTTGGGGGAGCTTCAAAGACAGTGGACTGAAGCTGGAGTCCAGGTATCAAAAGCCACTGTTCACAGACGTGTCCGGGAAATGGGCTACAATAGCCGTATTCCCATGGTCAAGCCACTTCTGAACTCAAGACAACGGAAGAAGCGTCTGACTTGGGCTATGGAAAAGAAGCACTGGACAGTTGCAGAGTGGTCCAAAGTCCTCTTTTCAGACGAAAGCAAGTGTTGTATTTCATTTGGAAGTCAAGGCGCCAGAGTCTGGAGAAAGGCTGGAGAGGAGCAAAATCCAAGTTGCTTGAAATCCAGTGTGAAGTTCCCACAGTTAGTGATGGTTTGGGGAGCCATGTCAGCTGCTGGTGTTGGTCCACTGTGTTTCATCAAGTCCAGAGTAAATGCAGCTGTGTACCAAGATATTTTAGAGCACTACATGCTTCCGTCTGCTGAAAAGCTCTATGGAGATGAGGATTTCATTTGGCACCTGCCCACAGTGCCAAAACCACCAGTAACTGGTGTACTGACCATGGCATTACTGTCCTCGATTGGCCTGCCAATTCCCCTGACCTGAACCCCATAGAGAATTTGTGGGGTATTATGAAGAAGAAGCTGAAAGACACCAGACCCAACAATGCAAATGAGCTAAAGGCCGCTATTGAAGCATCCTGGGCATCCATAAACCCTAAGCAATGCCACAGGCTGATTGCCTCCATGCCACGCCGCATTGATGCAGTAATCCGTGCAAAAGGATTCCCAACCAAGTACTGAGTGCATTAATGGACATTTTCAAATGTTTGACTTTGTTTTGCTGTTGTAAATCTTTTTTTTACTTGGTCTGAGGAAATATTCAAATTTTTTGAGATAGGATTTTTGAGTTTTCTTAAGCTGTAAGCCATAATCAGCAATATTAAAAGAATAAAAGGCTTGCAATATTTCAGTTGATTTGTAATGAATCCAGAATGCATGACATTTTTGTTTTTTTTAATTGCATTACAGAAAATAAAGAACTTTATCACAATATTCTAATTTTTTGAGACAGTCCTGTATATTTAAAGACCATCATTTACATTTAATCAGCTGTGGACTATTTGTAAGCTAACTTGACCACCTTTTTATTTTACATTCTAACTGCTGCACATTATACGATGTTAACAAGGAGTCTTCATTTCTAACCAAAGGAACCAATCATGAACTCAGAATCAAGTTTAATGTGGCAATAAGGAAGTAAGTTTTCCATTTGTTACAAACACACCTCATCAATAAAATCATCTTTTTTTTTATTACAAATACAATAAAAAAAAGCTCTACATACATCTCAGTTGATGAGAAAAGTTATAACACTTGTGGCTTAGAAAAATATGCCAGCTGAGGTCAAGAAAATGTATCCAGAATTGTACTTTCTAAAATCGGTCACAGAGCACATAACACACATTCTCTACATACATTTGGAATCATTGTTTATTTATAACATGTCAAGAAGGTGCCTGCTGGTAAAGAATGTATTTTTCACAACATGACAAACCAAAGCGACCAGAGTGGATAGAGTGTGCAAATCCCCATAGGTGAAAATAATGAAGACCTCTGAAAGCCCTTGATCAAGTCAACATCGCTACGAGTCCATTCGTTGAAGAGGAGCGGATGTGTGTTGACGTAAGCCCTTCCCAGTGGGGCTGCACGATATATCGGAAATGTATCGTCTTTGCGATATCAACATACGCGACAGTTGACGCAGCGCGAATGCTGGAGACACAGAGGAGCAGTAAATTACTGATGGTAAAACCTGCGAAATAACAACTTCACGGTCCATGTATGAAATAACTCAAAATAACACTATAGACTTGGGCAGTCCTACAATAGCAATAAATATCAAAAGATGCGTTTCATAGACTTCAATATAACAAAAGTAATGCAATATATATCAATTATTTTGAGTTTAATGTTTCACGGAGCAAAACTCTTTGTCTTTAAACCTAAAATAAATAATAATGTAACATTTTAATGGGCGATATCGATTGATATAATTTAATAATAAACTTGATTTCTGTCGTACCGCTCATACAAGAAATGCAGCTCATACAAAACAGATAAAATTTTAAAAATGTAATTCATAATTCAATTCGTCGCGCTATTCAACATCGTTATCTCATATTGTATGTTATCCGAATACCGTGCAGCCCTCAACTCAGGAGTGTGACTTTTTTCTCAGGGTGTGTTAAGAGTTGTCGGTTGAAGCGCTGTCCCTCTTCTCCCTCCAGAATGTGCGTGTGGCCTATAGTCCATGAAGGGTGGTGCTGATGATGTCCATGAATGTGGCTTCGACACAGTAACACAGTTGAACGTCAGGGTCAGTTCCACCCAGCTCCTCTGCCGTCTTCTGAGGTAACGTCAGCTTCGAGGAGCCGCCTCCTCCTTGAACCACAGCTTCCTGAGGCTTCTCTTTCAGATACTGCAGACCTATGGTCAGAAAAACAGGAATTTCTTTATCTGTTCAATGATATCATCACCTGTCTTTATCACGCTTTGCAGTTTGTAGTGTGTCATTATCTCTGCAAAAAAATCTCTTCATCAGGCACAGGGTGCAGCTGATTTTTTAAATGGTCAACCGATAACTCAACAATACAAAGGAGATAACAGATGACTTTATTTGTCAATTATTAGATTTATTCTTTTTAACTCAGACAATGAGTAGTTCACGTACGGGCAATGAGCGGGTCAACGTCCCTGGCTTTGGTGGCGACATCAGAGGCACAAACTTGGCCCACTTGTACCAGCAGAGCTGCCACTTCATCGTAGAGTGGGGGGAAGGCCTGGCAGAAGGCCACCAGGCACGGCAGTGTGGGCATGAAGAAGGAGAAACGCTTGGCATGAGTCAGCACTAAAAGAAGAAAAAAAAACACATTTAGTAAAGCACAAGAGCTGTGAACACATTGCATACAGTGGCTAATCTTTTGGCACAAATTTTTTAACTTAAGTAACTGACAGATAAGGCTGCACTAACAGCAAAAGGCCAGACGGTGGCAGCCAAATGTTGTGAACAAATATTAAGACATACTGGATGACATGAGCCAATTGATAAAGGATGCACTGTAGACAGTGAGTCAGCTGGGAGGCTGTTCAATGGTAATGATGCAAGAGTAGATTGTAAGAAGATAAAAAAGCTACAACCAAACTTGTGACTCTATAGATACTTTCCGACATGCACAGAACTCCAGGGATCCTTCAGAATTTCTCTGAGGGTCGTGCATGTATGAACGCAAAATCAACCAAGCACCTCTGGATTGCATCGATATGACTCAAACAAAATCACTTGATCTGCCCAATGGAATTAATAGGTTACATTCTGTCTCTGCCTGCTGCACCACCCGTCACCTGAATCCTCCAAAGGATTTGTTGCTGTTTTAAACGCATATTAGCGGAAAACGTCCCACTGCGTTGTTCATGTGTGAAAGGAAACCTCTGGAGAAAGTCTGGACCCAATTCTCCAGAGTCCCCCTGGAGTCTGAAAACAGCTTAGGAGAGGAGAAGAGAAGAGCTGTTCACTGACCTGTGAGGAGGGTCCCCATCACACTGACGGCCAACCTGGCCACACTGAGGGACTTGGGCAGAGCGTACTGGGTACACAAGTATGACAGCAATTGGATTGCAAAGATCTGTGAGGAAACACACAATCACACACGTCCCACTCGTTGAGAAATCAGCAGCATGTAAGAAAATGAAATTCTGGTTGCTTCGTGGTAAACGTGATTCAATGGTGAATTATTGAGGGACGTGGCTGTTACACTTGAGGATTGGTTTTATGGTACTTCTCCTAGAAATTGTGAATAAAACATGTTTTCTTAAAAAAACGCTTATATCATAAAGACTTCTGGCTGGAGAACAGAAAATTATTTCCCAGTTGTGAAATTTGTGGGAAGTCTAACTTGGCTGGGTACAATATGAGATTAGCTGATAATCAAAATCTTTACTGAGAAAATAAATGTGGTGTTTATTTCAGGTACAATGCTGAATGATATTTCATTGAGAAAACAATTGTGTGAGAGAGGTTCTGGCACAAGGCCAGGGTAACTCTAAGATTTAAAGCCAGTACAAAAGAAGGGAGATGTGTGTGTGGGGAGCCTCACCTGCTTTTCCAGCTGGGGCTGGGCCAGCAGCTCTGGGATGAAGTCCAAACAGATATGGATGGAGGGGATGCCTGCCACAGTTAAAGGCAACAGAGCTTGAGGGTAACCCTGAGAGGAAGAATGAGAGAGACACAGAGGGAGAGCACAGGAAATGTTAAACTTAAAATGAACCTAAAGAGAGGAGTTGAGAATAAGCAGTAAATTTAATGAACTTGACATTAACATTCAAAAGCATGTGCGCATGGATGCACACAGCAGCTTTTAATCAGCAGTGTGGACAAGGGTGGGTTTAACATCAAAGAGGATGGAATGGTTCGATGAAGTCCACCATATGGTTGTCTGCTCATTCTGGCAACTATAACTATAAAGCCAAGGCTCAATGGGATGGCTAATGGGCTCAACATCACCTTCTTGAAAAATGAATGTATTTTCAACAATCTGGTTAACTCACACAAAGGCTGTTTGCACCAGAACTAGGGCTGAGCATTAATGGAAATAACAGACACCAGTAAAACAAATATATGAATATTCTTTTCAGTGTAAATTGGGACTCATATGGCAATCACAATATTTAAAAATTATATTGGAGATTTCTGTATTATTCAACCCTAATAATACAATTAATAACCAAAGATATAAAATGGAGGAAAGCAAGGAATATTATAGCTTTGGCTGCATCCACACTATTCATCTTTAAACTAAAAACAATATCTGTCAACACAAGATAAGTTCATACAGACATGCCTGATAGCAAGCCAAGTGTCATGGCCAAGGGGATTGTTACAGATAACCTAATTAATATCTTGTCTGTACACAGGCAGCAATATAAGAAGCAGAATTCAACTCCACAAGCGCAGCTAACAGAGACAAGGTCAGCAACACCTGTATTTCATTTTCTGAGGCTGATGCTGCTCTTTTCTAAGTCCACGGATTTATTTTCTTGGACACTGACGACAAGGTGAAACTATTACTGACAGTGTTAGCAACTGTTTTCATCCACTGCTAGTAGTCGAGTTGTGACTTAAAATATCCAATCATGAAACAAATGTGGGGGATTGTGTCTTAATTTCCAAAGTCTCAGTTTATTCCATCCGACTAAAAGGGAACCTCAGTTTTAAAACTCAAACGGGGCATGTCATCACAGTTTTAGGAGCTCATAAACTCTGCAGTAGTGGGGAAGGGATGCATTAAAGTGACAAAAGCGGTGCCATTTAAAACTCAAATTTATTAGTTTGGATGTAGCCTTTAATTCAGTCTCTCCTTTGTGTTTCTGGTTGCAAATTGACCTGCCTTTCCTATCTTATTACCTGAAAGTGAACCAGCTTGGCAATGTTAGGGTCAGCAATGAACATCTGATGTAGCAGACAACAGATGAGACATTGCACCTCCCTCAAATCACTGAGCAGGCCTCCCTCTGGCTCAGCTTCCTCTACGCCTCTGCTGGCCCTGGGCCCCGGGCTTCCCTCTTTCAATTTCCCTGGCATGGGACCCTTGATGCTCTTCAGCAGGCTCTCAGTGTTGGCCCCCAGCTGCTGCTCCTCGGAAGTTGGCAGACACACCTCAAGGAGAAGCTGGACTGCTGCGCTGTCCTGGAGATTAACAGAAACAGGTGGTTATAATAGCTGGGTGTGAAAGTCCACCTTTTCACACCCACAAAATATTTTTGTGTAATATAATGCCATATTACTTCTACATTCATGCTTTAAAAATATCCCCTGGAGGAAAACAAGTGCATTCCTCCAAAAGTGAGAACTGAGAATGTAAGGAGAAATAATTGTGTGGTAGTGTGTCAGTTTGGAGTTTAAATACCTGTGCAGCAAGAAGTGCGTTTTTCAGTTCCTCCCTGGTGACCTCAGGTGTATCTGGCTGTCCAGGGACCCCCAGGCTTGTGACTGTCTGGCTCTGCCGTTCAAAGTCAGCTGTCTCTTTCAGGTGGCACTGTAGGTAGGCTTTTGAGGCTAGCAGGTAGCCATTCAGCATGTGAAGAACTACGTCCATCACAGGAGGACACCTGGGACAAAAGAGGGAATACAAACACTCAGACCTATTTATGTACTAAAACACCTGATTGTTGTAAGCTAGTCTAATTTGGTAAGTACAGTCACATCAAAAAAACCTTTGAGAGAAATTTACAAAAAGGTACAAACACAAATATTGAGTATTGACTAATCTCTGTGATCACCTGTACACCCTCTGATCACAGCGCAGCACAATGAGAGGATCCACCATCAGATCGTTTTGAGTGTATGTTTGCTGCCTAAGCAGCTTTGCTGAGGCTTGGAGTGCGTTCACTGTCATCACCCACAACCTGAAACACAAACACATTTGTCATGGTTTTAATATCTATTTATAATGCACAAAGTATTACAAAGTGGAAGAAATACAGTCCCTGACTTGCAACATTGTATATAACTCAAAGAATTTCTTTATGAAAATCAAAACTCCTGAACATTTGTCAGACGATTTGAAACTGTTAAATCTGAAAACTTTTGCACAGTACTGTATAATTTGTTTGTTGGAATAAAGATATTTATATGCCAGTAAAACACAATGTAACATACTTCTGGAGGGGTCAAATTATTTACCCTCAGGCGTTATCCATAAACCCTAAAACAGAGAACTTTGAAAAGAACTGCTCTGTGTCAGTTTAAAACTCTGGGGCTGCATTTCAGTGTGGATTGACAGATATTGATTCTTTAGGAAAAGATGACGCAGTCCCCCACATTCACTTCCTGATTAATACTAGTTCTAAACCTGTTCAGACCTGGTGTTAACATTCGTACTGGGAGATTCGATCACAAGTGATCACTGTTAAGCCTGTCTGTTCACACCTATAGATCAAAATGCTTCCTGGATCTTTCTCCGGATCTGACTTCCCCACTCTATGGGATGTGCAAATAAACACATCATTTCTGTTGAATGTGTGTCAGTATGAGCAAGCAAGAGGAAGAGAGGGAGGAGTCAGGAGGGGCTGAATGAATATCTTGCAGCTTTTACCATTTAAAGAAGAGTATCAGCCATTATGAGGTTGTCAGTGTGGTGCTGGTCACAAATCAATAAGTGGGCACTGAGAATAGTAAAACATAAGTTTGATTCATTGTGAAATTTGGGTGCTTGAACTTGGTAGTGAACCCTTGTGATCAGTTCACTCAGTTTGGCTGCTAACACCAGGTCTGAAAGGGTTATAAGTTCCATCTCATCATCTGTCTACTGAAAGAAATCCAAACTTTTCCCCATTGTTGAACCTTGTTGGTAGTATGTCTGTTACTAGGCAACCAACTGCAAATTGATTCCTATTAGCACCAGCACTGGTTACCTGTAGGGTCATGTGATATGTGTCTTCACATGTGTATGGATGGAGACTATTTCTGATAGGATGCTAAAACACTTATCTGTACTGAGGTCGATTTATTTCTAAAACTACAATGTATTAGTGTGGATGTAGCCTCAGTCTCTCCTCAGACCAATATTCAACTACAAACAGCAAGGTACTACTAGAGCTCCGAGTCTTCATACTAGCACAGCCACATCAATCAGTTGATCTTTGTGAAATCTGACACTGCTGCCCTGCTTCTTGATTCACCAAAGCCCCTGGTTTAGCCCCCTTCAACATTCAATACTACAACAGGAAGTGAGGAAGAGAAGAAAGAGGGGGCAGCAATCCCTTACATCTCCCTCGTGGAGCGTCTCCTTCAGTTTTCCTGCCCTGAGCTCTTCTTGTTAGAGACCCCTTTTGGATCAATAGAATGTCTGCTCAGAGCTCTGATAACTGTGCTCCTGAGTGCCCAGGGCAGAGTAAGGGTCAACCTCCTCTGTCCCAGAGTGTTCACACACGCTGACAGAGTTGCTTGGTTCAATACCTCTGATCTATTCACCTAGTAGTCACTGAACAAACGGCCTGGAGTCAAGGGTCACAACTCGTTTTCCACATGTTCTCCTTTTAATCCACTTACAGAGTCTAACAGCAGCTTTACAGAGCCTTGGGAAAGATGACACCAAGCCAAGTACTATCATTAACCTTTAGCTGGAAAGACAAGCACTTACAGATCTTTTCTTGTGGCCTTGAATTCAGATTTTTTTTAATTTATTGACATTTTCTTCCACTGAGCCCAGCGAGTTAGGTATTTTTATTCTCCACAGTATTCAACTGTGCCATGAATTTAAGGCATACAAATAGCACTAAGGCACATCCGCATACAGAAAAATGAGTTATGAGTAACTTTTCTGTCCTTAAAACATGCGATTGTGTACCTGCGGGGCATCACAGTGTTGAGGCCCATCCAGAGCTTGTTGAGGGTCTGCAATATGCGACGAGGCACGGCAGGCTCCAGCAGCAGAGCCATGCTGGCTGTGAGTGCTTCTGCATAAGGGATCAGGTCTCCAGGTGAAAGCAGCGTTAAGTGCTCCAGGATCCGCATCAACCTGGGACTGCTGGACGGCAACTTCTGGAAGGCTGTTAGTGGAAAACTATTGAATTAGTTTTGTAAATCTCAAACTGTGGTGCATTGTTGTGTTCCCTCCAGTGATGTGAACAAATTGTACACACTCACATTAATTTAAACTTCTGAAATCAGACAAATCTGTAGGGCAAGACATCAGCAAGATCTGGCAAAGACACTTAAATTTACAAGGGATGAAATATGTCTGCTTTTTCGCTTTGGCTTTCAGCCCAAATTGTCTTCATCATCACTGCCAAGTTTGATACGAGGGAGGAATCACTGTCTTTGAAAACCATTCATGGGCCGTGAGGTAAGGATTATTGTTTTGGCTAAAACCAGCTATGACTAGCATCATGATAACTGCCATCTTTCATCAGACGTCTCGCCAAAGAGAGGCAGTCTCAAACATCTCCTCAGAGTGTTTAATGTGATATGGTAAATTGGGAAATGCTTTTACTAGTCTTGATGAACACTCAAAGCGCTTTACAGCAGAGTTTTACCATCACACTAAGACATTCATACAGTGCAGCAATTTTCTCTAAGAGAAAACTAAAAAATGACAGAAAATAACTTTTACGACATGTAAGGGTACTAGCAGCTCATCTACTTTAGCAGAATCAAAAATTCTACAAGTCAACAAATCTGTTGGATTGCTCTGTGCAGAAAATACCCCTCTGTAAAAGGTACATACAGTATACAGTATATTAACCTGCATGAAACTGATGATCTGTTACACCTTTGCCTCTTGTTAAGAATTTCTATCAATGAAAAGCCAATTACAGCATAATCCCTCTAAAGCCTGAAGGATTAACCACTGAGATGAGATTTCAGATGGATAAAGGCTGGCACCTGTCAACGGGTTATACAATATTAGTATTACTTCCCTAATTCCACTTCTTTCATCCCTCATTCAACCCTGCTCACCCTGGTGGAGCTGGCTCTGAGTGTATCTGCAGGTGTTGCTGGGGAGCATCATTCTCCTCAGCAGGGGCAGGGTACCAGTCACCTCCTCCTCACACACCCAGTCCTCCACTAGACACAGGTGGGGGAAGTTGGTGGCCAGCAGCCTCAGCAGGGCAGAGTGCAGGCCTGGGAAAAGGGAAAGAGAAACCCAAGGCTGCTTGAACATTTATTGCCCACAAGAGTTATGGGTTTTTGAGCTTTGCAAGAGTGTTTTTTTTTCTTTTCCCCCAATAGAATAGTATTTTTCATTTCCAACATGGGAAAACTGCTTACTCAGTATATTTATCGATGCCTAGAAAAAATTATGGTTGGGGTTATGGTCAGCATTGTAGTTGGGGAAGTAGATTTTCTGGGCTAGTAATGCATAGCAATAACTCTAATCCTGGCTGGTAACTTGTATGCCCAAGCCTGTAACACCAGTTGTGTATTTTTAGTATTACTTTTTCATCTATCATATCAGGGCTGCTCGATTATGGAAAAAAATCATAATCACGATTATTTTTGGACAATATCAAAATCACAATTATTAAACGATTATTAATATGTGCCCTTATTCTGAAGTCTATGCTTTATTTTGTTAATCACTTCCGGTTCCGGTAAACACCGGTGACGGCTGCGTGTCTTATTCCTCTGTGAAACCAGGATATCGGTGCCCGGTTATTGAAACCCTTAATGATGGCAACCCTAACACTCTCTGACCGGCTGACCAGCGCGGAGAAATGCGGGTCCGGTCTGACCGGTCTGAACAGCCAGACGGGAATGCGCTTGAGAATAGCGCTGCGTGGCGTGGCCGCTACATGGTCTGCTGCTGCCCTCCCTGCTTTTCCAGTTGCGCTGTATTTTTCACGGCGGTCACCACACACACAACTCGCCTCCTTCACTTTATAGCTGCTTGAGAGTGAGAGCCAGTCAGTTGGGTAGCTGAATGCTTTGGGGGAAGGACTGAATTGCGCATGCGCGTCTCTTTCGAAAAAAATGCCAAATAATCGTTTCAGGTCGATTATAGTAATTTGGAGTTCGTTTGACCCCATAATCGTAATCACGATTACATTTTGATTAATCGATCAGCCCTATATCATATTATTAACTTGAGTTAGAAATGTGACTTACTTTGCAATTTTCTCTAAGTACATTTTAACTCAAGTAATTTTACTTATACTTAAGTAAAAATATTAAAAGTAACAGTAGCCTAAAGTAAAAAAATGTTATACACAGCAAAACATTAAGTTTACGAAATCTCACCCCCAAGCTCCTGCTGCAGTCCCTGGGCCTGGGTAACCAAGTACTTAATAGGGATATGGTCCATCAAGGCTGCTGAGTACGACTTTGGTTTCCTCTGCATCAAGGCTTTAAAAAGGAGAAAAAAGGTGAGTGAAGCAAAGAAAGCGTAGGACAGTAAATAGATAGGGTGAGAACATAAAGCAAGAGAGGACAAGACGGAGCATAAGTGTTTTATTTGGCTGTGTAAGGACACCAGAGCCACTGTGCCGATGTGTTAGAGGAGCTGAGGTGATTTTTCATTGACGTGGGTTCATTACCACTGCTGATGGGCATCATTACTCTTTCTTTGAAGGCTGCGGGAGCACTTGGGTAAACACGGCAATTAAAGAGATGGGCATAAACTCGCACATAAATCTGGCCTAATGAAGGGCAAGAGGAGAGCTTGTCCTGAGAGAATAAACACTGACTATGCTAACTACTAATGCTCAATCTAACCTACAGCTGTCCTAGTTAGCTTAGCTCCAATTGTACTTGGCTCTTTTTCAACCCTCCATTTATTCTGTATGAAGCAGCCAACAGTAAGTGTCGAGAGTGAGAGAAGGATGAAAGCCTGCACATTCAGAGTGAGAGTGTTTGCTACAACTTAACAGAGGATAAAGCCTGCTTTTCTCTTCTTTGCTACCTGACAAATTCCCCTCATCTCACATACAATGCTGTCTTCAGTGAAGGGGATGACAACATGCACACTTTAGATGGGCAAAACGAAAAGAAATAGAAAGGAAGGGAGCAAACACTACAGAGGGAAGCTAGGCACACTGCTGTCCTGTATATTCATTGTTACCATGTACATACCTAGTTGTTTGGTGCTAGCCAACAGATTCTCCTCATATGACAGGATGTAGTAGAGGATAAGCAGTTGGGTGGTGATGGAGTAGCGCTGTCGTCCCCCTCGACCACCCTCCCCTTGCTAAACAGCAGAGACAGACAGAAACAAAAATAAATTCTACAGACTGGGGCAGTACAGAGGTCATGTTTTCACAGGCAAACATTGGCTTGTACACGGAGAAGAAATCTGAGCTTGATTTTTGGAAAAAACGTACAGAGGACAGGCAGCACAATAGGGCTCTTAATTATCAATGAATGTGGGGATGGATCATTCCCAATGGTTTGTAAGCAAAATAAAAAACCTGAGATGCTTGAGATAAATAATTACAAAAAACAAATCTTAACCCGCAACATTTTATTAAAAAGTATATGTTATGAAAACTAAATAAGAGACTTGTTTTGTTGACAAAATAGCTTTTTATGTTTTGTACTACAGAAAGAGATGAAAAAAGTCTGTTTGTATTTTCAGGGACAGCTTTAAGTAAAGTGCATCCTCAGAGGAAACATTAAATAAAACTGAGGTAGGCGCTATTGCACACTTTAATTGATCAAATCAATTTTCTCTAATTGTCACTCACCCCAGCAGCGCTCTGGAAGACACTGAGGATCTCCTGCTCAGTGATAGGCTGGTTGGTGGCCTCTGGGTTGGCCTTGGATGCTGGAGTGAGGATAGAGTTGATATAGGCATCAATTAAAGGGATCAGTTGGGTGTGGATGGGGGTGTTGGTCTCACAGAGCTGGCGATAAATCCAATCCTGAAAGATAAACCATTGGAAAAAATCATTTTGGGAACATTTGTTGAACATAATCATGCAGGCATCATTATGAGCCATCCAGTGTTAACATCATACCTTGATGGACACTTTGTGCTTGGTGAAGGCTCGGCTCCGAAGCAGCTGGTAGATACAGTGGATTGGGAGGAATCCTGTGATGTTTGCACTTAAGTTATTGGTCACAGCTACCCGAACCGCATGGGCTGTGACGACCTGCACAACAGAAACAATGTTACCGGTTTCAGTACAGCAACAATGAAACACTTGGCAAAGAACACCTTCAGATTCATTAAAGCCATCACATTGTAGTGAAAATGCACACAATTTGGTTTGAATGAAAGGGTATAGGTTTTAACATTATTAAATTAGGCTGCCCTGCATTCAAAAAAGGGGTGAAAGTAACCATGATATACCATGTAGAAAGAACTAGGTCATCACTGCAGGTGGAAATGTAAAAATGTATATATATTTATATATGTGTACCTGTTCTGTAAAGATTTCCTGTGTGAAAATCGTCTTCATCTTGCTCAGAGAGCTTGGCTTGATGGCAATCTGTGGACAGTTGCACAAAAGAAAAAGAAAGAAAAGGTTCACTCTGAGTGAAAACAACCTGCAGGCAACAGTGCTGGTATTTTGTAATTCCCTCCTTTCATATTTCATAAGAGAAATTCTACATGGCAGGCACAATATCACAACACTGAATTGAGATGATTGCCCTGAGGGTGGAAACAAACAGGCTCTAAATCCAATTACATTTCACATCTTAGTGGAAAATACACTGAGACAGGGAAACTACTTAACACACAGACAGGGAACAATTGTGCACCTAATAAGTAATAAAACAGAAAATTGGCCACAGGGTATAGAGTGTCTTGGTAGATATGTGTGAATTGCGAGTGTTTCAGTGATATAGTCCTCATATGTGCCACTGCTGCAGTGGAGGAGTGCAGCCAGGAGCTGGTCAGCCAGACTGATGTATTGATCAGTTCCTCCCTCCCACCTACCACCTTACCTTCATCCCCAAAGTAGAGCACACCAACTCAATAATGGAGCTGAGCTGGTTGCTATGGAAATACATGGCAACCAGTAATAGCATCTCTCCAAAAGAAGCAGATACGCCTGCAGCACTGTAAGAAGGAAGACACACACACACACAAGTGCGAAAAGACTTGTCGTTAATCCTGCAACTTATAGGACAGAATTTGAATCAACTGATTATGCCACTAGTATCAACCTACACATATGCTAACATACACATGTTTTAACATCAGCCTGTATCAGTTTAGTCTGCCCTAAAGTCATTTAAGACTGATTAATATTTTTTTATGGACTAGACCCATGAACACATGCCCTGCTGCAGTTACAGTTTATCACTGGCTGTTCCCATGGACACAAAACATTTACTCAAAAGACATCAAATACATCCAAAGTGAGAACAGACAAGCAACAAACTGAATACAGATATTGGATTTACCATATTTAAATACCATATTTAGCTCACTATTAATTCCACTGACTACAGACTACTGATCAGGGAGGGGACACACAGAGATTAACAATAGAGAAGATGTTGTTCTTTATGAGAATCCTATAATGACAATCAAATATTTGCTGAGGACAAACTAGATCAAATAATAATTTAAAAAAAACATAAATCTGACAACTGAAAATGTTAAACTCTCAATGAGTCACAATAACATAAAGCCTCTTCAAACATACATAAAAACTAAGAACCACAGTATAACTCTAAAATAATGCCTCATGATCATAAATAGTTTTCTTACCTTTCAAAGTATTCCTCTTCTTTGATCATCCAGCTGAGCCACATGACCATCAGCTGCTCCTGCTCTGGAGTGCTGGACAAACAAACACACAGAAGACAGGGTTCACACTCCATTTAACAAAAGGACCTTATTAATTGCTAAAAGACTAAGTCAAGCAGCAACCTCACAAACTGTAAGCTGAAACGGATTTCTGATTCCAACATATGAAAATACCAGACTCTGTGTACCTGACGAGAGTGGGGAAGGCGAGCAGCTTGCAGAAGGACAGGGAAACAAAGCGAACGCCAGCAGGAGTTGCTGGAGGCCGACTGGTCATGAGCTGTAGTAGCTGCTCTGCCTCTTCATCTGTCGGTCTGAGAAGGGTCACAGTAAGTTTACTATTTGTTTTGTACTTAAATTATTGAGTTATGAAAGAACAATTAAACACCCATGCCATCAAACTTTAAAATCCTTATAGCTCAAGTATTAAAATATCTGGAGGGAAACAGCAAACTTCTAACTACCTGAGGCCTGCGATGCCCATGAGGGCACAGTAGAGTCGGAGCAGAGCACTGGCCTTCACCACATGCTCCTCTCTCAGGCCAGAGTACCCTGAGCTGCCCTCCCCTTCCATGTCACCGTCATTGGGCATGTGAGTGCTGCGTGACCGGGGCAGGATGGCGACCAGCTCCAGCAGCAGCTGTCTGCGCATCTGCCACAGCACCGAGCTGCTTTCTCTCTTTCGCTGTCAATACAGAGAGAAAGAAAAAGACAGACAAATTAACTGCTGCGCTTCCATCTAGATGTTTACATTCCCCTGCTGAGAACAGCAACTGTTCAGCTTTTTGTATTTAAACAGTTTATCGATTTATTGACAAGGTTGTTTCATTTTCTGTGCATCAATTAACAGACTAATCTACTTAAACATTTTGAAGCCAATTACAGTGCAAAAAGTAATGAAATAAAACTAGGTGCAATACATTTCAACACATTTCCCTAATTCTACAGAGGCTTTTTCACACAGTTGAAACGCTCATATTTGCTCAAGTTCTGACCCCTCACCTGTTGTCCATTGCGAATAAACATGCTGAACCAGGTACGGACTTTGCTGTTGGTACCCAGAAGCAGTCCGCTCACATAAGAGACCAGAGGACTGACAGCTTCATCTGGTGTGTCTGGTTTATAGTCAAGAGTCAGGGCCACACCCAGGCCAGGAAGGTGACACTCTTCCATCTGAGGACACATAGAAGTAACAGACATACAGTACATCACAGTGGCAATTACATTATTTTGAATATGTACAGGTTTGTTTTTTTTGGTTCAAAATTCCATTTCTAATAGTAAAGACTACTTCAGAGTAGCAGCTGATCCATAAGAAATACCAGCTGCCGACAACTACTGCAGATTCTTCTCTAAAATGCTCTAAAAGATTTAAGCATCATAATGAAACAAAAAAAATGTTTGTGGCTTTTGTGCTGTTGCGTCATTATAGAGCGCTGCTTATTGATTCCAAACTGCAGTTTCCAAATTGCAAATTCCAGAAATTGACAAGGAATCATTTTCTTCTCATCTTATGATAATAATGTAACTGACCACCATGGCTCTGATGTTGAGGGCTTGTGAGGGGTTCATCTGACATAACTGCCGCAGTGCTTCAGTCCTGCGTCGACCTCCAAGACTCTCCTCATCCTGTCGTTCTCCATTCTTGATCAAACCTCTGCAGACTGCACATACACACATTCCAATTTAAGTTAAGAAGCACCATTAAAAATAAGCTCCAAAATCTAACTTTGTTGAAACTAGGGATGCACCGATCCGATATTTGTATCGGGATCGGTTCCGATATTGAAGACATTTCTAGATCGGGGATCGGTGACAATGGGCCGATCCATATCGGCTGATCTACTCCGTGTAATTCTATGCTGTGCGCTGTGAGTGACGTCATGCTCAAGCAACAAGCAGTGCGGAGCCTACAGTGTTTACAAAATGGAGCGAGCGAAAGGATCGGCTATCTGGAGCTATTACACATTGCCTCAGCCAACAAGCCCGGCAGAGGCTTCCCTAAGCAAAACTTTTGCGAGATCCCGAGATAGTTTTGCGCCGCACGGTGATATGATGATGTGCGCTGCAGGACGATGTGATGATGGGCGCACATCATCACATCGTCCTGCAGCGCACATCAACACATCACTGCTGCGCTAGCATTTAGCACCAGCTTCATTCATAAAACCACACCACTGCCAACATGCAGGAATGGGCGAATAAGCTCTGCGGGAGTAACCGATCGAACAACGCTGTTAACGATATTACTATCGCATCTAAACGGCCTGCACTTACGTTATCGTCTCGTATTTGAATGCACCTCCAGCTATGCTAGCCAAGAAGCTATTGTTTTGTTCAGATGCTTTTGTAATGGATGTTTAATTCCCATTTGCACTAAACTATATAAAGGGCTGATTGCTATTTATCTTGAAAGTCTACCAACCAAGCTAGTGAAGCTATTGTTTTCTCAATTTCAGCTCCTTTATTATTTATTTTGTTTGACACTGTATTTTGAATCCCTAATTACACTGACTGAACCAGTCATACTATATTTTTATGATTAAGATTGTTTTACTTGTTCACAATTATTAAATAAATAAGTAATTCAGTACATTTATATCTGCTTATTTGTTTTTAAAAAAAATGGGAAAGAAATGTTTAAGTCAAGTCTCATGATCCCAGTCTTTTCCCCCCAATGCAACTTATTTTGTTAGCATAATTTCGCACTGTTTTTCTATATCGGTATCGGATCGCGATCGGCCGATACTAAGCCTCAGATATCGGTATCGGTATCGGAGGTGAAAAAAGCGGATCGGTGCATCCCTAGTTGAAACCAGTTTATTTTTTCCTGTTTGTTTTGTTTTTCTCTGCAGAAGATGGAAATTGATTGATCACTGCCTGACTGTGACCAAATTGTATGAAGTTAAATTAAGTGAACATTTGTATTTACTACTTCAACAAAGCTTACCAATGTTGGTACTGTAGAGCCAGGGGGGATAAGGCATGTTCATTCATTAATACATAGAATCACAACTCATTTATTTGCCAGTAAATACAATTTAACAGCCACCAGAGGACATCATTTCTAAGGCTTTATCTCATTTCATTGTGCTTTCCCATAGCTGATGGTTTAAAAGGCAAACAATTTATGTTTGAGACTAGGACATGCACTGACATAAAATTAGCTGCCATCTCAGTCACTTCTGCATTATTTCAAAGAGCCAGTGGAGGTAGATCTGGTCAGCTTGTGTTCTATGTGACAGACCTAGACAGAGTCCTTTTCCACACTTGACCCTCAGATCGTTTCATTTTCGATTCATTTGAGCTGTTTCTTGTCCAGTAACAAAGGCCAAATTATTCCCTTGGCATTGACTGCCACGTAGCACATTCAAAAAAAACATCAACTTCGCTCTGACCCTCTGTTTGACAAACAGCCGCTGGAGAGAGCCAGCAATTTATGAGTCTCTCAAAGGACACACTGCACTCTCTATGAGCCAGAGTAGGACAATAATGTTCATCATCAATCAAAGACAAATACACACACACTAAACCCTGTTAGCATGGCTAGAATTATGGGAAGGAAATAGCTCAACTCTTAATAAAACCAGGCAATGGCAACTCAATTACAATCTGCCCATTATTATAATGAAACTATCAAGGAGACCTTGTGGAGTTATTTCTTAATAAAAAATGTATATTTCTGCAACAGCAGGCCAACTCTCAACTATATGAAGCAAGTACAGCCAATTAACAAGCAACTTACTCTCATATTATCAGAAGAGATTATGTGCAGTGTTGTGACACAGCTGAATTACCTTCATTGAAGCTGTCAGGGACATTGGCAACCAACAGACACAGAAACCAATCACCATTGCGTACGTGCAGCAAAGCTTCTGCTACATCCACAATGGGTAGCAAGGACGGCAGCTCTAATAAACAGAGGAAATAAGCACAGTATTAACTATTAGATATTTCTTTAATGTACTGCTAATATTGCATTTTCATCTCAACATCACTGTGATAACCTGCTTTCCTATTGCTTTCCTTTACTCCTGAAACGCAACCCCTCCATCGAAATAGAGGTGAGAAGGTTATAGTGGATTTTCCTCTTTGCTTGAACTATCATTTTAATATGACTCTCACCAGTACGTTTAATAATATCACGCTGCTGATGACTGATCACATGACAAGATTAATTATTCAATGCAACTGAGTGTGAGAAAAACTAAGGCAGGGAACATGCTTAACAAAAGTTTAAGTCAGATGGCTCAAACAACCAAATGAGAAAATCTGAGAAAAAAGTATTCATAGATAAAAAAAAATTCTGATCTGTCTTATCAATTTCTTGAATTGTAAAACCATAACTATCTGTAAAAAATATATGGTCAATAAAGAGAGGGCTTCATTTATTGGCCTCAATATAAATTTGTTTTTCCAATTTATTCTTGAGCTAATCTTTCAACTGAATCCTTTGGTATAGCCCCCTGGATCCTACAATTCTCATCCCTGCAGGGACCTCACGTGTACAAAATCTGCTGTATTCAACATCATCTCACTTTCAAAGCACTTCTAACTAAGATGATTAAAATAATGAAAGAAGTTGAGCACCTGCTTGTAAAATACAGAGGACATCTGCGACCTCTTCCAAGTAGACCAGGCTTTCAAAGAGTTCAGAAGACTTTAAGAAAAATTCTCCATTCGAGTCCGTCACCTGGAAAACAAAAAGGGAAAAGGATTGTATGGATCAAGTATTCAACCCACCCTGTTCAGTGAAGTTAAAAGTAAGCAGGATAGCCGCTAGCATAAATATGAGACTCATTTCTGACACCAATTTAGGCTTTGATGAACAATCTTGTTTCTTCCTGGTGAAACCATTTCTGTAATGATACTTTAATTATTCATTAATTTGAACTCACTCATTTATGACTTATTTTCTTAAGTTCAGGCGACTGTCTCTCTATATTGAGAATCAATCAGATGTCTATTTTACATATTTAAATTACACAAGTGACAGCAACTCAGATTAAGGGACTGGTCACACAAACACGAATGTGAAGAAAATATCATTGGTAAAAGTTCAAAGATGAACTATAAGTGAAGCATTTGTCACGTGTTAGGAGAGTCATCAACCCCCTTGATCAAAGATAGTTTCCCCTATAAATGATGATACTTATCTGGCTAATTCAGGGTGGCATACTTAATACTACCTTTTAAACATACTGCTAACAAACTGTTAGTCGTTTCTTGTCATTGAGTTTCTAGTTTTTGTTATTTACTTCTGAAAAATACAAAGCCAAGTTGAAAGATACTATCAATGTGCAATGGTTTCCTGAATTACCTATGGACCTCTGAATGTACCTTATTCATGATGGCCAACAGTTCACTGAGGGTCAGACGGAGCCTCCTCAGGGGATCACTGTGTTCAAACTCCAGGGTCAGGCCATGCTGAAGCTGTGACACCAGGATGCTCTCTGCGGTAGAGCCGCCAGCCTTGTGCCTGGCAGAAGAGACTGAAATGAGTTCCTCGGTTCCCCACATCATACTGTGGAATCAATCATGTTACAATGTGTGTGTCTGTTATACCTGAGCTGCTGCTCCTTCCGTGCATCCTGCTCCAAGGCGTGAAAGTCAACAGACAAAAGTGCAACAATGGAATTGACAGCCTCCACTCCTGAGAGCAGGCGAAGGATGAGCTTCTTGTCCTGAGCCCAGGTCTGGCTCTGATCGGCGGGAGCACACAGAGCCATCCTCACGAGGCAGGGCAGCAGCAGCCGGAGCTCTGGATCACTGAGTGCAGCCAGGCGCACTACATCCACCTTCTGCATGGCTTCAAACGCAAAGGCGCTGACAGACTGCAGCCCTGCACTGTCTGCCATCTCTCTGCAGCTGCACATTGAAGGAACCAGCAAAACACACGATTTTAAACTGAAGCAAATAAACAGCAACGTCTTTGGGTCTTGAGGGAAGGGACGTGACAGAAACTCAGTACAGAAACTTTTCTGAACCGCACCGTGCCCGGAAAGGAGTCCTCAGCTAGCACAAGCTAGATGTAGTAGCACACATGAATTTCATTTATCAAGATACTACAACTTTCCCTGGCCCTTACTGTGTCTGTCATTGATTCGGTTTTACGCGTGTATTCGTAGATATTTCCAACTACATTATTAAGTCAATATCAAGGTAACACGGTTCCAGAACAAGCTAACGATAGCCGTTTGATATGGTATCGCCAACAGAGGCGTTAGCTTCTGTTAGCGCTAATACTTTAACTATTTAATACCGTCAACTTTACCTAGTTGTCAATTCGTTGTCCCCACGTCAAAAACAGCCTTGTTTGCGACTTTTAAATATTAACATGTATATTTTAAAGCGCGGGTAATATTGTAAGAGGTCCGCTAATTCAAACTCGGAGACTTATTACCTCTAGCTGCTCGCTAGCCTGGAGCAGCTCGGCTAACACACTTGTACCCACTGATCATCGCTACGGCTAGGCTAGGCTAACAAAACAATCAAACTGACGCTCGTGCCTACTGCTGTCTCTTTGGTTTAAAAACATGGACGTTAATGTAATACAACAATTCAACAACAATAATCGCACCTCGCGTATTATGATAACGTCCTCTGAGAAGAACGTTCACCGTCAAGGCCTTGAGACCTCGGACTCGGTTTCGTACCACCGGGCTGCACAGGGGAGTCCTGCGTCAACCACAAGAGGGAGGTCGCCTGTCCACACATCTGCCGGTAGGTCGGTTTATGGAGATGTCTTTAGCTTTTATGTCTTTCACGTCCTGTCTCGTGTAGTTTCCGCATGTCCACTTAGATCTGGTCTTTATCTACAGTTTATATATGTCAGTGTGTCAGTGAGAGGACTGACCCAGTCTGCACTGTGTGAAGCACTGACAGCACAATGCTCCAGTCCAGCCCACACTACACGCGCACGCACACTACAGACGCACACACACACACACTACAGACGCACACACACACTACAGGCACACAATCACACAGGGCTGAGATCCTGTTGTTTGCTCACAGTCTGATCCATTAGTATTTGAACAGTCACACAACTTTGATACGAATAAATGCTTTGATTCAAAAGGTTTAACAAAAATATTGAATTAACTGTTAAATATAGCCTATCCAGTTTTAAAGGCTCAAAAGTAACTACAAACTACTACCACTATAACTACTACTAAGATATTATTATTATTATATATTATATATTATTATTATTATTAGACTGCCCTTATGAAGCATCCCCTTAATAAAAACACATTTACACTCTCTAGATCCAAATTTGTATATGGATTTGCACCAAAATTCATACACTCAAATATCAGTCCTTCAAACGTTCCAGATTTTGTCGTCAAGATCCGTAAATTATTGTGATAAATAAAGGAAAAGGCTGAAAAACACAATTTTCACACAATGTTAAAGAAAGAAAAGAATCCTGCATCCACCCCCAGATCCATATCTGCACCAAAATGTAAATGGTTGTCCCCTGACCCATATTGCACCCTTCCACATGGTTTAGTGAAAAAAACATCCAGCAATTTTTTTGCAACGCTGCTTACTAACAGACCAAAAATAAAAAACTGAATACTTCTATACAAAGGTTATTTTTAGTAGTTGGAAAAAATCCTGTGTCTTTTCGTCTTCAGAAGTGAGAAGCTGTCATTATTAGGGACCCGAGCACCGAACAGTGGGAGACCGTGGGAGGCCCTATTGAAATTGTAAGGATAATATTTTTTATTCAGGCGAATTAATTGGCTTTTTGCGGGCTTTAAATGCTCAAATTCTTTCGAAACTTTGGAGAAAATTTGAAAGTGGTGAAAATTTACGTATCTGGAGTAATTTTAAATGGGTGTGGCAAAATGGCTCAACAGCGCCCCCTGTGCACCCTGGAACGCATTCACATTGACTATCTTCACAAAAATCGTAGCCCAGGTGTATCATGATCAGACATCAAAAAAGTCTCAAGACGCATTATGAAAAACGCAACAGGAAGCCTGCCATTTTCCATTTAGTGGCCATTTTGGCCATATTCCACATTTTTACTTTGAGGTACTTGTACCAGGGCTTTCATCAGATCAACTTCAAATTGAGATGAGTGTCATCTAAAGTTGATGGAGATAAAAACTACTGTTAAACTATCATTATTGATAACGCTCTTATCAATGTATAACGGTAATAGCATTGGCTGTTATATTAGAGGTGTTATGGTTCCTCATACCTTGTATGTCGTCAGTTCACTTATATACTGTGCAGAGACCGATGGATATAGCTGGTGAACATGTAAGAAATAAATACTTATAAAACAGATGCTCCGTTATAAGATAAACGAGCCTGAATAAGTTTAATACGATATATAATCGATATCTAGCAAAAGAAGAAGCTAGAAGAAATTGACAGGATGATAAGATGGCTAACCGAGCAACAGGAGTTCTAGCACCCCAGCTTTTATTCGATGGGTCTGAGGAAAAATTTGACCTTTGGGAAACGCGGTTCCTAGGCTGCTTCACATTCTGAAGTTAAAGGAGACAATCTTAGGAGAACCAGATAAAGCGGGCGATGGAGACAGACGGAAGAATGTCGACTGCTATGCCAAGCTGGTAAGGCTAATAGAGGATAAAAGCCTATCGCTTATCAGACAAGAGGCTGCTGATGATGGCAGGAAAGCCCTGCGTATACTTAAAGAACTTATTCAGGGACCATAGATAGATTAGTAGTAAGTACATGTTCCTGTAATTTACTTATTCGATACTCTAGAACAATCAGGGAGGAATTGGAATACTACGTTGCATACAAAAAAGAAAAGCAAAATGAGAAAGTAATCCTAATCACATGGTTTGATGATGTGATCATAGCAGTTAGACGTAAAGGGAATACTCACTTAAAGGTTCAAAATGAAAGACTTGGAAAAGCTGAGACATTTCTTGGGCATAGATTTCGGACAAGCAGATGGTGTAGTCAAAATGTCACAGGAGAGATATGTGAGCAAAATTCTAGATCGATTTGGGATGCAGGATTGCAAAGTTAGAAAAACTCCATGTGAACCAAAACTTGAATACACAGAAGATGCAGAAAAAAAGGAAAGACCAAAGAAAGTACAGGGAGGTAGTAGGAAGTTTAATTTACCTGTCCACATGTACCTGACCAGACATAACTTTTGTGGTCAGTAAACACTCCCAGCACTTTGCTGAACCAACAGTAGAACACTGGAACACAATAAAACATATGTTCAGGAACCTCAAAGGTACAACAGCACAGCTTCAATTCAAAACTTAAAAAAAAAGTGCCTTATTATTGTATAGTCCCTGTCAACTGCACACAAACTGACAGATTAAGAAATGTATACCACTTAGGCTACTTTTATACAATAAATAAAAGGTAAATTAAATAGAATGAATAAAAGTTTACATAAAATATAGACTTTGATTTAGCTTCACTGTTGTTTTCATGTAGTGCTTGGTTATGTTTAGATTCCTGTGCAAAAACAAGAGCTGGTCACATCGCTGGGGTGAGGTTACTCCCCCCCCCCATTTATCTCCCCATATAAAACCAATAAATATATGTTTTATATGGGGACCGCCTCCACCGGTTCTCATTTCAATGTTGAGGCGGCGGGGGTGTTGTCGGCAGCTGCTGAATGTAAATAATATAGTAACTTGTAATCTAACTTAGTTACTTTAAAAATAAAGTAATCTGTGAAATGAACTAAGTTACTTTTTCAAAGTAACTGTGGCAACACTGTTAGGGATGCAGCATCGCGATTTAAAATTGTCATTCACAAGAATCGCAATTTGTAACTAAATCGATTTTTTCCCCACCATCCCTAGCGTTCACACTATTATGTTTTTACAAGAGGTTCTCATTTCAAATCAGTTCACAACGTTTATTGCTGACTAAAATAAATCAAACATCAGTCGTCAATCAGAGTGAAAAACATCCACCGCTTGTTTCTTTAAAAACAAAATCAGAACAGTGCAATGCACCTTGTATCCAGTAGGGGGATAAAACAACATGTCGGACTCTTCAGTGAAATCAATTCTTATTTTTCTGCAATTCCTCTTTGATTTGACCTGATGTTTTATGATACAAAATGAATCTAGCGATAAAAACAGCAGCTCATGATTTGATTCTAGTGTTTGTTTGTTGAAATGTTTCTGGAGAGTTGTGCACGTGATGACGTGCGCTGACACCTGAGCTGTGCACACGCTGAAGCAGAGACAGTGTTAAAGTGCTGAAGCACTTAGATCTTATTTTTATACCAGGAAGAAGAAGAAAGATCCAGACACTTAGACACTAGATTCTGAAGAAACAGAAGCTTGTCTGTTTTATTTCACAATTTTTACGTTTAGTACGATCAGTGATGGATACTGATGTCATTTACAGTCTGAGTCTGTGCAGGAGGGATCGTAGAGTATATGGAGACCCTCTGAGACACATGAAGACACATGAGACATATGACGACACATGAAACAAATGAAAAGATACATGAGACAAAGACATCAGGTCACATCAGGTTTTTTGCGTCTTGTTTATTGAGGACATGCAGCAGGCGATAATTGACACCAGGGTTCAATCTGTGATTTAATTTGACTTTGTCTGATGAATGCAACAGATGTTGAGACAGATCAACATCTGGTCTGCTGCTGCTCCTGGAAAGTGATTCATTCATTGCACAGGACGGATCTTCATGACGATGGACTTCACAGAGTAGTCATAGGTGGCTTTCCAAGTGTGCCATATAACTCCAACAGCAAAGGGAGTCTTCTCCTGCCCCCAGCGATAAACCCCATTAGGGTTTGCGTGGTGACATTTGTGGTACCAGAAACCTCCCATGAAGGTTGAGGCACAGTTCTCAGGCCACATGTCCTGGTCTTTGTCAAAGGTGGAGAACGTCATGCCATTGTGTGAGGCCATGGAGTCTCCTACAGAGACACAGAGAAGACAGAGAAGACACAGTGTTATAGACTGAAAATATCTGTAATCAACGAGGGATTTGTCTGAAGGAAACATGTCTCTGTCTGTCTCTGTCTGTCGGTTCGATGCCGTCTCTCAGAGACTCTCAAGATTTTAAATAGTTTTCTTTTGACTCAACAAAAGAACCAAATGTGAAACACATTTTAATTTCCCAGAATGAAAGAAGATTAATGATAATTTTTTCACACGCACACACACACACACACACACACACACACAAACACACACACTTACCTGCTCCTTTATTTGTAAATCCAGACACAGTCAAATTGTATCCGTTGCACTCCGAGTCGACGGAGAACAACCCGTAATGCGCAGACGCTTTATTTCCCTCAAAGTCCTCCATGTCCACTTGTAACTCAAACTTCGTGGGTCCTGAGGTAAGATAGTGGAGGTTGTCCAGACCTGTGACCACACACACACACACACACACACACACACACACACAGACAGTTGAAGGGGGTTGTGTAACAGTCAGGTTCTCAGCTGTTCCTGTGGTTCCACTTCTCACCGAGCCAGTGTTCTCCCCTCACCGAACCAAAGCCGACCTTGTACTGAATCCAGGGCCGGTAGAAGTTGACGGTTCCATCCATCCTGGTCTGAATCACCTGAGCAGGTAAACAGTGGAAAATGAGTCTGACTGATTTGAAGCAAATTGAAAATCAATAAAAATACTCACTGTCCAGGCTGGTTGGTCTGGACTCATCTCACAGTACACCTGCAACACATCAATACATGTGATCAATTATAATGTTTCACTCAAGTCTTAATATCACTTTCAACACGTTGTTGACACTGACCAATAGAAGCCCAGAGATTCATCTGATACTAGTCATTATGGCAAGAATCGAATCTACATCATTTCAAAGTTTCCTCCTGAAACCAGCAGCTTGATGATAGTGAGTCTGATGTGTGAGTGTGAACATGAGAAAGTTTCCTCCTTCACTCCCTGAGCGTCTGTTCTCTGTAACTCTGGTGAGTGGGGTCCATCTCCTGTGAGAAGAACTGACTGAGAGTCACAGATTCAAATGTCACAATCAGTTCCAGTTGAAGAGTGAAACTGAACTGAGATCAGTTTAAAAGACTCTGAAGTTATTAAAAACCAGAGTTTATCTCCAATATTCAGCAGGAAACTTTGGAATATCGAGAATTCCGAACAGCATCAATCCCCTCATGTGGCTGCAGGGGGTGCTGTTGATCAGTATCGGTGACATGTTGCTTTAATGATTCTACGTATGAGAGGTTAACATGTTTCTGTCCAATAATAGAAACACAAGTGAACGTACTTCGACTCTGAGGTTCTCTCCTGCAGGGTAGATTGAGTAGGCGCCGCTCTGTTGGCTATCTCCGTTTTCCGTGATGTGGCTGCAGTCAGTCGGATATTGGGCGACATGGCAGCTGATCAACGCTGGAGCCAAGAGGAGGAGGAGGACGACTTGAAACAGCTGGAACAGAACAGATGTTTTCAATACTTTGACCTCTTGAGTCATGGGGGCGTGGTCACAGTCAACAGAGGGGGAGCTTATCAAGATAAAGATCCACATAGTTTGCCCCAAAAGCCAAAGCCACCGCTCAAAAACCTCTCGACAACAACACAACAGAAGATTACATTTTCCCTGAGTGGAGTATGACAACATGACACACGCTTATAAAACATGTATGAAACATGCATAAAACACGTATGAACTAGAGAAAGGAACAACTGATGGTCGACCAAGGTTTATGTCCAGACCTGGTCCTGACCTCCTTTTTTCGCACACTAAAATCAAAAGTATTACACAATTATCAAAACCTTACACTAAAGGAGCAAACTTCGGCCCAGATTTGCACCACAATGCGCACAATGTCAGCTTCACACGTTTCGCAAAACAATACACACAGTGATCTGCAAAACACTAAACACACTTGTATACATTAGATATAGAAGGATATCAAGGTGTCAATTCTTTGCAATTCCAAAGCACTAACTGTCAAATGACACCCCCTATGAGCCAATTGGTTCAACACAGCAATCAGGTGTGCAAACACATGATTGCTAAATTGTAGACACACCAATCAGGTTTAAACACTATACAAATGCAGCAGGCAAGTTCACCTGTCTTCAACCAAAATGGAAGGAGTCAGAAGAAGAAGAAGAGTGAGGGTGAGAGGGGGAATCCACGGAGGAGGAGAAGGAGGTAGAGGAAGAGGCAGAGGCCGTGCCAGAGGTTGAGGCCGAGGTGGAGGTAGATGTAGAGGAAGAGGAAGAGGAAGAGGAAGAGGAAGAGGAAGAGGAAGAGGAAGAGGAAGAGGAAGAGGAAGACCTGAAGCAGGAGGAGAACATGCTCAGAGAAGAAGAGGACAAATTTTATCAAATGAAATTCATGCAACACTAGTTGATCATGTCGTGAATCACAGATTGACGCTGAGGGAGGCTGGACTAAGAGTTCAGCCAAATCTTAGCAGATCTACAGTGAAAGCTTTCATTGTAACCTGAACTGAACACAGAACTGTTTGTATGTCTGATATTTACTGAGCTTATAGTGTTATGCACGCTCATGTAGTAGCATGAAAACTGGGACATGTTTTGATGGGATTCTCCATGTTGACATGTTGACTGATTTGGGGATATTACAGTTTTTTACGGTTGCATAAACACTAAAATCAAAAGTATTACACAATCATCAAAACCTTAAACTCAATGAGCAAAACATGGGCCCAGATCTGCACCACTATAAGCACAATGTCAGCTTCACACTTTTTGCAAAACAATACACTCAGTGATCTGCAAAACACTAAACACACAAAATGTCACTTCCTTGCACTTCCTAAGCACTGCCTGTCAAATGACCCCATGGGCCAATTTGTTAAACGCCATAAGATGTTTAAACACATGATTGCTTAATTGTAGACACACCAATCAGGTTTAAGCACTTTAAAAATGCAGCAGCTGAGTTCACCTGACTTCAAACAAAAGGAGGCAGAAGACGAAGAGTGAGAATCCAAGGAGGAGGAGAACGCTGCGGCTGCAGCATGAGTATGTGGAGGTGTGGTGATGTTACATATGCGTAACCTTTATAATGTAAATGTACTGTAAACCACACCTATGCTGAACTACACAATATTGTCTTTCACTCTATTTCAGAGAGTTTTACAGATGGATGCTGACGAAATCCTGCATCAATTCATATATATAGATGAGGCAGAGTTCAACCTGACAAAAGCAAGTATCATTGGCCACCGGGCTATAATCAATGTCCCAGGGCAAAGTGGGGGTAACATCAACCTCTGTGCTGCCACTACACAGAATGGGGTCCTCCTCTGTCATGGCAATATGGGCCCTTACAACACAACTCACATTTTGGACCGATTGCACAACATCGTCACAGCAGTAAACCACATGCACCAGATGCAATACATAGTCATCTAGGACAATGGGTCATTCCACCGCTCTGCTCTGGTCCAGAACTGGTTTCAACACCATCCACAGTTTACAGTACTATACCTTCCACCATACTCTCTGTTTCAAAACCCAATCATAGAGTTTTTCTCTGCATAGCGATGGAGGGTTTATGATCTCCAGCCCCAGGCTCAGGTTCCCCTCATTGAAACTGAACTGGATACAGACTTTTTTGCTTGTCTGATATTTGCTGAGCTTACAGTGTTATGCACACTACTGTAGTAGCATGAAAACTGGGACATGTTTTGTTGGCATTTTGACTTATTCGGGGATATGCAGAGAAATAAATTATATTTTCATGAGACTGCAGCATTGGTCTTGTGTAGTGTTTGGTGAATGTATTGTATATCTGCACTGTCTCTGTGTACTTCACTAACGGTACTCTAATCACTGAGAAGTAGAATGGCTGAAAGTGTTTTAGGTTAGCAACAGCAGTGTGTAACTGGTTCAAACTGAATTAAGTCATATGAAACATGTTTCATATGGTAACAAAATATTGTTTTGATAAATGAGTGTATAGTTTTTACTAGAGTGTTTCATGTTGCAAAGGATCTGATGTGTTCTGCTGATTGGGTGTGTGAATGTGCTAACTGTGTGTAGTGTTTTGAAACACCGGGCCCTGTTTTTAAAATCGTGCTTAGGCAATCGAGGAAAAATTGTAAGTCGTGTTCAACGACACCTAGTGGCTAAGATTAAAACTTGTTCATTCAGAGCCACGACAGAAACATTAGAATTGAGCAACGTAACTAAGAGGCTCCAGAGAGAGACACCAACTCTTTATGTATTTCACCAGACGTGAGGACACAATGTGATTCATGAGCACACACTCTAGACTGAACTGTCCAATAGGACGCAAACACCTCCATGTAACAGAAAGAGGGACATTCATGGGTGTGCTGTTGGAATATGTGACGCAGGGTGAGGGAGATATACTGGGAGGCTGTGGGAGACATCTTCAGATTTGGTGGAGGCAGCTGCTCATGTTGCTTTGTTAGTGTACGTATATTGTTTCACCTTCTGATCTCCTTGATGCATCAGCTGCTGCCTGACTTCTCCTTTCACCACCTTCCAGGAAACTTCCATGATGAACAGATTTCTGCTGAAACTGGACTTATCTGAAAATAAAACAAAAACACAGTCAACCAATGAGTGACCCACCTGTCTCACGTCACCTGTCTCACCTCACCATGTGTGAGAAATTGCACTTTCTAGATTCTTGTTCTGGGTTTGTTCCGTCGTGGTTGATGCACTTATTGAGAGTCGCTTTAGATAAAAGGGTCAGCTAAATTAAATGTTACATAAAAAACCCATGGTAACATAATAGATACAAAGTCTTATTCAGAATAAGGTCAATAGTCTATATTAGAATAATCATATTGGTGTCCATGGAAACGTCATTATTAAGATTACCTGTCTAATATATATTATAATAAATATTTAATGAAACTACTCCAACGAAAAATAAAGTAATTACTTTAATGAAATAAAGAAAAAGTTGATTTTGGACGGAAAGCGAAGAAAAACTAATATTGTTAAAAAAATAAAAATAAAAATAAATAATAATAAAAAAACATGTTTGTTCAACTAATCGCCCCAAACTCCTGAAGACAGGTCCCTAACGTCACCTCAGCTCAACGTGTTTTTATACAATATGAACCAATGCTACTGTTAATGGTTAGCAGCATTAGTTGCATTAGCTACATTATCTGCATTAGCTGCATTATCTACATTAGCTGCATTAGCTACATTAGCTATATTAGCTCAAAAGTGTGGACCCTATGATTGCAAGAGTGGGGACGGGAAAGGGTGACATTTCTTCCAATATGGTCAAGAGACTTTGCTATTCCTCATAATGGGTCATTCAGTGTTGACAAAATTAAAGTCCTAATAGAAAAACCCATAAAAAGGTCACAATGTGGAAAGACAGAAGATAATAAGAAAGGTCTTGAAATGTGGGGAAAAATAAATCAAAAAATAAAAGAAGGAAATGAGAATAAGATTAAAGGAACTGAGAAAGATGATAGATCTCTGTATCCTCCATTTACAGGGTGTGGCGGTCCTTTCTTCAACGACATAACCCTCCGTAATATTATGCAGTGACAAGACCAGACTAACAGACGAAGAGTCAGTCGCTGACTGTCTGACTTGTCTGACTGTCCGGTTTGACCAGCACAGCGGCACCGCAACTGGTTGACCAACCAGGTGCTTATGAAACACATGTGAAACAGACCTTCCTTCCATTTTTGGACAACGGGGAACAACACAACTGTGTTGTTGAACTTCAAGTCCAGTGTTCACCACGACCTGATCTTTCTGACGAACTTCTTTCTAACTCTGACTTAACTCTGTATGTACACTGTGTGCACAATTATTAGGCAACTTGTATTTTTGAGGATTCATTTTATTATTGAACAACTACAGTGCTCTCGGACAATCCAAAATGTTAATAAACCTCAAACCTGAATATCTATGTGTGCACAATTATAGGTCAACTATTAGTGTGCAGAATGATTATGCAACTAATTGAAAATGTTCCTATCTCACATGATTATATTCATCTGTTAAAGTGAGAATAATAACCAAACAAATCAAAATGTACAAATAAACATTTCTGTCATTTAAAAAAAAATCTGTTAGCAATATAGCCACCCTTCTTTTTAATAACAGTAATAAGCCTTACATTCATGGCTTATGTCAGTTTCTTGATCTGTTAACTTTTCTTGATCTGTTAAACAACTTTTTGTGCAGCAGCAAACACAGCCTCCCAGAGACTGTTCAGAGTGGTGTTCTGTTTTCCTTCCGTTTAAGAAGGGACCACAAGTTCTCAATAGGGTTTAGGTCAGGTGAAGAAGGGGGCCATGTCATTATTCTTACATCTTTAAGGCCTTTACTGGCTAGCCACGCAGTGGAGTACTTTGATGCATACGATGGTCGATTGTCCTGCATAAAAATCTTGGTCTTCTTGAATGATGCAGACTTTTTCCAGTACCAGGGCTTGAAGAAACTGTCTTCTAAAAACTGTCAGTGGGGTTTGGAATTGATATATAATCCATCTTCAACTTGAAAAGGTCCAACTAGCTCATCTTTAATAATACCAGCCCATACCAGTACCCCACCTCCACTTTGCTGGCGTCTGAGTCGAAGTGGAGCTCTGTGCCCGTTACTTGTCCAGCCACGGGCCCATCCATCTGGTCTGTCAAGAGTCACTCTCATCTCATCAGTCCATAAAATCTTTGAAAAGTCTGTTTTAAGATATTTCTTGGCCCAGTCTTCGCATTTCAACTTATGTCTTGTTCCGTGGTGGTCGGGTTTCAGCCTTCCTGATCTTGGCCATGTCTCATGAGCACTGAACACCTTGTACTTCTGGACACTCCAGGTAGTTTGCAGTTCTGGAATATGCCAGATCTGGAGGATAATGGGTTCCTGGTAGCTTGACGTTTGACTCTTCTCAAATCTTTGGCAGTTAATTAGCATAACACGTTTCTTACGACCTTGTTGACTATTTGCAACAAAACGTTTGATGGTTCTGTGATCAAGTTCAAATATCTCAGCAATTTCCACAGTGCGGCATCCCTCTGAAAGACTTCTTTAAATTTTGGACTTTTCAGAGACAGTTAAATCTCTTTTTTGGCCCATTTGGCCTGAGCAAAAGAAGCTGCCTAATAATTATGCACACCTTGATATAGGTTGTTAATCTCTTTAGGCCACATCCTCCCTCATTTCACAAATACACATCACCTGATATGCTTAAATCAAATCGGTATTCAAGTTTATACAGCTTGGAGTTGAAAAAAATATGCATGGAAATTATGATATGGTCAAAATACTCACTTGCCTAATAATTGTAAACACAATGTTGATGGCTCCTCCTTACGTGACCTTGTCTGTGGTACTCACTATGTTGTTTGTTCAGATAACAATGTTCTCGTCTCGAGTTCTCTTCCTCATCAACTCTCAGCCCAGACAGCACGGAAGTATTCAATTGGCTACTGGTAAAACACACACAGTCTACACTTCCAGATACGATTCCAGATATGCTTTGGGTGTAACTTATGATTTTGATGACCTTTGGCAAAATAGAATCTTCCTCTTTCAAACAACAGGCTGTCACCCTCACATCTGACATGTCACTTCCTCTTTTTCATACACAGACTGTATGTATCACATCTGATATGTCCTCCTCTCTCTCTGCAGTATATTCCACTGTTACTCCTCCTGAGATCTCCCTATGGAAGTCCTCTGGTGTTATGTTCCGAACTGTTGTGTTGTATGGCCCTGACATCAGGACATTGGTTTACGAAAGGTTTCTCCACCTTTGCTCAAAAATAATGTCAGGCATGCATAATCTGTGGCACACACAATGTTGGCAGGCCATTGGCTGTAGCCAGCAAGGCAGCACACCCACACTTTACAACCTTTTGAACATCTGATGATGGACTTCATAGAGCTATCACCATCAAAAGTAAATCTCATTGACTAGTGATGGTCGACATGTGGTCAAATTGGGTTACAGCCTTTCCTGCCTCAAAATAAATTGCAAGTGTGGTCACCAAGTCAGTGGTGGAGCTGTGGGACGAGAGAACGGCACACTCAAAACTAAACTTGCAAAGTGCTGTGAAGATACAGGTCTCACATGGACAAAGGTCCTGCCTCTGGTGCTGATGTAAATGTGGATGAGAAAACGAACCAGGTCTAATCTTTCACCTTATAAGATTCTCTTTCCATTGTTGTCCTCTCCACGTCCGTCCACAGATTGTGTGATTTCCTCCGCCACCTTCCATTTTTGTTTTTATATGCTTTATTCAATTACAGGAATGAAAATTTTCTTTGCACAAAAACAGCAGCACTTAACTATTGTGTCCTCATCGCCATGCATCGTTTGGTCTACATGGTGGATGTGACCCTGTACATACGCAAAGTGCGTGGGGTGAAGACTCATCAATATTCTTCTATGATTTAATGTTTGTTATTGATGTTTGTTGTGATGTTTATTGTTAGTGATCATATTTTACATGATAAAAAGGGAGGAATCTAATGGAAAATTTCACTGATCAATGTCTTACTACTGTGAAGAAAGTCTAACTACTGTTTTGACTGTTTTCTGTGCACTTAGATGTTACATCAATGTCTTCCACCTCCTGTTGACCTTTATTTGTGCAAGTGTGTGCTGGATTTGATTCCTCTTTTTGTAACAGTGATGCCAGTCAGCAGATCTTTCCTGTCAGCTTTCTGTTTTGTTTCCTGTTTATCACATTGTATAAAAACCTTCCTTTTTAAGTTCTCATGGTTGCACTCTGAGCCAATGTTGCTGGCTGTGTTACCCTCTGCAGAGCTAATAATTAAAGCTCTATGGCAGCTCTGGTATGGGAAACTCATATTTCGATTCTCATGATAAATTTCCACGACACTACATTACCTACATCAGCTGCACTAGTTACATTATCTACATCATCTCCAAACTTTCACTGAATACACTATACAGATGGACGTGGACTGTTAATCGATCAATATGGATAATAAATCCAGATTAAAAATTAAAATATTACGGATATGCCAGGATCTGTTTCTGATCCTGGAAAAAATATCAGTTGAAAGTTGGTTTGAATTGAAAAATACTTTCAGAATTAACACCAGATCTGTAGAAAGCTGTTTGACTGTTTTCTTACATTTGAGGTTTGTCAAATAAAATAATTATTTGATACATGTATAATCCACTTAGCAAATATATGATAAAGACATTTTAAAACTTCTGCCACAAAACAGTGAAATCTAATTTCAAAACAGTGAAATCTAATTTCACTGTTTTGAGACAGCAATGAAACTCTGAAAGATCCGAGTGCATTAATCTGCTCAGAGGCCACATGGTAAAATCATTCTTTATTAAAGCATCAACTCCACAGGAAAGCCACGGCACTCGGATTACGCCTGAATGGGGCGTGGCTACCATCTCTGTCGAGACTTTGTTCAACAAAATCACCTTTAAATTTAAGTGCGTGGATGCTCAGGCACAATTAGCAGCGAATCATCACCGAGCAGCACAGCTTCAATTCAAAACATCAGTTTGACTTTAAATATGTGAACGTCGTCCTCAGACGTCACTGGGCGACCCGCGCATTCTGAAACGGTAAATTGCACGTGTTCGCCCGGTGGCCCCAGTTGGAAAAAACCTTCACCTCGATGATCTGGAACATCTGATAAGTTTTGCTTCATCAGCGTATTGACCCACCCTCATCACAAAGATACTTTCAACAGCCACAAAAAGTAAAAGACAAAACAGGAAGTTCAATTTAAAACGTTTTTTGAACAAAATAGTCAGTTGTTCATTTAAATACTTTAATCATTATCATTAGAAGGAAAATACTTCTTCATATTCAAACTCATGGTAACATCATAGATATAAAGTCTTATTCAGAATAAGGTCAATAGTCTATATTATTAAGTTTCCTTTTTAAATATTTAATGAAACAACAAAGAAAGTATTTACTTTTATGAAATAAAGAAAAAGTAGATTTTTTGACGGAAAGCGAACAAAAACAAATATTATGTTAAAGAGTCGTAATCGCTTGAGGAGAACGACGTACGTTCAAATAAAGAAAATGTTTCTTTAACTAATCGCCCCAAACACACTCAACTGAAGGCAGGTCCCTAACGTCACCTCAGCTGATGTTGACTCAGCTCAGCTACCTGTTTTTATACAAACACGTTAGCTGCATTAGCTACATTAGCTGAATTACCTAAATTGTCTGCATTTGCTGCATTAGCTACATTATCTGGATTAGCTGCATTACATACATTACCTACATTAGCTTACATCACTTCAGCTATTGTTAATCAGCTACTTGTTTGTATACAATATGAACCAATGCTAGTGACAGTTTCACAATCGTTTCAATTAAAATATGGAGAAAAACTAGGAGACAATATTTTCCCTGCCTTCGCTGTGGCAACACGCCACACCGACGTACACAGCGTTTTCTAGAGCCACGGTTTGCACAGAGTAAAAATACACAGAGCCAAGGCTGCGTTCACACTATTATGTTTTTACAAGAGGTTCTCATTTCAAATCAGTTCAAAACGTTTATCACTGACTAAACTAAATCAAACATCAGTCGTCAATCAGAGTGAAACACATCCACCGCTTGTTTCTGTAAAATACAAAAGTAGAACAGTGCAATGCACCTTGTATCCAGCAGGGGGATAAAACAACGTTTTGAAAACAGATGCCAAAAACATGTCGGACTTGTCAGTGCAATAAATTCCTCACGTTCTTTACTTTATTTGTAACCCTCTTAGAATTGACCTGAAGTTTTATGATACAAAATGAATCTAGCGTTAAAAGCAGCAGCTGATGATTTGATTCTTGTGTTTGTTTGTTGAAATGTTTCTGGAGAGTTGTGCATGTGATGACGTGCGCTGACACCTGAGCTGTGCACACGCTGAAGCAGAGACAGTGTTAAAGTGCTGAAGCACTTAGATCTTATTTTTATACCAGGAAGAAGAAGAAAGATCCAGACACTTAGACACTAGATTCTGAAGAAACTGAACCAGTTTGGTACGATCAGTGATGGATACTGACGTCTTTTACAGTATGAGTCTGTGCAGGAGGGATCGTAGAGTGTATGGAGACCCTCTGAGACACATGAAGACACATGAAACACATGAAGACACACAAGACATATGAAGACACATGAATGAGACATTTGAGGACACATGAAACAAATGATACATGAGAAAAAAGACATCAGGTCACATCAGGTTTTTTGCGTCTTGTTTATTGAGGACATGCAGCAGGCGATAATTGACACCAGGATTCAAACGTGTGATTTCATTTTAATTTGACTGATGAATGCAACAGATGTTGAGACAGATCAACATCTGGTCTGCTGCTGCTCCTGGAAAGTGATTCATTGCACAGGACGGACCTTCATGACGATGGACTTCACAGAGTAGTCATAGGTGGCTTTCCAAGTGTGCCATACAACTCCAACAGCAAAGGGAGTCTTCTCCTGCCCCCAGCGATAAACCCCATTAGGGTTTGCGTGGTGACATTGGTTGTACCAGAAACCTCCCATGAAGGTTGAGGCACAGTTCTCAGGCCACATGTCCTGGTCTTTGTCAAAGGTGGAGAACTTCATGCCATTATGTGAGACCATGGAGTCTCCTACAGAGACACAGAGAAGACAGAGAAGACAGTGACACAGTGTTATAGACTGAAAATATCTGTAATCAACGAGGGATTTGTCTGAAGGAAACATGTCTCTGTCTGTCTGTCGGTTCAATGCCGTCTCCCAGAGACTCTCAAGATTTTAAATAGTCAACAAAAGAGCCAAACATAAAAAACATTTTAATTTTCCAGAATGAAAGAAGATTATTGATAATTATTTCACACGCACGTACACACACACACACACACACACGCACGCACGCACGCAAGCACACACACACACACACACACACACACACACACACACACACACACACACACACACACACACACACACACACACACACACACACACACACACACACACACACACACACACACACACACACACACACACTTACCTGCTCCTTTATCTGTGAATCCAGACACAGTCAAATTGTATCCGTTGCACTCCGAGTCGACGGAGAACAACCCGTAATGCGCAGACGCTTTATTTCCCTCAAAGTCCTCCATGTCCACTTGTAACTCAAACTTCGTGGGTCCTGAGGTAAGATAGTGGAGGTTGTCCAGACCTGTGACCACACACACACACACACACACACACACACACACACACACACACACACACACACACACACACACACACACACACACACACACACACACACACACACAGTTGAAGGGGGTTGTGTAACAGTCAGGTTCTCAGCTGTTCCTGTGGTTCCACTTCTCACCGAGCCAGTGTTCTCCCCTCACCGAACCAAAGCCGACCTTGTACTGAATCCAGGGCCGGTAGAAGTTGACGGTTCCATCCATCCTGGTCTGAATCACCTGAGCAGGTAAACAGTGGAAAATGAGTCTGACTGATTTGAAGCTTATTGAAAGTCAATAAAAATACTCACTGTCCAGGCTGGTTGGTCTGGACTCATCTCACAGTACACCTGCAACACATCAATACATGTGATCAATTATAATGTTTCACTCAAGTCTTAATATCACTTTCAACACGTTGTTGACACTGACCAATAGAAGCCCAGAGATTCATCTGATACTAGTGATCAGTATTGAATCTACATCATTTCAAAGTTTCCTCCTGAAACCAGCAGCTTGATGATAGTGAGTCTGATGTGTGAGTGTGAACATGAGAAAGTTTCCTCCTTCACTCCCTGAGCGTCTGTTCTCTGTAACTCTGGTGAGTGGGTTCCATCTCCTGTGAGAAGAACTGACTGAGAGTCACAGATTCAAATGTCACAATCAGCTCCAGTTGAAGAGTGAAACTGAACTGAGATCAGTTTAAAAGACTCTGAAGTTATTAAAAACCAGAGTTTATCTCCAATATTCAGCAGGAAACTTTGAAATATCGAGAAATCCAAACATCATCAATCCCCTTATGTGGCTGCAGGGGGTGCTGTTGATCAGTATCGGTGACATGTTGCTTTAATGATTCTACGTATGAGAGGTTAACATGTTTCTGTCCAATAATAGAAACACAAGTGAACGTACTTCGACTCTGAGGTTCTCTCCTGCAGGGTAGATTGAGTAGGCGCCGCACTGTTGGCTATCTCCGTTTTCCGTGATGTGGCTGCAGTCAGTCGGATATTGGGCGACATGGCAGCTGATCAACGCTGGAGCCAAGAGGAGGAGGAGGACGACTTGAAACAGCTGGAACAGAACAGATGTTTTCAATACTTTGACCTCTTGAGTCATGGGGGCGTGGTCACAGTCAACAGAGGTGGAGCTTATCAAGATAAAGATCCACATAGTTTGCCCCAAAAGCCAAAGCCACAGCTCACAAACTTCTTGACAACAACACAACAGAAGATTACATGTTCCCTGAATGGAGTATGACAACATGTATGACGCGCTTATAATACATGTATGAAACATGCATAAAACACGTATGAAGTAGAGAAAGGAACAACTAATGGTGGACCGAAGTTTATGTCCAGACCTGGTCCTGACCTCCCCTAAGTTCAGTTGATACAAAGTTAAGACTTTTACATTAAGTCAAAGTGGGGGGCGCAGACACTCCCCCCAAACCCTGCCAGCTTTGGGGGGGCCAGCATGCAAAAGTTTGAGAACCCCTATATTAAGTTATTTTCTATTATGGTCGTGTTCATCGACATCTAGTGGCTCAGATAAAAAACTTGTCCATTCAGAGCCATGGCAGAAACATTAGAATTGAGGAGAAAGAATCTGTTCACTCACCTTCATCATCAGTGTTGAGGAATTGTTGACATCATCCCACATAACTGTGTATGTCACTAAATATTATGAATAGTGTATATTCTATTTGTACAGGAGAATATAGCCTGTCTTGTTCCAAAGATCCCCCTTCTCTTCCTAAGCAGAATCCAGGTCAAGTCATAGATTAAGGACCAACAGGACATTTTAGTGTCTTCACTCAGGGGCGTTCATATCTAACTCAGAGGCTCCAGAGAGAGACACCAACTCTTTGTGTATTTCACCAGACGTGAGGACACAATGTGATTCATGAACACACACTTTAGACTGAACTGTCCAATAAGATGCAGATATGCGGCCGTTAAAACATTTGGTGCGCCACACAGTTTGACATTTTTTTTAAGTGCTAGTGCCGCCCCCCACGTCTCATGAAAAAGTGCCGGCCCGGGCGGCATCCCGGTTCGCCCGTGCCCCAGACCGCCACTGACTGGGAGGCTGTGGGAGACATCTTCAGACTTGATGGAGACAGTTGCTCATGTTGCTCTGTCAGTGTCTGTATATTGTTTCACCTTCTGGTCTCCTTGATGCATCAGCCGATTACTGACCTCTCCTTTCACCACCTTCCAGGACACTTTCATGATGAACAGATTCCTGCTTAAACTGGACTTATCTGAAAATAAAACAAAAACACAGTCAACCAATGAGTGAACTCACCTGTCTCACCTCACCTGTGTGAACTCACCTGTGAGTCAAACTGAAGAGACGTCTTCACCTTCAGAGGAAACAGATAAACTGCTGTTTCTCCTTCACGTCTTTTATCTGCACACGAGTCTGTGACGTCTCATATGTAAACAAACCACTACATATTCGTTCATTCCAATGTCGCTCACTAGTTCAGTTGTTCATTAAATAAATACTTGAATCTTTATCAGTGGATACAATCCTTGGATAAACAAGTGCCTCTTGCGCCTTAAGTTTATTTGGTTACACCTCAAATGTGTTTTATGTCTTCTCCCGGATATCCTTGTCGTGCTCTTTTATACAAACAGTAAGAATATTTTTTTAACAATACCCTATTTGTTTTTCAAATTGGGCCGCGGCATTCTTAAGTTTGGGAATGGCTGATCTAGAGGAAGTGAAACTCTTAACAAGAGTTCCCAGAACAGCCTGGTCGACCCAGAAACAACGTATTTCTACTTCGATACTTCCCACCACTGTTAGCTACATTAGCTACATTATCTGCATTAACTACATTAGCTACATTAGTTACATAAGCTGCTGTAATGGAAAATTCACGATTCAAGATTCAAGATTTTTATTATCAAATGCACAACAATAGCATTAAGCATTCGCTGGCAATTAAATACTTGACTCACAGGCTCTCTTCTAGCAATGCTCAAGTAATTACAACCCCAAAAAATTAAAAAATTGAAATAGTATAAAATAGAATAAAGTAGAATATAAAAAATTTAAATTAGAAAATAAAATATATACAGGGCTGTGAAAAACGATTTGCCTCCTTGCTGATTTTTTATTTTTTTGCATTTTTGTCACACTTAAATTATTCAGATCATCACACACATTTGTATATTAGACAAAGGTAGCCTGAGTAAATACAAAATGCAGTTTTTAAATGATGATTTCATTTATTAAGTGAAAAAGTCTATCCAAACCTACTTGGCCCTCTGTGAAAAAGTAATTGCCCCCTAAGCCTATTAACTGGTTGTGCCACCCTTGGCGGCAACAACTGCAATCAGATGTTTGCGATAACAGCCAATGAGTCTCTCACATCACTGTGGAGGAATTTTGAACCACTCTTCTTTGCGGAATTCTTTTAATTCAGCAACATTGGATGGTTTTCAAGCATAAATGGCTTGTTTAAGGTCATGCCACAGCATCTCAATCCGATTTAAGTCTGGACTTTGACTAGGTCACTCCAAAACATTCATTTTGTTTATTTTGAGCCATTCAGGTTTTGACTTGCTTGTGTATTTCGGATCATTGTCCTAATGCATAACCCAAGTGCGCTTGAGCTTGATGTCATGAACTGATGGCCGGACATTCTCCTTCAGGATTTTCTGTTAGAGATCAGAATTCATGGTTCCATCAATTATGGCAAGTCTTCCAGGTCCTGAAGCTGCAAATCAGCTCCAGAACATCACACTACCACCGCCATGGTTGATTGTTGGTATGATGTTGTTTTTATAAAATGCTGTGCTCGTTTTACGCCAGACGTAACAGGACCCAACCCTTCCAAAAAGTTCAACTTTTTTTTGATCAGTCCACAGAATCTTAGGCTTTGAGATGTTTTCCTATCAACTCTTCTCCATTTGTGGATAATGGCTCTCACCATGGTTCACTGAAGTCCCAAAGCCTTAGAAATGGCTGTGTAACCCTTTCCAGACTGCTACATGTCAATTACTTTGTTTTTCATCTGTTTTTGAATTTCTTTAAATCGCGGGAAAGGTGTGTTGCATTTTGAGATATTTTAGCCTACTTCCCTTTGTCAGACAGCTTCTATTTAAGTGATTTCAAGATTAAAAAGGTCTGGCAGTAGTCAGGCATGGGTTTGGCTAGTGACATTGAACTCAGCTTTCCGAAAAATGTGGTTTATCACAGTTTATTCAGGATTTATCAAGAGGGGGCAAATACTTTTTCACATAGGGCCAGATAGGTTTGGATAGCTTTTTTCCCTTAATAAATGAAATCATCATTTAAAAACTGCATTTTGTATTTACTCGGGTTATCATTGTCTAATATTAAAATTTGTTTGATGATCTGAAACATTAAGTGTGACAAATATGCAAAAAAATAACAAACCCGGAAGGGGGCAAATACTTTTTCACAGCACTGTATATATAAACAGCTGAATAGAAAAATTATTGCAGTTCATAGGAGTTTAAAAGTCTTATGGCCTGGGGGATGAAACTGTCTCTGAGCCTGGTGGTGCGGGCCCGGATGCTGCGGTACCGCCGGCCAGACGGCAGCAGGCAAAAATGTTTATGGCTGGGGTGAAAGGGGTCTTTAATAATCCGGCTGCTCTTCTTCCTGCACCGCTGGGTGTAGAGGTCCTCAATGGATGGTTGCGCCGTCCTGGTGATGTGTTGGGCAGACTTCTCCACCCTTTCTAAAGCCTTACGGCTCAGGGCGGTGCAGCTGCCATACCAGGAGGTGATGCAGCCAGTCAGGATGCTCTCTATGGTGCACCTGTAGAAGTTGCAGAGGATCCTGGATTCCATGTTGAGCCTCCGCAGCCTGCGGAGGAAGAAGAGCCGCTGTGTGGCCGTCTTCCTGATGGAGTCTGTGTGATGGGTCCAGGTGAGGTCGTCAGTGATGTGGCCCCCGAGGAACTTGAAGCTGCTGACTCGCTCCACCGTGGTCCTGTTGATGAAGTGTTCAACTCCTTGTCTCTTCCTGTAGTCCACGATCAGCTTCTTAGTTTTGCTGACGTTGAGATGGAGGTTGTTGTCCTGGCACCAAGATGTCAGGGCTCTGACCTCCTCTCTGTAGGCCTTCTCATCGTCGCTGGTGATCAGGCCTATGACAGTGGTGTCATCAGCAAACTTAACAATGGTGTTGGAGCTGTGGGTGGCCACGCAGTCATGCGTGAACAGGGAGTACAGGAGAGGACTGAGCACGCAGCCCTGAGGGGCACCGGTGTTGAGAGTCAGGGTGGAGGATGTGGTGCTGCCGATCCGCACCACCTGTGGTCTGCCCGTCAGAAAGTTCAGTATCCACTCACGGAGGGCGATGTTGAGCCCAAGGTCTCTGAGCTTGGTGACGAGCTTCAGGGGCACGATGGTGTTGAATGCTGAACTGTAGTCGATGATCAGCATTCTCACCTATTGTCCCTCTGGTCCAGGTGGGAGAGGGAGATGGCATCTGCAGTCGACCTATTTGACCTGTAGGCAAACTAAGGAGGGTCCAGAGAGTCAGGGACCATCACAGACTAGCTTTGTAGTCTGTGATGGTTCTCAGTCCGGCCCACATGTTCCTGGTGTTGGAGCCCTTGTAGCGAATTTTAATAATATGAAAACTGCTTCGTTAAGTTTAGCGTTCTCGAAAAATACGCACATCACTGTACTGTACTGTACAGCCACTGCAGAGGGGCTGAAAAGCCGCATTCGGCTCCAGAGCCGTGGGTTGCCAACCCCTGTGCGGAACCCGAATTTGTATGACGTATCGGACTGTTGTGTCTTCTGTGGAAGCAGTGTCCATCACTTTTAGCTGTCCTCTGGAAACACTTCCATTGACTTTTCTTCTCTAGGTGCAGTGCGTTTGTCTATTTGCAGCGCGATTCTCCATCTGTAGCGCGTTTCTGTAATGTGTTGTGAAATTGATGAAGATTTTTTCTTACTTTGCTTGTGTTTTGTCAACTTGCATGTGTTTTGTCTACTTTCATGTGTTTTCTTTAGTTGCTGTTCGTTGAGCTCTCAGGGTCACTGTAGATACGTGATGCGGGGGGGTAATTTTGGTTTCATCATGTTTTCCTATCAAACTGTAAACTGGCCTCGTGTTGCTAGATGTTTGCACCTTAAAGCCTCTGTATTTAGGTGTCTCCTAATTGTAGACCCGATATGTCAACCCTCCCTCCAAGTGTTTGTGAACTGGCTGCATTTTGTAAAAATGTTTATCTTCACAAAGGAAACAATTCTGTGATTATGCACTTTAATTGTCTTCAGTGGTCCCCCAGGCCTTGTTGAGTGTGGATGAGCTCACCTTCTTTTTAATGATGCAACAAACTGTTAATTTCCCATACATTGTATTATAAGTCAATATTTGTTTCCCTTCACTTGTATCAACACTTCTTTGGTTTTCAGATTGTTCCCACGACCACTTGCCAAAGTACACTTAGCATAAACTCTTCACTTGGTATCTGCTTAATTTGTAATCAATTAAAGAGACCGAACAGCAAATCATTAATAAAAGAGCCTCTGCAGAATATTTGATTTACTGTATATATAAAAAGGGCTGCGTATCCTAAACGCTTCATGAAATATATCGGTTCACCCCCTTGAATTAGTTGTGTGGCTGTCCAAGGTACAATATAAAATCAAATTTAATTTGCTGAGGAAAGAAGCAGTGTCAGCATCATTCAAGTTATAAGGCTTTGCATATCAGGGTAACTTAAATCTACTGTATGAGGGGGGATAGCGAAAGCAAAGGCAAAGATTACCTGAGTAGCATCTTGGATGCATTATGAATGTGCCTAAAAAGAGCATATCAATATTTTTACTTGTTTTTTTTATGAGGCTTTAGGCAAACAACACCTTAAATGCTGCTGACTTCTAACTGTTTAGACCCCTGACTTAAAATGCTGTAGAATTCCACCTCCCCAGTCATTGAGATGCTATTAGAGTAAACGTCACTCCATTTTCAAGGGCACATCGACGGCAATTGCTGAGGGATGGAGTTAAACGGAGCAGGACCTCTGTGTATTCAAAAGGTGCTGACTGCAAGAAGAAATGCAGAGAACTCTCAAATGAATGAATTGCCAGCTGCTACTACATGGCTCCAGGGCAATTCTGCAGGCTCGTTTCTCTGCCTTTCCCCCAGTTTGCTAGCGAGGTAACACACTTGCAGAGCAACTGTATCACAGAGGCAGATAATTAATAAAAACCATGATTTCCCAAAAAGAAAGTAGATCCTCCTCCTTTGAGCACAAGTACTGCATGTTTAAAACGGGTACCCATCGGCGGCTGGTTAAAGCTCATTTACACCACACATTTACTTTAAAGGTTCAGGGTTTAGGGACATCTAGTGGTGAAGTTGCATGTTGCAGTGAATACCCCTCTGCTCACCCTCCCCTTCCAAACATGAAAGAGAACCTGTGGTAACGATCAGTTCTTATCATAGAAAACTCAAAAGGTTTTTAGTTTGTCCAGTTCTGGTTTATGTAAAAAACATGGCAGCTCGGTAGAGAGGATCAACTCCTCATAAATATGAAGTATTTAAATATAAAGGGCCCATTCTAGGGTAAAGAAAAAAAATATTCATACAATTTAGATGAAACACACTAATGAAAACAATCACTGGGATTACTTTATATTTCTGGCAATAGATCTCTGTCACCTAAATCTTACACACTGGACCTTTAACAATGATGTAAAATAGGATTGTCTAAAAGCTTCCATAACCAATCAGAAGTGGTGCTGAAAGAGCCTCAGCCAATCGGAGTAAGGAGAGTTACAGTCAACTAAAGGGATAAGCTGAAACATTCTTTTGCTCATTTATAATTAAAAACGAAATCAAACCTGAGGTCTTCTACTTCCAAGAGATGCCTATAGTTCTTCCACTCCTCTATTGGTGTCCTTGTCCAACTGCACATCACAGTCCCCTCCCCCAAAGCAATACACACAAGCACAGAAAAATAAGTTGACGCACTTTATTCCTAAAACAGAAGCCACACCACCAACTGCTGGCATGGCATTCATATATAATTATTTATATATATTGCCGTTTGGTTTTTGTGTCTAAATGTGTGGTATAAAATACTATATACAACAATGTACCTCTTTATTTGAACACAGTGAAGTGCATTGCTGTACAATAACTCTGTAGCTACAGCTTTGCTGTAAGTCCTCCATGCTCAAAGGCATGGAACATAATTTTTCACTCTGATCTTCTGTACATTGTGAACATACAAATATTCTGTCTCCATTACAAAAAATAATACTCTAAAAGCAACCTACTGGGAATTCATTGAATTTTTATGGGTATTTTTTCCTGGTTGTTTTTTTATTAAGACGATTACATATATCTTAGACCAATTGATTTAAAGCCGGAAGGTGATATAAACCTTCACCATTTTATATATAAAAAAAGGTTAAGAAATAAGACAAATTATACATTTAAAAACAATAAATAAAATGGATGCAGGCATTCATTTGGATACTATTTCATCCAAAGGAATAAAAAGGAATTTCATGTCTTAAAACCAAAGATCCTTTCTTGAGTTGTTTCCTTGATTAAAATATGTCCCTTTTCTTCCAATAACTTTACAGATAGACTCGTCTCTTCATACAGACTGGCCAGTGACTGTGCTGCCATGCTACATACCATACAACCAATCTGTCATTCTCTCACGTTCATTAATTGCAACTCAACTTCTGGTTTCCCCTCTTCTTTTTCCCCTTTGTTATGTGCATGTCTTTAAATCACAGGGACAGGACTGTCCTGACAGCCGTGGGGGACATGACCGTCTCAGCTTTTAACAGCTGTCTGATCCTGTCTCAGTGCAGGATCCAGCTCCGTACTCGCGTCTGGTTCTTGCAGTTTTCTTCAGTCGTGACAAAGCTTTCTGACGAAGGTTGGCGCTTTTCCTCTTCTGTGAAATGTTTGGCCTACATCCCTCCTGTAACAGGCGGCTGGTTACAACATGTTCATGATGAAGTTGTACATCTGGTTGAGCACCACAAAGTGAATGGGTAGACATGATCGTCGGTCCTGTGTGGCCGGGTCACACGTCAGCCAGGAGAGGGCGTTGTACTGCTCCAGAACATATCTGTCCAGGCATATGAAGAGGGAAGCAGTTATTTATTTTTATTTGGAGATATTCATAGGTTGACACACCTGGCTTAGGCAAGTTTTGACTAAATTGTTATTTACCCTGTAGAATTTGACTTAAATAAAAATAAAAGTATAAATAAAAGCAAAACTATCCAATACTTGATTATTGTTTACCAACACAAATAAGAAACTTAGTGTACAGGAACCATTTTCATCAACAACAAAAAAAAATGTATGTTGAGCTTAAACCAGTAAATCCGTGTGAATTACAGCTACAAATATCACACAGGAAACACAGATGACATGGTGCCAGTAGTATTTTGTGCAGTTGTCCTGTGGTGGAGTGTGTTCTACTGTTGTTTACCTGAGAACATCTGAGGTCTGATTGGAGTCGAGGGGGTGGGAGTGTTTGCTGTGCAGCAGTTCATCTGATTGCACTGAAGACACGTGGAGGTGCAAAGAGGCCTGGGGGAGGGGGGAGGGCACAAGGAGAGGGTTCAGTGTCATAATGAAGTTATTAACCTTTTATTACATCTCATCTAAATAATCACTGCTCTATTAGAAGCAGAGTGACAGCAGCACAGAGTCTGTAGCTAAATCCTGAAGGTAGGGATATGTCTGCAAATCAAAGCTTGTGAAGCCATTTCCTTGTATATGCCCTTTAATTACACCCAAGGGTTCAATTAACACAAGACCACTTGCTGATGGAGGGTCACAAAAGCAACAAAAATGCTAGAGAACAGATATGCAGTTGATTAATGATGATGTCTAAAAATTCTTCCGTCTTCCATTAGGGACTGGCACACGGTTTACGTCTAAACTGCATTTTAATGGAAAAGTAATAAAAGGAGAGTATCCCAAGACTAATTTGTTTACTGTAGTTGCCTTGTTAAAGTTTATTTCATTTATATCTCCTTTTATCCCTAATGTGTCCTCACCCAGCATCTAATTGTTTCACTAGCTTGTCTTGCTCTTTCACCACAAATGAAAAAAACTATTTCACTCTGCTCTTGTGTTAAAATACAACTCTATAATAGCCAAACAAATAGGCAATGCCTGGTACCTTGAGGAAGAGTGGACACTGGTTCTGAGCCTGGGGACAGGCTGACCAGAACCAGTCGGGTAGCGGGCCGGCTTTAGCCGTGGAGACAAAGTAGCCGAGGGCCAAAGGCTGCTGCAGGAGATTGGGGACCTCTTCATGAGACTCCATGCGGTCCGTACTCTGGCCCTGGAAACAGACAGGAACTCAAGCTTAGCTCAGTGTCCGTTATTTAACACATGGCACTTAAAGGTCTTTCTCTGTGTCTCACCTTAAGGCCGTCACCTCCGTGGTGGTAGTGAGAGCCAGGGGAGTGTACTGGCGAGGTGTTGGGCGAGATGTTGATGATGTCTGGGTCCACCAGCTCGTTCTCCTGGTCCAGCAGGTCAATGATCCCCATAGCATCAGACCCATCTGTGGAGAACAGGAGAATAATTCAATTGTTCTGGAAGTGATGAAGTGGTAACATGTTTTATCAATAAGTCTCTTTCTTTTTTTCTTATCTGTATGTTATTAAACAATTTATTTGAGGCAATAACTTGCATATTGTACATATTGTAACTGTCAATTGCAGTATGTGGATAATTTATTTAGTGAGTATGGAATGTGAGGGACTATGACTCATACTTCTGGCCACACATCCATTTGCACAGGGGAAACAAGGGAAGACACTTGAGGGTGCTGTAGAAGTATGTAAGCATACACTGTTAAACCAGACTCTTTATAGACTGGAAAAGTAAACAGGAAGTGTTAGGAAACAAACAGTTCAGTTCAGAGGGGAAACCTCAGTAATTGCTGCATTTTGCTTAAACATCAGTGACTTTGTTTAAGCCCCAGCAAACAGCCTGAGTCAGACTGGATTAGTAACTGAAGAGGACTACGAGATTGATGAAGGAGAGCTGCTGACCGGTGGTGGCGTTGAGAATGTCGATGTTGGTGTCGATGTTGGTGTAATTGGAGCTGGCCACTTGGACGAAGGCAGAGGTGGGGAAGACCAGGATGTGGGTGCAGGAGGTGTCTTGCGGGGTGCTCAGCTGCGACGTCTGCATGTTCAGGGTGGTGCTGCGGCCAAACACTGAGCCTGTCGACACAGAGTCTGATGGGACGCACAAAGGAAGGAGAGAGAGAGCCGGGTCAATAAACACTGCGGCTGAGCAGAATGAACCGAGACAGGGATCCTTGTCACAATCATTTTATCTTCTGTGGGAAAAATCCTTTAACTTGTGTCTGACTGAGAAAATTGTGTTTGAGCAAGAAAACATCACCTAAACTCTGACTAACAGAATCAAAGCACCACTGAAACAGAATTCATCAGAAATCTCAGACAAGCAACATTACATCAACAGGGCTTTCTGTGGAGATATGATGGGGAAAGGTATCCAGGAGAAAACACATGGCCATAAACGTTTGTGTCTCTTATATATGCTAATGCACCTTATATATTTTTTAAAACACACTGATCTTAAGTATTGCGTTATTTAATGAATTTTATACATGATTGTTAACATGCAGCGAGTTATTGAAAGGAAAAATTAGGAAGTAGAAAAAGAAGCATGATCATTCATTTTGTGAAGGAGAAACTACTCAGTGACACGAAAGAGGACTAACCCAGTCTGAACTTTTTGGGGTGGGGCTTGACTAGTCATATTTCATTAAATATAGGTCACAGATAAATTGTTTTCATATTTATCAAAAAATATATCCTACATCAAGAACAGCGATTAGTTTATTCACAGACTTTCAGAGCCAAACAAAAATAACTGCAACCTATTTTCAAGCAAATCCTGCACCTTCAGCTTCGCACTGTCACAACTGTTACAACTGTGATCAACACAGCAACCTTTCACTATAATATAAAGGCTAAAATCAGTGAAAGGATTTTGTTGTTTTATGATATTGATAAGTTTGAAAACGTGTTTGAAAAGAAACTACATTTATGGCATATAAACAGCAATGCAACATATCTCTGAGTTAAAGTCCTCATACATAGTTAGACATGTTTGTACATCTGTGGCTAACACAGCCTTTCTAATCTCTTCAGCTTGAAGAGCTTTTGAAGAAGGAGAGGTCCTCGGCCAAGCATCGCTCAACACAATCGTGCTATGATGCACTGACAATCCCCCCCACTCGTTTCCCAAAATAACCCCATTGATCAAGCTCTCCATCACACTGCATTGAGATCAATGGGAATCTGAGAGATGGTGCTTTATGAGCGAAAGGTACATGATCTTCCCTGCCATCAATTTGCTCTGGACAAGGAGGGGACACGGTGGTGATATGCTGCTGCTATCCATCATGACACTGACACACACACACACAAACAACCAATGGCGCTGGTAGAGTAATTCAATTGACACGAGGAGTGTACATTAAAAAGAGATAACAAGTGTATTTAAAAATGTACCAGTGTGCGTATACTGTACCTGGCATAACGATGAAGGATCCCTGGGGTTCCATGGCGACCAAGCACACGCTGAGGATGCTGGGAGTATCTGAGGCGGAGATGCCACACATTCGACACATTTCCTTCAGACGGCGACTTAGCGACTGGAGGTTTCTCCTGCTCAGCAGTATACTCCAGTCTGGAACATCAGGGGAGAGTGACGGGGATGAATCAAGGTGATAAACTGGTGTGGAGAACCCTCAATGTCTTTTTTTAAGTCATGAAAAAGCCTTTTAGCATGACAGTCCTCACCTTTTAATTCTCCGTGCCCTATCCTGCCTAGTCGGCCAATCACCACCCTCCAGGGGACAGATGTCATCTGCACCAATCCTAAGCACCAGTCCCACAGCTTCTGTAGGCCGAGCCGCCGCACTGAGCCCTTTTTCCTCCGCGCCCTGTGGAACATGCAGACGCAAACGTCAAAACCTCCTTTCATTGTCTAGTGTAAATACACTGACTGCCTAGCTACTAAACAGAGGTGGGCTCAAATTGTGTATATTATAATATATATTATAAATGTATGATGTATTATACAGCATATCATTATGAATACATGATGAGTCCAAGCTGTTCAGATTGGTGAAGGTGAAACTCTTCTCAGGAATGTGTGGGCCCATGCACACAATGCCTGACTGACAGTTATGTGCCTTTCCTCTCGGGTCTAATTTATATTTTAGTGAGCTGAGTCTCATTTGACAGCTAGTATGACACAGTTTTAACATCAAGTAGACACATTGTGAATAGCAGCGTAAGCTCCTGTGCAACTTTGGTGAGGTCATATAAACGTGTTGCCCAGCGTTGACTGAATGTGTGATGTTCACAGAGAAATGGATGTAAACCGCAGAAGAAGACAGTAGGTTTTAATATGGTACAGTCATACCTGTTTGGTAGATCAATGTTGATGATGCAGGTCTCCAGCAGTTCCCCATAAAGGTCAGTGCATGTGGCCAGGAGCCAGCGTTGGTCGTGGGAAAGACAGTATCCTACGAACAGCACGTTGTATTTTTGTGATGCTTCCCCGAATGTCTCCCCGAGCTCCGTCTGCTTGTCCTTCACCGGTGCCAAGATGAATGGAGGTGTATACAGACGCAGACACTCCGGCCTCTACAATTTGGGAGGTGAAGATGAAATGATTATTGTTGAGCATTTAAAGACAAATGGATCAAAAACTATACAAGCTGTAGATTTGTTTATTTTGAGCAAACTTGATTGGCTACTGAACTTTCACAGCCACAGGAAATGATGTCTGTCAATCCTAATTCCTGCTGATTTCACATTCTAAGTATCTGAACAAAACCTGTGTGTCCCTGGTGTTGCACCCATTGTCCCATTCATGTCCCAGTTCCTCCAGCAGGGCTGGGTTTGCTGGCATGTTAGAGGTAGCGCTGGCTGAAAGGAAGGAAGTCAACTGAATTAGGTCCTGATCTAAAGCGCCCCTTTGTCTAAACCTGGAGTCGAGATCCCATTATGGAGGTCTCAGGGAGCTAGCCAAGCAGATAATGGGAAAAAAAAACTCTCCAGTACTACAGGGTTACAAGTTCCCTTGGTTCTGTTCCAGAAGAAAAAATATGTGGATGTTTAGTCCTAAAACCTCTATATCTCATTGGCTTCTTTCTTCTCACTGGCAGACTGAACACAGCCGGGGCAAAAGGCTGTGTCGCTCCAGGTCAGCTTCATGTCTGGCTGAGGAGCAGAACGCTACTAAAATGCTGCCGCCCGGTCCGAGGTGTCAGCCTCCGTTTGCTTGCCTATCGATCAGAGGACAACACAGGCATGCGTCTGCTGACACCCAATGCCAACAGGGTGCGTCTACAGAGCTGAACTGCAAAAGCATGCTAGAATAATAACTGTTTCTGCTTTTACATATAGATCATGTCAATGTATGCATTTACCTCTGGGCTCTTCAGTGCTGTGTCAATGGCCAAGCCGGGGCCGAAGCCTGTTAAAGACTTGACGTTGGTTGAGATGGGCAGTGGCCGTCTGCACTGAGCGAACACGGAGAAGGATAGAGACTTGAGGTGCTGGGCGTAGATATGACGGTCTTCGCCTCGTACTGGCTGAAGCAGGTACTGGCAGGGGACAATCTGGGGTAAGACAAAGGAAAACATGTTATATGTCGGCAACCTGGGGTTACAACAACTCTACAACTGCGATATCTAGTAATTAATGGTTTTCCATAAGGGGGTTAAAACCCACTAAAACCTGCTAACATTTGGGTTTTGTCGGCAATGGAAATGATACAATCTGCACTCCCTCCCAGGTCACATGGCAGTTTTTCAATGCATTTGTGATGTGAACGTGATGCATCAGTAAAAAAAAACACAGAGAAACAAACTCCCCGACTGGCAATGGTAAAGGAGTCATGGGCCTTTTAGCGCATTTACCTTTGTCCAATAAACCAGAGTTTTTTAGCATTATGAGATAGAGACATCAGTTTGACAATTTCACCAATTTCCCTCACCAGAATAATTCATGAATCTTGATGAAAAATCTGACAAACTAAGGGAGCTGATGTGTTTGTGGAATTTTGGACAGATTTATGAATATAAGTTGCCTGTTTGGCCTTGTCAGAGTTATGTGCTCTACTGAGTGCCTTTCTAGTTGATATTGTACTGCACATTAAGCTGTTTCTATTTTTTTGTACTGTGAGTGACTAATCATGATAGATGTGTCTGTGATGATGGTATTCAATATTTAATCCTTATGTCATGACGTGTAACCGACTCACTGAAACTGGATGCACAACGAATGCATTTTTCACTCATGGAGTTAATGTTGTGTTAATGAAAAACAATGTGATCGGCAATAAAACATGTGGCACTGGACACTTTACTTGCCTGTACAGAGATAGAATTGCGGACGTGCGAGGGCAGGAACTGAAGCATCTCAAGGTAGCAGCGTAGCAAACCCAGCGTCCACACACTGGAGTGGACAGGCACCGGGCCTGGGCCACCGTCGGCCTCCTCGTAGCTGAATGGGTCCACGATGTAAACAACGATGGCAGGTGGATACGTGATGGCGTGGGATTCGCCGTCCGTGGGCACGCCGATCTTCTCTCGTTCCAAAGTGCTGGGGAACGCACAAGATCACATACCCGATGTTATTGAACTGATCTTAGGCTCTGCATAATTCTTAGTTTATGATAATTTGGGACACATCAAAGACTTCAAGCTTCATTTTTCACGTAACAAACACCACAAATAATCTCCCCCCGGTTACCTGTTTGCTACACTTTTACTTACATACTATGGCAAACAGTGTATTCTACGTTGGAGAAAATACATATTTACTTTATTGTGTAATTATTATTATTAGTGGTATTATGTTTTACAACCCTTCATAAAAGGAATTCATTATTTCCTTAAATGCTGAACTGGGATTTCCATGCATTTGAAAATGTTCAAATATAACAGCTTAAAGCTTTATGTGATTAATGCCACTTACGACTAAACTGTTCAAACCATTCTTCAGATTTTGACTTGGTGCTGTGCAGTACCTTTCAAGAGGCTCTGCGGGTCCCTGGGCCTGGCTGCTGGAGTTGTCCCCTGAGGTGCCAGTGTTCTGGGTACCAGCCTGCTGTCCCAGCTGTCCACTCTGGGGGCCACCTCCCTGGCCCTGACTGCCCACGGTCCCAAAAGGGGGAAATGAGTTGGGTTTGGCAGTCGGTATTGCGCCGCCAGACTGGCCTGAGGATGTAACCAGGCTGTTGGATGATGCAGAGCCATTTCCGGAACCTGTGTTGCTGTTGCTACTGCCGTTGTTGTTGGGAACCGAGGTGCCCACAGTACTCACAGAGCCCTGCTGGCCCACTGAGCTGGACAATTGTGCTGAAGATGACTGGCTGGATGAGGGTGGGGGACTGGGCTGTGTGAGGAGGGAATGGTCCAATGGCTGCGATGCGAGGTATGGAGCTAAAGGGAGAAACACACGCAACATTGGCAACTTTATTATTAACACGAAGCACTCCAGGAGAAGATAAAGATACTCAGCTTATTCCACTTCAACTTGACCTCCTCCTACACTGCTTTTGCATTTCAAAGATCTGCTCTCTTTCAAGCAGTCAAGTCTCTCTGGTTTGCCTTTTCATAATAACAAAACCAAGAGGAGGAAATTCAGCAACACAGAGCCGACTGAACGAAGCACGGAGCAACAGAAGAACCTGAGACATGCAGGATCAAGACCGCTGCAGTTACCTCGCAGGCTGGAAATGATACGTACCGAGGTTGTGGCGGCACACTTGTGCATAGAGTTTGAGTTTTGTGAAGGCGTCGCTGTTGCCGCTGGCAGCCTTGAGGAACCAGTCGCTCACTGGCTGATCCACGAGGCTCTTTGCTCCACTGCCCCCGACTAAGACAATGCCATCAGGGTAGCCTTTGGAAATGGGCCGGTGCTGGCCGAGTCGACACGACTGCAGACAAACAGAGATACAGGCTGATCGGTGAAGACAATCATTCTTAAGAAATGGTGGATACATTTTATTCAGTATGAAAATTAGCAGAAGATTGAAGGCTGGAGTGTAGCTGCATTTTCCTTTTTTACTCTTTTCCATCTTTTACTCAACAAAATGTTGAGATAGCTTTCCAGTAAAAAAATGTTCCATCCGGAGACACTAAATAATTTTAGTTGTGTAATGAACCCTCTGATATCCACTTCCAATCTGGACTTTCGGTGCATCAATTCCTGCCTTTTGAATGTCCTTACCCCCCGTGCATGGTATATTTTCTTCAGAAGAACCTGTACTTTAAGTCTGACTTATCATTTACAGAGTTGCAAGGAAGCAACACATGTACAAATTTTTAGTGATATACATTAAAAAAAATCATTCTCAACAGTTGAATATTGAAATAAACATTTGCCAACCTAGAGACGGGGACAAATAAAACACTGTTACATTTGCATAGCACAATCAAGGACAGGTTTGCTCCCTGCTTCAAAGTCTCTACCTCATAGACAGCTGTGAGGTCTCGGAAGAAGCTCTTTGCGCCGCTCAGCAGGGCCTCGTTGTCAGGACAAACCACCAGGTACCCGACATCCCGCTGGGAGCCGAAGGGATCCAACAACAGCTTCTCCCAGTAGGGCAGACCGAACGGAGACAGTACCACAAAGTCATACTCATAACCCACCAGGAAGGTGGGGATGGGCAGGGGCTCTGGGGACTCGTCTGTGCCTGTGGGAGAAAGTTTGAAGAAGGAGGAGGAGGAGGAGGAGGAGGAGGAAGAGGAGGAGGAGGAGGAGGAGGAGGAGGAGGAGGAGGAGGAGGAGAAATAAGGGGAACAAAGTGATGTTAAAAGGGAAGTTAGTGGTGTTAACAGGTAAGGTGTAAGACCCTCTCCCTTTCACCCTGCACTGTGCGTCAGAATGCGAGGTCACCAAACAATCTGACAGCTCCTCCCAACAGCACTGACATCTAGACCACAGCAGAGGGACCAGGCTTCCTATTGATCTGACAACATCCAGCCTTTTTCTTCCTCAAAACACACAAATCTGAAAATGTCACCCACAACAACACCAACCACCACTACTGATGCTATCATGGATTTATCTGGTAATAGTCTTAGAAAAAACAGTTTTCTGTGCTCAAGATGACAAAATGTGCTTTTGTTAGACTCACTGATAACCAATTAAAATAGCTACACTGGACTGGCACAAGGCATCAGTAAGAGCTGTGCATTGAACAGATCATCTTTCCCAGCTTGTTCTTAGTTTTACCGTAAGATCCCCGTCCAGCCATCTTGTGGAACTGCTGCCAGGTAAGAGGACCCTGAACCCCCCACGACCGCACCGTCCTCTTCTTCTGGATTGCGTCCTGTAGTACAGGCTGGAGGGACATCAGCGCCCGCAACACGTCCTGAGAGCATAGAGTACTCACGTCCACTGCTGGAGAACGGACAAGAAAAGGGGAAAACTCAGGATTAATCACAACATGGGAACAAACATGCTGCAACAGAAAAGGGCAGAAATGTCCTCAACTGTCCTTTTGACAATTATTATTATTTTTCAGATAAAGGAAACTCAAAATGATCTCACCATTTTCTTTGCCCCAGTGGTGCAGGCAGGTGCTCTTGACCAGCGCCTCATCCACTTTTCCACCTGACATGTTGTCCATGAACTGCCTTCCATGCTCCAGGGCCATGTAGCAGTCGCTATGGTAGTCTCGCTCCTCCACCCTCACACAGGGCGGTACAGGGGCCCCGCTTGGCCCTCGTGTCGTGATTTCATGCTCCAGAATTGAAATGGGTGAAAAGGGGTTGGTGCACTGGTCCTGCAGGAGGAGAATCAGATCGTCGGGGACACGGTCGCCCCTCCCAAATCCAGTTCTCTCCAGCGAGGAAAGCCGCAACTCCTCAAAGCGCTTCTCTGCCTCTCTGCTGACATCTGAACCGCGGCCGATGATATCCAGCTCATCCTCGAGGAAGAGACCTGAGCCGTTGCCGTAGCGTCGGTTAACCACAGCGCTGAAGCCGCAGCTGCAGGTTTCCTGGGCCTCGCCGATGGGGTCGCTCAGATAAACGCCCACATCGGCTCCTTTTATGTTCATGTTGCACACACAGATGCAGCAGCTGTCAAAGTTGCAGTCCTTGAAGAGGTTCATGACTGACTCGGAGAGGATGAGGGTGACGTAGAGGCTGTGGGCCTCGGGGATGGAAGGTACTGTGGCCGGCTCTACTGAATTCAGCGGTCGGCAGGTGGAGGGGGTGGACGCTGGTGAGTAAAGGTCCGAGTTCTCATACTTGAGTGAGCCCTGGACACTGGAGGGACCCCGAGGTGTGCGTGGAGTGCGTGGCGTACGTGGGGTGGGGGCAGAGAAACGCGGTGTGGCCGGTGAAGGCAGGATGCCAGCACCACTGTTACTTGGTGGAGCGCTGTTGGACATGAAGGGCGTGTGGGTCTGAGGAGTGTACGTCTGGGTGTAGTCCTGGTCCATGGTGCTGCCCACACTGGGGATGTTACTGAGGGTAAAATATTGAAGGACAATAATTAGAAAAGACACAAGAACCATCAGCAACAGAAACACCACCAGACATTACTCGGCACCACTGTCGCAGGATTATGACAGAAATCTACATCTGCCATTGGAGAATCCCATGATCAATTTTTAATGTTTATTCATGTTTGTTCATCTTTAAGGTTAAAATTAGTATTAATACTTTTAGGTAAAAAGAATGTTGGATGAACCTGATTAAATGGAGACATATTAGCTGCACTTCGTACTGTGATGCTCTGCTCTTATTATGTATTTACCTCCACAACTAACAAATTTGTCTCATGCCTGAAATATTAGGAGCGCACTTTAAAATTAGTCTTTGAATATACCTGCAAATATAAATTGTCTATCTTTTTTCCGGACATGTTTGATAAGAATGAGGATGAGTACAATGGAAGAGAGGGAAGGCTGAGACATGCTGCCCCCTCAGCTCTCCGCTATTTTTCTTCCAGTCAACACTCACAATGCCAATTGTAGATATTGCTCGGTTTTATACTACTTTTCAAAATCCGATATAGGGTATAAAAACTTCAATCAACTTTCAGACCATACAAACAAATGTCGAATTCCCTATAAAGCGGACTATATAGTAAATAGGGAGTGATTGTTAACACAACGTTTGTATGGACATTTTTAGCGTTTGGAATGGGGCCGTTGACAAATCTTATGAAAGCCATAATTAGAAAATATCAAAATCACAGGTTCAAATGTCAACAACAGCAACTTCCCATGTTCAGAGGTATAAAAACAAGAATTGTAGAAACAATGATGTCTAATTGTGGCATGAAAATAAGATAGTCATCCCCTACTAGAGCATAATTGTTTTCTTTTTCCCTTGAAGGAAAACAACAATTGTCTACACATTGCTTAAAGTAACAATATATCGTTATCCAACTGTCTTTCTGCATACGCAACATAGTTTAAGGCAGAAGGCTACAACGACAATCAGCTACAAAAATAATTTAGAGTGGGCTGCACACAAGAAGATTGAGGGGGAGAGAGAGAATGGGAAAGTGTAAGGAAGCAGAGCAAGAGAGATAGAAAGACATTCAATAAACATTTCAGCGAGCGTCCCTCTGAGGTATGGTTTATTTTTGGGGCTGGCAAGCAACTGTGAGGAAGCAGGGAGAGTGTGTTGGAGAGAGCAGGAGAGAGGGAGGGAGGGAGGGTGAGCACACGATGTCCCTAGCTGTATGTGGGGAACAACTCCTGGCACAGACCCATTAGGAGGAAGTCCCGGCGCAATTCTCTCTCCTGCAGCCAGGGCACGTTTGAGATGGGAAGTGTTCGCAAGCACATTATAAGATCTTTACCAGTGACTCTGGAAAATGGCCAGACACCTCTCTTTCCCTGCAGTCTACCTTCACCCGAGTTTGCAGAATTAATGAGCCCTATGATTATCGCAAGTTATTAAATGTTTAACTATTGTTCTGCTCTACATTAAGATTAAAATTAAGATCGATTTATTTATCCCAAACACGTGCACAGACATGCACAGACACACTCATGCAGTTTTAGGAAATTTAGCCTCTGCTTTTAACCCATCTGGTGCAGGACACACAGAGCAGTGGGCAGCCATGTAGAGCGCCCGGGGAGCAGATGTTGAGGGAGTAAGGTGCCTTGCTCAGGGGCACTAGACAGGGTAGGGAGAATCCTCTTGGATTTTTTTTGGACAAATCAGTCTAGGTTCGTCTTTTGTTTTTACTCCATGGAGTCGAACCAGAGTCTTACAATGGGCTTACAGGCTTGGTTCAAAACTTAACCATAAGAAATGATTTACAGTGAAAGTTTCTGCTCGGAATTGCATGATCCGATCAGTGAACGCCTTAAGTCTAGTGAGCCTGCCAGATTTTATGTTCCTGCGTCAACAAAACATATAATGTAAAACATGGGTATGATAAATATTAAGGCCATACAAATGTTGTAAGGGTCTCCTGCCCTGATAGAAAATCACAAAATCAATAGAGCAAAGCCAGGTATTTTGATTTTGCTTATAAACTGAAACTCCCATGCGTATGGTTAAGAAATCAGTGACAGGTATTTCTAGAGACTCCAAGCTGCTCTGAGCAGCGAGGTGGCATGGAGCCGCTGTGGGGGCTCATCTCACCACTCCAGTGATAATCCTCATCCAAGAATGCCTTTTACACTAATTTCCCTGCACCGCCTGCGGCAGCCATGCATGGGTGGAGTTGAGCTGCATGCCAAGGGGGTGTCCATGGAGAGACCAGAGGGTGGGAGTGTGGACAGAAAGAGAGAGAGTATGAGCACGTGCTTCTGTGCACACAAAAACGCAAACCAGCCCAGCACAGCCTTGGCATGTCTTCTGCAAATGTAAATTTAAATACCTCAGTAACCTTCTGCCTACATCATCAGGATAAATAAGGCATTTTTGAATTTCAGGGACTGAAAAAAAGAGTTCAGGAAGATAATAAATCAACCGTACCTGTCCTTGTTGAGGAAGGTCATCTCCCTGCCCATGGTCCAGCTTGGTCGGTAGATGCAGTCCTCTGGTACTTTGACAGGTGGAAGACACTGGCTCGGCAATGTCTTCAGAGGCGCAAACATGGAGCAGCCAACAAACGCCTGACACAGCTCTGGCTTGAACACGAATGAATAGTCCTAAACGGTGGACAAAAAATAAGGCATAGTAATTTAGAAAAATGTTTAAGGTAATGAGAATATACTGATATCCTTGAACATTACACTGGATCTAAAAAAATGTGCGTACCACAGTTAATAACCACAACCCCTTCCCTGAAGTAAATAATGCAAGGCAGATTTGAACAAATCCATGACCTCACATTATCTTCAGGTCTATTGTTGTAGGACAAAAAATTAAGATTGAGTGTGTTGCTAAAGGGCACTTCTAGGGACCTGTTTGCACCAACAAAGCTCCATATTAGACCTTTTATATGCATTTAACACAGCTTCCGATCTGGAGCCGTTAACATATAATCCGCCCAACCCATCACCTGTGATTTAAAAAACACATGCTTCATACAAAGTCACTCACATCAAATGGGTTACAGCCTCCTTTTGCCCCTGTTTTGGTGGAGCTGTGTTCTTAGAGAAGTATCTGTCAATTGCCATAGCAGCTTTGCTCCTGCAGCTGTCAATGTTTTTCCTCAGACCTTCGTTTTTTTCCAACAATGTGTCTAGCCAGTGGCCATCAAAAGCTAATACTTTTTGGCACTTTATACAAGCAGCAAATCCACTGAGAGCACATCTTCACATCTGATTATTTTTGTCATGAAGTGATCCATTTTGATGTTCTAGCAAGTTCGCTGTCGGTAGAGACAGTTATTTGGGCAGAAGGGAATTGGTCATAGGTGGTGTCTTGGCTTTCACTATAAAAAAAATCCTTGAAGCTGACTAGGTTTCATATAAACGGATTCAGATGTGAAAAATCCTTGCACAATTGTTTTAGTTCTGATTTCCCGGAGAAATTGATACGCTTAAGTTCTATGTCGCATTTAGTTCATTTGCATCTGTTCCCGTACCTGTGAATTATTTGCACGACTCTTTTATCGATTACGCTTTAGTTACACGGCGTGCAGGACTCTGGGCACTTCAGCTGAGGAGATGCTTGTTGACATGTGGAATGAACCCTGGATTACTGATCTGTAGCAGTCTCTGCTCATGAGGCCTGTTTGAAAAAGGCTCGGCTTGTGACATCTGCTGGTTCAAGCAATAAATTCCACCTGTTGGTTCAGCTGTAATAGACACTGTTATGATACCCGGAGGATTTAGTCCAGACCCACCTTGATCTCAGATGGCTTAGGGCTGCAAAAGCTTTCCTCCACCTCAATCTTAAAGTGGCCTCCCAGAGATGAAGTGCCATCCAATGAGGTCATGCCTTGGTTGGTATCCATGCTGCAGTACTCCTTGCTGCACATGTTCATGGGTGAGTAGCCCATAATGTGCTGCTCCAACGAGGGAGGTGTGGGAAACATCTGGTGCAGGTCGCCTGAGCGAGGGAGAGGAACAATATTAGAATATGTCGGATCAGGATTATAATATTTTGTAGAGGTAAGATGAATGTAAAAGTCTAATTGAACACTGTTGTGTTGAACACTGTTGCCTTACAGTTTATACTGCCTTACGTGCTAATAAGATACATTTAGATATATTTTGTTCCGACAATTATTATTTCCCTTAATATGACACTTTGCAACCCAAGCCATTTATTAATTATGTACCTGATCCTGGTGATTCTACCATGTGAGGAAAATAAGTTTATTACGACAACTACTGCCAACATGCTTTCTGATGAATGTCCCATTGTTCTGCAGCCAAATATGACAAGCAGTTGCTGTGACAGGCAGCTACCACGCACCACAGCTGAAAACTTATTAGACACGCTTGAAGTCAAACAGGCATCTCACCCACAACTGGTGAAATGATAACATGGTTTGTCACAATTGCCTTTTCATGTTCACAACCTGTTTATCTAAAACTATAGATTAAAAAGCAGGAGAGCTTCCTTTTTAAACTGGGGGGGGTTACACTTCAGTTTGTGAACCATTGGCATAAGATAAATCAACACCTGAATGAAAAGTCTTTATACAAATATTCACTGAAAAATTCAGGGAATATCTAGACTCTCCCTTTGATTAATATTTCAAGGAAACAGTTCATGGTAAAACAGCAGAGTCTGCGAATTATTTGTTCATAAAACTAATGGAAAAAACTGTTAATATGAGACCAATTTACTTTACAGCATATCTACTGAACAGTGTCATTAAATTGTCTCTACTTCTACATTAGTGTCCCTGAGCTCAAACCTAACAATACAAAACACCCAAAGGACTGTTTAGTTGTGTTCAAATCAATTCAAGTTTAAGGCAACACTCTGGTGGTAGAACGGAGCCAGCAGTGGAGTGAGCAGGAGACAATAAGACAGCAGCTACAGGACTCAAAGCTGAGCTGAGCACTGATGCACTGTCAAGTTAATTAGTGTAATATTCTTCACCACTAGGTGGAAATGCCAAACGTGAGCATTAGTGATGCTTGTGTAGTAAAAGCCTTAATTTTATTTAGTGGATTAAAAGAGATGATGAAATGAGTGTAGACTGGTGAAGATACATACTGATGCAGGATACAGGGTCCAACGAGGATGACTTTGGTTCCTTGTTGCCAAATTTGTCATCAGTTCCATTCACCGGCCGCCGAGAACCAGGCTGTGAACAAAGAAGTAAGTTTTATAGCACCCGACGATTTAGGTAACTCAAAATGTCAGTTAATAATACTGCTCTGAATTTACTCCTGTTATATTTCTAACACCCGCGGGGCCTGCAAGTCAGTATAACATTCAATGTCTTGTTGGAGGAACTGCTGTAAGAGTTGTCAGCAAATGACGGGCAGAGTAGAGACAGCTCTGGCACATGAATGCCAAACACACAAACAAACACACACAGTCACAAATACACACAAGCCACACCCTGCGTAATGAAATACTGGCTGCTGTGTGAGCCAAGGTCTCTGCTCACCGCCAAATCGTCTTCGTCCGAGTTGAAGAGGTTGTCCAGGTCGTTGATGGACACCACCAGGTCTGTCTCATGGATGAGGCTGGTGGAAGCCATGCGGTTGGTAGCAGCTGCCCGCTGAGCTTCTGTACACACACACACATATTCAAATTCCTGCTTTGAGCAAGGATTTCTAATACTAATGTACTTCAAAAGACTTCAATTCACTGGATTCAATCAAGCCAGGACATAAGATTTATTTAAATGGAATGTAGTTCCTTTAGACAAAGTGTAAGTGACAAGTTATTTTTCAATGTTCAGTGTCTTTGGACCTCAATGACCACGAAGTACTTTGACGTCACTGTCTAGATTCTTCAAGAGTGGGAGTAAAATAATGTGTGTTTGTGTAACAGCAGTGAAGACACAGGAATAAAAGAGCGTTGAGGAAGTGAAGAGACTGCTTACCGTCTAATGGACCTGATCCTCCATCTTCACCCTGTGGGAAAATAGAAAGACGTGAAGGTCAGAAGAAGGAAGACACCAAATGTACAAGTAGTAAACTGTTCATTCAATGACGATACCATGTTGATGAAGCATTTCAGGTTGTTAATAAGAGCCTCATAGCTGGATACCCTGTGTTCAAATATGTGTGGGGGGAAATCTTTTCAGAAATAAGTAAGTAATAAGTAATAACTTAAAGAATATATAAGTATAATGGAGATAAAATTGGACAGAAGGCCCTATAAATGAGAGGTTTGCTTCTGCTGTGGCAATATGATTTCCTGTGTGGATCACTGTGAAAACATGATCCAAGGAATGGCCTCTACACTCCCACCCAGACATCAATATCTGGATGGGCTGACCTTCTGTACGTGTGTGTGTGTGTGTGTGTGTGTGTGTGTGTGTGTGTGTGTGTGTGTGTGTGTGTGTGTGTGTGAGAGAGCTCTTATGAAAAGTTGTGTGTACACTATGTTCTGAGCAGTTGTAGCTGGGGTACAGGAATGTTATGTTTTGACCATTGATTTCATTGCGCTCCAGGGCTTTTCTCTGAGTAACGCAGGATTTAATCCGTCTCCCTTAAAGGACCAATCTAGAGCAGAGCACAATATCCGCACCAAGGCCACAATCTATAGGTGGTAATGACGCCTTAACCCCTTATCAATAACCTGGCCTTGGGTTTGGAAGTGTGGAAGGAGTCTTTACATACTGTAAGAGCTTCTTCGACTCCCAGGCTGCCTGCATGAAATCCTCCCATCATCTCTTTCTTCCATCTCATGTATTTAAAGTTTTTGCCATTCATGTACAATAAACTAAGATAAATATTGTGCACTACATCTAAGCAATGATATGGTGATCAGATATGTTCCTGATTAATATTTCACATCACCCAGGTCAAACTTTAAGTTAGCTACACCCACAAATAATGACGACCATTTTTGAGAAAAATCCACACGTCCATAGTGCGCACACACACCCACACACACACTTAAAGCAGACAGACAGTGGTAGGGCTCCATTGCACAGGCTGCTCTTTGGGGACTCTCCACTCTACTGAGAGTTGCCTTCATCCTTACATCCCGACTGAGACCGGAGGCGTGCAGCGAGGGCTTCACCAGACAGAAGGGAGGGAAAATATTTGAGTGCAGTTTTTCAGCTTAATGGTCCAGTGAGTCAGGTTTGTCGCTGTGGTTCTGCTCCAGGCTCCGTGAAGCCCTCTGCAAACATTCAGACCAAGACACATACACACAAACGCATCGCACGCTAGGGGCACCCCAGGGTTAACAGGTGGCCCCCTTCTGGATCCAGGGCCGACACCCTGCTGAAGCCGCGCAATACAGTGAGAAGGGGAAAGAGGGAGAGGACAGATCGAATTGAAAAGACATAACAACTTAGGGAAATTGACGTGCCAACTACTTGGTGTTCCTCTGACTTCAGCTAACAATGGGGATTCAGGGCTTCCTGCTCATTTAGTTCTGGGCAGTGAACGCGGATGTATGCGGAAAGCGGTCACACTGTTATTTTTAGTGCAGTATTGCTCTGGATGCTGATAGACTATTTTCTACCTTGCCTGTTCCCTGATCTTACAGTCAGTCCTCGTGTCCTGATTTCACCCTGGGTCACTAGTCAAGAATGTATGGATCAAATGGTTACCCTCAATATTTTTTGCATTATATGCAATGGGGTGTGACAGCAAACCAGACTATGAACAGCCAACTTGGAAGAGGCACTGGGGTGTGGCTAATTTTTTTAAGCAGAGTGGAGCACTTTACAATGCTGTTAAAGGTTTAGCATGGCATTTTGATAAGGTTAACTAACCACAGTGAACTTCAGTGTGTATTTGTACTTAATTTCGACACAGTTGGAGGACTGTATCAGACAGATTTAAACAAAAATGTGTCAAAATTTAATTTAGCCAACCCATGCTAAAACAACCCTACTTTAGTGCTGGATGTGGGTTCAGCAACGACTGGACTGGATCCAACTATTCCCATAATGACACTTTTGGTTGTTTAGAACTTCCTGTGTTTCAGTTTTCCGGTCTTAAGCACATTTTAAGATTATCATGATGAGCTCATTGGGCAATTTTTTTCTGTAACTTTAAAAACTTCCCTCCAGACCCACTGAAGTGACCGTTTACAGCTGTTTTCACAGGCCGAACAGTTTCCTTGTGGTGATAGAGAGTGAACATTTAACAAAACCAGCGTAACAAGTGGCAGTAGAAGCTTGGCTCGTTTTACCAAAACATAATACAATTTACACTGCTACTTGATTAATGTAAGCTAAAGTAGTGTGATAATCTACCATTTATTAGTCTGTTTGTTGTCCTCAGTGTGAATTCTTGAGTTTAATATGAACTGTAAAAATAAAAAAATAAATCTTTTCAAGATCGTAGCAAAAGATCACACGCACAAATGTATAATAATTTTAAGCGTATCGGTGCAATTAAAGAACAGAGAATGTGCAAGTAAAACATATGTACTGTAGTGTAATTGGTGTGGAACATTGATAAAGTATATCTGTATAAATGAAGTGTAGATAGCTAACCATGTTTGGATATTCTTTATGAGTAAAAATTTCAAAGTCCTGCATAATGATGATTTGGTTTATTTAGATCCATTTTTAGCCTTTGTGGTTGAAGCCATTTTTCTTTACTGACTCACTCTGCTTCACCTGCACTCTTCCTGCTGGCTCTGTGCCCCAAATCCAAGCGGTTCTGACTAAGACGCAGCCGATGATGAGCGTGCACGCTGCAGGGAGAGTGCAGGTGTAGGCAGGGGGGAAACCAACCGAGCCAGTGAAGAAGAAAGAGAACTGATTTGAGCTACAATAGCTGACGCAGTGCCTTGCTTGTGGTACCAGGGAAATTCTATACTAGGTGAGCATTGTAGACAATGTGGCTTGACCATTTGCAGGCTACTCGGTAAACTTGTTACCAGGTCAAAACAAAACACAAACCCTATAGTGACTGATGCATGACCTGAAACACTGACCTCTCCCTCACCTTCAGCGGTGAAATGCGAGTAAACAGAGAAGGGTGTGACAAAAAGAAAATGCTTATGTGCCCAACTGAGAAAGTTGATAGCACCAGTGCTACCAGTGGTGAAGTTAATCTGATGCCCTGAAGTGTTTTCTATTCATCTGTGTTCCATACCATTACTTAATAATGCAGAGAGGACAAAATATGATGTCTGTACTATGTAATTACATTTTTCTGTTGTGAGTATCTGATACACTTGTCCCGGGCAACAGAGCTAAACGTTAGGGGGTCCTGGAGTTCAAGTGAAAACATTCCTCACTCCTCCACTTGGCTCGTCTTACCTTATGTTTCTTGCCTGGCTCACGCTCGCCGCCTGCCTTATCCTTCTTGTTGGAGAATGTGAACTTGACGTCACCTTCCTCGAAGGCATAGGGGTCAACCTCCGGGTCGTGATCTCCGTCAGTTAAGGCAGCAGATAAGTACTGGTTTCTCCTGGCTCGATACATCTGAACTCGCTCCTCCGACACCTTCAGTGGCCAATTGGATGTGGACATGATCCTGGGAAGAGAGCAATGCAGAAAGATCAGAAAGCTTTTCAATTAAGGACCACCTACTCATTCTTAGTGTGAATGTCAAGGGCTACGCTTTACCAACCTGATAAATTGGTAATAATTCGAAGTTGCACGTAAAAAGAAAAACAACCTAAAGTGATTTTCTGTATTAAATTATGGCAACTGGAACATTTCCTCAACTGCTATGACCTGATGCTGCCTGCAATCATGTCAGTGTTGCTTGCATTGTTATCTGCACTAACAGCGATCGCAAACAAATCTGACAGCTTTCGTGCAACACAACTGACACATCGCGTTCGTTGTCAGACAATCTCGTCTCTGCCAGTCTGATGGCAACATGGTGACTGGCGCACTGATTGCTCAAACTCCTACAGACACATTTATCACCTGTTGCTGAGAGAGGGCTCATCGAAATCTCTTTTCGTCACTACCACTGTGCCCCTGTTGTTTCTCATAGGTGAAAGAACATGGCGGGAGGGAAAAGAAGAGGACTGCTGGCTGCGTGGGGAGGGAGGAGGGGCTGACCCAGCTTATGTGTTATCTCCCCCCTTCGCTGCCTCCTACATTTCTCTGTACTTCTGTCCTCTCGTCATGCCTGTCCGGCTCTGATGTGAGGTGATGGTGTGCAGTGGCCTGGGCCAGAGATTAGCAGCCATTCAAGAGCTGTGGCCAGGAGGATTACGGCTCACTAGAACTGTCCATACAAGTGACTGGCCCATTTGGATTGCATAACCTCGATGATAATTCCCACTAGGGCCACCCTATGGCCCACTGGTTGCCCTTTGTGTCCCCATTCTGTCAATCTGTGACCCGCTACCTTGCTTCCAGCTTCTTGTTGGTGCAGCTCTCTCTTCAGTACCTGCCAAACTGATCGCCAGCAGACAGCATGTCTCCATAGCAGAGGTTTATCTTGATCTAACTCTTCCATTACTCTCCCTATCTCCTAGCCCCCATGTTTGTGTGCGTTTCTGTGTTGGGATAAATGAGTAGTGCCGGCCCTGCACATTGGAAATGTCTGATGTCAAAAGGGCACATAGCAAGAGATTAACATGCTGTGGGCGCTAAGCACTATACTGAATATTCTGCAGCTGAGGGAAGAGAGGGGTGGAATGAGGTGGGGGAACTGAGAGAGAGAAGGATAGAATAAGAACGAGCAACACGGTGGGATTTGAGTCATTACTCTTCCCAAACAATTTTTCTGGAATAGTGAAAATGCTGCAAAGGGGCCCCGGGCCTTTCTGTAGTAGAGGGAAAGGGTGGAAGGGAATATTAGCTGGCAAATGTCACTCACTCTGTGACTGACACCAGGTTGTCCTGTGACGCCGATGCATCGTCCCTTAGTTTGTCCCCCGGCAGCAGTGGTGTGGGCACCTCGACTTCTTTCCTGCGGGGTAGGTTGAATAACCGCCATGGAGCGTTGGAGCTGTCCTCCTCCAGGTTGACCGCTGCTCCCACGTACACAGTGAGCTCAGGAGGGTCGGAGTATACTCCAGGATGGGCTTGATGCGAGTGGAAGTGCTGATTCAAACCCTCTGAACCTCTGTGCTCCTCGCCACCCCCCTTCACCCTGGCTAGACAAGGCTCTGGGGGTGGCTGATAAAAGTGTTGGCTGTTGGGGGTTGAAGGGTTCTTCATGCCCTCCCCCGACTCCTCGCTGCGTTCGCAGGGGTGGGGGCTAAGTGGTGGGGGTTGGGGGGAGTTGGCCTGTTCCGATGGTCCCGCGCTGACCCCCCCCACTGTGAAGCTGGTGGTGTTTTTGGATGCCAGACACATCTCCAGAGCGAATACTAGGAAACCTTCCTCCATCCTGGCCCCTCATTGTCAACCTTTGCCCTGCGGTTGTCTCAGTCTCTAGTGAGGTCTCGTCGCTGGCCATGCTGCGATGGTGGAAGGGTGTTTGGGGTCTTTTCAGCTGCTTGTCACCTTTCTCAGGCTTCTCTCCTCCAGCTTTATGCTTGGTCGGAGTCTGGGAGGGCTGACCTGCAGACTGAGCTTGGCCCGGGGTGCTGCCTGTTCGCTGTTTCACCGATTTATATCTGCAGGGAAATACAGTGAAACAATGTTGTTAAAATGACAGCAGTGTCAGAGAAAACCTTTGAAACCATAATACACACTAGGGCTTGTTTAATGGAAAGGTAACTGAAATCGGGGGAAAAAAATGGCACTATCCAAACCCCATTAAATCCGTATTAAAAAAAAGTTTTCCGTCAGAAGAGTTCACAAAGCAATCTCGATAGAGCAACGTCTCGAGGCGGTGCTGCATTCACACACAGGAGGTACAACCACTCACTCACAGATAATCTTTAGTTGTATTCTCACATGGGCTTACTCGGATGTTAAGAGTATTTAAAATGCGAATATCCACAGCTACTGACTCTGTCCTGTGCGCCCTGGAGGAAAGGTTCCACGCCGACTAGCCACACAGGTGGTGGAGCGTGTATGGCAAGAGTGCAATATCAACCGAGCCCAGAACAAGTAAGTTACTGTGTCGATAAGGTAGCACAAGGTCATTGAAATCAGTGTCGATAAAAAAATATGATTTAAACATTAGAGAACCTTCCCTCACTACACTGGGAGAATTCATCTACTCCACTGTGCACGTGCATCAGAGCCTCTCAAGTCAGCCTCAGTGTTTCTTAAGCCTCTCTGTGTTGGGTCACCACTCAGCCTACTGTTGTGGATACAAATGAGGGAATTGTTGAAGAAGCTGTGCCTTTGTAATGGCTGGGGTACGCACATGTCCTGACTATTAGATGTCTAACTAAGCAGAGACATGGAAGGCTTCCATCTACTAAACAAAGCTAATGGCCATTTAGACTGGCAAAGAGAGGAGCTTTCCTGTTTCTGTGTCACCAAAGGGCTGGGTGGCTTCCAACAAATGAACATGCTCCAGCTGACTGGCCTATTCTACTTTGCTGTGGCCTGTGGTCCAAGTCTGCTCTCCCCTCCCTGGGCCAGTGTTTCAGGTATTCACATTTTGAGCAGTGGCCCACCACTGCAAGGCATACACACAGTTGCAATCAAATGACTTTGCACAGAGATCCAGGAGGTGAAGTCACGTGATGACTAACAGCCGAGGTGAGAAGGCGACACCAAGCCAGATAGATCTTTATCACCTATGGATATCCTTCTCAACTGGTGTACAATGTGCAGGAATCCCCCGGGTATAACAAAACTGAGTCAGACTATAACTGCAGCACACTCTCAGTAGAGGATAGCCAAGCACCCCCCTACTCAGTAGAGTACCTCTCAAGTTTCTACCATGTACTGTAGAGTGATGTCCACAATGTGGCTACAGAGTCACACACGACAACCTAATGTCCTGCATTCTGGGCCGTAGTTGCATGAGATAAAGAGACATTCAAGCTTTCACACACACTAATGCATTCAACATGTTCTGAGCTCATGGTTGTTAACTCTAAGATCATGCAACACATGCTCTTTTTACTACCACAGTATCCTTTGAGTGCCCTATTAGAGGTTAATTTATTATTTCTCCCTTGAATTATCCCTATCAGTGCAGAAATAAAAATGTCTGACTTACAGAAACCCAGAGTGCAGCAAAGGTTTCCTTCTTGGCACAGATGTCTCTTTTACAAATGCCTGCATTAAGAGCTCCACACACTCAGTATAACCTCAAAATGCCTCTGAGCTCACATACTACATGAGCAATCCCTGCACACATTGTACCTCCACGGGGAAAGTGACTGACCTCGAGCAACTGCAGTACGACCTCTGCGAAGGCTCCACGAAATCCCAGGCTCCCACTTTCTCCGTCAGCTCCTCCTCACAGGTACCGTTGGTTGCAGCTGAGAACTTCCGCCTGGGGAGGAAAACAACACTTTGAAACACAATTTTCTGAGGGCGAATTGTGACTGGAGTCCAACCACTTCCTAGGCTATTATTCATCCGTTGTTACTCATGTGAAGAGACCAGTGCTTTTAAGTTCTGTAACATAAATCCTAAAAAGGGCATTGCTATTGCTCATGTTTCTTTGCTATTCAGTGGCGATTGGTAAAAGCTTTGTGCTGAGGCTTATTTCATAGCCTTGCTCGGAGCAATAATATTTTGGCTGACAAGCCAACAGCTAACTACAGCCGACATTCTGTGCTTGGTCAAGGGGCAACAGATCCCAGGGTGCTCCCAATGTGTCAGATTCACTGATGCAGAATAAAACAAAAGACCAAGGGACAATACTGCAAGCTCACTCCTACTTTAATTACTTCTGATCGTCATTTCAATCTTGTTGTATTCAAAGATTTTTGCACTGGTTTATGTGTGATAGAAATATAAGAGAAAAATTGTTTGACAATTAAGGCACAAAAGTTCTGTTAACTGTATATGAAATATTTTGGAGTTGAAAGGTGCTGGGAAACAAGACATTGAAAGGCAAAAGTGCTGATGGGCACATCGGTCAGAGGGAAGGGCCTTTCAGTTTTAACCAGCTTATCTTTAAAAGAGGAACACAGAAGCCTGTGATCACACACTCATCAAGGTTTATTAAAAAATACTGAATCTGGCCAATGCATAGCTGAAGTACAAGTCTTAGATGAGCAGTTTTAAAATGAAAATGAAATTCTAAACTTTTGGAGTACTTAACTACTTGAACGCTGCCACACAAGCGAGCTCCTCTTTACTCTGCCTACGTCTCATAAAAGTGTTCATAAAATAAAGTAAAAAAACGTTAGTGGAGCATTAGCACAGAAAACAGCTCACCCTGTCAGCCTCTCCTGAAAACGATGATAGAGCTGAGAAGTGGATTGATCCGTTTTTTTGTTATGAAGTTTTTTTATGTGTGTATTTAATGAACAAAACCGAAGCCAGAAAAAACACCAGTGTGTGGAAGATGTATAACAGTTTACCGCACAAAGCCTCACTCCATCCAATCAAACTCTTTTTAGGCACCCTATGTGCAATGTGAATGCTTTCATCACAATTTGTTGATGATTTTGTTGATGAACATAACTGGTGCAGGAAGACAGATGAGGATACACATTTATCTGGGATGGTTTGGCATCTTATTAGTTTGATTGAGTGCTTCAATTAAATAAACTACACCCCCGACATTAAATCTCCAATTTACAACCATCCACGTGACAATTATTACTGATAGGCTGTTGGAGTTTGCCCAGGCCCATGGAGACCACACAGGGAACTCATGCCAGGACACAACCTGAGCAACAAATTATTATTCCGTCTAGCCTGCAAACATGAAACCAAGAACATTTGTGATTTTATTTTGTTACCAAATTACCAAACGTAACACAAAAATAGAGGACAGATTAGACTGCCAGTTATGGGTTTTGTCCTCTGTTTAAAGCATATTTTTTATCAACACTGATTTCAATGACCTTGTACTGCCTGCTCGACACCGTAACTTACTTGTTCTGGGCTCGGTTGATATTGCACTCTTGCCATACACGCTCCACCACCTGTGTGGCTTGTCGGCGTGGAACCTTTCCTCCATGGTGACTTGTTCGGTCCACGCTGAACACATCAGACGATGAGGGAATGCTAACCCACTTCTTGGCCGAATGAGAGTCCACTAGAGAGGAAGAAGACAAGGTCAATGGAGTACTTGACCAATTCAATGGTATAGATCATTTTAAGAGCAAGCCATGACAATCAGTCTCTATTCTCCAGTGATATAAATCCACACTAAGTGTATCACTACCTGTCTGCGTCTCCTCGGGCGATGTGGGAGGGGTGAGGGTCACCAATGAAATGGCGGGCTCTCGCTGGGAAGCAGGCACTTGGTGGCCACCCGAGTAGACGGCAGTGCATTGGGAGGACCCCACAGGGGCCACAACAGGGATGTCTGACTGGGGAACCAGAACCAGGCAGGCTGGGTACACCATCCGCACACCACCTGTACACACACAGAAAGAAAACAAAAAAATTTAACCAAAGCATCCAATCTACATTATAATGAGACACACACAAAGAGAAATAGCTCAGTGATGGATATTCTTTTTAAATAACTGACCGACGAGGACCTCCACAGAGGCCAGAGAGTCATCTTCCCAATCCATGTCCTCCACCTTGTCCTCCGACACACCCCCCTTAGTGCTAGGGCCGATGGGATAGAACTGGTTCCACTCCTCAATCAGCTTCTGAGTAGGTGGGTCTGACATCTTGAAAGACTGTCCCGTCAGGGTACCATTCAGGCCGAAAGGACTGAGGATGACTAGAGAGAGGGGTAGGGTGGAGAGAAGAGGAGAGAAAAACAGAACAATGTTAGTCATCATAAGTACGTCTTCTACTTTATACCAAGGAGCAGCGGCAAAATCAAGTGTGCGTCACTCTGACATAACTAATCCCCCGCACATCTTCTTTCACCTCTGAATCCATTTCCTCCCTAGATTCCCCTCTGCATAACCTTAAAACGTCCATGTTTTACTAACTCTCTTTTCTCATTTCTTTGTTTCTGTTTCCAGTTTATTTATTTTCTACAGCTTATATCTTACATCCTAAAATCCTTTATTACTTCTTTTACCTTATCTCACTTCTTAGACTATTCATTCTTTTTACACCCATCATTTCTTACTTTACCTCTCTTCTCCCCAGACTTCCATTCTCACATCCTACCTCTTTTCTTCCCTTTTTGAATTGATTCCTTACCCCACTCTTACATTCTTTCATCAGCTCCATCACTTATCCTTCCTATTGCTCTTATTCCAGCCTTCAATTTATAGTTTCCTTCATTCCCATTCTATGTCCTATATCCTCTTCCCATTTTCGCCCTCATAACTATCTAAATTCTCTCTTTATACTGATCACCTTTCCTTTCTTACTTCTCCCTAATGCGTCCCTTTCCCTGTGATTCCGTCATCTACGGCAGAATCTTTCTGGAGCACCGCTGGACTCAGCTGGTCCCGGCAGACTCGCCAAATACTTACTGAGCAATCCAGACGCCAATTATTGGCAAGCGCTGGCCTCCCACAACCCATAAACTGAGGCTTATAAAAAAAGGGCCACTCCTCTGCAAACACATTTGACTGCACAGACATATAGGAGTCACCCAGTGAGCCCATCAGTCTGCTTACAGAACAGACCTACATCCATCAGAGAGTGAAAGCGCTACCATGGACTAACATGCATAATTCATACCTATGAGCACATATACCATATGCACATCAACCTGACATGTATATATGAGCCCTTCAGCTCGTAATGCTTCCATTTTCCATCTATGCGTCTGCAATACATTTGAATGTGAGGAGGGGGTATAAATGGTTCTACGGACAGACTGGCTGGGTGGTTGGGTGTGTGAGGGAGCATTTGTTAATGTCCTGATCTGCTCTGCTTTTCTAGTATGTCATTACTAGACTGGATGGCCTTTGTCTCCAGGTATTGATCCTGTGGCTGGACCATAGAAGAGCTTCCAGGATGGGAAAATGGAGGGAGACAGAGAAAATGGTAAGAAAAGGACGACATGATGCATGAGCAGTGTTTCAGTCGATGGGGCATTTTCCCACATTATGTCCTGCAGATGGTGAGGCTCAACTAAACAATCCTTTAATAAAATAAAAGCCAACTTTGTATCATAATTATGTTTTGCATTTTATTTGAGGTAGGCCTTTGACATATTAGCATGTCTATATAGCAGTTTGGAGTTTCACTTTTCCGACGCAGCATTCAGATTCTCCAGTCTAATATTACTTCAATGATATCAGCCTCGCTCTTTATTTTCTTTACAAGGCGTCAGATGTCACTGCTTATACAAAAAAACAGGCTTTTACCGTGAAGTAGACACAGGAAAAAAAACTAACTGTACAGTTCTGACCAGTCACTCTTTAACAAAAAATAAATCTGTGAATGTTTTTTTTTAAATAAAGAATAAAGTCCACGCACCCAGAGAACAGTTTACATAAAAAGAAATCCATCGTTACGAGACAGCTCTTCTGCTCAAAATGCAAAAAATAAGGTCCAACAAGAACATGGCTGCAATGAGCACAAGCTCAGTCCTCTGTACACGACTGCAACTAAGGCTGGGCAATAAACAATATCAATAACTATCGCAATATACTTTTCATCAATAGCAATATCATTAAGGTTCAATACATACCAATATATTGCCAATGCATTGTGCAAACACAGTAAGGGCTTTAATGACTACATGTAAAATGTTTCACTTCAGTGTTTGTCATTCCAGGTTAAAAAACACAACCTTCACTCATGAGAAAAGAATCTGTATGTGGGATCTATTGTGATCTCTCTGTGATCTTGATATCATTTTAAGCCACATCGTCCAGCCCTACTTGCTAATGCTTCAACCCCCCCCAGTCCTGATTAAATGCCACAGTAATGGGATCGATGGGAGCAGCCACAGTGAACTGTTAAATTAAGAGCTGCAGGTGACAGGCTGCACACGTCCACCTTTTCTGCAACTTTACTTTACTCGGCACTGCTATTGTTTTTCTGCCAAAGTCTGTGCTCTGCGAGTGTTTTCTTGCGCTTGCTGTTACCATGGGAACCACAGGTGTCACTATGAAGGTTTGAAAATGACTATTTTGAAGGAAAAAATTTAATGTACAGACCCAACACTCCTGGATATTTTCGAGTATGTGGTTGGCAGGTGGTGGTGACAGATAGGGTGGGGTTTTAGCAGCTCTGTTAAGCATTAGGTTAAGTTTGGCACCTATAGAGATAATATTTTTACTGTGAAAGGAATCCGGGTGGCATTCATTACATTGCTTTTTTTAAAGCTCCAACATGAAGCACATCCTGAATGCCCCCTCAACATAATACTTACCTACAGCACATACAGTCCTACCTCAGCAATGACATCACAACAGAGAAGATCTAACAGTTATTTAAGTTGCGGAAAAAGGAAAAAAACATCCAGTACTGGCCAATCATATCAATGAAATATAACTTGGTTCCCTTTCATTTCTGCATTTCTTGCCGCACACCCTTAAGACCTGAGGTCAGTTGTGGAAGAGATCAAATTCAGCACAATTATGAAATGGTTCACCATTTTTACCCCCATCACCACCTCCCCTCCCTCCACCCCTCCATTACTTCTCTCTCTCTCCCTCTCTTCGCCTGCGAGTCTATCTCTGGCTCCCTGAAGACATGTCAAATGTGTTCAGATCAGTGTAATGGGCTGAGAGTTCATTACATTCACTCTGCGCCCTTTTATGAGGTCACATCCTGGAGAGGTCTGCCTGCCGGAGCGCTCTACCGCACAGTAAACCAAGCTTGGCAGAGGTGAGGGGGGAAGATAGAGGATGGGTTGTTAGGAAGCTAAAGATATACAGCCGAGGTGAAAACACACCTGCGCACACACATACAACAGGGAGATCATGAAAGTCGTACACATCAGGCTACATAAAAAAATCTATGCTCTCAACATGGGGTTACTGGGAGGTATTTTTATTTGCCTCAATATAAGAACTTAAAGGGCACTCAAAACGCATACCCCCACCAAGGCACAACCGCCCCCTAATAAAAACCACATTTATAATTACAGGATCCATATTATAGCACCAAATTACACACACTTGTATATCAGCCCCCTAAACATGCCTGTTTTGTTTGATAAAGGCCAATGAATTATTCAATGTGAAATCAGTAAGTGTGTCTAAAAAACAACTCTTTCTAATTGAAAAACATTCCTGGATCTGTGCCCTGACTCAGAGCAGTACCAAGAGTTGATGGGTTTATGCCCAACACATCCACAACATGAAAGCAGTTAAGTCGTTTTTCTGTAATCCTGCTAATAAACAAGAACAAACGCAGATCCTCCTAGCTGGAGGTAATTAATTCAGTTTTGATAGTGAAGTGTCAACACAAATAGAAAGAATTCAGCACAATACACTTCATTTAATTGAGACAATGTTGTCTCATAATAAAAGGGAGAGTGTGAATCCGTGGGGAAACTCACATGACTTGTCTGGAACTACATGATTGGGGACATTGAAAGGAAGATAACAGAGTGCAGATAGGCTTTCTAAAAAGATTAAAATGAGACAAAACTAAGTAACTGCTAGTTAGTGACTGGAATCCTCAAACAAGAAGATCTTATAAAAACCTCAAATTAGAATCATACGCCAAGTCCCATAATTTTAAACCAACAGAGAGGACCTCAACACCTCATTTCAGGAGAGCTGTGGAGACAGAGGAGATGAAAGGAGGAACACATTTCCTTAGGGTTCATGTGTCCATCAATGAAAGAATAACTTAAAGAATTGTAAGGTTTTATGAAGTCATTGACAAACTAAACTAACTCTAGTCAGGCTTTGTCTATTCTCTATGAAGCACTTGCTTAATAATGTAAAGTGTGTGTTCTGTTATGTGACAATTTGCCAGAGGGAAGGATCACGGGGCGTCAGCTAAGTATGCAGAAAAAAAGATTGTGTACTGCTCTCCATGCCTCACTTATGATACAAACATCAGGATATATGTATTAAATCACTTAAATGTAATCATGTTATTAAGAGGCAAACCATTTCCTTCCCCTGGCAAAATAAGACAATATGTATATTACTATCATTACATTAATGTCACTGTATGTGAGAGGAGATGCAAGATAACAATGGTATGGGGATTAAAGTGTTTGGCTCGGGGGGAGAGTCAATTTAGAGCCAATGATGGAATATCATTAGGGCCACAGATTTTTATAACTGCGCTACACTGTAATTCAAAGTGAGTGCAGAGGCTTTACTTTTAAACTGGATGCTTGCCAGTGTAATGAAAGACAGCCTGACAGAAGGATTGCGTATGTATCATCTTGACAACAGCTCCCAACAGCACATATAAAAGCTTACTAATTAATTTCATTCAAAATATACTCTCCTAGGCTAAGAGTGAAGTTTAAGTTGTTAATGTTACAGGAAGATATGAAAAAAATACCTGAGAGCAAGTTAAAATACTTTGAGGTAAATGGCATATTTGACTCCTAATGATAAAACTGTATTTTAGTACATGCATTAAGACAAACATTCCTACAGTTATTAACACTCGATAAGGTTAGTTTTAATCGGATGTGTATCTTATATTAGTATTGAATCAGTGCTTCCACACAAAGCAGTGGGGTGTTAATAAAAATAAGGCCACGGTGAACTACGAAAACTTTTTCAAAATCAGTAATTCCTGAAAGAAGCACAAGCAACAGCACATCTGCTACAGATAAGAAATGTATTTTCACAGTTTAATTTGTGTCGTTATTTCGTTATTAAGTCAAAGTCTGGAGTAGTGCTCTCAGCTCTCAGCCTCAGCAATACGACATTATTCTTCTAATTCAAAGAATAAAATTATTAACTCATGGTTTTATGCCTCTGCCAACCAGTCAAATTGCAGTTTACATTCACTTTTGCTCAGACCCATATAATATACTGTATGTAGTGAGGACTTTAAAAGGATTTTAATACCAGTGATACTTAGTGTTTGAAATTGAGTTATGGCCCCCACAGATTTTCCAATCAGATCATCTTCAAGTATTTTAGTGATTTGTGCAAGATTTGAAATTAATTTTCTCAAGGTGTTACTGAGAGATGTTAAATAGAATGGTACAGACGGAAGGAACAAATTGCAAATAGCCTGAATAAATGTCTCTGACTGTGACAGTCACCTGTGCAGAGGCATAATACATCCAGAGAATGAGCAGTTTCTTTGTAAAGACTTTTTTAAGTTTGAATTAAGGTGCCCTGAATAAAATTGTACCAACAACTTTGCTTTTCCATTCAGGTTTGTACACTATTGATAACCAATTATGAAAATTTACATTTATGACACAATGTTACTAATGCAAGGCTCATTTTTATCTGAAGATTCTCATAAGATGAATGTACATTTTAGATAAAATTTCAAGCAAAACAATAAATCAAGAACAGGTTACCATATATATTTTTGCAACCTGAATGCGAAAGCAGGCATGTGTTCACACATGGAAATATCAGAGGGCTTCTACTGGACTCTGTCAGCTGATAACAGCCTTTTCCTTTGAAATAAGGAATTCCCAGGCAGCCCTGAAGCCAAAAGTTCAAAGAGAAAACACTGAGCAAAACATTGGAGCAGTATTTATGTTTTCCCACTGAATAAGGCTTGGTCTAATGGGCTCTCTTTGTTCATCTGTCTACTGTATTATTTCAGACGCCGCTGATCTGATTTGAACAAAACTCGAGGGTAACGACGTGTCCTCATCAGAACTGTGTGTGGCACTCCACTCGAGGGTTTTATCAAAGTGACTAAAGGATGACACTGTTCATTTGTTTATCCCAGTCGCTGGGATGCTGATCAGGCATTTAGAGAACATGGGGCAGAATGTGACCCAACAGTGAACTCAACAGGGTGAGGTTAAATATGCCTTGTGTTTCTAACTGGCCCTAGAATTCATTGGAGCGAGTCAAAGAAGCCGAGTATATTTGGACACCCACCTTGGAAGGGGCTAGATGCCTGCTGAGCCAGAGTAAGGTGCTCCTCCGTCAGGTGGTAGATGGGCTGATGCTGGTTGATCTCCACACTGGTGCATACGTTGCTCTCGCCGTGCAGGAAGAAAGTAAAGGCGCAGGATAGGTGCTCACTGTATGGGAGGAGAGAGAGAGAAAGAGATGGGTATTTCGGGATCACACTACTTCAATGTGTACCTTTGAACAGAGGTGCAGCTTGCAATGAATAACTCCAATGGAGAGTGAGTGACTGCTGTGGAAAAAAAGGAAGCATATCAGATGTACTAGTTCATGCTCCCGTTCACAGTGTGTGTGTGTGTGTGTGTGTGTGTGTGTGTGTGTGTGTGTGTGTGTGTGTGTGTGTTGTGTGTGTGTGTGTGTGTGTGTGTGTGTGTGTGTGTGTGTGTGTGTGTGTGTGTGTGTGTGTGTGTGTGTGTGTGTAGTTGGCAGCAAGAGGAAGGTTAGTGAGAGAAAATATGCTAATAAAAAACAGGCAAAGGCTGCCAAGGAATCTCTCTTCTCACTCATATTCTGCTTCAATGGGACAGAGACTTGATAGGAAGAATGAAGCCAGAGGTAGATGCAAGGAGGTACTAATCTGTGCACCCTTTAGTCATATAAAAGATTCCTTATTTGCTTATATCAAGCTGCTCAGACAGCTGGACAGCTCTTTATCGTAGATGATAATGAAGGGTCTGCAGCATCTTTTATAGACTTCAGGATGGAAGAATGTCATCAAATCAGTGCTCACAGGTGGTTTGTGTTAGTGTGTTTTGTACTTCATCTGTCTAATGTGGACAGAGCTGCGTGCAATACAAAGGACGAACACTAACCCTCTAGCTAACACACACAGCGTCAACAGTACCTTCACCCTCCCTCTCTCTCTCACACACACACACAAGCTCGATGCCTGCCTGTGCCAGGCTGACCTCGACACTACACACAACAAAAGTGTCAACTTGAAGAAGAAATGCAAAGCAAAGACGAGGCAGATGGAAGAGGGGCAGAGCAAAATGCAGACCATTGTCTGTGGACTTCCCTCTCTCTATTCTCATCCAACATACACGCCCACAGACACTCACACGTTACACAATCACAGAGAGCGGTAGACAGTGCAAGTGACAGATGACCGAACGAAGGGGTTGAATTTGGAAGTGGATCAAAGAGGGTTGCGCTCTCAGAGGATTTGGTTAAGCAAATATCAGTCTTTTCGCCCCGTCTCTCTCTGGCACACCTACTCAGCAGAGGATTAAAGAAAAGGAGCAGAGGGAGAGAGAGAGAGAGAGAGAGAGAGGAGAGAGAGAGAGAGAGAGAGAGAGAGAGAGAGAGAGAGAGAGAGAGAGAGAGAGAGAGAGAGAGAGAGAGAGTGAGAGAGAGAGAGAGAGAGAGAGAGAGAGAGAGAGAGAGAGAGAGAGAGAGAGAGAGAGAGAGAGAGAGTGAGAGAGAGAGAGAGAGAGAGAGAGAGAGAGAGAGAGAAAGCGCACTTCAATAAGATAATACTACCTACGTACTGAAGAGATGCCCTAAGCCCCCCAGAGCTTGGCATTAATCTTCGACTTTGGTTTTATTGGTTAAGATAAGGTGGTGCTTGTTAATGAATGGCTTTAAATGTATGATATTTACTGTTGATAATGGTCCTGACTGGAGGCAATGTAGGGCTAATGAAGGTGAGTCAAAGAGAGAGCAAAGACATCCTCAGCAGCCATTTTTAGCTAAATACCAATGTTTTGGTGTCACGGTAGGGGACTGCTACTGCCATTAAAGGATTGGTCAAATATAATTCAAAGATACACTGACTTATACATACTGACTTAATTATAGATCTCTGTAAACTCTAAAGCACAAGAGAAGACATCCCTCCATAACGTGTCTACACTGTAGGTGATGGTGGGACAAGAAAACAATACAAATCTTAAGTTCGTCCAAGCTAATGTAAAGCTTCAGCCTTCTGAGTTACATGGCATTTAGACAGAAACCAGGCGAGCTTTCTAAAGCTGCTGTAAGTCTTCAGGAATCTGGGCTTGACAAATCAAGTGGTCTATCTTCCAAATGTGGTCTTTCTTTTGATTGACATTCTTTCTGTGTTTTCACATTCTTTCCTTGTTAGGCCGCACTTAAAAAGGAGGAATGCAAAAGGGTGATTTTGTACTAGAAATAAACACTTTGACAAACAGCTACTTGATTTGTCAATGGCTGAACTCAGGTGAGATGAGCACTGCTTCATTCAAATGAGGCCAGCACGTTCAGGGATACAAGCTCTTGAGAAAGAGGATACTATTGTTAACCCTTTTTTCGAAATCTATTATAAATAAAAAAATAAGAGTCGTCATTAAACACAAAAATAGTATTTTTGGCTGGAGAGAGTATCAGTGTTTTCCTGACACTATACTTACAATTGTACAGATCATCATGCCTCATGGAATATCTGTACCCTATTTTGCAGGACTTTCCAAGTTTGTCAATAGCGAGTCTGTCAGAGTGAATCAACGAAAAACTCTTTAATTAGTCAGGTTGGACCTGCAGAAGTTTTTGAAAGTTGCTGTAACAACATGTTCAGCTTCTTAGCGTCTTGCATGCAGCCCGCTCTCATCCATCCAGAATGACAGGTATATTTATTCGGTTAAAATTAAAATTGGTATTTGCTCATCAATAAACAATTCTGTAAATTAGTCAGTTAAGCCATCTTTGCTTATTTTGACTGTAGTCCTTGGACAGGTGTGGAAACAGAGAGGATGGGTATAGAGACAGACAAGCTAAGAAAAAACTGGGTTCAAAAAAACACTGCAGACACCTAAACCAAACAGGTAAGGGTAATGTTATTTTGTATGATGCAGAGAACCACTGATACCTTCAGGACATCCCCCAAAATCACCCAAGTGTGTAAGTCCTGATAAAAGAAAATATGCTTGTGCAAGTAAAACAACAACAGTTACTACCAGCGGTCGACTGAGGAGAAGCAGGGGATGAATACAAACACAAGAAGAGAACACTGGTGAGCAGCCAGGTGAGGGAGTGAAAAGACAACTAGGGAATTGGGCCACATGCTGGCACAGAGAGCAGAGACGCTTTTGTTTGGGAGGTGTGTCACGACTGCTCCAGTGCAGGAGTAGTAAATTACACTTGGCTGCGTCTCTCACACATCCTGTTCAAGGCAGAAATGTTGCGGCTTTATTCCACATCCCCATGCTGTAAATAAAAAAATCTGAAAGTGAGGACGGACAGAGGCAGTCCCAGAGCTGAATTGTGGGTAAAAGGGGGACGCATTATTGTGTTCAAAGTCATGGCTGTTATTCCAGCTTTAAAAGACAACTTAATGAGGGGTCTTCTTAATGGCAATAGAGTTTGTCACCAAAGCGCCTGTAGGGTGAGTGAGAAAGTGGAATGACAAGCTGACACAGACCGTTCTTATTTGCACATCAGGGAGAAAAAATGTGGAAGCAACAGTAACCATTGACTGCAGGCTAGCAAAGGGCCTGTGGGGCTATATGAGGCTCGCTTAAAAGGAATAATCAAATATTTCGAATACGAATGAATTGTCATAACAAGACTGTACATGCTGCTAATACTGTGGAATATTTCTGTACGTGTAGGAAACGAGAAATTGCCTGGAGAACAGGGAGAGGGAGGTAATGAAAAGCGAGTGAGAGATCCACGACAACAGAGAGGAACTACAAACATGTGTTGTGTTCTGCAGACAACAGAACCGCAGTGTAGCGTTCTCCTCTCGCATGCAAAGAAACCCTGATGCTACACATCCACACATCTGTGTTTGCAGTGGCACTTGTGCGCTCGAGGTAGAGGGCTGCCATCTGTGGCTCAGCAGGCAGAAGTACAACCCAACTTTCCTCACGCGCCGGCATTAAACCAGATTCAAATCAATTCTTCATAAATGTGACTGTACAGATTGCTCCGTCAGCGTCAGCCTATTGGTTAAGAAGATTATCTGACAAGCCAGCTGTCTCAGGCTCAATGATCACATTAGAGATTAGAGTATGGCTCATTCAATTTGAAACTATCACTTTATATAACTAAATAATAATTATTCTGTAATCTGTCTTTGTATACCTTAATAGACAACAAAACATGTTTCTACTTTTTACTAGTGCACTTGTAGTATTTCATGTCAACAGATATGAGCCTTACTGAACTTAACAGGTGCTCGGTTAGCACTTGGCCAAGCGAGCAAAGAAACATCAACACAGGAGCACATGACAGGTTGCCTAACTGCTGCGTCTCTTTCAGTGACACATACACAAAATGAACAAGGTTTAGTGAAGCTTACAAACTGTAGTACAAGGCAGGGGGACTTTTGTTGCATTCCAAACCCCTCTCTCTCACTCTCTCTCTTTATCTATCTGTGCCCTTGGTTCATGTCTCCTGGATCTGTGTGTGTGTGTTTGTGCAGGGGTGTTCACACGACCCATCCACACGTGACACACAAACACAGAATCAAATTCAGCCCTTCTGCAAACATCCACAGCCTACGAGTGCAGCAAACACTCACATGCCTCAGCATGTGAGGGCAAACACACACACCTTCAAACCTCAGCAGTTTAACATGGTCGGGAGCAGTGCTGGGCAATTAAACGAAAATGTATAGAAACCGACATTTATCACCTATAACCTACAATCTTACTCAGGTTGGATAATTCGGTAAATACTATACCTGCGCTCACTTTACACGGTAATAATGAACATCAATATTGATCAGGGGGGAAACAGATTGCGACCCGGTGGTTTGAAATAATCGGGATATTGATTTGAAGTCATATCGCCCAGCACTATTGGGGAGTGTGGAAGCTGGAAGGAGAGGGAGCAGGTCATGTGTAGGCATGAAGAGGCCATACAACTGATTTAGCATTTTCCTATTTACAGTATATGTGATTATACACAGATACAGTTAGGAGATATCCAGTGACCTAATGGTTGACCACAGTTCAATTCCTGGCTGGTAGAACTTCGTATTTTTCTGCCATTTTTTTCTATTGATTGTCCAACAAAGGCTAAAGAGACAAAAAATTGCTGCAGGCTTAAAGAAATACTGTGTGTTTTCGTCAAACTTTATGAGGAGAAAATTAATAACACCTTCATGACGGTAAGGTATATAATGAATCTACAGTCGGGCATGGTCCAACTGTAACATAATCTGTGTATCAGCACCTCTGAAGATCCAATTTGTTTAGTTTGTAAAATATAGACACGTTGCAGTTTTGGAGGAGATATCTGCGAAACCCTTACTTGTCCAGGTGCAGTGACTTTCTGAACATCTTCTTCAAATGAACACAGATATCCTTGAAACTCCCCTTCTGCCTGACCTCTAAATTAAATCATAATGAAATTATAATTTCATTCGAAAACTATTTCTTAGATTGCCTCAGGGTCCAGAGGAATCCCCTGTAGGACCCCTCGGGGGCCCTTCTCCATTACACACTGTGTTGTTAAAGTATGTTGAACCAAGTCTCAAGACTTGGGTTGTCAGGGATTTTAGAATGTCATCTCCCCTGCAGCGAGATACTGCATGCGCTTCAATAAAGAGAGGACCAAACACCAAGGCCAGTGTGAGGAACCAGAGAAAAACTGTGCACCTGTGAAATGAAAACACCACCTATCAGCAGCACTGTCGATGAGCTAATGACCACAGAGAGCCCCGTTTAAAACAGCTAAATATTTCTCATCTTGTTCGTTTCCTCATTCATTAGCAGAATTCCATACATATTTTAAATACAGACAGAAGATATGATATAGCAGGCTGCAGTGTATCCAAGATACTGAGTTCAACAGCCTTCAAAGAATTAGATACTTGTCAGAATATTATGTTCATTGACCTGATTTGTTGGATCTCACTTCCCATGTTTTTATCTGCCTCTCTTTCTGTCAGTCATGTTGAGAGGGTATGAAGGAGGGAGGGTCGCCGTTGTAACCTGACAAAAAGCCACAAGATCTTTTAATCATCTCTCTCTGATCTGCTCTCTCCTTTTCCAATCCTCGCCATCACACGCGCCATACGCTCGCTCGCACGCCGCCTTGATTGTCCGCAGAGGAACTCCCTGCTCCACCTCTCAGACGCAAATGGCTGGTTGGCCTTTGGCTCTGTTAGGGGACAATAAGAGAATCCGGTGAGGAATTGAAGCGGGGTAACGTACAAAGGAGGGCAGGAGGGCATTTTTTACTTCATCTGGCACGCAATGGAAATGAGGTACCAAAGGCCAGCGGCGAACTGGAACGGTGGCCAGGGGAGATCGGAGTGAGGGAGGGAGACGTGTACGACTTGCAGCCTCTATCCCAGTCACATGGGTGGTCTGCTGTGTGGCACACTGAGAGACGATCACCAACCTGATGTTTGGAAAGGGCCTTTATTTACACAATCCATGTGCATTATAGCCAGTTTCTCAGAAGTGTAGAGAACAGGCCTGAACTTTTATGTGTGACAAAGTATTGTTCTCCCATGCCCCACGTTTCAAAATTTTTACGAATATCATACTCTCTAGGGTTGTCACTTATTCCTATTTCCATTAACTATTAATACACTGTATAAAATTTAATTAGTTATCAAGTCATCGCAGTTTGTCTCAAACTAAGATGATTCAAACTGTTGTTTTTCTCTAATTCACAATTCGAATCCCGCATATATTGAGTTTACAATCATGTAAACATTGATTCATCAAAATGGAAGAGCAGATTATAACTCAAACGATGAATCCATTATAAAACCAGTTAAACTGTTAAATAATTAATTACTTTATCTACATGAAACGGACTGTTCAATTTTATAAGATTTAAAGAACAATCTTATTTCTTCTCAAACTTTCGTTCTTACAATATTTTCTTATCTCTTGAAAACCAATTTGACAACAGTGCTGGAGAACATTGAAACTATGACACAAGTTTGTTGTTTCGGAGTAAAACAACAACAACATCTTATTATCGAGCGAGTTGTCTGTGTCCAGGCCCGTCAGCAGATGAATTTGTGACACGTTGTTACAACTGGAAACAAAACCAGTAGGAGACCACGAAGACCGGAAAAAAGACAGAGCACCCAGATTCATTCATAGACAGCCTGAGCTGCTAGAAAGGTTTTTACTTTTAATGTTTTTGTGTCATGGGATTGCTGCCAAATACTTGTGCTTTTCATTGAGACTAAATTTGTTCAGTATTATTTGGTTCTGTTCTTGGTTTTTATCCAACAAAACTGTGCCGACAGTCTTCTTCGCTCGTTTGCTTTAAAGGAAAGGTGTTTTTAGGGCCTGTGAGGGTTCAAGTTGTGCTATAAATTAGGGTTGTTTGATTGATATTGATTAAATCACCGATTGAGTTTTAAATTGTCTGTCACTCTCCATTAGCTACTGAACATATTCCTGCTGAGGAGCAACATGCTTTTCTTTTAAGTTACGAAATATGAAACTTGATTTGAGGTGAAACAAAAGTCAATTGGAGATCATGGAGCCTGACATGGTCAGAACAGTTCATGGGAATATACGAGGAGGGAGAGGGGAGAAAAGGGAAAGAGGAGCTGAGCTGTGACATTCCACAGATGTTTGTTGGGCTTGAATGGTTGTGCCCTTTGAACTGAGCTTCCCGTTTAGCTGACGTACATTTCCCCAGCACAACAACAACAACAGCAGCAGTAGTAGTACCACCAGCAAATGAGACACCCTCTCTCCCATCTCTGGGCATACATGGTGTCATGGATATCTGCCATTTGTAGCAGCTTGTTATTCCAATTTGGGACATGTAAACTTGTTTTGACTGGTCATGTGCCGCTGCAGTGACAGGACGTGCTTGCTTCGGCACAGTTCCTGACACAACATCAGTAAACAATGCTTCTGGAATATAGGCTTACAATAACAATAAGCCACTACGTTAACAAATATGGACAATTACGTAAGAGAGACCCATCAACACACAACAACAAAACATGGCTAGTAATTAGGGATGTCACAGTACCGAAAATTTAGAACCGGATTCGGATACCACAACATTTCCAAGATTCTTGATACCCACTTCGACACCACCTCAAAAAAAACAAAAACATAACAATAGATCCCACTTACTTTAACACTCAAAAAAAAATGTGCTCATACAAAAACAACAGCTATATGCTCAAATGCAAGGCTGTAAGCAGTAGGTTACTACAGTACCAGTGACAGACCATTAAAACATATATCTAAAATGCTAACAGTATCATTGTTTCTTCTGAAAAGAACACACAGAACAGTTCTCCACAATAACCCACTGTATTCAACTCAATCTTCCTGCAACAATAAAGTGAAAAAACTGTGTTGCTTCACAATCCGTGGGAAGAACTTCTCGTGTGTGTGTGTGTGTGTGTGTGTGTGTGTGTGTGTGTGTGTGTGTGTGTGTGTGTGTGTGTGTGTGTGTGTGTGTGTGTGTGTGTGTGTGTGTGTGTCTGCTCGTCTACGAGTCTTATATCCTTCAGTGCAAACCTGACAAATACAAAGCAACACACAAGTAGTGCACAGGTCTCCACAACATCTGACCAGTGCCATTATTCACCATCAACATGCAAAGTGAGCACAGGTCAGGAGGGGAGCGAATACGTGAGGTGTGTGGTGCCATGATCCCGATACAAGGGCAACAACAATCCTGCAGCGGCTTTGTATTGTTGGGTATGTGTGGAGTGGTACTGTAAAAAAAAAGAGCAATGTGACGTTTTTTGGTAACGGTACGGGTATCGGCTCTGGTGATATCACTGTTAGTAATTAAATATTTTTTGGGGGGGAGATGCAATGGTACTAGAAATTTGGTTACAAAATAACCACAATCATCTGTCAGAAGGATATGAGAAGGATATGAATATTTCACCTTCATCTCAAAGCCACGTGAGAACAGGTAAAGGATAAGCAATAAGGACCGTAATCAGGTGGAGCCTCCATCAAGAGTAAAGTGTGGGAAATGAAAATCAGCAATGAAAGACAAAATAACAAAGGAGGTAGACAGCAGAGAATTTGAGGCCACATTTCCAGGGTGATATAATCTTCACTATTGTCTAGCCACCTGACCACTGGGAAACAACAGCCCTGTCTGCTGCCAAAGTAACACAAGCACACGATAGACACACCAGGCTTGAGCACGCAGTTCACAGGGGAGACAAGGTGCTGGAGAAAACACTGAACTGAAACTCTTAAGGCCAGCACATTCACTTACACATACTCAGAGCTCTATTACTTTGAATTGATTTCCCTCTGCCGCAAATAGGAGGGGGGTGAGCCTCTTTATACATGTCAGATTAAACTTGGAGAGAGAGAAAATGGAAAGAGATGGAACGACAAGTCCTGAAGTCCATAAAAAGAGGAGACATCCGATCCTCTCCAAGTGTGTCACAGACTCATACGGATCCAGCCAGAGCAGACTAAAGATAATACTGACATAACCCCGACATCACGGCAGGCTCCAGCTCCCTCCCGGTTGAGGCTACACCACACACACACACACACACACACACACACACACACACACTGTGCTCCTCTGATACACCTGCTGTCAGCTAAAAATCTACTCCATCAATATGAGCAAGATAACTTAGATCTTCAGGGGAGAAAAAGTTGTTTTATAAATTACAATCATTTCCATGTTCACATCATCACTTTGCAGCTGCATCCTGATTATAATGCGACATCTGTTCCTTCGTTAGAAAAAGGCACTTGTGTATCATCAGAAACTGAGAGTACTGTATTCAAAGTACACTTAGAAACTAAACCTAGTCCTTTACTGTGAAGCATACCCTGTCCTACACACCCGTGAACGACATACATTATGGTTTTATGTAAATACAGACATGTACTCAGCTGTGAGTCACAGAGACAACCCTCTGTATTAGGCAATTCAGATGAATTTCAGACATCTTGAATCAGATATAAATAGCAGGTATCTGGAACTGGAATTGTTTTCATTAGTAATTTGCAGCTGTTTTTAATACATGCAAAACCGCATTGTACAAGAAGAGTTGCTGGAAAAGTTACACTCTTAACTTTTTGTTTTTTAATCAGATTAATTGAAAAGAATTAGCGACAGATTTATCGATAATCAAATTAATCGTATATTGCAGCTCTAATCCTATGTAATAAAGGTGGTATCTTCTGTCTGTTTTAGGACATGCTCACATTGAGTCATTAGGCCATGCCATTAGTCAAATAAGTCCTGCAATTGTTATAATAAAGCTTAATTACCCCGAGTCATGGCCAATTAGTCAGCCTCATCCTGGATTAAAGCTGGGTGTCTGCAGTTTACCCACAACGGCGAGGGCTAGTTTTGCCCTTTTTCTTCAGATTTAGCAGAAAGGCTTGTTGTAAATCATGTGTGAATGTGTATAGTGAAATTTGACTCCAATTTAAGATTGACATCTCTTGGAAAAGATTAATCTTTACTTTGATATCTAAAAACATTGGAATCAAGAATTAGAAGCACCTTACAGGGCGTGTGTATAATCCCCTATACATTTTAACAGTATTAGCCAGCAATATAAGCGATATTGGATAAACATATGTGCTATTTTCTTAAGTGATATATGTTGGAACCAGTGCAACACAGGAAGGTGACTGATCAGGACAAGGGATGTGTATTGCCAAACAGTATTAAAGAGTATTAAAGAAGAAAGTTTTCCTATTTACTGTATTTTTACTCCATTCAAATTATGAGATATTTTATCTCGGCTACTCAGTTTCTGATTAAGACATGTCCCAATCCAGAGCCTGTGTGTTACGTTTGGGGACAAATCTCTTGATCACACACTGCAACATGGGGCAACCCACAAAAATACAGACCCTGACAATCCCAGACAGAACTTAGCATTCAGAAGTGTGGTTGTACATCAGCAGAGTCAATAATGACAATGCAGTGCAACAAGTCATTTGCACATAAGGGCCGGAAATACGAGAAATCTGTCAAAACCTCTAATAAACATCCAGCACATCCAGGCGGAGAAATGCACAGTTTAACTGTTCGGCTGATCATCTGTCTTGCCAGGAGTATGTTATGAATGTGAGGAGCCCTGAGCCCACACACTGAGTTAACTGAATCACACGAACTTGGGTTGATGATTAAAAGTAACCATTAGGCAGCTGGTTGTTATGGATATGAACATAAATTCAATCTGAGACAGTCTGAACAGAACATGATCAGAAATCTCATTCAGAATTCCAATGTAGAGTTTTAGATAACTCAGAGCATGGGGGCAGATTCTGTGAATTGGGGGCTGTAGGCAAACGACCACACATTAGACATCTATCTTAATGATATTTTTCAAAAAAAATCGGTTTCTTTTGCTTTAAAAACATAGTTTTCCATCGTAAGTGACTTGTTCAAAACTTAACATTTTTAAAGTTTACTTATCAAGATTGATTATTTAAGTACATATGAGGACAATACAACTGTTTCGAATTTGTTTCTGTTTAGCTGTTAAAACGAAACATAAAGTACAATTTAAGTGCCAGATTGATTATCGGTGTTGTAAGAGCAGTAGTACTGTTTAAATCTATGTGTTTGCTGACAGCTGTTCTTGGTGGAGAAATAGACTGTATTTTATGCTCTGTTCACAGCAGTGGAAGTTTTCTTGTTGATTCTATGAAATGCTTCTAAAACATTGCTAGGCATGGAGCAGGGTTGAAACAAATGCTAAGCAGAGCGGTACCATAGATGCAGAATCAAACAGTGTTTTCAGCATGACGAAAAACAAGCAGAAAAATCTAAAATCCCCCAGTGTTGTATAGATCTGGAACTAATGTGCTACAAAGTCATGTATTCCTGTGTTGTACTTCCAATGGGCTTGATGTAAAATAAAAATGTTGCCTCTGGTTAAACTTCCTGTCAGTTCAGAAATTTCTTCAAAAGAAACTCCCAAAATTACTTCTGGAAATGGAATCAATCTCATTCCACTGTAAAAAAAAAGAAGAAAAAAATCACGTGTCAAATGAATGGAGCTTTGAAGACTGAGCTGTTTTAGCTGATGGCTGCAGAGTGAGTCTATCCAGCAGAAAAGACACTTAATAACAGGCTCAGTTACAGGCCTTTAATCCTGCGCTCTATATGAAGATTACGTATTCTTTAACCCTCAATTGCATCAATAATTCTTTAGCTGCAGTATTAGCCTACGCACTGAATTTTAACTGAAGCCTACGTCTGTCTAGAAGAGACATCTATTGGGAGTTACTAGGTTTGAGGCTCTCTCTGGCCATGGTCTCGGCCTGCAGTGAGATTCCTGTAAATCTGTTAACATTTTAGGCCAGGTTAGGTTACAAAGGGACCGTACTGTTACAGCAATGAGGTGAAATGTCCAACACCATATTTGGGATTATCTTTAAATGTGAACATCTGTCTAAACCTCTGGATTAAAGACAGGACCACAGTTACTTGGAAAAAAGACGGAAGGGGGAGTGACGGCTGACAGATTAACTATGAGGACTTCTTAAAATCTACATTTGGCCCTGTATTCTCCCGTAGCCTCTGGTCACAAGGCGAGATGGGAGGAATGGGAGGAATGCAGGGTACAGTGGCTGATGAGGTGGGAGTTTGCAAAGAAAAAGGAGAACTAGGGAGGGAGCAGAGGACATGTAAGGACACATGTTATAATACATGATATGACTATGGTTACTTCAGTAATGAGATAATTCTCTGTTCTCCCAGGGCCACGGGTTGGCACTAGAAGAAATGAAGAAAGCATTCAGGAGCAAAAATTTGTAGAGTAATCTTACAACGAGGTGCGACAAGTTTGACGGTGTCTTGTTTCTTTACACTGTTTGAAACACTGCAGGCGTTTGTTCGGTGAGCACACCGAACAAATATAATTTTAACACTGGTTAAAATTATATTCGCTTCTACTGTATCATTCCCTTGGACATGCTATAGTCAATTACTTTAAATGGAGCGGTGCCAAGTCTTTTAAAGAAAGGCTTTACCTATTTCCATCAGGCAATAACTGCATGTGCACACCAAGATAAATAATATGGTTTGCCTTCAGGATGAAAGTTCAACTGAGGTGATGCAGTTAAATATTTATATATTTGCAGATTGCTGTAAATTGTAGGGAATCTTTAAGGTCAGCGATTGAAAGAACTTTCTTTTAAGCCGTAACACAAAAAGGGATGCAATGAGTAAATTGACTATCAATAATGCATAATTATGCAGCAATTAAGGAAGAGACGCATGCCGAAGAAAAACGCAGGCATGTTCCTTATAGATCCATATTTATCTTATGGACAGTAAATCTTCAGCAACATAATATCTCCAGAGCGCTGGGTCACATGGTCCCACAGCCCAGTCTCGCTGGACCTCTTGTTGCTAGAGAGACTGATGAAGCTCAGCGAAGAGCAAGGGGTGGTGTTGAGGGGAGGTTGTGGTATCGAAAAGAGTTGCTGAGTTGTCCTGTAAATTGATATCGGCGCTACTAGTCTGTACGTTTGCTACGTGTGAAGTTATCAGGCGGGCGTATCTTGTGTCTTACACCAATAATTCTAAAGATGAGCCACCGTGCCAACTCTCCAACTGCCCTCGGTGTGGACTGCCTTGCATGCCGATTGTTGACGTGTGTTTATGTGTTCATGTCCCTGTGCGTTTGAGTTGTGCTGGGAGCAGGGAAGGGATAAATTTAGCGCTTTAGCCCCAGACTGGAGGCAGTGGCCCTTTATCCTGCACTGTCCTACTTAACAGAGTGCTGCTCTCTGCTTCTGCCTGCCACAGCGCACCAGGGCTCACATATTCACCTCCTAACGTCGGGGCCAAAACAATAGAGGAAGAATGTGCTCCGCCACGTAACACAACACAGTAATGCAGAAAAGCACAGACAGCCGCATTAGTTTACGCCGGCATTAGTGTCATTGTATATGTTTTGCATTCATTCATTATCAATCACTCTTTGGAACATAAGCTGCAGCACACTGGCCTCATTTCATAACAGCTTGATTTGTTAATGATGCTTTCAGTCAGACGAGAACTAAATGCACAGCAGAGCAGACGACACATATTTAAAGTGGAGTAGAGATCTAATGTTCTTTTTGCAGCGCAGCTGGAGAGTGCTTTGTAGACCTTGTGATTTCTGCCTTAAATACAGAGTGCATACCAAGCAGATGAGAAGGCATGATATCCCCTTTGTCCTGATCAAATTGACACATCAAAGATTTAATGTTGCTCTGTATTTGGGAAACGCAGCCAATTAGAAGCAAGTCAACCCGTTAGCTGACCAATAGAGCACAAGCATCCTGCTTCACCTTGGAAACACACAATCCCAGGGCGCATTTCCCTGCTGCCATGACAACCAAGAGGAGCTCTCCCTTGCTCGACCCCACACTCCCACGAATCCCCCACCCACCCCACCCCCCTCACTCTTTTTCTCTGTGTTTCCTGAAGTCTACCTAGCAGCTAAAGGTTCCCAGGAACAACCAGGCTGCACAACTTGGAGCTGTCTGTCCTCCAGACAAAGAGAACTACTGTCAGCTGTATCATCACATACTGCTGCCTTTGCAGGTCACGTCGATACAAAAGGCTGTGACAAATTAATGTGCACAGATTTATCAACAGAAACATGTCTATAACAGCTCAAGCATTTTCAACATTTTATTTTTTAATAATCATATTTTATATTAATATTTGCTTTTCTTATTTAATCACTAAAATGACAGCTCCTCAGAAAAGACTGAGGTAATCATCCATAATAACTTGACATGAAAAGGAGACAATACGAGCAACTGATGGCACCAGAAGAGGTTATCATTATTAAAGACTCAGAAGATTCAGTTTGCTGCCTACTGCTTACCACACACATCAGGCTAAAATGAGAAAGCAGGGAGGGGGAGAGATGATGTAAGCATTTCAGCACAGGCAGAGGTCTGAGGTTATTAACACTGTGAGCTAGCAACAGCCTCCACCAACTGGAGACTATAGATGCTGCACAGGAGTCATCCCATGATCACAGACATAATCCAGTGTTTCCCATATATGCAGATATGTTTATCTTTCAGTATTTACTATTTTTAGCTTTTAAAAACTCTGTATGTATAAATGTATTTATGTGGGAAAATATGATGAGGTTGCCACATGTAGAGCTGTAACATGTACTCAATTGTCAATCTAAAGAAAATGTATGAGCAATTATATATTAACCCATTAATGTTACCACAATTAACGTGACCATTTTTTTTGATCGATTTATTATCAATTGTGTTTTGCTGCAATATCCTAGATCTACACCTTTGGCTCAAGACTGAATGAAATAGGAGAATTCTTTGCAGCGTTTCCAAATCACATAGAAGCCAAGAGTGGTAATAAATAAAGACAGTAAAGACTGCACTAAATGTCAACCCTGCAGACCAGTATCAAAGCTGAATGGAGATCTTTGAATGAAACAGAGGTGATAGATGTTAATTCAAAGGATCCCACTAAGTGTAGTGGTTTGCAAGGTCTACAGAAGATATTAAATACCTAAGCATACAAACATCCCCCCATTTTTACAAAATCAGTGGAGGTTAAATCATTTGGTGTAGCTTTCAGAAGCTTTTTGGAAGCTAAGCTTGATTAACAAGCATTGGATTTATGGAAACCTTTACGCCGAACAATGTACACATCATCTTAAGAATATGGTAAGATCCTAAACTGGCTTATCTGCAGCACTGATTCAATGCAGACAATATAACAACATTTGAAAAATTACTGATTTAAGATATATACAGGCAACAATTTTCCTGACAACACACACAGAGTAGGGAAGAGTCATAAAAACCTCCCAAATAGAAAAGTTGATAATCCAAATGGCGATGAGAAAACAATTAATAAATAACAGCCCGTGTTGGAAGAAGCTAAGCTAAGTGTATTGTGGAGAGACACAGCCCTGCTGGGACTAATATCCAAAAGCCAGGATGAGAGGGCCATGAAATACCTTTTAAATATATTACTTACAGCAGCCTTTAGTCTGAAACCAATACATGGCTAATTTCAGACTCAGCCACATATAATGCGAGAATCCAAAGAGTTATTAACTAATTAATCAACCAATCAATCTAGTATCCAGAGCATTTTACAAACTCATTAAGGCACCTAAAACCCATCTTTGCTTAAAAGGACATGCCTCGCTGTTACTTAAACCAAAAGTACTCTGCAATCCATTCTAACTCTTTTTCCACAGTCAATAAAAAAAATTATATTCTTTCCTTTGCTCTTAAATCAGGAGTGGACAATTACTGTATTATTTAGATTTTTCTAAATCAGTTTTATAGATAAGATGATTCATTGATTAAATATGAAAATATTAGGATGCATTTTGAGTTTTTCAACAGCCAATAAACTCTAACCTTCGAAAGATTACAATATCTCTGCATCATAAACCCAATAATGACAGTTAGCATCAGTGATCCTGGTGATACGATAAATCCATAGTTCTCCGTAAACTGTGATACTCCCCAGTTCATATGTTTGTATTACTACAACCATGCAGACAATGTTCCGAAACCGTTTATGATAATTGTATGGTCACACTGGAAAGAAGATATGGTCATACAGACAGTTTTGCTTCTCACAAATCCACTTCTGATTAAGAAGTAGAGACAATACTAAATAGTGCCTGACCTACTAACGCGATGAAAGGTGAATAAGGTGCTTAGAGGAGCCAGCTGAGCTGAGGTGTTAGCAAACCTTGTTAACTAATCAGTCGAGTGTGTGTTTCTGTATTAAGGGAAGGAAGGAAGGAAGGAAGGAAAAGTATCCAGGGATGATGGGTGTGAAACAATGCAAAACTCACTGGACAATAAGAGTGGGAATTCCCTGCAAGGTTTCCATTCTACTCCCTGTGGAATCATCTAGTCACTGAGAATGAGGTAAGTTGTCAACATGGACATAAAGGCCATGATGATGCCACCCAAGAGGATGTTGTGACCCTAGGGGTGAACACTCTCTGTTGACACTGCATCCTTTCTACAGTTTGCTATGGCATTACTGATAGGACAAACCTGAGCAGTGATAAAACACAGAGAAGGTAGAGGAGCTCCGGATCACAAACAAGCAAGAGTACCCAACATTACTTTCTCCTGCAGAGATGAGAACCAACATCCCTTTAGCCATTTAATAGATTACAAACACAACTGCCCTACATCAGTAATAAAGAACCAAAAATGTTTCACTGTCAGATCAACTGGTCTGGGAGCAGTAACATAAAAAAATACAAAACGATTCCGTGAATTTCTGTCAAAGGTTTGTTGTGCTTTGTTTTTCTAAATCCCAGCGTGGCTGGGGCACAGCGGAACAAAGCGAAGGGAGAGGAAAAACATCCTTGACGACAACTGAGATTCAGGGTGGTTGCACCACTATTTATAACCTGCCCAGTCTGCTCCGTGACAGCAGAGGGGGACTGAGGGAAAGTGAGAGAGAGATAGAGAGCAACTGAGAGAAGAGGGAGAGGAGAGAGAGAAGCTGACACACAGACAGCGGGTGGCCTGTGAATTTCAGACTCAAGGAAAGGACCATTGTTTTTCCTTTACTGGGGCCCTCTGTGATTAGCGTACCGGGTAAAGCAATAGTGCTACAAACAAGACATGAATATAGATAGATTAAAAGAGAAATTAGTTCTTCCATATTATTGTGTCTATTGTCTACTAGTCTACCTGTTAAATGAAACTCTAATATACACGTCCTGAGAGATGTGAGTCATTGTCGTCAGATACGAGGCCCTGAAAGAGTTCTGTATTAAAGCTGGCAACTCTGATATGCCACTCCACACAGTGGAAATGAATATAGAGCAGCTGACAGCAGATAGCACAGCCCTGGTCATTTCTAACCTGGAAAAACACAAATAGCTTGCATAAAAACACTTCACGGCCCCGATGGTTATCTGACTGGGAAATCCGGCAACAATGCTGCAAAACAATGCAAAACACATCAAAGAGTGGGAAGTTTGATAGCTGCTAACTGAACAAAATAACAGACTACTGGAAACAAACTACTTTTGAGCTTTCTGAAGATTTAGAGCCTGTCTCATCTGAAACTTTCATGCATTTGTGTCACATACACAAGCATCAAATATTACACATTACAAGTGTAATCTTAAAAAAACACCACATTTAAGAGGTAGGAAGAGTCAGGGAGATCGTTGGGGATGCAAGGCAACAACTGCTACGGTCATTTTCTCCTCCTCTCTACCCACGTCTACATCTCTTATCAATGAACCCAGACACTGACGGCCAGAAATCCAGCTCAGCAGATAGCAAAGAGGACGTGGTGGATGTCTCAGTCCTACACAAATACACTCAGAGCAAGAGGAGAGATAGGAGACAGACAGTCTTGGCACTTGTTGGCAACAGCGCCTCTATCAGTCTTCTTTAAAACTCTCATATCACCGCTGTTATGTAGTGTACAATGCAGGAATGTCCCGAGCTGATCCACAGGATATTTCTTGATACATCAATCATTCAGGGGCTGGCATGGTTATGAAGTCACAGTCTTTTCCTATTTGTCCCTTTGCTGTCTCTCAGGACTGACCAGTTTGTCCCAGGACATAATAAGAGCAATTTTATATTTGTATTCAGTCTACAGTCATATCCATCTCAGCAAATCTATACCTTGTGCTGCAGTTAAAGATTTAAAATTGATCACATTATTCACTATAAACAGTTACTAGCTGTTTCCTTAATGTTTAACTTAAAGTACTGTTGTCTATTATGCTGCAAACAAAGAGATATGCATTAAAAATGCAAATCATTCCATTATGATCAGATGTGGTCATGTTTATTGGGATCTATGAGCCTTTTATTATAAGTTTAACTTTTAAACATCTGCTTACTTTCAATGGAGTTCAAGATTTGGTGAAGGGCCACAATTTGACCAGTACTGCGCTCAAGTTAGCTTGCTGAACATAAAGCAAAAATGAAATTGCTTAAAAAAAAACTTATTACATACAGTAGCAACTCCTTGGACTGGAAATTGGCAACAAAAAAGAGCCGGAGATCTCTGATACAATATATATTATCTAATATCTACCTCTGTCTCAAAACAGCTTATGAATGTGTACTAGTGTCAAGTGTTTCCCAGAGGGAAGTAGAAACCTATGGAAGTGTTGGTTCAATAGCCTACAAACTTAATTGCACATAAAACTGTAAGCCAGTGTCTGTAGGAGCAGTGATCAGCCCACTGAGCTGCAACAGACCACAACACAGCCAGCAACAACAAACATGTCTAAAAACCTAAAAGGCAAGAGTAAGGAGGAACTTTAAAAAAATTCCCCTTCTACACAGTGCAGGTACATGCTCAGAGCTCCGCCATTAAAGAGAAACATTCTGGACAAGAAGTTGACATAAAAAGTGAGCGTCAGCGTACCTCTTGTTGATGGGCTTCTCATCCTTCTCGTAGGGTTTGACGAACCACTTGCCGATGCGAACGAAGCTGCGATTCATGAGGCAGCGCTCCAGCAGGTTGTGGATGGCTTTGAACAGCAGCGTGCGACACTCGTAAGAAAGGCCGTTCTCCCATAGCCCATCATCCTCGGCTGGAAAAAGAGAGGAGAGAGAGAGGGAAATCTGAGTGGTGTGGAAAGCTGTGTGTGTTTTTCTTACCATAGTAATCTCAAACCAGGGCCGAACTCTCCAGGGCAGGCAGAGTCAATCGTGACAGAACAAAAACTCTATTTACATTTAGCGCGAGAGATGTGCATGTTACTGCTGCGGCTGGTAAAGGAAAAGAACACTAACAGCCATGCACTTGATCAGATGGTTCAGTCACTAATAAGGATATTCAAGTGAAGAAACAACTACTGTCAAAACCAATATATTGCATTACCAAAATATAAAGCTTTAATTTTGAAAGTTTTTCTATGTTTTATTCAACACCATTTACCCCAAGTCGGAAAAGGTGACTCATGAAAGATTTTGCCATTCAAGCTGAGCTATGTATGACTGTGTGGATGACAAGTCGAAGTACAGTTGAGCAGTGATACATTGAACTGAATATAGACGCGATACAATGAAAGAATGAATGATCTTGTAAACCCTTTCTGAAAAACTCTCTCATAAGCATGTAAACAGCTGTGAGCAACTATATCAACTAATCAAACATACTGGAAACTCAGAAAAGGATCGTGCACATTAACTGTGCACAAGATCCTATCTGGCGCATAATCACTGAAAGAAAATTACAACAAGGTTGCGCTCTGACAAATCCACTGAGCATGACAAGACATTTTCACACCCTGATGCAGAAAACTCACATTTCCTGGAATGCAAAGCAGAAAGTCATATCTAAAGTGACATCTGAGAATAATATTGCACAAAGATGGCGAAAAACATGAAAATGCAAACAAGATTGCACTTGCTGTTACCGAGAGGTGAAAAATAAACCTGCTGTTGCCTGCTTTTAAGCTATGGCGGTTTTAGGTGCTTTTGGCAATTGCACATGTTGAGTTTTAATACCGGTGTTTAAGAAAGCTATGGCTCACAAACTCCCAGCCCCGGTTTTGTTTTTCGGTGCAGTGGGGAAAACCAAGATTTTATCACGAGTCGTTTTGTTGTAAAAAATAAAAAGGCAAATCACTATAACACATGGTATAAATCAAAACTATGCAGATGTAGAAATTGAGTATAGAATATTCTATTCAAATCTTATATGCTTACAAAGCATAGTCTGATTATGACTCATGCCAATACATCAACTACATCATAAAGTCCAACGTTATTCAGGTTGGGATTCTAAAATCCCAACCTGAAATCTACGATATACTGCAAGTTCCAACTCCATCTTGTTTACACCCAAGGCATATGTCATCAAGCAGTTGGTAACTGCCGTATGTCTATGTTGTAAAATTATGTGAAACTGTATAAAGCAATTAAGACATATAATGCAACAAAGAAAACACTCCTCATGTCTTGATTCAGTTATTGGTTATTCAGGTCATTATTAATGTTACCAGAAAATGCTGTTTATTCAGATTATGGCTCAATTGGGTTAGGATCCTAATACAAGTGTCCATGTAAATGTAAATGTATGTAGCGACTTCCAGAAACAAAGACGATGCTACCCAATTTTGGTTGACTCAACTTCTGTAAAATGTGCTACTAAATTCCCATTGATGCTTCAATTCACTGTGAAACCACTATGCTATGAAATAAGCAGTGACATGGGATGGTTCTCTCTGGCTTTCTTTTGAATTACATTAAAACTAGGCTATCCAAACAGACACACTGCCAAACCCATCAAGTAAAATGTAAACTGTTAAACTGTGATCAACCCGTGTTAGACAGCTCTACAACTACTTAGTTCATGACCTACTGAATCAAGACAACTGACATATCACACTGTAGCAAGCTGTTCAAGGTGAGGCTTTGTATTGTTACACCCATATCAGAGTTGCTCTCTGATCCCATTCTGCTGGCTGATGCTGGTTTAATCTCATTAACAGCCACTGCTCACATCTTACAGGACTTACGCTCCTTTCAGTCAAGTCTCCAGCAAACCTCTCCCCAAGTGTGCTGCCTCTGCCTGAAAACAGACCAAATAAATACCGGTTGTGACGCACCCTTCTTGTCAGCTTGACATGCACCAGCTCAGCACAATCCAGCCCAGAGGCAAGTTAATCACATTTTATTGAATTATTAAGTGAACCCGTGGCTTGCTCTTGGAATGGAAAGGTAGGTAAAGATATTTTAAATTTAGATGATTCTCAGGCTATCAAAAAAAGGATATTACATTGATTTCCTTCCTTGAACAATAGAGACACCAATGGCCCTGTGCCAGCCTGCTTGGTTTAAAAGGTTATTCAAGGTGATGCTGAGGGCTATAATGTTTTTTTGAGTTCAGGCAAACAGCCAACTATATGTTGCAAGGGTGAAATTATAAACATCTGCTGGAAAAATAAAAAAGTGTCAACTTCAATTTCAAAAAGGAAAAAAGGTATCCTTACCACATCAAATCCACTTTCAAATGCCACAGCTCTAATAGGCACTCAAGAGTTCAGCGTGCCTCAAAAACATTACATCAAGTTAAGAAAAACAACTGCAGGCTAGCTGCCAAGTAAAGTGGGGTTATGTGCTCGATGATTTGAGAGCAGCCAGCTAATACGTCAGGTGCACGCACATCTTGAGGGATTAGATCAGGAACACCGAAAAAACAGGGCAAAAGCAGGAACAAGGAAGGCACACAGCAATTTCCCATTAAAAATTTACAGCAACTGCCTATTAGAAAGAAAACATTTAGCATTTTTGAAAACCACGGACGCGAGTAGCCATGGGATCAAGTTTTCCATCACAGAGAGTGGGGAAGTTTTGATCAATGCACACCTTCTGAACAATGGAGAGTCAATGGTGCAAACACCCAGGGAGCGAGGGCACAGACCCAGGGACCATCAGAGTGCGCACAGCCCGGCCACAGCTCCACCAAGGCAGACAGGGAGCCATGCACAGCTCATTTGGGTCTATACAAAAAAGGTTTTGTACAGTTTTACAGTTTCTACCGGCTCTGTCAGTAATTGACTGCTCCTCTTTGTCGCTATCATTTGTGTGAGCAGTGAGCAGCAGAGACAGTGTGTGTGTGTGTGGCGCCGTAACCTTTTCTTCAAGTACATTGAAAGGTATCATCCAGAAGCTACACAATTCATACAGAAGCTACACAACTCCTTTATGGGGATTACAATAAGTGGTTTTCACTGTACTGGCAGACTTGCAATTATCTATTCAGGAAAAACCCTGGTCGGACATCTCTTGTTATAAATTGAGAGTAAAGTACAGAGAAAAGGACAGATGTGTAGTGGTACCGAATTCCAGGTAGTGGGACCAAACCCTAGCAACTGGGGTGCACCGACAAAAACTCTTAGGTGCAAAAGATTCCAATTGACTAAAGAATGAAAGACAAGTTCTCTCAAGGAAGAGATCGATGCAACTACACATGAAACTACGACGTATGACTGTGTGTGGACGGTAACAACTTTATGGATGATAGCAAGAGCATGCACACAGCTATACAAGGCAGCAATGCAAAACACCAAGTTAGAGATCTCTGATGTTGTTATGAGAAATGTGAAACACTTTTGGCTCATTATGAATATGAAAATTAGAATACGGGCAGACTGCCACAGTAAAGATAATTTATGGAAAACTCTGGTATACCGTAGCTGATAACATGTGAAAGAGAGTAGGAGGAGAACAGCAAAGTTCAAAGCCAACATAACAGAGACTTCAAAACACCGCAAGTGTTGCTGTTAAACCTCGAGTCCTACTTCAGCCATCTGTTGAAGATGGGGAGACTGGCAGAAACCTCCCTCCACCTACTTTTACATCAAATACCACAGCAATCGCATCTGTTCCCCACTGCCATGACCACAACCGCCCTCCTACTCTCTGTCGCCTGCTCGTCTTCAGTCTCTCCCTCTAGCGACAGGCAACTCTAAAACGTGCGTCTGTTTTAAATCAAGTGTTCCGAACGACCTCATGTTCATCATGCCATGACTGCTGCAACACACTTCAAACTCAGCCACACAAACACAGCAGTTCAAGTTGTAATCTAGTGTGCCGCCTGATATAAACAGTGTGACACTGACTGAAAATAGTAAGGCAACATTCTACAAAACAAATTTTCACAACGACGCCATCAGTGCTCTGGACCAGATGAGACTTGGGTTTTTAACTTTTAGTGCAAATATCTCTTAGATACTAGAATATGGAGTTATGACATTGTCTTTCAACATACTGAGGAAATGGATGAGACCCATCTAACCTCACTCCTCATCAAAAAACAAAGCCAGCATCTTAGAAGGTTTCTTTTGTTGTGAGAGTTCTTAGAGTTCAAGATGTTCTGCATATACAGTCTACTGCAAAGAAGTGGTTGCTAATTCAAACCCATTGGTCAGGGGTCACGGTCAAGTTGCATTGCGTGAATAATACTAAATACCACTGTTCAAAAACGCAAACAGAATCCTGAAGTTTTTCCAGCTCCGTAAATTGAGAACTTTGGAGAGAAAAGAGATAGTCAGAAAACAACCACAGCGAGACCCCTTTATAGAGGATGATTTCAGTCTGGTGAACACAAACTCTGGGGGGATTTGTTTAGGTGAGAATGGGATCTATTCTTGACCCAACTCAAGCAGCAGGTCTACAAGATAGAGCTTTCAGGCTCTTGTAGCCAGATGTGCTTTACTTTCTGGGACGCAGCAGAGCACGCAGACTGCCGCAGCTGTCATCGTAGTAGTGGCAGCTTCAAGTTCATTTACACAACATTGTCTCTTTTACAGAAACGCACACTTATCCAAAATACAGGACCTTCCTTCTGTCAGGGCTCCATAGCGCGACCAAACATCTGTCAAGTGTGACTAAAGGTTTTCCTTGGTCGCACATACGATTTAGCTGGTCAGTGTCTGTATGTTCGGGAGTCGTGTCACTTCCTCATCTCATCTCCAGTGCAGAGTTTACACTTATATACAGACAAGGCTTGGGCTGGCCATCGCCCCCCACTCACTCACATGCTGACACACGGACGGTAAAGCAGAGATGAGAGAGGAGAGGCGGTAAAAGCCGGAACACTGGCGACAAAAAAGTGTTGCTTCAGAATCAGACCAGAAGCAGGGGTTGCTCTGATTGTCCTCCCTCCACACTCCTGCTGACCTGCGCTCACTTTACACTTTAACATACAACAACACTAATCTGGCGTTATTAGGACCTGAACCATGTTTAAGCCTAAATGTCCACTGTTATCCTCCTCCGGGACTCTGTTCACACTCAGTTCAGGCAGAGCTTGTGCGGTGTGTGCCTGAACTTAAACGGCTCCTGCCTAGGGTGAATTATTTCACCTCCGGCGAAAGTATAGACTTTTAATGTTTAACTGTGCATATAACAAGGCAACCTCCTGTTTCAATTTGAACCTGCTGGACTTACTGTGTTTGTGCATACTACCGTTTAACGTGTAGTAAAACACATGTACCAAAGGTTTTTGTTCTAGTCAATATTTGAGCACGAGTGTTCATAAAGTATGTGCTCGGATGGTGGGCTATTGTGTGCTGCGGTCAGTGCATGGGCTGAAAGTTAAGAGGCCTCATTTAGACAAAGATTTATGAGCTCAACTGATGATAGGGACACTTCCATGTCATTGTCTCTGTGTGTCAGGCCCAGATGAGCTGACCTTTAAACAAGCTCTTACGTGGGTGCACAGCAGTTCTGTTAAGAACACTCACATCTACCTCACCCTTTTAGACATGAATGCTCACATAAGTGCACAAACGGTATAACATCAAGAGGATATAGCATCAGTCGCTAATTCCCCAAAACACTCAAACCCAAAAATCACAAAATGGTATGGGGGCGTTTCTACGTCATACAACTTGGGAAAAGCACCACCCACCCACCCCTCTGTGTGCAAGCAATTAGAGCAGCAGTCGGTCATTAAACAGCAGGATTAATGCTTTGTGATCGACTGTGCTCAAGGGGATTGTACCAAGCCTGGACAGAAGGTTTTCTCCTCTCTCCCACTTCTCTCCCCTTATCTGCAAGGAAGGAGGGAGAGAACCAGCAGTGCTCTGCAAAGTCTCCATTACTAATTAATGAATATTTCCTGAGTAGAGAGGAAAAGCGAGATAGATGGAGAAGAGAGGGAGACTGCACCCATGGGCCAGAGCTGCATGCATGGCCGAGTTCCTACACTGTGCCAGCCATAGGAGATCCTTCAGGGAGAGCGCAAGAGAGAGATGGAGCAGGGGGAAAGGGGAAAGCGGAGGGTGGTTCACAGGCAGGAGATTAGCCCTGGAAAATTGATCCCAAAGTACAAAGCCGTTGGCCTCCTCTGCTTTTCTCCCCTAAGAGCTGGTCTGGGTTTATCTCTTCATCATTCTCTGTGTTGCACACTGAAGTTTAGAACAGTTTTTGAGGGAAAAGAGCTTTACAAAGTGTGTCACAAACTAATTATCGTTGATGCACGTCCACAGCCTTGTGAACTCCCAAAAAAACTTGACTAAAAGTGGCACTTTCCAGGGTTTTTTGGTGGCGATCAAACAGTATTTAAGTGAGAACATACCACCAGAGAAAGCACAGTTTCCATTTAGCCATTGCGTGGTTTATAGTCGATATAGTTGGAAATTCTAAAGAGTGAATGGGATTCTTTTTTCTGAATCCTTGCCTGGGCGATTTACTGGGCTACAGTACCTTACAATAGGCCTTACATCATTGTGTGACTTAAACTATAAATAAAAACTAAAATAGTCGGTATAGAATGGCGACTGGGTCCGGTCTGCATACCATATATTGCTGACTTGTGCTAATGCCAATAAGCTGGTTTTCCCTCTGCACTTTTTTCATCATCTAGCTATCGAAAACATCCTACTTTTCTGGTCGGTGTATATTTGTTGTCACTAGACGAATTACAGCCTGTTTTCTGCAGGTGCTTCAAACAGAGCTGCTCTCACAGACATATGGGCAGTTAATTTTGAAGGAGAGAATTTGTTTTCCCCCCCACGGATGACAAGAAAAAAAGGCGGACCTGTAAGAGGGTTAAAATTTCACCTTTGATTCAAGACATGGAGGAGAGTTGTCAAACAAGGACAAAAAAAATATCCTAAGAACTGGGCAAAGGCAGAAAAATTCAAAGAATTACTGCATTCCAGCTAAATCAAAGACGACTGACATAAGATCTCGGTCAAAGAAAGAATGATACTAAATTGAGCCTTTCTTTGAATGGATTCAAAACATCATTAAGTAGTGGAGGAGATGGACAATTTTATTGAGATTTCCTCTTTGCTCGCCATGAATTTTGTGATACGATTTTTTCCCATATCGCCCGGCCCTAACACTAATTTCAAATGCTGTTTGACAATAATGCCCATTGAGTCAAGCCTTTTAACTCAGTAAACAATAATCTATCTATACTAATATGCCTGAAAGTGAACATCACATGAACAGACATTTAACTGTGCATTTACACACCCACAGTAATTGTGACAGGTATTATCATAACATGTAGAATTTTACTGCTCAACAGCAACAAGCCAGACAACAAGGACAGTTTGTTATCTACATTTTCAAAACTCTGTTTTATGGGCTCAATAAGCACAGGTGTAGAACTCTAAAATTATGCGAACATATCCTAGGAGCTTAGGTAAGTACTATGTGGCAATTACCTTCACATAAAGACATCATTCCTTATTTCTTTGCCAAAAAGAGTTAGCGGGCCAGAGGAGGAGAAAGAAGCAATTTACTGTATCTTTCACTTGACTAGGGTGCCCCTGGTCAGGGGACCTCACCAGCTTAAAGAGAAAGGACAATGGAGAAAGCATAGGATTTGCATAAGAATACATTCCCACATTCAACTACGAGGAGGGAGGAAGCAAGCCATTAAATTCAGCAATGGCATTCTCTTGTTGGAAATAATTTCTGTGCATGGTCAGGAGAAGATTAGAATTGTTTTTCTCCTTGTGTAACGAGCAAGGCGGGTTTCCAACAGCACAGAAAAGGCGCTTGGTGGTTTGTTACCCTTACATTTCTTCAATGGTGATTAAGTATCAGACGTTAAAAGATCCCTCAAGTTTTCCGCCCTTCACGACTCTCATCTCTCAAGCTCACTCCTTCTCCCCTCATCTCCCTGGAGTGAAGGGATTACTGGCACGCTGGTATACAGAAATGGCACTTGCTCAAAATTAAAAGACTTTCACAGGCCGCTAATCTAATGAGGATGGCAGAGGGTGTGTGTGTGTGTGTGTGTGTGTGTGTGTGTGTGTGTGTGTGTGTGTGTGTGTGTGTGTGTGTGTGTGTGTGTGTGAGTACAATTTTCGTCACTGAAATGAAAGGAAAAGAGCGGATTTTCATGTTTACCACCAACATTGCACTAGAGTTAAGCTGAAATCACAATAAGAAATAGTAAGCTTTTTAGAATACTCAAGACAGGCTGGGACCAAAGGCAAAACATGACACCCATGTAATGGTAAGAAGAGAGCGGTGGTGAAAAGACTGTTGGGCTGGTCCTGTCCCGGTCTGCTCTGCCACTGCTACTGGTAGTGTGTTGATTCACACATCTGCATGGAGAGCACCTTGCAGTGTCAATAAATACAGCTGTCAATCATCCTACTTCTCGGGATAGACAAACACTACCAGAGATCTTCAATCAAGGTACCCAGGACACAGAAAACTAAATATTGTCTTTCCTAGAAGCATTCACTTGGCTTTCCTCTGGCTCCCAATCAGATCATCAGTCAGAGTTAAAACCAGCTGAAATCTGGGAATTCAGGAGAACGGTAAATTCATGTCACTAAATGTCTTAATGAAAGGACAGACACAGGTCGAAAGACACAGGTCGAAAGACACAGGTCAGAGATGACATTTGTCCATCCCCGGTTGTGTCATCAGGTTTCAGGACACACAATCCTGAAGAGACTGATCAACAGCTGCAGATGCAGGTAGGGGGGAAGAGGAGGACAGAAGGGGGGGCCCTCTGGTGACTTTAGATCCATCTAGAAAGGCTGCTCTGCCTCACTTCACTGCCAGAGTCCCAGAGCAGTTACAAAAAGGAGGGGAAGCTAAAGAAGAAGGGAGCAGCAGCTTCCAAAATAGGAAAAATGGAGCGAGACACCGTCCATCTGGGAACCGTTCACACTGAGACACAGCTGAGTCAGGGTGCAAAACACTTGAGGACCATGGGGAGTGAGAAACGTCTCATCAGGTGTTCAGGATATACATCTGTGCTGTCCATCGGGACAGAGAGGAAGAGACGAGCCGCACCATGGTTTTTATTACACAGACAGAGCTGTTTGCATATATGTATATTGTGTAGCTATTAATTTGTGGCAATGTTCTATAAATAATACAATCCATACAGTATTTTTTGACAAGTTATTTACTAAAGCACCCCGTCACCTACCACCACAAAGCCTGCGTAAGAACACAGCAGAGACTGTAACAAAGATTCTGCATGCCACCCTGTTCTACTTGAAATGTAGCTCACTCCATTAGAGGGCCTGAGCCAGACGCTTCAGGTTATTACCAGGACCCGTTAGGCCTGAATGAGCTGCCCATTGTAGCCTTCAGCTCCCATTTTGAGTCCACTTCAGGCACAATATCCCCATAATGAAGGGGGGTCACAGACAGGCTGCGCTTGGCTCAGACTCCAAAGTTCAATCTACATGGCAGAGAGCATGAATAAAGAGGGCCTTTTCCCATCTTCCATCACTTATATCACTGTTACTGAAGAGGGAAAACAAGAAAGTGGGGGGGGGTGGGTGCATTGGCCTTATTTCTGCTTGGCTGCTCAGGCATGCTGCGTTTCTCGCTCAAGTTATGATCGCACTGAATTCAGTTTCCATTACCATTTTCCTTTCTGTTTCAACCGACATGTGGCTGTGGACTACTTATTCTACCTGGAAAAAATAAAATGCCAGGTGCTGATTTGGTACAGGGCAGCAGTCACTTAGATATGATAATCCTCTATCAGACACCCATCCAATAATAAGACTCTCAGTGTTTGCAGGGGGAGGGAGTTTCTCTTCAGGCGTTGGCACTATCAGCCTTACGCAGTCAGAAAAGGGTACAAGGGGGTAAGGTGTGAAATAACACTGATTTTAAGATTTCCTTGAGGATCTCAGTTGAAAAATTGAATCTGTGTCATTTCTCATTCTTCAACTTATCTTGACAAAGCAATCTATGCACCGTCCACATGATCCACTATCTTTTAGTTAAATAATCTTGAGTGAATCAAACGAAAAGTACATTGGTGGAGGTAGTAAAAAAAAATTCACTCTTGGAATGTGGTGACACAGAGAAATAGAATCTCTTTCCCTCTCATATTTCATTTTTACAAAACCCTAGAAAAACCAACTTGCCTGCAGAGTAAATTAACTGCTCCTCAAGTGGTACACCCGGCTCTGTGTATGAGAGCATTTGTTCTTATTCCTTGCACTCAATCACTGAATCTCTGAAAGCACTCTGAATGTTGTTCCGAAGCTGACCCTGACCTCTGACCCTTATGTGCTGAGGAAGTAGCATTCAGACGATGTACCTGCACCGCTTGTAAAATAAAATCTTTAAAGCTAAATGCCCTTTATGTGCATGTCAAAGGTCACTCACCTGCAAGCTCATGGTGGATGAGATCTGCAAAGTTAGGGTCGTCCCCCCACCAGAAAAGCCAAATCTCCCTCCGACCCGGCCGTTGACTCCGCCGCCATACACTTAACACGTCGGCCTTCAGGCAGCGGCTGAAGCTGCATAGGATGGGATCCTCCTCTGTCACCGGAAAGAGGATGGGTGCAGAGGTGGGACCCTGCCACACAAACCTCTTCCATTTGATCCCCGTCAAGTCCGCCTGGAAGACAAGGGAAAGGGGGAGAGAGTGTTAAGGGTGCAGAGCTGCTGCTGAAGGACTCACTCAGTATCTCTACGTAAACATCCTGAGCAGAGTGTGGAGTAGGTATTAAAACCACATTCTGTACGCTCTTCAACAAAATATTGAACTAACTGTTTGTTTCTGCAAAGTGCTGTGTACTTATGCTCCGGGTTGTTCTGATATCACTCTGAACAACATGTTCGATAAACAATATGAAAAAGGTAATGCCGGTGAATGTAGTCACACCACCTTAATCCTCATCGTTGGCAAGTGCTCTGGGGATGTGTGTACTTTGCCTTTCTGTAAACACCGTGTGGCTTTTATAGAGAGAACAAAACACATAGGAAAAAGCCTCACAGGCAGTAAATCACTGGCGGGGTTATTAAGTGTTAAAGCATTACACTGCACTGCTAGCTACCACAAGTGCTTATCAGCTGCACACCAACAAACTGCCCATGTGTAGCTAAACAAATGCATGAATGCAAATACTAACTAGAACAAAAAAGACAAACAGAGAATTCCCAAACACGCACACCCCCGTTTCCGCTAGCAATCTGGATCCCTGTTGGCAGTGGCATCCAAAAGTCTGAGCCTTCATTGAAAATCTTATATTTTTAAGTAGACCCAGACATGCATAGACAAGATTCTGCACTTTGTAATAGGGCAGAGCAATAACGCCAAAAATAAATCAATATCAATAATCGTCAAAAAATTTGTTTTGATTTAAAAGTAGTGATTTTTCCTCCTCTGTGAAGGTTGTGGTTTTAAACTGTTTATGAAAATAACAAACAAGAGATAAACAGCAAAGACTTTGAAAATCTGAGGTAGATCATTTGTTTGTTATATGTTCTCAGTGTGCTTGCACAAATCATAAGCATTAACATATTGACTTGCCACTGATGCAAATTATAATGCAATGATTGTTGAATTTCTTCATCAGTATTCAAATTTAAGCAAATTTTGGGCACTGGCCAATTTAACTTCTTTGTACAAAAGGTAGGATTTCCTCGAGTTGTCTCCTTTCCATTGAATCACAAGTTCAGATGACAAGTGGATTTGATCTATTCATCGGTTTGTTCAAGCAACTCAACTTGCAGCTAGTGTTCACCCATTATGAATAAAGCCGTGCCTCAAGATTTCCAGCAGATCATTGCTCAACAAGCAGCAGTGATGCTGGGAAATGGCATCTGAACTAAGTGAAAGTGTCGGGAGGCAAATTGTTTTTCAAAGCGTTAAATAATGGCGCGATTAAAGGTTTCTCAGGAGGAAATGCATGGAACGCTAAAAACACTTTGCAGATCAGTTGCATCCGAGGCACAATCAGATTCAGAAGAATAAAGGTGACCACACCATCACAAGATCAATACATCAAGCGTATTTCCCGGCTAGATAGAAAAGTAACAGATAGATAATTTGATAGAATGAAAGAACGCAACGCTTTAGAAGAACGACATGAGGACCAAGAAGTCCTGATTGTCATGGAAATCAGTCACATGACCTCAGGGCCTTTAAAGATTCAAGGACTGAGAGAGCCAAGTACTCTGACATCCCAGGAATCTCTAGAACATTGTCATGTTCAAGTCCAAGAGGAGTGACAGATGGACACACCTCTCCTTATCCAACTGTTGTAGTGCCCCTGAGCAAGGCACCTTCCTCCCCTCTAACACCTGCTCCCTGGGCACTTTCCAATAGCTGCCCACTGCTCTGTGTGGTCCCTGCCCTTGTGTGTGTTGTGTTCACCTACGGATGGGTTAAAAGCAGAGAGTGAATCTTAATCTTAATTTTAAATAATGCTGGAATAAGACGGGCACTTGTTGACATTGGGCCATGAATGTGTTTAAGCTAGTGCATGTTACCAAAAAAGAAGATCATAATATCAAGTTAGTATTTTGAATGATAATTGCAGAAAATTTAAATAATATTATTTTGTTAGTATTAGGTTCAAAACATATGCAAAATAAAACTTTTCTTCAGGATATTTCCAGTAATCTGTGTGATTTTCCTGGAAATCCTGTGGTTTAGATAAATTTATATTCAGGCTGAGAGGCCAAGCTGTACAGGTCTCTGTATATTGAATCAATTAATCCATTACAAATCAGTGGATATCTTAACTCAAGTGCAGATGCGCTGAGCCTGAACAAGTGATTACTCATGGTTGTGGAAAAGCGGTGGTCTTTCGCCTGGCTAGGGATAAGCTGGGAGATTTGTTGAGTTATTTGTGGTGGTGGTGGTGAGGGTTGGGGCTAGGCTGGGGATTGTCAAAACAGAGCATTGTGTGGCGTCAGCAGCAGCAGAGCTAGATCACAACAACAAGTTAGCATGCCATAAGACACTGTGGCCTCATACTGATCAACAAATCATTAAAAAAAACAGAGGTTAAAAATTGTTTTAACTACATTTATGGCTCCTGTGCAAGTCCAGGCAAAACATCAACAGAATACATGCTCACCAGTTAGGTTACAAGTGTATATCATATGCCTCATCAATAAACAGAAAGCACATGTTTAATTTGTTTTCAAACAGGCACTTCAGTTAAAAAGTGCCTGGCAAGCACACAAAAAGCCCAAGGTTGGTTTATAGTGTCAGTATAAATGAACACAGAAGCGTGTCAGGAAGCATGATCAAAACATCATGGTATCTGATGAACAATCTGGCTCCTTATTCAAAAGCTGCTACACATGCTGAGTACAAATTCCGAGGTGAAACCAACAGAGCCGGCTCGGTCTGTGTGTAATGACAGAGTGTGTAATGCAGCAGCGAGGCTTCTCCTTCCTGCTGGAGTGTGAGAAGCGGCACATTACACCTGCATCTCGCCCGGAAACATCTGTGCACACAATGCAAAGGGAGGGCTGGGACAACGGTTAACTGTGAAACCAGATCATAAGCCGTGCAGATAGACAATTAGCAAAGGAACACCCCCCATCCCCTCACTGACCATTCACGGCCAAGTCCCCAGCGGTACTGTGTGATTCACTGTATTAAAGGTTTAGTTCATAAGTGCCCTACAGACTTTATTACCAGCCCCTGCTCCTCCTAGATGGTTTAACACTTTTAGACATGATTATGTGCTGCACACAGACAGCCGGGCATCCAGCTGCTCTCAGGGGACTGATACTTCAGTTTGAATTCAAAGAGTTTCAGTAACCCATTTCTTTTTATTTACCCAAGATTATCCAAATGTGTGTTCATTTTCTGAAAATCCCTTATGACTTCATGTTATAGGTCAACTTTTAAAAAGGAACACTAAATACAAAAGGAGATATGTACATCGCCATTGCTGTGACAGGCCTGATCTAATACAATAGTTAACAAAAAAGGTATTCACCTCTGCTAAAATTACATAGATAAACAAATAGAGGGTTTTTATTGCTCAATATTTCTTACTGTTTTTTCATTTTTCAAAGTTACAGGGAATAAAAGAATACAAGTGTAATGCAAACTGCTCTACAACCCAATAACATTTGAGTACAGCAATTTACAATTAATGAAAAACTACACTGTTAATTGAAAATACAATTATTATCAACCAACTGTGAATTATTTAATTATACAAAATATCTGCTGGTTACAGACTCTCCAGACAATTGTGGTTTCAAGTGATTTATTAAAAGGCACAGATCATCAAACAACTGTCACATGTGGTGTAAACACAGTTAAATACTCTAATTAACAGTCAGCATGGAATCAGCTGACTTTTAAATGGGATGCAGAGAAAACACTGAGTGATCTACGGTTGCTGCAGTGCAACTGAACACGCAGGGAAAAGTGAACTGACGGCATCCTGTGACCACTACAGCTTTGTTTTGAAGTTGAGCTTCAGTAGCACGTGCAACATGAATATGGACTGATGCAGCTGCTGTGCTGTTAATGCACAAATTAAATAGAACACCCTACAAAACTAGCAATAGCAGAAGTCTTCATTTTAGATTACAGTTCTTTCCTTTTTAACGGTTACAAGTAGGGATGGGCATTCAATTAAATGGTCTTCCTCGATCGTCGGGAGAGATAACGATCAATTTTCGATTACTCATTAATATTTTTATATTAAAATTCACTTATAGGCTTTATTGAAATGCAGTGAAAATAAAAACAAAGTGTGTTTCCTCATTAAGATCTTTATTAGAAGATGAACAAAATATGCGCTGCCGTAACCTTAAACAGCGGAGCCGACAGCTAGAAGCCGGTGCTCATAAACACAACTGACACTCGTTTTTGTTTTTTTTTCAAAAAATAAAATAACAATGATAATAATATAAAAAACAATCTTGTTAAACAATAACTTAACCATAAATATATAATACTTAGGTCCGACAGGTTTTGCCAAACGTAACTCAAAACTATCAAACAAGGCACCGAGTCGAGAAAGCTGCACAACAATAATAATAACAACAACTTCAGCACCAGCCTACTGATTTTTGTTCAGAAAGATGAGCATGTTAACATGCTCTGGGGTCAGACGCGAACGCAGCCTGGTGACCGTCAGTCCAGCCACCGAAAAAACCCGCTCTGAGGGCACTGACGTCGCCGTGATGCACAGGTAGCTCCGTGCTAACACCGAACTGATGCTAGGTTGAGACAGCGAGCCGGATGCGCCGCCACTAACCACGGTCGGATGTGCGTTTCTCAAATGGTACATCATCTGAGTCGTGGCCGAGTTGTACTTATAAACAGCTTCGCAGTGTTTGCAGTGAACAAAGTCATTTTTTAACTAAAAATGATCCCACGCTAAACTTCGCCTTGACCTCTTCATGTTTACTTTGGAAATGGAAAGACACGGGCTGTGTCTCAAACCGAGCACTTGTGCACTTCGAGCACTGACTTTTAGGGCTTAGGGCGTTCACACTGACAGAACCAGCAGAATTCAGTGCACTGAAAGTACCCGGATGGCGCACTGCAAACGGTCAAAAAATGCAGTGTAAAACGATGGACACTTCTCGCCCTAAACGGGCGCCATCTTGGCTACGTAGCGGAAGAGGAGGAGCCTTTTTGGCAGCTTTTCATTTCATTTCTAAAACAGATTTGCGTCCGTCACTTCCGCCAAGTGGTTAACGTAAGTGTTCCATTTGAGACAGCACTAATCAGCGACGGTGTGCACTACAGTAGTAAGTGCACTGTATTGCAGTGTACTGTATTGCAGTGTACTTCGTAAAGTGTTCGGTTTGAGACACAGCTACGGTAACTTGCAGGTAAATGAGTAGGCCTGTGGCGGTTTTTTCAAACACTGCCCCCCGTGGTCAAATGTGTAATTGCGGCCACATATTGAATTTTTCGAGGAAAAAATAATTTCCTCAACGAACATCTTAATGATCAATTAATCGATCGTCGAGTAATTATGCCCATCCCTAGTTACAAGCAAGATGTTTCCATGTATGGTGCAGTTTGACTGCAACCGGGCAAGTGAAAATATGAACCTAATTTAGAACATGTCATTTAAAAAAACATTCACTACAGAAACTGTGGGTTTAAGTCTAACCAAAATCTGTTTGTTATTATCCACTGTAACAAATGCCTCATTAACGGGACATTTTTATTACTCTGTCTATATCTGACATCTTGTCCTTAATATCAAACTTTATCATGAAGAATAAACTATATATAGATGCACAATAATTACAACTTAATCTTAAATTCCATCCTGGCAAAAGTAGTTCAATAGCATCTAAAACCAGATGCAGGGAGGCACCATTTCCTCACACACACACACGCTGGGAACATGGATTAACACCCAACCACAGCTCAATGGGCAGATGTTGTGAAATACATCAAATAACAGTCTCAAACTCTGTGATGTACAGTATAAAATCATCTAACCATTTAACATCATGTGGGTTTTAAACAAATTAAGACAAGTTCAGACATGCGGATCACTGGCGGAGGTTTGTTCACTTCAGCTCATGTTATAGTTTAGTGTGGCTGAAGAGAGGTTTTAGGTTGGGTATATTTTTATTTTTGCATTTATGCCAGAGAAACAGATAATCTACCTAAATTCTGTCCTTCCCTCTTCCTGACAGCCACTCAACCGATCAACTTTAAACGCGGCTGGTGGATGGCCGAGGGCCCAGGGAAGTGCAGCGTCGGCTGTGACGTTTTTTTTTCTTTGGATGAGCAGTTCTTAAGAGTCTCAAAAATAGAAACATTAAATTACAGTCGGTGACTAGGTCAGTGCTTGAGTGAGCATCCGCATAACCTACGTCATCCATTACGAAAGAACTCAGGCTGCAGTTACAAAACCTTGTACAGGATCATCTAAAATGTGGGAGTATTTGAGAAAGACCCAAGTTCTGCACGTTGGCAGTGGCTTATCACAGCAGTAGAACAGCTAAGCACGGTCACTTGGAGCAAGAGCATCACGGAGCGCTTCAGTTATGACGCAGCGACAGGCAGACAGCACTGGTTTGTTTACTTTGTGTTCTTGACAAAGCAAGATATATTATTATTCTCAACAGGCAGAACAAGTGAGGTATTCACCTCTGCTGTTATGGTAATGTAACATAAAACAATGCACCGTCTAACTTATTCAATTGCTGTGTATTTTCTGTTTCCTGGAATGTTTGAGTGAGAAACTGGCTTTAAGTTACTTTTATTCACGTCAGTAAATCTCTTCAAAACTCATTTCCTTGCTGAAACAAAAATACATTTGCAGGTGATTTTCTTAAGTGCTTTTCGTTCCAGTGATTAAATAAATCCGTGTCGCACCTATTTTAGGTTTTAAGACACGTTCTTAAATCAAACTGATTCTGCAGTTCAGTGAAACAGCTGACACAGTGAATATATTAATCTTCTCTCACTTGCACAGTTTATTATGTACACTGGGATGATGTTGTTCATATTCTTTTTATTGACTCTGTTAAAGAGCATGTTCATTTATTTGAATGGACATTTCCGAGTCTTTAATTTGTGGTGCTGTTGAATTGTGGTGAGTTATACTGAGGGGTCTTCCTTAAATGGTATCCACCTTAATTCAAATAAATGGGATTGGAAAGATATAAGTACATCTCTTGCTATAACCTAGTAGCACATATTAAAGCCACGTCTCTCAAACAGATTCGATGAGGATCTAAATGAAGATGGTGTTGAGTTTGTGGTCCATCATTTTTAGATCTGATATCTAAACGATGTATTATAACACTTAATATCATAGCACAACACAAGAGCTGCAGTAATGGACATGACCCTATAAAATGTTTCCACAGAAAGCTGTTAAAGTATAATCATAATTTATGCAATACGTTATGTTGACAATCTACAGAGTGAAGAAGGATGTTGAGAGTATTTCAACTAAATCACTTCCAGTGAGAAACTCTGCTTCATACCGTGAGGAAGTAGAGGTAAGGCTGCAATAAACTGGACCCACATTGAAACTTAATAAAGTTTAGGTGACTGTAACCTGACTTTTGGAGGAGTTGGTCTAACACTGAATAGATTTCGAACACGTTGCCGGTGGGAAAGGTTTTTAAACTGAGGGTCTGCAGCAGCTCTGGAGCTGAATGAGTTTGTTTTAAACCTGCTGAGCGTATTTTGGAGAAACAGAAGAAAATGTGTGAGGTCACTTTGAACGAAACCAGTCTGTTCCCACAAGACTTCACCCAGAATCTGTGTTGTTTACACTGAAAGTGGGCCAAGTATATGTTCTGCTCTGCTTATTCATAATAGATAAATAAAATCAAATGCTCCTTTTTGAAATAATAACAAACTGATGTGGTCAAGAATTATTAAGCTCTGTTGAGTGGCAGCATTCTGGGTTTGAAAAGAAAAATAAATATTGTAAATGTTAAACGGTTTTGTATCTATATAGTGCTTTTCTAGTCTTGATGACCCCTCAAAGCTCTTTACAGTACATTTCTACATTCACCCATTCACACACACATTCATACAGTACATCTTTTAGCAGCTCTTTGTTGTTCTATGAGGGGCAACTTGGGGTTCAGCATCTTGCCCAAGGACACTTCGGCATGCAGATGGGGAAGACTGGAGATCGAACTGCCGACCTTCAGGTTAGAGGACGACCGTTCTAAACCTGAGCCACAGCCGCTCATTGTACCCATTTTTAGACAGATTAGATTTACAGTTGACCAACCATACAATGCATTTCGTAACATATGAAAGTATTACATACCATTACAAAACTACACTTACTAATGTGGAGTTAAATTTTACTTTTTGACATGTTTTGAAAGGGACGACTTCTTACACTTGCAATGTATATTGTTGCATAGAAGAGAAATGGAATATATAATTTAGGATTCAAAAGTTGTCTACAGGTTACCAAGTACAACTTGTACGACTTGTTTTCACATTTGTCTTAAATCATGTTTTGCAAAAAATGCATTGACTGTATTTATGACCACAACTTTGAGCTGAATCTTATCCAAGCTACTCACAAGAATATTTTCATCTCTAGGTACATACTCGAAGCCTGAGGAGGTAGAACTTAAAACTCCCACTATCAAAGATAAGAAACATCAGTACTTCCCTCTCCATCCACTCCAAATGCTCCTTCTGCAGTCGGTCTGTTTGTCCTTTCAAAATTGATAGTCTGTTTGCAAAAACAGGGTGGGTTTCATTCACATGCCTTAAACGCTGCTGTAAATCGGCACAGTCTTTCCTCCTTTCTGTGTAGCGACTGCTCAGGTATCCGGGCAACTGCTTATAAAATGTCCTGGCAGAACGAGCGATGTGGGTCATGAGGAGTTTTATCTTTCATACACCAAAGCCTAAACTCACAGAGCTGCTGTGGGAGGCAATCTAAGGCCAAAGACACTGGATATGGCCAAAGAAGCTGTCCTAAGGTGATGCGTACTTGGGAGGTTACGACCCCCTGATTTTGCCAGCTGCTCACCTTCCCTTGGGCCACTTTGGGCTCTGGGTCTCAGAAGGGAACACGGTGTTCGAGCAGCTGCCATCCTGCTTTTCAAGATATGAGACAAGCAACAGGTGATGCTGCTCAAATCATGTCGCAGATGCTTCCACTCGAAAGAGTCCCTGTCACTTTTCCTATCTGTCACCGATCAATTTCATTTGACCTGGTTTATACATAGTTCCTGTTAATTTATTGCATGCCCCTTTCAATGCTACCACCAAACAGAAGGGCTTTTTATAAAAGGTTTGAATCGACTCCAACACGGAAATGCATGCCAGGCTAAACTACAATTTTCATAACAAGCCAGCTCCATAAGTGCATAATAATATAGAAATATACATAAACTAAACTTACATGCCAAGTAGATTCCAAGAGGCTCGCTTTAGAATACCAAAAAAAAAGCATGCAACAAGTAGTATCGTTCTCCAGAGAAAACCATCCGCTGAAAAACGAAGCAGGGAAAAAGTGCCACAATGTGTTCACATTCTTTCACCATAAAACCACAAAGTGGAGTCTGTTCAGTGAGTGAGTCATAACAGCAGTGGTGTTATGCTTAGTCTCACTGTGCAGGAAAATGTCAGCCAGACAGGCACAGCACCACAACGACCAGCCTCCACCTCGCCTGTCCACTGTAGCCAGCGCAGCCTTCAAGTGCTGTCGTAAACATTGTAATTACCAGTGCAGCACACACAATCGACCCAAAAGTGTAGTGCTGAAAGAGTGGGGGATTTTCTGCGATGAGATGTTGCCTTTAGAGGGAGGACAGCTAGGAAGCTGTGTCAATTTGGGATGAAGGCAGTGTAGTATTTCAGTATATTGTTATTATACAGGCATCTATGTCAATATCGCAATTGATGAATTCCTATGCCTGACTCCTCATTTAACTTTTTCACAAAGATGCAACATCAAATCTATCTACAGCCTATAAACTCTGAGATGTTTGACTTCCAGCACACCACAGATCTAGTCAGTTTCATTCACTTTAATAATAATTTTTAAAAAAATCTACTTTGTCAAAATATTTACCTCTCAGCACATAATAAATCATATTAACAACTTCCCACTGGAGGAGGCAAGATGTTAAAAGGAGCCCATTAAGGGAGTATTACACTCCTCGGCTAAACCTTCAAGTGAAACTGTAGTTAAGCCTGCTGACAAGCCAATTAACTGTGACAACAAACACATTCAGACCATGTTCTTGATTATCCAGCCAGAGGAGGGACTGCACCCCCCCCCCTTTACATCTGCTGCAGTGGCAAAGACAAACTGGGGATGATGATCGCCGTGACATTTATCTCAAATTGGATTTTGACAAAAAATACCTGTGAACTTCCATGTGGTTAGATGCACCACCCAAACTATTAAGGGTGATGACAACCACCCACAACCAGGGTGACGACAACCACCCGCAACTGACAGCAGGCTTTGATGAAACGGATATTTACAGTCTGGCAGTCGAACAAGGAAATGAGGGAGACGCTTCCACCCGAGTCACACTGCAGCTCGATGGTAAACAGAAAGTGAAGTTGAGATTTGTAGCTACCTCGACGGTGGGAGTGCACAGGAATGCAGGCATACCACAGATTTCAGAGCTCAACCCGGGGCCTGTGCCTCGGGTCCGGGGAGATCAACAAGACAATGGCATGTAAACAAATACGGTTCCCTCCAGCGATCTCTGTACATGCCTGGTGCTAGACAATAGCTGTCAGAGGGGAAACACAAGCGGGGGACCAGTGAAAGTTAGACACTGACACCCGTCCACGCTGGAGTTAAGTTGTCAGTGTCCCACAAATAAAGACCTAATAGAAAATGCACTATAGTTTCCAAGTGTCAGTGGTACAACGTGCGTGTTAGATTTAAAGCACAGCACTTGATGAAACATAGTGGGAATGCAGGTGAGGAGGAGATGGGAAGTTAATAACAAACACTGTGTAGAAGAGCCAGAAAGTGACACAACAACAACAACAACTAACTCCCAGGGACAACACGAGTCCAGGCTTTCAGGTCGTGTGATGCACAAAACGTATTCCAGCGTGTTAACAGGAGATATTGTTGCTGTAACGTGAGAGACAAGTGGAGCTTTGACGAGCGAGCGGCGCGAGCCCCGAGTGTTAGTGTCCGGGGAAAAGTGGCAAATGTGTCAGAAACGAGATTTTTTGAAATGACAACTCGGCGACAAAGTGCTCCCGAGGTGGGCTCGTGTTCACGCCGTGGGAAACCTTGTCCTGAGAAGATGTCAGCTCGACAGGGCCGTAAAGCCTAGCTAAGCCGCTATCAACTGATGCCCGTGCGGCTAACGTTAGCTTAGCCCCCGTTCAGCTAGTTAAAAATGGCTGCTTTGCTTTAGTTTTAAATCTCTTACCAGACAGAATAGATTGGAATGGCAATCCTCCAAGCTGGCCCCGTTCGGCACAAAACAAGAACTCATCCTTTCTTCACTGCGAGGTCCAACTCTCCATTGTGTCGCGTCCCGGGGAAATGAAGAACAATCGGGCGGATTCTGGTGTGTGTGTGTTTTTTTCGGAGGTGTGCAGGCTCAAATCAGCGACAGATATTTTTTGTGGAACATTTGGCTGGAGGAGAGTTAATTCAACAACCTCCCCGACCGCAGTTCCCCCCGCGCCGCCGGAGCCCAGAGCGGATAAAAGACTCCCGTGTGGCCCTCACGTCGACATCTCCGGCAGCACACAGTGGGAACTCGTGCAGGGACGCGACAAATGTCCATAAAACAAAAAGAAAAGGAGAGCAAAAGAAGCAACTCTCCCCCTCCCTCCCACCCTCCCCCTTAGCCCTGGAACGGTCTCTGCTTCAAAAAAAAAGAAGCCGTCCTGTCTCACTCGTCCATCGCGAAATCCTCCCCGAGCACGAAACGCATCCCGTGGAAACCCCTCGAAATCCGGCATCGGCCTAGATCAGCACGATCGATCCGATCATTTTTCTCAGCCTCGGTTCCTGTTGGTTTCCATTTGAATTCATGGATTCCTTTCTTTAATGGCGGCCATAGGGACAACTCTGCCTTCCACAGCCTATTGGCTCGTTCGTGGTCAAAGCCTCGTCAAGCTGGCCGAAGACAGACAGGCACACGTCAGACTGCGGGCGGCGTTTCCGGCTAAGTAAAAGTGTTGCAATGTCTCCTTCATCATTACAATTAACACAGTGGATGCAGATTCAGGAAAACCAAGTATGGCATTCGAATTCGATAACACAAACATATATTTGCCCTTTTTCTTCAAGTACAATGCATCTTAATTAGGCGCTGCACCCTTTTAATTCTGGCACGCGTTTTATTTTGACAGTCCCGCTAACAACCACGGTCTCAGACCTCTGCCAACTTGCCGGTGTCGTGGTCATGAGGGCTGTAATAACACAGGACTGATAGGTATTGCCGCTAGGCCGAGCGCAAGTGGCGCTACTGAGCAACAGATTTTGTTACTAATGATCAGCCCCTCTAAAGTTGCTCACTTTCACAGTGCACCACCTAGCGCACGAGACGCTGCACTTGCACAGATGAAAACGTGCGGCGCGAGATGCACCGGTGCAGCCCTGTGTTTTGGTTTTTTATATCAATGGAATACATTCATTTCACCCCGCTCACCCCACTCCAGCAGAGCGGGGCTTCATGTACACAGAGAAGGCAACTAAAATCAAATATTTATCAAGTGCACAAGTGCAAGAATAAATCATGTATATCACTGAAGAGAACAGAGGACAGGCTGAGAGCACGAATGGATGAATAAATAAAATCAAAACAACTTAAATGATGACTAAACAAAGGTCAAACAACACAACTAAGGACATGTTAGTCAGTGGGAGGTATATTGGGGTGACAATGGACTGAGTGAAGGTTGGTCGATGTCTCTCTGATCATCACACTGACCTGTTGACCTGTCACATGTCCAGGGGACTTGAGATCACATACATATAAACTTCACAATGTTTGCTCTTAAAATAAACATAGCAATATAGTGTATATGATTTTTACCAAAAATATCAAAAAGCACTGCATAACTGAGAGCTGCCGCACCACTGATCTTAAGGGAGCTTAACAAAAAGGGCTTTGATTACAGCTGCACAATATGACAGAAATAAGCCAAACAAAATAGTCTTTTCTGAATCCATTCCTTTGGTTGATATGTAAATAGGCATCAGTGTCCAGCAGAATCTTCATTACCACTGAACATTCTAGTTCATCCTCTGTACACTGCGCATGTGGATACTGCAGTTGTTACTGTCAGTTCCACTGGAGCCGATGTTTGAGGATAATTTCAACTATTCAAATCCTCTCACTGTGGAGAAAATATAACAAATCGTAGACACAATATCAACACCAACAAAACAAATTCTCTCTCTGATCATATTATCTGTTTTGTACTGCTAGTTTCCAAGTTGGAGAACCATAGATTTATAAAATATTAATGATGAGTTGTTATTTGTTGTTGTTATTGCATTGCCTGGTAATTATTATATCATTAAGACCATGTAAGCTGTCTTTAGTGGTTTGGTCTTTTCTTTTTAGAACTGATTGGCACCTGGTCATGCAGCGAGCCTGTCATTTCTTCGGTTATTCTAATGAGTAATTAATAAGTAAAACTCTTCTCTGAATGAAACCTTTATTCTGCAGGTTCTAAACACTGCTTTAGCCACTGTATATAATCCTGGCTCTATAAAATGTCTCTGTTATTCTAACCGGTCACTGTTATGAATTAACTGATGCTTTGTGGTGTAAAAAAAATAATATTTATACTGTAACTGTAGCGGCGTGCTCATTAATCAGAATTATTCAACAGTCAGTGTCAGTTCTTTTCTCCCTTGCCAGGGATAAGTATAATTTCCCGTTTGCAATATTTAAAGAGCTCTGGAAAAGCCGTCCATAAAGGTGGTGATGACAGGTGGACCCCAGGGCCAGTAAACAGCTGGCTGCTCCTGAAACACTGATGAAGTCATGAAGGTGTGGTAGCCTGAAGAGTATCAACACTGTACAAAACAGCAACATGTGAGGTCATCACTTTGCTCCAGTGATTGGCTGGGAAGATGTTTCACCTACCTGAACTTTCAGAAGATGAAAGCTGTGAACAGTAAAGAGACAGTGTGTGTTCATATATCATCTAAGACAGGGGTGTCAAAACTTTTTATCCCGAGGGCCACATATAGAAAAAAATACGAAGGTCTGGGCCACTCACGCCGCCATGCCCTGGAGCGGACTGTTGACAGTTGGGGGGCCTGGTGGCTTTCTGAGGGACAACTGCAATACAGTGGGTCATAGTCCATCACATTACATTTCATTTAGCTGACGCTTTTATCCAAAGCGGCTTACAATAAGTGCATTCAAGGGTACAAACCCAGAACAACAACAAACAAGAAAGTACAAAATCTTCAAAAATAGAGCAAAACTACAAAGTGCTATAATTAAGTGCCATTTAAGTGCTACTTTTTTGGGGGGCTGGCCAATTTAAAATGGATGGCGGGCCGCAGATGGCCCGCGGGCCGTAGTTTGGACAACCCTGATCTAGGACATACACCATGACACTAAACATACAAAGTTTTCTAACATGTCTCAACATTGTCCCTTGAAAAAACAGTTTCGCTTGATGTCTAGACTGCTCCCAAGCTAAAGTAGTGTCTGTCCCTCACATCAAACAACAGAAATATTCCAGATCTACGCGATATGATCTGGCGTAGATATATCAATTATGCAAGCACGTAAAACCCAATATTAACACAATGAACAACGAGCGTTTGTGCTTGTTTTGTGCAGCCTCTGAGGGGCCTGCACAATCAGCTTTGTGTCTTCCATCCGATCCTCAAGGACCGAGCAGATTTCTCAACCTTAAATCTCCCCATAGGAATGTATAATAACCTCACTTTCAGCAATTCCCAAGCTTTATCATCACTCCCCTTGATACGGAATACAACTGTAACATGATACCATCTGTGTAAGATTGTTTAACAGAAGAAAAACATCTAATGAGTGCAGTGGTCACAGCAGAGGAACAAACGTGGATTCCAGATTGTTATCATATCTGGTGATGCTTTTCTCTCACTTATCTCAAGCTCCCTCTTATCTAATCCCACTGAGACGTCCCGACGTATATATATTCTAACTCAGCAGCACTCGGAAATATTGGGGAGGGGTAGTGAAAGTGTTAAATACAGGTCTGCCATATATGACCTTAGACACAGGACAAGACACAGGATGCACAGTGCTGTTACTGAAAGATCACAGGAGTCACGTGGCATATTTGAAAAGCTTTCTGCAAATCAATAAAATCGATCACACCGGCTGAAAAAGGGTTTTCTTTCATTGGCAGACAAAGCTGCGGCATCCTGCAGTTCAGGGCACGACTCTGAGGTCCATAGTTCAACAGCGTAACTTGTGTTTACAGAGACTAAGTGGTGATATCCCCTGGCCTTTGCAGAGAAGGAATAGCTATGAAGAGGTCAACAAGCGTGCCATGTTCAAATAAAGAAGCTCTCCTCCCAGCCCCCACGTTAAAGCACACGAGATGTGCTCTTTGCTTTCCCTCCCTCCTTCCTCGTCTCACTTGTACACACACACACACACACACGCACACGCAAACAAACATGCTCACTGAGGACCCACAAGCCTCGTCTGCAAAGACAGATTGAGCGGATCTTTTGAAGATAATGTGAACAAGCACTTATTCCATTAATTTACGCACATAGTAGCACTTGGTCCTGACTGCAAAGTTATTAAAATGCAGCATAAAAACAACTTGAGCCCAGATTTTTGCCTGAGTTACAATAATATAATAATTAGGAGCCGTGGGGCTGATCTGGAATATAAAAACACACAAGATCCAAATACTTAAAATTTTGGCTCATTGGGTAATTATCTGAACTGTAATCCACATTGACCAAAAAGCTTTGAATGAATGAATGAATAAACTGAGCTGTGTTTTTGTCCTGTGTAGTAACCACTGTGATTCGGTGAATTTGGTCTGAAAGGAGAAAATTAAACATGAAAATAAAAGCACATCAGTACTAAAAGCTGCTGATAAAGTGGCAGCTTGGAAAGAGCAGAGTAACTCTACCCCAACTTGTGCTGCCACATAAAACATAATGACGCAGTTGGCTGGTGAGAGAGGCAATGAAAATAAAAGTTAATCAGGAGGAAACAGAATACACAACATGTAATTTGCTCTTGTTTGGTTCCAGTTCAGACATAGTCACATTTGAATTCTTTGGATTTTTACTGTTCAAGATCAAGATCAAGATCCAATTTATTGTCATTCACACCACACACAAGGCAAGTGCACAGTAGAATGACATTACATTGTGTGGAGCTCGCAAATATATAAAAAAAAATAAATGGAAATGAATGAAAGATCCCTTAAGTGGTTCTATGATTGTCTGATTTCTGTCCGATAAAGTGTGTGGGCTTGTTGGCAGGTGTTCAAAGAAAACATGTATTGTGAGCTCGTCATGTTTAGAAGGAGATGTCTATCTAAAGTGTTTCGAGATTTACTTTTCTCCAGCTGCCTCTTCTCCTGGCAGTGTTCCCAACCCAACGTCTTTAGGACATTCAGATTTGCAGAAAAAATTGAAGTGAAAGCTGTCTTCTGTGCCCTGTCTCTACAAAGGAATTCATAAACCTTTTGTATTTTCATCTGACACCAGATCACATCTTACTCTACAACCTGCTTTGGTACAGGGCCAGTGAGCTACAACCCTCTCCGTCTCAGTCTCTTCAGAACAATGTCAAGCAGTGTTATTCAGAGGCAGTTAGGCAGAGAGCGGCTCTTTGTTGAATCACTTCTGTCGTTAAATAGTGTGAAGTGCTTGTCAGCCCCGTTGTTACAACACGGCTTTGCTTCTCTGTCTGGGGTCGAGGTCTGGCCGAGGTTAACCCTGCGCTCTCTCCCTTGATGGAGACGAGGGTTTGTCATTCGGGTGCTGGCCCCGTGCACACAGGAACATTCCAGGCGCTCGTATAGAGCCATAGCTGCGCCTTTGTTGCGGTGCTGACTAGACAAGAGCCTTTCTGCAGGGCTGCTGCCTTTAAAAAGACGAAGTCGTGCATCCCCGCTGGTAAATGATCTGACACACTTTTTCCTGCTGCAGTCTTTTCACAAGCCCTTGTTGTTAGGCTGTCATTGTTATTCTCCCCTCCCCTCTCCCCTCTCCCCTCCCCTCTCCCCTCTCCCCTCTCCCCTCTCCCCTTCCCGCCTTCTTGGTGCCTTTGCCCCCCACAGCCCGTCCTCCCCCTCTTTCATACACTTTTGCACACACATTGTAAGCAGTAGGAGGAAAAGGTGTCTATATCGAAGATATTTCCCCGCTTCTTTGGCAGCCTTCCACCCTGCAGAAGCAGCATGGGATTAATAAATTCAATATGAAGTGAAAGCTAATGAAATGTGCTCCCCCACCTCCCCCGCTGGGAGGAAAGCTGAGCGCGGAGCTCCTCGAGTCAGAGAGAGAGAGAGAGATAGAGAGATATAGAGAGAGAGAGAGAGAGAGAGAGAGAGATATAGAGAGAGAGAGAGAGAGAGAGAGAGAGAGAGAGAGAGAGAGAGAGAGAGAGAGAGAGAGAGAGAGAGAGAGAGAGAGAGAGAGAGAGTGATAGTGAGATCATTGTCACAATTACACTATCAAAAGCAGCTGTCAGCTAAACCATAAAACTGGCCTGCGGTCAGGTGTCTGACCTGGGTACAACCTGCTCGGCATTCCTCTGTGACATGGTGCTTTGTCACTTTCTTCTCAGTGACACTGTCGGGTGGGCCACATCCAAGGAAACAGCATTCACGGAGTGTCATGGGGGTGTAATTGTTCAGGCTCCCAATGTGGAGTTATCTTCCCAGATCGTGCATCAATATTTGGCAAAACAGTTGTTATCTTTCAAATTTCCAAGGACAGGTGTAGGAGGCTATACACCCAGGGTCCAGCAGAGTGTACATGGGCACATAAAGATAATGGGATGATGCAAACCTCCATCTTACTCTTGGATTACGGCAGTTCTTGCCAAATAAAGGAAACAGCAGCCACAGGATATACATCCAGGTTTGCAGACACTGCAGTTTTCCCAGCATCCATATGGACTGCTGCAATTATATCAGAGAGAGAGACAGAGAGAGAGGGAGTAAGAAAGAGAGAGAGGGGGGAGGGGGGTTTATCAGAGAGCAATGGGGATGTTAGAGTTCAACTCAAGGGCATGTAACATGGTGGCTGAAGGGCTGTTGATGTAGCGGAGGCCCTCGTGCAGCAGGATCAGAGCAGCCTCGGCCCCTAATTGTTTAATTGGGGGCTGTGTGTGGGCTGGAGGGGGCTCCAGAGCCCACGGGTTCCCCTCCCCTCCTCAAGCAATTGATATAGAGCCTATTTACCACCCAGTAAGCCTCCCCTCCTCATGATACCACTTGATTGCCCCATCAGCACTGTCACCAGCCCACATCTCCACCCCCCGCCCCCTTTCAGCCGCGCCCCTCAGCTTCCTGCACTGCGCTCATTACATTAGTTGATCACGCTGTAAAAAAAAATATTGCAACACTTGCACAAATGTGTAAATTGAAGTAGCGCTGTGATTGATGATTATCGCCGACCTCTGTTTTAAACAAACAACAGCTGTGAGACACAGTGATCCTTGTTTGAGTCGACTCAGGTCCGAGTCTACATTCAATTTGCAGCTCATTATTATTAAAGTCTGAGTCCTCGTCCATTGAATGGAGAAGTGATTTCAAGCATTTGGAACTTACTCTATACTAGTTCCACACACATCTGTCTGTCTGTATGTGGAACCCATACTCGTACTTATGAACGTACGAGTCCAAATCGCATCAGATTTGACACTGCCCAAGGAAGTGCAGTGTCAAATCTGATGCGATTTGGACTCGTACGTTCATAAGTTCAGTATTAATAAACTTTTAATAAACAAGCAGGCAGTGTGTTTGTGTGTGTGTCCTCAGATAAACCACACCAGTGGTGGCTCCGTGGTCTAAACTGATCCACCAGCAATTATATATTCTACCAGAGAAGTTTCATAATTAGATTTTTCTATATCAGCATATCTGAGATCTTTCATGGGATCTTAGTCATAGCAGCAACATTCATAGAATAACTTTCTCTTCAGCATTTTTCAGTTTTGCGCTCTAAAGATTACGTCAGTTGCTTAACAGAGCTTTGAAATAGGAAAGACAACATTCAATGTACTATGAATCACAAAAGTTAATTAAATCTTCTAGTAATAGAGCAAATTCAGTTTCATTAAAATAATGACAAAAAATTGGTGCAAACACTGTATCCAGTTAATTATAGGTCACTGTTGCATATTCAAAAAGAAAGCATTAAGCACCGCACTGATATTTCATTGCGATCCCACATATATGCATAATGACCTTCATTTAAGTTGTATGTGTGCAGGGTTGTTTGAGCAGTTTGCATTATGTTTGCAATCTGAAAAAGGAATTGACATCTCAGTGAGCGTCGTATTAATGAAATGCAACAGAAACTTTAAGACACACTTCAGGACTCATTTCATCTTTAAATGAAGATTTGATTTTGAATAAACAAGGTATTGAACCATGAAATGATGAACACAGTGGGAAAAGAAAAGAAGTTACACTACAAGTTTTATGAGCTCGTACCTCAGACTGTAACGTCTCCAGGTTCTCATCATACTCATTACCATGACTAACTACATTGAATTATGATTCTGTTTTTAAGCAAATAAGGACTTCTATACTTTTTGGCATGATGTAACACTCATGTGATAACATTTCGAAAGAATGAGATCCTTGCCTGCATCTGCAGGGAAACCAACAGCAACACACAACCAAGGATCTAGCACAGCACACTTGTCAATATTTTATGGGGTGTCGGTCAATATTCATGAGCAGGGGTTTATTTGAACAAGCCAGTTACTGGTCAATAAGTTTACCAAGTGCAGCATCCAAGGTCTTTGCAAACAGGCTCTTCCCAACAGAGAACACTGACAGATACAGTATCCTCCCCTGCTCTGTGATCAATAGATGCATTACATTAAATCTGTTGTAACTCTGAATGTAAAGAAGAGCACGGGAATGACTTCTCAATATCAACGCTGAATAATATTGACACAATCTCAGTAGGACTGTAGTTTTCAATTCTATTAATGCATCCAATAATACCTTGTGCATGTCATTACCTGCTCTGTGTGAGCCGAGCAGGTTGTGAGATATAGGTTATGAGCAGCCAAGAAGACATCTGTCTGTGCCGCCAGCAGAGACTACTAGACTGTTCAGTGTGTGTCTGCAGGCGTGTGTGCATCACTGTACATCCTATATGTGTGTGCACGTGTGTGTGTGTACATATGTGTGTTTGGTTTCATTATTCACCGTACAATATGCCAAAAATACTCTCAATATAGCACACTTGCATTGCAATGTGAACGCTTGCTCAACCCTCATGCATTATGCATATCTGCATCTGTGTCTTACGTTTACTGTGTGGAGTGTCTAGTTCTGTGGGGCAATATGGTTGGAATAAAGGGTCCAATCAGCCTGCACCATTCTGTGCACTGAATTTATCAGACACAAGCTCTGTCTTTAACAACCATAGTGTGCAGCATACAAAAGGCCATTTGATTTTAAGAATTTAAGTAAAGTTTTACACTCGATTGTTACATTTAGCTTAATTTAGAAAAAACTGAAGATAGAAATTGCAGCATGTTTACTGCAGCGACTTTCATCTTTTCAAGCATCTGTCCCCCTCATCCGCAGACGACTGCAGACTGAAAATTAAAAAACGTGGGACTCATCATTCTGTCGCTTTATCTACAGTCTTAGTGGCAGATGGTTAAAACCTGTGTAGACACATTGTGGGTGATATCATTTAGTGTCAGGTACTTCTTAACTATGCTCCACTTGTTTTGGCCGAGGGTATTTGGTTAGCAAATCAGATGTGCCCTCACATGTTTAAGCACTTCCATGATATCACTTTATAAAGCGTGGGAATGGCACAACCGGCTGAGCTGGTATCATTATCATCACCACAGCTTTGACTGGACCTCTGCCCCCGAATCTCCAAGCTGCCGAGTCAGACGACTGGAGCACTGGAGGTCTTACTCCCCGCCACAGGTAGAGTGTCAAGCAGACAACAAGAGTAACTTTACTGGAGCCACGCTGTATAACATGAGGGATGATAATACTTTGCTATAATCTCTTTGTGCTCATATTGATTAGAGATAAACATCTGCCAAGTAGTATCAGCCACAGGCGCTCAGTGTTGATGTGCTTTTTGAGGACATATTAAATCTTTTTATTGTTCCCCTGGCACCTCCACCCACTGCACTAACACACACACACAGAAACACACACAAAAACAAAAACAAACACACCTGATGAGTCAGAGTTAGCCCCAGCAGAGCATGAATGGGAGGCGGTAGTTGGTAAAGTTCTCTGTCACTCTGTGGCCTTTTAACTCTGACAATAACAACAACATGACACCTCAGCCTCACTTCATGTACACACTGTTGGATGGAGAATAATGCAAATAATAGGATCTAAAGGTTACATTTTGGTCACAATTTTCCTCAGAATTTGTATTTCTAAAAAGTTATTTCAAGTTAGTGAGCCAACTGAGTTGTGAAATGTACATTGTAGCTGCAGCGCCACCTATAGGCAAAACCTTCATTTAATCACTCATGTACAAACGTGCCATCCAAAACGTGATTGTATAATTGCAAAGCCTGTAGAGGAGTAATGAGAGGAGATATGTGAAAAGGCCTCGTCAACTATAATTTAGTCAATAAGTTTGGTAGAATAAAGAGCTTTTAAGCCTCATTAAGATGTTTTGTAACACGTTTTATGAGGGATGAAAGCAACAAAAATAGCTGTGAACCATTTACTGATAATACACTGTTGGACTAGGGGTTTTATTGCAGATCTTGTGGGATCAACCCGACGGGGAGGAGGAAAGCAGCTCTCAGAAAGTGTGCAAATGCAATTTCCATCTTTCTCTAACCACCAGACACAGCAGGGAGCGTACTGGACGCCCACTACCTGTGTTCATCAGGGGGAGCGCCTGCTGAGTGTCAGAGAGGTCTGCCTTCGCTGAGCTCAGATTAACCCTTCACCGAGCAGGAACAGACCTTGTGAGAATGAATTTAAAAAACACCCCTTACTGGCCTTTTCACCCCTTCTGACTAGAAGGGCATTGAAAAGTGCAGCACTGGTGTTTAATCAGACAGTACAGAGGGAAACAGTGGTGCTGTCTCTCCCAGTCACTTTTACTGCTGCATGGAGATTCTTTCCAGCTCTGGCTTTTTAGTCATTTTCAAAGAAAGAGCAGGTAAAAATCCTAAAGCAGAAAATATAAGGATGCTTGAAGAAAGCAATGCTGTCATAATGCCAATAATCAAAAAACATGCCTCTTGCTACAATTACATTTTCTACAGTCATGCTGCCTAGAGGATGAAGAAGGAAAATGTTGGTAATCCCTTGACTTTAGCTGAAGATGAAAATGTTCACTTATCCAGATGTATCTGATAAATTTGCCTACCTTTTTTTTTAGTTATCGAAAATTCCCTTATATGAACCCTAATGTCTTTGCTAATGCCCTGATTTTTCTTCAGCTAAAAGCCTAATGTTGACATTGAGATGTCTGTGAAATGCAATTTGTTTCAAGCATTTATGTTTGCCTCAGAATGAATTCCTTGATTACCTCTGCCTAGGAGATTATGTTTCAAATCTGAGCAAGATTACGCAAAAGTATGAGAAAGATTACCACAAAGCTATGTAGAAGAAGTAAATGTACATGGAAGGAGGTATTATGCGTCAAAGAGGATCCCATTAAATGTAGGTGTGTATCCTGATTAGGGGGCAGATACAGGAAGTTTTACCTACTTTAAAAATGCTAAATAGGGATTTTTTGAAATTTTCACTGATTTCCCAGGGAATAATTCATTGATCTTGATTTTAAAATCTTTCAAATCAAGGGGACTGATTTCTATAAATCTGCTTTCAGACGTGTACTAAACTCCGGAGATCATCCGCGGGACATCTCGTTTTTTTGTTGAGCTTCTTCATCATGTCAGACTTTCAGTTTGTCCCATAATAAGATTTTTGACTAAAACACCTGCAACGATAATCACACTAATTCCTAAGGGACTCAGCAGTTATTTTTGCTAATTAGCTACTATTAGCGTGCTAATTTGATTGTGAACATGGAAAACATTGCACTAAACCTCATTTGAACCCTTACAAATAACATTTGTAGCCCAAAGTAGCACTGTGCCTCAAGGAGCTTTTAGCATGGCTGCAGACAAGAGTTGGATTTGGCCTCTTCGATTCACATTTCTGACCTATGGCAGAAATCTAACCTCAACCTGTTGGCTTCTTCTTTTGTTGTCCCCATTGTACAGAGCAATAGCACAATGTGAGGGGGCAGTATTTATTAGAGAAAGAAAAATTAAGAATTGATTGTTACTCAAAGGAGAACTCTGGTTGAGGTTTTTCTACCTCGTGTGCAGAAACTAATTTCTTGATGAATGTTGCAAAATGGTCAATCTGGAAGGAAGCCCCAGTTGTTTGAGCCTTAGGGATTCCTACCAGATTCCTCAACAGATAGTGGTTAGAAATGATTTATCTTTGCTGACGTCTTTAGAAGCCACTTCAAGTTGTGCCCACATATAAGTCTGGTACTATCGGCGTAGCACCTCTGTGCTGTGTGAACAGGTAAATGAATAAAGACTGGAAGCCCCTCTGGAAATAGACTCGCTATTAAGCTTCCAAGTTCAATACAGAGTGCTATAATTAGTCTCAGATATTAATGAGTGTTAGCTGTGTAGCTATGTGTAATCTTAGCTGTCAAACATGCTCTAGTTATTTCACATCTAAAACAGTAGCTTCAATTTCACTGTCAGTGGAAGAAGAAGAACTGAAGATCTGAGGCTGCATTTGGTTAAGAATGCTCCCAGTCATATTTCAGGTTCTTCGTCACTGTTTACATACAGAATACTTAACACTTGCACGTTTGATTAAAGCTCCATTAACTGGTTTAACGGCTCAGTCTTTCCATGCATGCAGCGTCTCCTGCTTTTTCTTCTTCTCATTCCTGTCAAACAGTCTCTCTTACACTCCCTCTCTGCCTGTATGTGCCTCTCCCTTTGTGTGAGAACCCTCTGTTCTGTACAGCTCGGAGGACACCACCAGAATGTCAGTGCAGAAGTGTGTTTAAGGGGATTTCTGCTGTAGGAGATGCACATTTAATGAATCTAAAAATAGAATGTAAATCTGAATATAAATCTGAAACTGCCTTCTTTCAGCCTCGCCCATTCGTGTCACCCTGACACCCTCTATTGAGCTGTTGTCCCGCCCCATCCCTCTCCATCACTCTACACTGAAAAAATAATTCCTGCACTTGCAGGCCTCTGCAGATGTCAGACTCACAAAATGCACGGGCATATGTCCGGGCTAGATTAGATTTATAGTGCGACTTTATTTATTTATTTGCCTCTCAACATCTGATTAGTCTCTCATGGCCCCGGAGTTTCATGCTAGACTTAGCATTTCAATTCAGAACACATCTAGCTTTATCCTGGAGCCAAATAAGTGTCTGTCTCCAATGGGAGTTTCAGCCCACAAGAGCGCAACCACTTCAGCGATGGTGGAGGGGTGTGCGTGAGGAAGGGGATGTGGGGGGGAGAAAGGCACTGCACGCTCACTCACGAAGATGAGAAATGACAATGAGTGATCGCCGTGAGGGGGAACGAGATCCTCTTGTTACAGACGGCAACGCAATTACGACAGACAAAGTGGACAACACATTAACACCCTTTCCCTCTGCGTGAGCTGCACACATCTGGAGTGGCTCTCCTCTTCTTCTCCCTCCATTGATCTCCACAGCACCGGACCAGAAGGAGCAGCAGCAGCAGCACAACGACTGAGGCGGCTATTTGTAACAGGAAAACACCTTACCAGTACATCTTAATGACAGGTGACAAATGAGCCTCAAGTTCAACTAGGTTATTCCCTCTTCATAAATCAAGGCAAACTGCAGACTGGGGTGTATGTAAGAAGATTGGTTTACTCACTGCTCCAGAACAAACCTAAATGACACCAATGAAGCAGGCAATCTAGATCACAGATGTAGGCAAGTGGAGGTAGAAATTCTGCCTGTAAGCACTTTGTCACGTCAACAGTAGCTCACCTTTTACAGCCTACAGAGTGCAGGCCCAAGTAAAACACGCTATATTACCAGTGAAATGTTCTAATCACTGGATCGCTGCCAGTGCAGTCTCAGGCGGCTGTTCAAACTTCTAAAGTGTGACCATGGGATTTTGAGGGGAAAATAAATGTGTTTTTCAAGTGACTCAACGGGAATCCCTTCTGAATCACACAGGAATGCGTCCTTTTAATCACTGTGCGTAAGTCGAGGGTTGTAATTCTGAACATCTGGTGCACATACCTCTCTAATACACCAAGACTAAACAGCCTAAAAAAAAATCCTAACTGGTGATTTAAGGGTTGTTCATTTGGCCATCTATTCTCTCCACATTTTTACTCTTTCCTTGTCCTCTTACTCCAGGCTGTGTTGGATGAGACGGATGCTTTTTGCTGGACTTTTCATTTGCCAGTGAGCTTGGCACAGGAATAATTACCTGTCTCTATGATCAAGTACCTGATTACTCACCAGAGACGCACAAGATGTCTGAAGAGCAAAACCCAGGCCTTGTGCGGTGGTGGAGGATGGGACTGCTGCAGTGCCTGCACACATGAAACAGACACGCAAACACACACACACGCACAAGAGATAAACATATGTAGAATGCATGCATTCAAACTCTATATAGATGGATAGATAGCTTGTGGTCTTGAAAATGTATTACACACGCACAAGCATGCATGAGAGGATCTTATTCTCCCTATGTTCTCCCGGCAGCTAAGCAGCTGACAGAGTCAAGGACATTTTGACTGGTGGGCCATTGAAAACACAAGGAAATCATTAAGAACAATCCTGACGCATATATGGCAAGAGAGCGTCCCAGTGTGGGGCCAAATAATCCCCTTAAACTGCCTCGTTAGGATGAGAGATGTTTGGAAAAGAGAAATACATGAGTGAAGAATAAGCAGTAAAACTGAGGCGCTGGATGTTGCTATGTGATATTTAGATATTATAATGAATATACACTCGAGTCAGATTATCATTGTGTTGTGCAAGGCCCCTCCTGTAGTCCTCGTGGTATACAGCTTGACCTCTAAATGGCACTTAGATATAAGCAAAGCGGCCTCCTGATCTACTGAGCGATCATCCCACAGACACACAAACAACGCAGGAGCATGACCTCCCCTCCATCCACCGCCGTGTCACATCTGATCCCACACGTGGCACACACAAGTAGCTCTCCTAATGGTTTTGCTGTGAAGCAGCGTCCATGGAGCTTATCCCTGAAGCCACCGAGGCGTCACATCACACAATATGTTTATTTTCATCACAGAACATTGTTAAAACCAATCTTTCTTTTTAAACAGACCACACAACACTTCTCCCACAGAGTACATGGAGAGTACTGTGAAGTCAGTGCTGTCTAATGGTCATATTTTAAGGCTTGAAGAATTGGAACAATTAAAATGTCCATCTACAAGGAAACGATTGTATTTCATCCACCTCCTTAGTGGGTGGACGATAACAGCATTAGAAATGACCATTTATCCACTGAAGATCAAGGAGACAGTGCTTTGTTCAGTGGGTAATTCCTGGAATTCACACATCAAACACTGGTGCTAAAAAAAAATTGTAAAACACAAACGTTGGTATAGGGAAATTACCTGAGCCTGACCTTTTAATGTATTCTTTGAGAGGTGTGTCCAGGAAGGATAATTGTGACACCATTTGAGATCAAACGAGCACCATGGACAAAGCACCTCCCTAAATACTTTCAGAATCGGCGGTTCGGTCCCTGTCCCTCTATTCCGCATGCAGAAATTTCCTTGGGCAAGACACTGAACCTAAACGTGCCCATGCTGGCTGTGCTCGTTGAGGGTGAGTGATGTGTGATAGAGAAAGAGCTGCACATAGATGCACTGTATATGAATGTGTTTGAACGGGTGAGAGGCAAAAGTGTACCGTTAAGACCTTTGAATGGTCATTGGTATTTAAATACAGATTATTTAAAACTCCATCCATCCATTGAGCATACTGCTTGTCCTTTGATGGTTGCAGGGTGGGCTGGAACCAATCCCAGCTGACCTTGGGCAAGAGGTGGAGTACACCCCATGGTACAAGCTAAACAGGTTGCTGCTGTATCGCGGTAAATATAGAGACCCAAATTAGCCTAACCCCAATCTGCATGTCTTTGGACTGTAGGAGGAAGCTGAAGTAACTGGAGTAAACCCACACAGACACGGTAAAACGGGTAAACTCCAACCTGAGATTTGACCAGAGGGGGGAAAAAAGAAGAAGAAATAAGATAAAATTGATATTGGCTAAAAGGAAAACATTTTGCACACAAGAGGTATTTTGTAACCATAATCCTAGAATCTCTTCTTTTTTTTTGATGGACATACCAGTGGCTAATGCTTAAAAAGACCTTTACCTCTTGTTCAGAATTCATATCTTCTAACCCTAACCCAACATCACGCAGATTCACTTCAGTTCACACAAACACACTCACACACTCACACAATCACACACTCACACACTCACACATAGACACATAGACACATAGACACACACACACACACAGGCATCGTTCAAAAATTGCATCTTGTGGTAAGTTAGTCACACAGTGAGTCTTTCAAAGCTGAATTTATATTATTACAAATTCTATTTATAAAAAGCAGAAATTAGCTGTAAAAAATTGTCCTTTTCACATGCACACACACACACATGCACACACACATCATTCAGACATATTGCATCTTGCACAATTAAATAAGTCACTCACACAGACAAACCTCTGCTCAGGGGCAATCAAAGCTATGAATAGCTGTGGTTAGTACACACAGAGAGTGAAACCTTGAAGCCGACTGCTTTCATGAGCTGCGCACTCTGAGTGGCAGGAAAACACAAATACTACTCCACAGTCCTTTCTTCTCTGCTCGCAGACGCCACATTAACATAATGTAGTCTGCTTGGATTCCTTCGTCGCCTCACAATTATTACTCCCCATTTAGTCTTGTACGCTAGTCAATAAATCCACGGCAGCGAGTCACAACCAGTCTCCGTGGCTCGTAGATATGCAGATGTTATGATACATATGTCATGTTTCTCTCTATGGCAGAAGCCATTGACCTTTTCCTGTCCCTGCATGTGTCACAGCAAATAACAACAACGCAGTGTGGCAATACCGGACTACATCATAGAGAAAACTCATTGCCCACAGACCGTGGCAGCAGCCTGGGTATACTGTGAGCAATATGAAAACAGGGGAGTCAAGGGCCTTATAAAAATCACATCAAAGATCATCAAGATGTCAGGAGTGAAGCCCTGAACCAAACACTGTAGCCTCTGGGGGAGAGAGGCAGGTTCAGCGCCTACAGGTTGCTGCTTCATTTCTGAGGCCCAGCTGGGAACAGATGTTTGGAAAAGTGAATTTTTAATGTTCTTCAGTCTCTCACTCAATATGTCCGAGGTGTATGGAAGCAGGGCTCTAAATACCAGGACCAAAATGTGTGCTGAAGCCATGTTACAGACACGTAATGAGCTTGGTGAGCATATATTCCAAAGTCTTCTAGCATAAAGCAAATCAAATGCTCACTTCACTTTGAATTATCTTTTTCTGTAGCCTGAAAGACACAAGGTTATATCTTCTACTTAAATCATTTAGTCATGCTTCACAAATGTTGCATATAAGTGTAACAGACAGCTTTACTAATTGGTAATAATGGCAAGAATTGATGACTTATTACTCTGTAGCCTTAATTTGGAAGCAGAGCTGTTAACAAGAAGACCTGGTTTGACGTGTAATGCTGAAGACGCATATTAATTAAATATTAGAATATGTAAAACTGTGCAATATGCCCCACAACTCTGAATCAAATTATGAAGGAATTTCTTCACAGACAGCAGAGCCAGGAAGAATGATTACAGCGACCAATAACTGGTTCAATGTGCATAATACAGCTAGTAAATGTTGCTTTAAGACAGACAGACTCGTAAAATGCAAACCCCTTATAAGTGGTGGGATGTAATAAAGTACATTTACTTAATTACATTTGCTGTAATTACATGTTTCATTTTATCTGCGTTTTACTCAAGTACATTTATATTCGTGACTTTTATTTTTCACTTCAGTACACATAGCAGCAAATATGTGGACTTTTCAATAAAGGTTTGTATTGTTTTTTCTATATTTAAACGTTTTTCTATATTTATATATATATATTATATTTTTAAGTGATTGATACTGAGCAGGGAATATGTCCATTGATCCAACCCTGCCTAACATCTGAAATGAGTGAGGCCATAATGATGTGGAAGACCCCTGTATTAGGGAATAGGCCACACTCTGCAAGAATTCTACTTTTAAAACTTAAAACAAAGCACTTTTTTACTTTAGTTGAAAAGTTAATGTGGTACTTTTACTTGAGTACATTTAATTGTACTTTTACTTAAATTAAATGTTTGAGTACTTCCTCCACCACTTTCTTTGATTATTTATCCACAACTGTCAATCAAACAGTGAAGGAGTTTTGTGTGGGTGCTGTTCATTTGAGGGGGCTGAATTAAACCCATTATAAGGATAACCCCCAACCAAACAGAGTGTTCTGTTTTCATTACTAATCAATACCATATTATATAGCATAATTATATAAAATACCTTCAGAAAGTGGTACCAAAACTGTGTGATGACAGGACTTATACCAGGAGTGATATGAGGTGGATATCTCCTCACCAGACCTCTCCGATGTCCTACCCAGTTTATCTCGGCTCCTATAGGACTTGAATTGAAGAACCCTCTTATATAAAGAAATCCACGCTCCCCAGAGATCAGGATGGCTGTCAAAAGCCTGCAGAGTGGGAGGCTACCATTACTGTTCACCGCCACAGTAATTACAGATCTTTCATTACTAAGCCTCCCTGTACTCTACCTTTCTTTAGAAAGTGTACATTTCCCAACAGCTCTTTTGATCACACAGCTCAGAGTCACACGCAGAGCAATTTCTGCATGTAGGATACTGCAATCATCCCAAATCTGACAGCGCTGATTATTTCCTGGAGTTTTGAAGGTGTTTCTTCTATGCCATGCTAAACTGCACTGCATCTTAACAGACTTTCTTTTTTCTCTTCCTTACATTAATAGTCATCAGGGCCGGTGGCATCATTGTAATGGAGGCTGTATCTGGGAACAGCGTGAGTTATTGCAGTTCCACAGTGAAGGTGTTGATGCTTAATTATACTGAGACCCCCACACCCCTTGGTGAGGGTGAGAGCTCGGCCTGCCGCATGGCTTCCTGGGAGCTGTCCACCTTCTTTGATTCCTGACGGTGAGTTGCCTCTGAGAACCTGCCGCCTGCGAGAGAGGCAGAGAGGTGGGGTCAGGAGAATAGAGGGGTGGTGGGATGAAGGAAACTGCAACAGAGAGAATGAGAGAGGTGCAGGGGGAGAGGGTGCACACAGGCAGCGATAATAAAGAGAACAGAATATCACCTTCTTGTACCTTGTGCCTCCAGAACCCAGATGCTAATGGGGATCTAATTATCACTGATTTCTGCAGAGAGCAGGATATGAAGAAGCGGAAGGTTTTCCCTTATTCACAGAAGTATCTCACCAAGACCAGCAAGTGGTCCTTTTTTGGTTCAAGATGAATTAACTGCGTTGTCATGAAATGTGGCACATACATTTAAGGTTCCCTGAGGGTAGATTGTAAGACCTCAGATCCCCTGATCTTTATAGCACCACCCTCATCTGTTTACTTACTTCTCCCAATACAGTCCCATCAGCCACATGCAGTGTTTTTAGAGCTAATTAGCTAATATTAAACTCAGAGGGGTGCGTGTGTGAGTGCGTGTGGTGGGTGGGTGGATGAGGTCTGGAGGAGAAGACGGTTGAGGAGTGATTGCACAAGCCAGTGATACAGGCAGCTGCACAGGCAGATTCCCCCCCGGCACTGTTGGTTCTGCCTGATTATTTAACAGGAGCAACTGGAAGTGGTTGACATGGTTTCATGGGCTTTGTGCAGTGCACACTCCTCAATTATGGATGGGAAAAGTGACACTGTGACAGCTGTAGCTCTCAGGGGGTCGGAGAGAGGGAGAGAAGGAGGGAGGCAAAGTGAGAGACGGGAAGAGAGAGAGAGAGAGAGAATATGCAAGGAGTAATTCTTTCCTCCTCGAGCGGGAAGATAGGAGACAGTTTTCAGCACAGACGTGACATACACAAAGACACGTGCACAAATACACACACACACACGCACACACACACACACACACACACACACACACACACACACACACACACACACACAGAGACTCTCTCTTCTTGTTAAATTAAATATGCCCTGAAAATGACGGGAGGGTGGGGGTAATGAGGAAATTATTCACAATCCTTGACATGCTTTAAATCAGATTATACTCTCCGCCTGCCTCACCGGGCCCCGTCTAAAGACAGTCCAATCCATTCCTAGCTTAAGGCACACCGCCTCCTACACACACTCTTACTCTCTCTCACACACACACACACACACACACACACACACACACACACACACACACACACACACACACACAGAGAGGTACAGAGAAGCTCATCTGCATCCATCTCAGCCGGAGACAGGGGAGTGAGGAGAGGTGAATTCTCCGCAGCTTTCTTTGTGGTTGGATGCAAAGTGGAAAGTGGGCTTGGACCTGCTGCCATCTCGGAGAATCATTACATCCGATCCTGGGGCGTGAGTCAGTGTTGCTGCGAGAGGAGGGGACGTGCCAAAAAGAGCATGGTTCTCCCAGCAGCAGGCTGTCTAATGAAATGCATATTAACCAGCTGAGAGGAAGGGAGGCAGGGACAAGGAACGGGGAATAAGGGAGATATCACTTGCTGCAGCCCACTCCCCTTTTCAGCAGCTCACATGCCATTACATACCTCCACAGAGGAAACTGAGGGCCCATTGTGGAGCGTTTAGGGCTCTTGTGCCTAGAGAGACATCTCTGCGGGTGCACCCTGCAATCACGTGCTGACGAGGTCTCCGCATCTCACACGTCCTCTTGAGGGGATTCAGCAGGTAGCAGCGAACATGCAGGGATGGCTGTGTGAAGCATTAGAGAGCCTGTCAGAAAATCTCTGCCTCTACCTCCTGAAATAAATCAAGGCTTAACTATTGCAGCCATCATACATGTTATCCTCCCATTGAAATAAGAGCAGTGACCTTGCAAGCGGCCTCAACACGTATGATCTATGGTGATGTATGTAAATTGAGACCAGTGATTGCATAAATTAGAGCTAAAGACGTGTGTCGAGAGATGTAAGCATTTGTGTGTGCGTGTTTGTGTGCACTTGTGTGTGTGTGTGTGTATGTATGTGTGTGATGTGCCGGGAGCCCACAGCATCCTGGGTTAAAGCACACAGCTGGAGGCGCTGGATGGGCCAGGTCTCAGAGGCAACAACAATCATCTTACACAAACACAGCCAGGCGAGAGAAGTCTCACTCACATACACACACACACACACACACACACACACACAGGTGCAGACAAACGGAAGAGCAAGTTCAAAGACACACACGCACACCTAATTTGCAATTTTTTTGCTGTGTGGGCTCATTTGCAAACACACACAACTTCTGCCTATCTCCACTGCGCACTGCTGCTGCACAGTGAACAGCTGCATTATTTTACACAACCAGTTAGGCCACATGGAAGCGCTATCCTCTCTCTTCAATTACTTGGATGTGCTCCAAATCTGTTTTAGTTAGCGGGATTCCTCTTAAAATGTAAATACACTAAGTAGCATCTGTAACAGAGGTAAGCTCGACTAACAGGAAGACTTACAATCCTGTTATCCATTGTTTTTCCAGGGCCAGCATCAGTCTGGGTTTATCCCTGAGGAGCGACGTAGAGGAGATAGGGTAAGCTGTTATCTCGGAGATATCTACTAAAACAGCTGAGGCCAAAAGCTTTAACAACAATTGTGATAAGGAAAAAAATTATATAGACAGAGAGGGATGGAAGCCCAGGGATGAATGGATGAAATACAATCAGTGTAGAAAAGAAAGTGATACAGAGAGATGTTGGAAATGTGTTTTTAGTGTGCACAGTTAAGACTTCCCCTATGATGAATGGCTGCCGGTGGATGACCTGAAATAACCGGAGAAATTCAAGGAGGACTGCAGGAAAAAAAAAGATGCTGATGACTGAGTGTTTTTACACCTTGAAAAAATAAAAGGAGAGGTTCAAAAACCGTGTCGACACGGGCTACTCACTCTGGAAGGTCTTTGGGAAAACGCACAGATGTTACACAGTACATACAGCCTCGGTTTTCTATTAAACTCCACTGAACCTATAATTTCTTAAAGTCTGACACTCATGATTGGATAATTAAAGTTTTGACATCTTATTTCAAACATATGTATCCAACCTCTAAACAGCACACTGATCCATTTGTGGGCCGGTCATTACAGATCCTGAGCAGCCAAACCCACAGACCTTAGTGTCAGAGACAAGGAAAAACAGTAGGTATGGTTCTTTTCTCAGATGGACAAAGCAACGACTCTGCAGAAAGTTTTTAAAATCCTGCAAATATGTATTGTACATGTATAATGTATATAATTTGCATGAAACATCTATCACAATTTTATTCAGATTTTACTTTTAAACTAATATTCGATATCTTAATTTTCATTAACGGTGCCACTATATCTGAAGTGAGGTATTTTCTGTTGTTGTTCTTCATTTTGTTCATTTGGGAAACACAACTCGAGAGTTTGATGACACAGCAACACTCAAACTGATCTTTAAACTATGAATGAAAACTTATTCTTGCATTATTTACTTTCAGCTCCTGGACTTTCACAAAGACATCAGAGCTCATCTAAGAGCCTGCAGCTGCCTGCCTGTGTCGCTGGTGCTGCTGCAGACAGGATTTTCAGAATAAAATACCTTGATTCAGTTATGGAAAATATTTGGGTTATAAATTTGTTCATGTTTTAAAGAACTATATGCTGTAAGAACTCTTGATGCCCGCATAGAACTAGGGAAGCGGGATTGAATTAAAGGATCTTTTAGCTATAGCTCTGAGGGTCTCTAGGCAAGAGGCAGGTTACATTCTGGACAGGACGCCAGTCACAGGGCCAACATACAGAGAGGAACTACCATTCACACTCACATTCACACCTTCAGGCAATTTAAAGTCACTTTATGTCTTTGAATTGTGGGAGGAAGCTGGTGTTCCCTGAGAAAACCCACGCAAACTCGCAGAGAACATGCAAACTCAGAACCTACTTGCTGTGAGGTGACAGTGCTAACCGCTGCACTACTTTGGAGGGTGTGGGGGCCTGACAGATTCTAATCTGTCGGGCTGAAGTTTGTGGAAAATAGTAAATAAAAGATGCAGAATCTTCATGATGGGAGATGGCATCCATAAAAATATCTTCTTGGGTTTGAATATTTCAGTCAGTGCAAACATCCTGCAGCTTCAATGAAGAGCTATGACAACACAGAAATATACTGTACATGCATGTGTGTGACAGTGGAGAATAGAGTGAAACAATACTTTTCTATACTTAACTCCTTTGGGTCAGAAACTGCATGTGAAGGAGGTTTAACAGGGGTGGTGTAATGGTGTGGAATTGGTTTTCTTATCCAACTTAATCCCAATCAATCATGGTTTGAACCCTAACCCTTTCATGGTTTGAAGGTCACAGTTTATCTGAGGCGTGACCCTGAACTCTATCAATGTATTCTGTATGTGAATATTCCAAATCTGGAGGTGAGGGACCTGAAGCCCTCTGGTTTGCAGGTGCACGTAAACAGCACATGTGAAGAGTAAAAGAGAAGGAACACATCGACAGAAATACATCAGCTATCAGCTTTTTAATGTATCTGTATTCGTATGCTGACAGCTGTAAATAAATATTTGACAAAATTTCGCCCGGACCTAAAACACCTACTTAAAGTTTGAATGATTGTGTTTTGAATGAAGAAATGTTGAACTCAAATTATCTAAAAATAATAAAATAATCCTGCTGTAAACAGTAAAGTAACAGAACACGGTGTACAGCCCCAAATATTGTCTGTTGACCCCTGAGGCTCCTGCATTGTCAGACGAAAGCTGATGCGGATCCAAGATTGGGGCTAACCCTTGGGAATGACCATGTGTATCTTGGAGCATGATTGTGCTGAATGTCATAAAGCCACAAAGTCTCCAACCAGTGTCATGAACAGTCACCAGATGTGAATCCGGTTGAACCCATTTAGGATGTGGTGGAACAGGAGATTGGCATTTTGAATGTACAACTGACATTTTCTTACGTTTGGTTCAGTGCTTTTCAGTCAACCTACAATCACTGGTTTTCTATGACTGACTTCACAACTTGACTTCATGCTCAAAGGCTGATCATTTGGCCTCTTTGGTTTCTTTTGCTGTGGAGATGTTTCTTTCCGAACGGCTTCAGGTACAGTTGGATGTCCTTACCTCAGTTTGGGAACCTGTGCGAGTGGTGTGCAGTGATGTGCTCTGTACAAGGCTTTAGAAATAAAGAGCTTTAAAGTGAAGCAGAAGAAAATGTCCTCTTTAAATCTCAACATTCCTAAAACTCTAGAGTAATATTTTTCTTTTTTTCATTTACTCCGATGTATGTTTAACTTTAATATAACAAAAGCAGCCGACCTATAAAACATAATGGTGCAGTGTGTTATCAGCAATATGCTTCCACTGTGTCATGTTGTATTACATTATCTCTACAGCCATAAATACTTGAGTCCTATTTTGGCCTCCCGAAGCTGAAAGGTCCTGTAGGTTCAGCTGAAATACTAAATTCTTCCTTCCTTTCTTTCTTTCTTTCTTTCTTTCTTTCTTTCTTTCTTTCTTTCTTTCTTTCTTTCTTTCTTTTCTTTCTTTCTTTCTTTCTTTCTTTCTTTCTTTCTTTCTTTCTTTCTTTCTTTCTTTCTTTCTCTCTTTCTGTCTTTCAGAACAGTGCTAATTTCCATCTGTTCACGTCTGCAGCATTGTTAAGCAGCAGAGAATAAAAAATGTTTCATAGTTTTCTTCTGGAAACAATAAGTAATATTTATGGTGATTGAGAAGAAAATATGGGGATGGGAACAGCAGGAGCGCTCCACTAAAAGCTCTTCAGCTATTTCTATAATGACAGTTTTTTTCTGTACTGCACAGAAAAGTCCTGCGGTGGCTACTGTAATTAGCTTTTGGCAATCAGCACAGGATTATCTGTTTAATGACTGAGAAAAACAAATGGAATCAGTTGTACTGGTAGAGGAGCTTCAGAGCGATCAGACTCACAACATCATTAAAGAAAGCTGCTTTACACTTCAAATTAGCATGGAACACCTCCAGGATAATTAAGCTAAGGAGGAGGTTATAGGCCTACTGGAGATCTGTGAACAAATAATGGTACTTGCTTATTAATGAGACATATACAATCATCCAAACTTTCATATGGCTTCTGCATACCGAGATGACCCAATCACAGTCGACAAGTCCACTTGCTCTCAGCTAATATGAGCATTCATATTCAATTTAGGACTGAACTGAAGGTTAAAGAGGCATGGTGCTGAGGTAGCAGTCCTGTCCGTCAGTCCTTGAACTTGATGGAATAGGATAATGGACCAAGTGCCCTCCTGTCTGGGGTTCGAGGATTAAAAACACAAGACGGTGGGTTAAACTCTTGAATCAATTATTATATATTGGGAGTCCTGGTTTTGCGAGTACCTGCAAACTGGAGCAACATTGTGTGGAGCACTTTCCCACCGAGGCAGTTCCAGTAGCAGATCTGAGCCAGTGCCTGATCTTGATCCAGTGCTTTGTGTTTCGACAGCCAGGAAAACTAGCCCCATTGTGGCACAACTCTTTGCTGGTCTGGAAGAAAGAACCGCCTACGCTAGACGCTATTGTGACTTTTCGTTGTGACCACCATTTTTTTTTATCCAACCATGCGAACAGGATAGTCTTCAGCAGTGAATGTGGAAACGTAGCAGCAGTGGTCTGGGGAGGAGACAAACTGTCAACTTGCCATGCAGTCTTTGGCTGAGATCCAAGGCAAATTAGACGGAGCTTCGGAGACAAATCCTGTACTTAAGCAAATACAGTGAACAACTAAACCACACTTGAAAACTGATGCTGTGGTCCTCCATTGTTGATGTTGTGCTTAGACGACATGTGTTGCCGGGAAATCAGAGATAGAGACACTCAAGCAATGACGTGGCTCTCAGGAGTGTCTAGCCCATGGAAAAGCAAACTGGTTCTTAAAAGGTTCCTAAGGTGAACCAGCTCTGAACCAGCACTTACACCTTGTCCACTGTGGTGGAAATGGGGTATGTGTCAAAAAATATGATCTTCATGATCACAGCCTGGTAGTAAACTGCTCGCCTATAGTGTAATAAAGCCACCATTTTAGCTGCGTGTGACAGGTGAGTACTAAGGGCGCCGAGGAACGATGATTTAAACAAAGGTGGAGGATGGTGCGTGTACCCTCAGGACCTTGAGATAGATGGGACAAGAGACAGAGGGTGATAGTACGAGACAGAGTTAGTGCCTGGTTATATACAGAGAGTATATCAGAGAGGGAGAGCGAGCAGAGCCTCATTTGCATTCACTACAGACTGACAGCGGCGGCACACAGCGAACCAGGCCCACCACCACCACCACCACGCCCCAAGGGAGCTCCTGCTGCTGCTCGCTCACCAGAGAGAGGAGAAGCCCCGGCCTCCTCTGCTGATGAGCGAGCATGATTTTATTAAACAAAAACAGAGATAGGGAGACAAAATGAGAGGTTGGGGGAGAGCGTGTCCGGGGGTGTATTTTGTTTTTCATTATGCTGAGGACACGAACTCCTTCGGTCGTGTACCATCTGGATGTCGGTACAGAGTTTTCACACTTGTGTTATTGTTGGTGGCGCTAATTTCATCCCCCGGTTGTCGTATGCACTCAGACATGAGCGCTTTACATAGTACAGCAGCAGGTGCATTATCCTTATATTATCAATACGACTGAGGATTGAATGATAGATTTAGTATTATTAACTAATTGAGTTCAAATAAAGATCGAGTGCATTGATGCGACAGCTTTATTTTACAGATTGAGTTGGAACCAGAAAAACATATGTTCTGCATCACAGATTTTTGTTTTCATTTATTTCCACTGTTTGCTTTTTACTGAAATATTGAAGAGCTAATTTCTAATAGCTCACAGACAATTGACAGTTTGTGTAAAGTCTTAACCTGAACCTGACCTCTAGCTGTCATGTAAAGTGAATCTTTTCTCTGAAATGTACCAGAGTATAAATTGGCATCTAATGAAAAGTACACAAGTAAAGCAACTGAAAACTATACTGTTCTATCATTTGTTCCACCACTGCCATGGTGGATTTGTATCCACGACACTGTGCCTCAGCCAACTGAACCGTCACAACACACCCACTACTTCTCCCTCAGACACAGACATGTTCCAGATCTTTGGCTCGCAGGTCAAATTCCTGGATTCAATAAGTTATGTGGAATTTTTATAAACACACACGCACACACACTGATGTACTCAAACACTTCAGATCCCAGTCTATCAGAGCTCAGTTCACAAAGTCAAACACTGGGATTTGTGGCATTGGGAGGGGAATTTGGCTCTGACTCACTGAGGGTAGAGGTGTCAGTGGATGCCAAGCACAGTCCTGGATCCTCCCATTCCTGCAGCCTCCTGCTGGGCCACACAGCATCCATCCACTGCAGTAATTAAACACAGCCCACAAGTATACACGTTCACACACACACACACACACACACAAACACACACACACTTACACACGTGCACTAATTGCAGGCAGGAGGCATCCTAATCATTACAGGCCAAATTAAAGCAATCAATTGAAACTAGAGACCAGCAGAGAGGAATTAATTCATGGGGGCTTGATCTGCTCTACAAAGACCGCACAGGCTGCGTCAGCTACAGAACAGAACCAGACACAACCGGGCTCACCGGCCACAATCCCAGCAGGAGGACGCCCTTATAAAGGGATGCAAATACATTTCACATACCTCGTGTTATGGGAGACCTATTTACGATGTCGAATTATGTTCTTATGCGCCAACAAAAAAAAATCTCTTGGCTGACACAAATGGCTACATTGCTGCACACATCTGCAAGGCATTTACTAGTCCAGTGCCTCCCTGACTCTCTTCCTCTCTTTTCTAGCTTTGGCTTTCTCCAACATCAACACACACACACACACATACTGAAACACACACACACTGGAGCTGATCAAAGTGCCAAAAATCATGTGAAAGAAAGCCGAGTGTGGCAGGTAGGGTAATGCTCTCTGTTAGTCTCTCTGTTTAGCGTAGGTCACCGGAGAAAATGAACACATCTGCCAAAATCAGGCCCTGCATCTCTGCACGAGCCCGCTTAAGTGAGAGAGAGAGAGAGTGTGAGCGTATCCAATTCCAACATTCCCTGTGTTTTTACAAACACATCATGCTTGTGTCACTAGGGAGCCCCCCATCCCCTGCTCTCTCCTCCCGACCAGCCAGGCCAACTGTTGCTCCATCTCCAGGACAGATTAGGGGAAGTGCTGGCTCCTGAAGAATGCGGGCCTGCTGCTGCCGCCGCCACTCTCAGCAGAGGATTTTATTAGGACTGGTGTGGCGGACGTGGCTTTTGGCCTCCGGCTAGCAGGGGGAGAGAGAGGCGGAAAGAGCGGTGTGAGAGGAGGACCTCTGCCTAGATGTAGCACGCCATCAATTGAGAACATCATGGGGCCTCTTAAAAGACGGCAGCTTTCTAAGCCTGTGCTTGATTTCACTATGCTGCGTCAACCTAGAGCAGCTATTTCCTGTTATTGCAAAGAGGGGCAATAAACAAACATGTGTCAAGTGCAGTGGAGACAGACAGAGGGACACCACACAGGTTGTATCTGCACGTTCTGCAAGTAATTATATTATACAAGTCCAGAAACACATCACGCTTCTTCTATAATTAGCACAAGTATATTCAATGCATAAAACACTATGTAAAATCATAAAGCAACCTTTTCAATGATAACATGGAATCCGGCCCTGGTTACTGACCTTCAGCTTAAGATAATCACAGCAGTACAATACAAATATACATGTTTTATGCACAAAAACAACCTAAAATCAACATTAACAGACACAGTTTCAAAGGTAACATGTTTGTGAGTGAATCCTCGGCTGCGTCTCTGGTCATTGGACGACATTGAGCAAATGTACCTGACAGGAGCTGTGACAACATTTAAATGGACACTGTGTTAAATCCCAGTCTGAGCTGCAACAACAAAACAGTTTTGCCACAAACACAAACAAGATGTGAGCAGCGATGTGGTTCCACTGTGAATAACCAGGAGCCTGCACGACTAATGCAGTGGCCCAGATCTGGGCCGCACACATCCATCAGATTGACAATCGAGAGGCCGTGGTGTGGCTGAAAAGAATGCTCCTCTTCCTGTGGTGGCCAGGAAGAGTCTCATCTGTTAAGGTGAAGGGGAGGAAAGGAACGACAACAGTGTAGTGGGGGCCGGCGGCGCTGTGACAAACTGATGCAGGGATGTGTGGTGTGGGGGTGGGGGCATGTTTTGAATAAGCAGAGGCACACAGAGGTCACCGTGAGCCGATTCCTCTCACCTTGGTCACCACCGGTTTGCTGAAGGGATGCGCAAAAGAGAACAGCACAACAGTTATCTTCCATTCTCTCTTATATTATTGATTTACGCTTTTCAATTAGTACATTTTAATGATTTGTGATGGCTTTGGCTAATAACAGCCAATCATACGAAGAAACATCTGTATTTGCCGCCCACATGAATAATACATCAGTGTAAGCCTGAGTTACTCGCTGGCCGTTGTTGGCTTTCAAATTAGCAGTCCTAAAATGACATTGATTATTCCCATTCATCATTTTGTAGCAGCACTGATGTAGTATTACTGTTCCCCACACATCTAAGTAAAGCCTTTCATCACTTATCATACAACGCCACCTGCTGGATGTTGAGAGAACAGTAAGCAACAAGGAGCTGGGAGAAAAATCTGTCCTTCTATGTCTTTGATGCTCTGCAGTTCAGTCTTTATGATGCATGTAATATTAAGTGGGAGGTCTGAGGTAATATTTGATGCTGCTGCACACAGTACACTGTCTTTTATGTCTGTATGCCATGCTATAAAGTCCCCTTAACAGTTCTGTCGGTTAAGGCCTTAACATTACTGCAGAGCACCTGCTGCTGTGATACTGGGGACATTTGCACGGAAATGGATGAACTATGGTGTGTTTAGAAATGGCAAATTCATTTTTTTTATATGAGTTTAAAGGTGAACTCCTTAGAGGAGGGACATAAACTATTTACAGCAGATGACAGTAGAAGGACAGGGTGTAGTAAAGAATCATCTCTGGACTGTAGGAAGATTTGTGTCAAGAAAACACATGAAATCTGGTTCCACAACATTTTCTTTAAAAAGTTTGTGGACAAAGAGGAAGAATGAAATGAATGAAGTATCGTAGTATCTCCAACTGAGGCCCATCAGTCACCAAAACTCAATCAAGCTGCACTGGATTTCACACCCTGACAGATATCAGTTAATTCAGTTAATTGTTCTCTGGGAAATGTATCACACTGTTAAAGAAATTGAAAATAAATCCCTGGATCCGTCCCATGATCTGGATCCGCACCAAAATGTATTGGGTTCTCTCCGGACTCATATGGCATCCATTCACCAAGTGTTGTGGAACTCCATCGGGTTGTTTTGGGAAAAAAACAACACTCATAACTCTAGGTCAATTTGATTTAGTCACTGGAGGATTCATGTCTGCCTGAAAGGTCAGTAAACTCATCTACTCAGTGACATTCAGTCTGAAATGGATGACTGCAGACTTCTCTTAGAAGATACAAATTATGACTCCCTCACATTTATTGAGTTCTTCCCCACGGACACAAGGTGGACAAGCCTGTGGGGGGGTGATATGTGTGTTGTTATAGCGGAAGGTTTAAAGACAAATCATGAGAAAGTGTGGGTGGAACTTTTCTCTTATTTTGTTCTCTTATTTTTGTGAGATATGATTAATCATTCACCAGATTTAAACATATCAGATTTATTTGCTTTATCCATCATTTAATTTATAATGATTTATTTATCAGGTAATTATCTGAATTAGTTCCTTTCCCTGCAGTAGAGAGTAATAGCCCAAGCACCTCCTTATAATCTGTGTCAGCAAACTGAAGAGTCTCAAATGTGATTTAAACGGCCCCCCTCCTCTTCAACACTGACCTACTGGATGCCATGCAAATAAATGATCCGTGTTATTAGAAATCTAATGACATGATAGATAACACAGACAAGTGCACAGTGATATAATGAAAATTATAGTCTTTAACATATTGTGGAAACTGAACAGAAATCAAATCAACACATAGATGAAGAATTACTTTTTGCCAATATCATAAATAACAAGTGAAGAGGGCCTTAAAAACAATGACTAACTCTGATGTAACGACATGCATGGAAACACACACACACACAAAACTGAGAGTGCTACAGTTGAGTCTTTGGCAGTTGTAGTAAGACGTCAGAGGAAGCAGCAGCTGGCACCGTGTACAGAGAAAGGAAGGGGGAGAGATGACAGGGGATATACGGAGTCTGTCAGAAGCGACGTCAGGTCACCGCTCTCCTCATCTGCTCACTGGCGAAATCCATTCATCGTGGCAGATAGCAATTTATGTGTCAAGTTAACCTCCCTCCACAGACGTTGCTCCGGTGTCCTGACTGGGGCAGTACAACTCTACCGACAATTCTACAGAGCAATAACACAATTACAGGGTACATGCTGGAGCATGTACAGCTCTGACAGCAGTAGTACATTAACCTCCTTTCACCACAATCACTGACTTCATCCTCGTACAATGTCGAGTCAACGCCAACAGACACTGGAGGAAACAAGCCTCTTTAACAGAAACAGGTCAAACTGCGGTTAGAAGCCTTGGAAAACAACTGTGAACCTGTTTCGGTAGAAATGGACTGTAATATTACATGATGTAGAGGGGGCCTTTCTCTTTGGAATTGAATTTCTGAAGTGCAGGGTTTTCACTAATATAAAATCTAAATATACATTTTGTTCGGTGTGAAAATTCCCATATTATGTATTTTTAAGCTCAATTAGTAGAGAACGACACAAACACAGTAGATTAAGACAGAAATTTGTATTCAAATAATGTCCCAGTTACAGTGATAGACAGTAACCAGGAATATAAAGTCAAAAGACTATTTTGAAGTACTTGTTCTTTACTAAGTTGTATCCATTTGTTACTTTATACTTATTCTCCAATTCAAAGGGAAACCATTATAATTACTTATTTGACATTAAGATTTAAGCACAGTAATTTATGATAAACTTATTCAATACAAGGCGTACATCTAACCTTGGTGGTTTGGGATCCCTGACTAAAAAGCAGTGTCTGGTTGGGCAACCCTTTCACATTTCACATGTTTGAGTTGTTCACTGTCCAAAAGAATGATTTCACCTCTTAACTTCTCCAATGATGTCACATAATCAACATTAATACTCTTTGGGCATTTTTCTTTAATATCCTAAGAGAAAAACTTTTTTAAATTTTTCATGATAACAAGCAAAGATTAGAGAGTAGTTCTAAAAATGTACTACTTGATTTATTTTCAGAACCACCTGAATCCTAATATACCACAGTCCTGTTTGTAGGACTTAGGGTAAACTATGGAACATAGTATTCAGAGTCATGTTTTGTTGGTTTTAAATCACCTGAAACAAAAACTAAATTGTGCTTGTGTTACTTCGGCCTTTAGCCTCTTGTGTAGCCTCAAGTTCGGCCTGTGTCACTGATCACAAGGCCAAAACACTTAATGACACTAAGGTGCGCAACTGAAGTTATGTCCCTAACATCCGCTGGTGGCTGCTTATACCGGCTAACACCTGCTAACACCTACTGGTAGTTGGTGACTTAAATTGTGCAGGAGACCTTGAAACGTACAAGGGATTTTCAACATCTTGTCCTATATTCTAAAAGTGTAAGCCCGGAACGGACAAAAAAGAAACTGGCACGAGTGTTTCTCAATATTGTTTTCTGGCATGCCCCCCTTCAGAAGCCGCAAAAGTAATTAATAAAAGATCCAAATTTAGTAATAGTGAGATAACTGTCCTACATACTTTATATCATATTAATCAATATGGAGTCACTATATTTCTCCCTTGTCCTCCATGCCTCCCATAACATGAACCCAATCTACCACTGCCCAATCAGAGAAGTGCTTCATTGAACAGTTTGGAGACATTAGTAGCATAGCATAGTACTCTACAGTTCAGACCTGCAAAATGATCCTGAATATATGGAACCATTTTCTTCTTGAGGATTTAAGGATAAATTGTTCCTATGCCGTATTAACTTTTATAGTTGCCTTTGCTACCTCTGGTTAAACATCAATGGAGGGAAATGAAGGGACTATAATTCATCAGAAACAGTCTCACAGAGGAGTTGATGGGAAGTTCACTCACAGTTTCCCCCTCTGCTGCTTTGATTCTCTCCATTTATTAGCTGTGGGAGATGATATCAGCTGCCTGTAGCTGCAGGTGAGTATGAGCAGGCACGGCTGCTGGATGGAAAAACAGATGGCTGGTCAGGACGGCAGCACGAGGCCACAGAGGAAGACTGACAACATGTTCATACTGGATGTTCATTGGCTCACATCGACTGACTGGAGGAAGAGAATCAGAAGGCCTCACCATTTCCTATTCCCCCTTCTCCAGCCTATCGATGGATGGAATCAGACCGACTAATCACACAGTCTTAAAGTTGAGTTAATTCAGAGAACTCAGTGGAAGATACAGTGAACACCTCTTTCTCTCATACATCACTCACACACACTGCGGACACAGCCATCAGAAACCATTTAGGGTTTGGAAAGGGCACTTCAGCACATGGAACGTGGCCTCAAACCGCTTATGTTTAATGCAAAGTTCAAAATGATCATGCACTGCACAACCTAAAGTATGTGAAGATTAAATCCCTGTGTTCGCCTTAGTCTCTTTCATTAAACATGGGCATTAAAGGAGCACTCCACTAATTTAAGACAAAGATCAGATTACTCACAATCTCAAACATATGCATATGTGACACATGAAAAACAGGTCACTCTTGAGAATGTCTTTGTACAATCGTCATTACAAAGAACCACTACAAAATGCAGAAACATTTGTGATGCAGGGCTATGTCCACGAGAACTGGGAATCCTTTTTTAGAAGATAGCTCTGTAGCCAACTGCAGCTGACCACACTGTGCTGGATGTGTACAACACCTGTGTTTTGCCGGTTCTTGTTTCATTTGGTAAAAGGTTCAAGTTGTGAAGCAAACCCGAGAGGTGACACTTGACAGTGATGATGATCCACTGCGTGTGGAGGCAGTAACACTCTCTGATAAGGACGACAACCAGGATGAATGTGTAGCACACTTGAGCATCAACTATGTAACAGTCATAATGGATATGCACACTGGGCCACAGGCCAATGAAATACTAAAAGGAACTGAGACCTATGAAAATGAATTGTTCCAACTTCGGTTTAGTCATGTGCTTTGAAGTCGGAATGTGAAAATCCTGGAGCCTTTATGTGTTTAGAGCAATCAAACACCTTAACACCTCAAAATAATGAAGAGCAAAGAAAAGGGATATGTTGTGACAGGAATTTTAATAATTTAAAACGTATGAACAATAATTATAAGGGTTCACCGATAATAATGTTAGCCAGCTACACACGCAGGAAGAAAAGGGCCAGTTGTTCTAAAATCCAGAGAAGTTGTGTTCGACCACAAATCTTTAATTGCAATCTTAAAGACAACTGAGGATTTGCCACAATGTCTTCAACTCTTGATGCTCACTCCTCAGACAGTTCCAACAGGAATTCACCTGAAAGAGGCAGAGCATCATTAAGCAACACAGGCTCAAGTAGTGCTGAACATAATGTACAGACACATGCAGACAGCACACAGAACCACTGTGCCCAATAGGGGTTACAGTGGGATTTGTTATGTGGGGGATTCTGTGGTTTCAGGGTTTCTGTTGGTGCACATGTTCGACAGCGTGCTAGGGCCATTAAAGTGACATTAAACAAGCCCTTATTCCTATGAATGACTGTTAACTTGTTCCTATTCATGAATTAATGATCCACTTTTCTCCCTGACCTTAAAATCCACCTGTTACCAAGGCAACAATGATGAGCCCCGGTGAACCTCCAGGTTGGACAACACCCCCTCTGGGTTAGGATCCACAGGAAGATTTGTTTAGATAAATATGAATTACTAGTAATAAACTACAGGGATATGGATTCTGACAATTCCTTACACAAATATATTGAGAAATAAAATGTCCTAAGGCTTTGGGCACTTTACACTGTGCAATACGATGAAAGAAAACACACAAACCTTCACCTGAACCCAAAAAGCATCACATTCATGACAGGGTTGAACGTGCACACAGTTACAACAACACGCCCCATGCCGTGCAAGAGAGGGATGGACCAATATCAGACCAGGTGATTAGTCTGGTAAGGGAACTGGGATAAAAAGGGAAAAAGGTAAGTGGCTGAGATCGAACCACACAGTATAAAAATGTGTTAGCAAACACTGGAAGTTGACATCAACATAAATCTGACCAATTCACATATTGCTTAGGTACAATATTAATTCCTAGATAAAATCATAGCACAGGCAGCAGCACAGTAGCTCACCAGGGTAATCAGCAGTGGCTAAGACAACTGGAAAATAGATAACAATTTGAAAATATATACAAAGATATCATGCAAAACTTATTTTAGATAATTTATCCCAACATGCACACATTTTAAATACTTTATGTCCGTCAGACCTGATTCTTCTTCTTTGGTCTTCATCATCATGTAAATATTAGAAAGAGGTGTCAGACTGTTGTTTACACGCTCCAAACACATAAAAAAACATATTTACAGCTGGCATGTCTTTCCTGCATTTCAACTTCTAAGATCATTAACACACTGAAGACTTCACAACTCGGGACGTAGGGAAACAAGCATGTGAATGTACAGGTGCACATCACATGTACCCACAAGTACAACTGAATAACTACACTACAAACTAACTTGTACCTCTGTGGAATATCAAATCCCTGAGTCTTCCCTGTGGCGAGCTCCAGCACAGCAGCCTCGTTCAAACAGATGATCCAGGCTTCAGGGCCTCGGCGACAGGTTGCTTAAAGCGGCTTCCAGGAGACTAACCTGTTCCTGCCAACTTGAATGAAATGCATCAAGAGTGAGCCACTGAGCGCCCCCTGCTTATATCAGCTCTGAATGACACAATAGTCTCCAGGTGTGTCTGCAGTATGAGAGACAATAAGGGTGGAGCGTCCATGGTGCAGTAAAGCTGGGCTGGCAGCCACACCATCAATACCAGGCCCCAAGCTTCACCTTTCACACATCTGCAGCTCCCTGCAGCTCTCTGACTGACTGACAAGTGACTGAGGTCATGGCAAAGAAAATCAAATAGAAAAAGAAGTCTGTTACTTTTCGTGGGGCCTAGGGGTATGGGGATGCAGGGGCGTCAGTGGATAGCCCTCAAAGAAGAAATTAATCTTTATATATATATATATATATATATATATATGCATCTATAAAAATAGCGAAAAAATTTAAAAGAAAAGGTTAAAATAGCAATATTTGGTGTTGAAGGCACTTATAACTCAATAATCTATCACTGGAGCCAATCGGAAACCTCTATGATATAAATGCAACCAGTGAGAGCTCAGTACAAAGGAAACCATTGGTCTCGATACAATTCTAGACCCGGGGCTGACGTCCTGGCACAGCTGAGGCCTGGTTCCTGTCCAGTAGCCACCAATGCCTCCACTGTGGGAAAAAGTGGACTGATGACAGCCACTTGTCCCATTCATATGTCGCTCAATAAGTGAGATATTTATAGGACTTGTGCCAACCATCAATCCACAAGCTCCCTTAGAGGCTTTGAAAGGAAAAACACTATGAACTTGAAGCTCAGTGGTGAGCTTGGCTGTGGGCTGCCAGAGTCTCTGAGGTCCCGTGGCGCTGGATCAAGAGCTTTCAACGCCTCCTTAGTGGAGTGTGAAGGTTAGACTGCTGGTAGGCAGGGTTTAAACCTTACTGAGTGAGAATGTCACTGATGTCACTGCTTCACATTCACAACACGAGAGCTCCTGACATTCAATTTAAAAAAGAAACAAATAAAAGAGAAATAGCAGATAAGGTTTATAACTATCAAGGACTTCAGCAAAGATTTTGAGGAAAACCTGTCTCTCTCAGTGTTGTTATGGCCACCGGGTCGATGTAAACCTCTGTATGTTGTGAGGCTGGGGCACAGGGCTGAGAATCAAATGAGAGTGGATCAAAATGAGGCTTTGTATTAAAATATGACAAATAAAAATTTCAAACAAAGGAAAGTAGAAATAAACTCCCTTCTCTAATATAAACCTGCCTGAAGTAAAGACCTTTAACCTTCTGCAGCTGAGTAAATTAAAGGCTCCATTTTAGGATATATTGACATATTTTTTGTAGTTGTCGGCTATTTGACGAGCAGCAAAATGAAATTCAGTCATCACTGACTTCATGATTTACTTGTGTGCTTTTTATTTTAATGCTACTTTGACTTTCACTTATTTAATTCATGAAATGGTCGATTATTTTTCCACGTGGTCAGAGCTGTTACCTGCACCTTGAAAAACACATGCACACTGTATTTAGCGGGAAACAATGGGGCAAGAGATCAGTAAACATAATACATCACAGTTTTCATAAACTTATTTTATTATTTTACAGTATAATAAAGTGTCTAGGAATATCAATTAGTAGGACATGGACATTATAAAAACAAAGAAACATGCATTTTGTTCAGTCGGATAAATACTATGTACATTTTTAAATCATGTCAAACTACCCTGATTCTTAATGGTCCAGCCAACATGAGTGTTGTGCGACCACCTCCCACTAGGTGGAGCTACCTCAGCGCGTCACATCCGATACGCCTTGAAAACCCCATCAGAAGAAGTTGGTGACGTCAGCTGCCGTAAACAACGTCCAGCCGTCTGAATGAGCAGCTTATGATTTAGTCCGGAAGCTAACAACTTGGTTTTCTTTTTAGTTTCCTTTAGTTTTGGTTTGGCTCGGCGCCTCGGGACACTGTATCACATGGGGACCGAGAGCTTACCATGAAACTCCGGGTGCAGAATGACAGGTGAGCCGCAGCCTTCACAGCCGTGTGTGTGTGACCGGGGAGGAAACCACCGCTAGCTGCTAATGCTAACCCCAGCTCAGTGCTGCTCAGGAAGTGGTCGGCTGTTTGCTGTCTCTGTCCTCACCTGTGTGTGTGTGTGGAGAGTTTCATCAGAGACCGATGCTACCGTCATAAACATTTGTGTAAAGACTGAGACGATCTAACTTCTGCACGTTCACCTGCTGATCAGTCAGTGGAAGTTAGCAAACAAAACACTCCTGCTAACTCAACAGTGATCCCTGTTTGTGCTGCGTTGCAAACAGTCTTTATTAGTCAGCCAGTTAATATGTGAACACACTTAATGTTTAACAACAACTTGGAGTCATTTCATTTTCTCTCAACTTTGAACCCTGTGAGAAACAATGGCCCCAGCGACTAGTTTGTTTTGATCTTCTGTCCTCAGAAAACTGAGGTGTTTTAATACAACTAACTGTAGTTTGAATTTCTGACAAATCTGCCATAGCACTTCTTAATGCAGCTGTAATACACAGTTGATATTTGATTTAGTGTCTGATCCACTTTTATAGTTTTTTTAATTACATTTTACTAAGTTATTTATCTTATTGCTGTCTTAGAATAGCTGTAAAGTTGTTTCTGTCAATCTGTTCAGATTCAGACAACTTTATTAATCCTAGAGGGGCAATTTGCCACGCTGTCCAACCCCTTCATGTAAATAAACACATTTGTAGCCAGAATCAGACATCAACAACAACAAATCACAATGTCAAGCAGTTAGTAGCCTGATAGCAGAGGGAATGAAGGTATGAGTCACAACTAGTTTTGTTTACAAGGTGACACGTAATAGCACTGGCCTGAGGGCGTGACAGACAATTCACCTGAGAGTACCAGAGTTTGATGGCTTAGGATTTCTGTTGGTTTCTGGACCCCCCCACCCCATTCTTCCTGAGAGAGCACAGGTCTTTTTCCAATGATCTTGGAGCAGACCTTCACAGACAAAACATGACACCAACAAAAGAGATTTACAGAACTTTCTCTGTTCAACATCAGTTTTTCTTAAATGTTCTGTACAGATACATTGATTCGATCTGTCTTTTCCGTGGTAGGAGTGATTCCAGACGAGCACTGAAAGTAAGGGAGTCTCCTTCTGTAATGCAGCCCAATTCAAGCGAGCCGGACGCTCATGCAGGAAATGGTGTGTCCCTGACGCTGCAACAAGATCTTCTCACCAGGACGCCGGGCTCTGGTTCAGCTGCTGCCATCCCTGAGAGCCACGAGGTGCGGGTGCCCATGGCAAGCGAGTCTGGGGAGTCCGGTGGAGGGACCTCATCATCCAGGAGGTCCAGAGTAAGTTTCCACAGCCACCCCCATTCACACTCACACGGACATAATCGGGCGCAGCATCACTCCAGTTCAGAGCCCGAGCTTGACCCGCCTGACCCGGATCTGGACTCGGGAGAACCCAGCTCCTCCATGTCGGAGCTTCGCTATCTCTTCCGCTGGCTCCAAAAGAGTCTTCCTTTCCTCATTATACTGTGTGCTAAGCTGGTCATCCAACATACTCTTGGTGAGTACGAGTTATGCAGAGAGTATTCTGAAAAACAGTGAACACAAGAGAAGCCTCTCAAATTCTCTCTTTGTTTTCCAGGTCTAGCGGTTGGGGTTGGCCTCTTCACAACTTTTTTATACGTGAATAAAAGTATACAAACGCAAGTTTTTCTTCAGGTAAGTCAAGAGAATGAAAGTTATCGATTCATGATGCACATCATCTTTGTTGTTAGAATCCTAAACTATGTTTTTACCCGTCTCAGGATCATCACTCAAAGCTCCAGAGCGTCTGGCTGCTGCTCTTCCTGATCTTTTCAACACTCCTGCTCTACTACACTTTTCTCACTGAGACACTTTACTATTGGTAAGGTCCAACTCATCTGCTACAATCAGCAGAAATACATCTATACTGTGTCACATTGACCACTGTATGCATATGCTGGCTAAATGAACTGCACCATATTTGACAGCAGTTTAATTTGAGAGAATTTTGCCACTTATCCTAAGTGTCTGTTTCCTTCCAGCCTCATCTTCCTCAGCCCATCCATTGAGCCGCTGGGTTTCTGGGAAGTTCTCTGGGCAGTCGGCATCACCAATTTCACAATTAAGTTCCTCGTCATGGGGATTAAGTGCCTTATTCTGCTTCTGCCATCTTCACTAGTGACCAACAGAGCCCAGGTAAGACTAGTGGATTTGATTTTGGGCGGTTTGATGAAAGAAAACACTTGTCACTGTAATGCTAAGTCTTTCGTTCTCTGTCTCCAGGGGAGGTGGATGATGCTGACTGAGGAGCTGGGTCAGGTGCACCAGGCCATGGCTCCAGTTTCACTGTGGTTCCGCTACCTGGTCACCTACCCGGAGGCTGAGGGGGCCGTGGGACTCACACTCGGGGTCCTGCTGGCTTTGGTCTACCTCATACTGAAGGTGTGGTCACTAGAATTTTACACCTACAACCACAGCTGCACCGTATTCATTTGAGTTTAAAACAGTGTTTTTAAAACCAAAAAAATTTCTGTCCGAACGAGCATTCAGAAATAATCTGATCATACAAAGAAAGAGTGTGCAGGGCAGTGTGAGCAGCAGTCTGTTGTTGAGCTGCAGAAAATACTCTCTAATGATAATTAACACATTTCTTTTGTCAGACTAACCATGAGGTGGAACTGTGACGGTGAATGTTAGCAACACTCTGTATTCACTGCTGAGATTCGACAAGACCCATTCAGGAAGTTTATTAATGTTTCCAACTGTCTGTGTCTGCTCGTCCAGAGGGAAACGCAGCCTCTCACTTTTCAAAATGTAGCCAGTAGTCTTTCCAAAGGTTTCTAATTTATCGGGTTGAAAACATTTCATTTGTTTGGACACAAGGTGGACACAAAGACAAAAGTGAGTTGTATAAGTGCGGATGAAGCTGCAGATCTTTGTTGTTTTCATGTTTAAAGTGACACTTTGACTGTAAAAAAATCTGTGTTTAATTAACAATTAAAATTGTTTTGTTCTTTCTCTCTTTGTTGCAGCTTTTAGGATTGTATGGCCAGTGGACATCTCTAGTTAAAACCGTGAGGATTTGTCTGAGTGGAGAGGTTAGTGTTTAACATCTTTATCTAAAAGCTGTGTTGACGTTTTTCATCCCTGAGCACCGACGACAGTGACCTGAGGCGATATGTTTTCAGAATTGCCAAGAAGGAAGTTCTTCAAGTTTTGAAATCATTCACTTGGGACTCAAATACGCACTGAATGTCTTTTGTTGATCAATATCCAGGTCACCGTTAGGCGTTACATTTGATACTAACATTTATTGGATTTGATTTTGGTTGACAAAGGTCAAGGTGGCCATGACCTTACAAACCCATTTTTGCCACGTGATGCATTCTCCTAAGAACTCTATGAGAAACCTTTCAAGTTTTGGCACAAACTGATTACCTAATTAGATTTAAGGTCAAAGTCAAGGTCACGTGGCCTCACAAAACAAGTTTCTGGCCTCTTGAACATGACATCTCATTTGTGACTCTTGGGAATTTCTCATTAGATTTCATTAGATGGAATGTTCTTTATGTAAACTGAAACTGTCCCGGTTGTCAGAGACATACAGCCGCAGTTAATTTAAGTTCTCTTTTGTTCCTCAGCATACAGGCACAGCAGCCACTAGGAGTCAGTGCAGCGAGGCGGGAGATGTCTGTCCCATCTGTCAGGGAGAGTACAGGGAACCCCGGGCTCTGCTCTGTCAGGTAAAACCAAACTACTACTGTACCACAATGTTGTACAGGCTTTCTACCCACATTCTCCTTTTTGAAATGATCCTCTTTCATCTGATCCCTTGTTTTCTCGAGCCGATCTTTGCCCTGTTCGTGTACACGGGCCGGACTCACTAACACGATGCTGTTTCTCTGTTGCGCAGCACATTTTCTGTGACGAATGCATCGCTCTGTGGTTCAACCGGGAGAAGAGCTGCCCGCTGTGCCGCACGGTGATCACAGAGAAGGTCTACAAGTGGAGGGACGGAGCCACATCTCCACACCTGCAGATTTACTGATGGATGAGGGGGCGGGACATTGCTATTAGTTTGTATTTTAATGTGATTATTTTCTCTTCTATGCCTGTCAAACCCCACTGACAAGTAATGTTGTACACACTGTTTGATGCAGCAGCTAAGGGCTGCCCCCCCCTGTGGGCCAGGGTCAGTACAGGCACACAGCTCACACCTGCAGGAGACACACTCCTGCCTTATCGACCGGCACATCCCTCCACGTCTCTCACAGACAAATTGAAAGTTGATTATTTTTATCCATTCAAATGTTTTATTTTTTCAGTTTAAAGTTTCTCCCTGTGTTGCTTTTATTTACCCTTATATTCTTAATATAAACATTCTTCATGGGGCAGTTTCTACTTGTAAATATGGAAAGATTCAGAAATATATTTAAAATGAAGTATTTTAAAAAGAGTTGTCCTCCTTCATACGTTTGAACAAAAAGGGCAAAACGTGAACCTTGTCCATCAAGTGTTTTATAAAAATTTTGGACACAACTTTTGTGCTTTGTAACATTAAATGTGCAGAGTAGAGCGGCTGCACATCTCTGCTCAGGTTCAATGTGAGACTGAAGGGCTGACGACCACCTCACTCTAGAGCACACAGTAGAGTCACATGGTGCAGATAAATGAACTGTCAACAATGAGCAGTTTTTCTTTTGCTTTCAGCTTTTGGCAACAATTTTTAACAACTGGTAATAAGGATGCAACTGAGCTTGTGAGATCGATTTACACAAACAAATATTTTTCTATAGGGGTGACTCAGCCTCGTTTTTTTAAAAACCAAAGACTGGGAGAAACATCTATTTTATTATGTACAAAAATAATTTTACTGTGTTATTTTTATCCATTAAGTATCTGAATAAAGATTTACATTTGATCGATGTGTGAATCGTTTCATGAAGCACAATGACAATTGTTTATTTAACTAACAGTAAAGTCTGTTACCAGCTCAGTACCTGGTCACATATGTGCAAATGTTTCAGTGGCGAACCTGCATTTCACTTTAATCTGTTCGAACCAGGAAGAAACAATCACTTCCTGTGGTGAAGCAAATGACCCACGACATTTACTTTGGATTTGCATATGAGGGACTGTACCTTTATGACCTCACAGTATATTTGACTTTGGTGAACAAAGAGCAGTTAATATGAAACGGTAAATGGCACTAACAGTCGTACATTCAAAATTAGCTGTTTCATTGCCTTTTATCAGAAATATTAATTTTAAATTTTGACTGTTGTGCATTATCGGAAGCAGTAAATCAACAGGATCATAATTGGTGATTCACACACGCATCTTATTCAACTAGAGGTGGAGTTCCACACCTAAAAGTAGCTTGATCACATTTCATTTCATCTCAAACATACATGAACAGAAACGACGTGTGTAATTGATAGTTACTGCTCATTAACCTGACAGTCATTTATTAGTGAAGCAAAGGAATGCATGTCCTTGAGGTCTAACAGGAAGTGAACTTTATGGAGCACCCCCAAAAATTTACAATAAACAGCAAACTGTACAAACACACTGGAATCTGTCAGCAAAGGCACAATGCCACTCCCATTGAATTTTGCATCAGTTTCTTTAATCCACAATATCTGCCCTTACTAAAAAAAATGAAGTTCAAGTTCTCAGTGAGGAAAATCTTAGATATCAAAAGGTTTTCTGAAAACCCCCCATGAATGAGGCTCCACTACAAAATAAATACTGTTAGACAATAAGGTCACCGTCCTCAAGTATAGAATAAAGAAAAAGCTGCATCTGAGGTTGCTGGAAGTAAGACAAGGTCTGTGGAAATAAAAACCATACTCTACATGTTTTATCATCATACTCTGAAGTGAACGCTGAATCTAATGATCACATTCTGCTGCTTTCTCTAAATAAAACTACATAATAAATACTCAGTTTGCATAGTGTGAACAATGCAGTGGAAACGTATTGGATCTTTAAATAAATAGAAACAAAGAAACCTAACAGAGTGAAAAACGTGGAGTGACTGCGGTTTGACCGGAATGGTAGAAAAAGAAAAGATTTATCCTCTCAGGCTGACTCATTAAATAAACAAATGAACTTAACACAAGCTTCAACTATGTGTAAAAAAAAATATTAAAGGTAACTTACAGTAACACATTTAAATGTATCGGAGTAACAACATGGAAAACAAAACACCTTAAACGTTGGATGAGGAAAAAAAAACATGCTTGATCTTTGAACCTGATCGAAATCCGACTCTGCAGTCGTCATTCTGCAAAAAGAATTTGGTTCATTGAGACAGTGCAATTGGTCAATTTTAAACAAGTATTTGAATCAAAAGAAATATTAGAGAGCCATTCAAACAACAGCTGGAATCAGTGAATGACTTTGATATCAATTTGGATGAACGTGTTCCTGGTCAACACGTTGCTTGGTCACTATAACTAGGAATGAGACTGCAACAGTAAAAGAGGTAAAAAATAATGCAGCAGGGGGTCTTAGGAAGGATGCGCAAAAAGGTATTAAAGTCTGTTTCACATTCAACACAAAGGAACTGAACGCTGCTCCTGCAGAAAGCATTCCAGGCAGCCGAGGCAGCAGGATCGATTGTGGTGAACCGATGCTTTCGTCTGAAATTTCACTGCTCATCTTTTTATAGCTGCTTTTTCCGTAAGTCGTGACCCCCCCCCCTCCCAACCACATGCTCCGGCGACAAAGACAAAGGCAAAGTGATTATTTTCCTCATATGTAAAGGAATGCTGTGTTCATAGTGGAATATTTCTATTCGGTATTTCTACTTTGACTCACAGTGTAACCTGCAAGTTATTATGATCTTTAAAGTAACAAACTGAACAAAAACAGTCTGGCATGTTGAGGGAGAAGGAGAAACCTCCTGTAACCAAAGCCTCTCATCGTGATGGAGGCGACAAGGAGGTGACAAGTCGTAAACACTAAAAGTAACATGGTCCAGACTTGAGGATAAAAAAGCACCAGTAAGTCATATAACACCGGCTGAGTACACAGCAACAAGCTACAGCCCATTTATCAGCTGGTCATGTCCAGCTGAGAAGCAAATGTACTTCCTTTGAGAAGCACCTCTCCTACACCACTCCTCAGACTGACTGCACATCTACAGTGGACACAGAGTCTACACATCACTGTTTGACTCAGATATGAACTATAACCTGCAAAAAACTATTTAAGATCCCAATAAATACCGTGAAACAAAAACACTGGGAGCAGAAGCAGATCTCTCTCATTGGTTTGGAGTCTAGCCTTGGTTTGTAGTTCTGTTGGTGATGTGTTGCTGGGTTTTTGTGTCAAAACTTTGGTCTCATAAGAAAATAAAACCCTATCTATGTTTGGAGAACTGGACCAAGCTTGAACCAGGGTTGGATGTTGTCTTTGTGAGAAAAAGCTTCTGTCGAATGAAGAAAATGAGATTCTGTTGTGACATTTAGGGAGCGACCGGTACCCAGAGGAAACTCCTGCTGATCCTTTAACACCGTCCTTAGCAGCTCCCTGCCCGACCTCTACCTGCCTCATCAATGCTGGACAACTTGTTCTTTCTAATGCCACATTTTCTGCACTTGTAGATAGCCGTCTCTTCTGTGCAACACATTCTAGCTAATACCTTGAGCATTCTTCTACCCCTGTCTCTCTCCTGATCAATATCTTTCAACAACCCGGAGGCTCTTTGTGGAACACGGCTTAAACAATAGAATACAAATAAGATGTCAGGAAAACTCAGTGGGAACCATATTCAGGGTTAATCCGAGTCAGCTGTATGATGACTACTATTTAACCCAAGTTTTCATGGGATTGGTTGATAATGAACACAGCCACATCCCCAATTATAATAGGTCACGCACATTTAGGCAACCTGGTAATTTTCCTAAAAGGTTTCAGTTTTTCTTTCTTGAATTTCAGAGGGTAAAGTTCATATTTAAAGGTGGAAAGATCTGAACACACCTGCTAACACTGCAGTGTGAACAGGGATGTGTAGACTTAGTACTGTCTATACCACTGTAGTTGACTGCTGAGCATCAGTGGCAGGCTGAGGAGGCCATGCTGAGTCAGGAGGACTTTGAGGCCAAAAAGGAGAAGGCGCAGCTGGAAGAGCTGGTGATCTGCGTTGACAGTGTCAGTCGATATTTCTTAATAAAATAAAACTCTACAAGTCTCTCTTGAAGAAAGCGATAAAAGAGAAGGAGGAGGGGAATTAGAAGAGTCCTAATGTTCACAGGCAAGCCGCGCGTCATAGATTCATGCGCAGGTGTTCCGGCCGCTTGGAGTTCATGGGGTAGGCCTGCTTTTTGTACAGGCCTGCGTTGACGCCTGAAGGGTGCCTGATGGGAAGCGGCGCCGAGACCTCCGAGTTGCTGCCGCTGCCCGTGTCCATTTGCTCCACTGCCGACACTTCCATAGGTTGCTCTCCAGAGCCCGAGGACAGCAGGGATGAGCCGCCTGTCAGCTTGAGTCCCCGGGGCCAACACTCACCTCCTGCGAATTTCACCGGACTGTTGGAGAGAGAAGATGTGAGAAACTTAAAAAGTCCTCTGAGCTTTTGGACAGGTTCTTTTCTAAAAAGGTACACAGGCAGATATGTATGACGCACAATTATAAATGGACGAGTTTTTATCATAGACAATCTGGAAAACCTACTAGGGCTAAAGGCCAATTACTGAGTAAGGATTGATTTGGGAAAACTGACCCCTCCCATTCTTGAACTATGCTGAATGTGATGATCAGCTATTTTCAAGCTTTCAGGCAATTACTGTTGTGGCATTGGAAAGGAACTTTTATTTACACAGGATGGATTTATTTAGGCCCGGCCGACGTTTACAAGGTCAGCAAATGAGTCATCGATGAGGAGATGACTTGCTGTGGGAGAGACGTGTAAATGACCAGTGGAATTTGATGGAAGCAGTGAGAAAAACAACTGGCTGTTACCTCACAGGTGTTCTTGGGCTTCCCGGGAACTTCCGTGGTGAGCGTACTTTTGGTTCGAACGAGAACTTCTCTTTGACGTTTTCCAGCACAGATGGGGCTACATATGTGAAACCCTGTGGAAGGGGTGGGGGACAAAAACAGAGAGATCTGAGTCCACCTCTTCAAAGAGCATCTTTCTGAAAACAACCCACAGCTGATGATGAGAAATGAAACGCTGAGTAATCCAGATCATGCAATGTGGTGGAACAGTGATTGAACCTTCCAGGAAAACAAACAGGACTAAACCAGATGGGAAGAATTAACCGATTCTCGTAAAACCTACTTGTTGAAAAGAAAATTTTAAAATCATGTCCAGAGGTTGTCTTTGTAGGTTTGTTTGCAGCCAACACAGAAATTGTTAAGGGCAAAAGTAAATGTCATATTGTTGTTCTGATAAAATCCCTAACTTTCCTCAAAACAACCAGATCTGAAAATCCAGCATCATCGTCTTCACTGCCATCAGTGTAAGTTTACTTACTCAACAATTAAACTGAGTATTACTCAAAAAACACTTTTTATTGGAAGTGCTAACAGAGATTGACAACAAATTACCCCTTACATGATATTTATTGGTCGTCTTACATTAAGCTCACATTGATATACATATTACTCTCTAAGGTGTGAACAGGAAGTAACAGTGACTCCTGCTTACTGCTCTTTGAAGTCACATTTACTCCAAAATAGGAAAAGGTGATGCCAACAAAAAACAACAGGGTTTTTGTGTAATCATTGTGACTACAACACAATGATGCAAGGCAGAGGTATCTTAGTCTTCAGCAAGTGGCCTTATTGTACGCAACATAACCTTTTATTGTCATTTTCAACAAGCATCATATTTGATTAGCTACATGGCCTGTCAGGGATTGTTCCTTATATAACTTGTTTTGAGCGTATTAAAACCCTATGGAAACTGTATGTCAGATGTTGAGACAGCCCAGCAGCTGGATGCACAATTTTCTATGGAGGTTAAGAACCTACCAGGAAGACTTGATTGGCACTTTCGCTGAGAGTGGAGTCGTCAGGGCTATCCACTGGAGGCTGGCTGGTGAACTTGGAGTCAAACTGGCTGACGTCATCAGCCGATTGCTGCCAAAAGATATAGGTCAGTTAATCATCTGGCAGGGACAGGTCGCACAGTAGGTTGCTGCATTTAAAAAATTGAATTAGAACTCACCAGGAAAGGTTTAAATGGCGGCTCTACTTTGCGAGCAAGGAGGTCATCCCAATTTAAATGGCGGAAGAATGAATGAGCCTGGGAGAGACAAGGACAGGAGCAAGGTTTGAATATTTCCAGACCACCAGGTTTATCAAGATGGATTCTCATTTTCTAAGGTAATGTATTAAGTGCCAGATCAGGTTGTTAACACAATGCATGCACACACTTGTGACTCCTCTTTCAGTGAATGTCATACCTGAACCTCAGCAGCATCTCCTGGTCCAGCCCCGAGTCGTAATGAGGCATTTCGTTTCAGCAGCTGGAAGAGAAAGTATAAAGAATTCATTTTTCTCCAAATATTTCAGCAGACACACATCAGCCAGTGAAGCCGACTGCAGAAGGAAGGATCTCACAACTCACCTTTTTCAGAAGGTCCCTGGCTTCTTGTGTGAGGTAAGGTGGAAGGCTGAGTTTACATTTCAAAATTTTGTCAATCGTCTTCTTTCGGTTTTCACCAGTGAATGGTGGCTGTTAACAAGGAGAATGTAAGAAACAGTAGTTCAGCAAATGTTTCCTCCTTCAATTGGTCTCTTAACACAGGACAACCAAAGAGACAGGTTTTAAACGGGCACTGCGCTAGTTTTAACAATGCGATGAAGCTGTGTGAACTTACTGCGCCTGTTAGCATGTCATACATGAGAGCTCCAAGACTCCACCAGTCCACTGCCCGGTTATGTCCACTCCTCATCAGGATCTCTGGAGCCCTGAGGAAAGAGAGACAAGTAGAAGATTGGGTCCAGTCTCAATGTTCCGATGTTTTCAAAACAGAATCTGAACTTAGCGTGACTGTATGACATACATGTATTCAATCGTGCCACAGAAGGTGTGGGTCACTGTTCCGTCATGGATGGACTCTTTGCATAGACCAAAGTCTGTCAACTTCACATGCCCTGCATAGAAACAGAACCACAACAAGAGCGTGAGAGAAACCACACTTTACACAAACAATAGATCGAGTATCACACTAACCAGAGAAAGAGGAAACAACAGTTCACATGTGGACGTCTGATACAAGTCTTTCAAATTTGCCTTTTCTGAGCAGCCTTTCAGGCTTATGTACCGTTGTTGTTGAGCATGATGTTCTCCGGCTTCAGGTCTCTATAGATGATGCCCTTTTGATGCAGGTGACCCAGTGCCATCGAGATTTCAGCAAGGTAGAAACTGTCAAGAGAAACAAGTCATCACGTCAATCTGTCTGTGTCTCTCTCTCTCTCTCTCTCTCTCTCTCTCGATATATATCTTACACTGATTTTATTAACATCTGTAAATTTGACATTGTATAATGATCAACATTCCTCACTGCCAAAAATATAATTTTGATTATTTACACTTATTTTACACACCCTTATTTATTCAGCAGCTTATTTCATCTCATCAACCTTTTTTCTCTACAGGTTGTTATCACAATAGAACAACATACACTGAAAGTCCCTTTCTACCACATATCGGCCTGTTTTTACAAATCTCACTGGACTCAATGTTCTTAGGATGCTGATTGCACATTTAAAATATGCTAGCGTGCTGACTTCAGAATCCACATAAATGCCGTTAATCTCTTAAGCAGCTAATATATCATTGTTAATATTAGTGTTGCAGAGACAACAGATCACACTGATGATCGGGCATCATCTGGCGTTCATGATCCTGCTGTGCATCATGTGTAAAAAAAAAGCTAACACATAAAGGTCTGAAACTCTCTTAGGACATTAATTCTAAGGAAAAGTTCAGCTCAACACTGTAAACTAGAACAAACAAGAGTAGACCTAAGATATAATTATATCCCTGGTCAAATGTTAAAGACAGACTACACAGAATGGATCGCATCTATACTGTGCGCCATTTAACTACTATGAGCTTCTCCTCTAACCATGTAGAGCAACTTGGGTTCAGTGGTTTACTAATATTATTATTAGTACTATTTGGGCAGGATAAGGAGGGGATCAAACCACCGACACTGTGATCCATGGATAACCCACTCTCTTCAGTTTAGTTGTAATGCGTGATATTAGTTTTGTGGTGCACAGTGCCGTCTCCCGTCTTATAATTGTGTATCTCAGATAATGTTTGTCTTAGATGATGTTTGTCTTTTGCTGGTGTATGCTAACGTTAGCAAGCTAGACTTAGCTGAGCAGCACAGAAGCAGCGACTGGTTGAAGGTTGATAGAAACCTGATTTAATGTGTCCGGTGTGATCTTGCTTGACTTTAAAAAAACCTGGTAAATAAACTCAAAGACTCTGCATCTGTTGTTTGTTTATGTTCCCAGCCATGGATACTACGTTACGCAGATCACAATCAACAAGAATGTTGCCATGTTTACTAAACTGACTTACCAGGCTGTGTCTTCCATGAAGATGCCCTCTCTTTCCAGCTGCATAAACAGCTCTCCTCCTGCATTAACCACATACAAAATACATCAGTCAATTTTACTCAAAGTTGAAATTTAGACCCATATTTCACAAATCCGAATAAGGATTCATGACAATAAAGAGCCATGGCATCTGTGCTGTTGGTTTGAATGGGCATCACTATGCTCACCGCTGAGGTACTCCAGGATGAGGTACAACTTTCCCCCGGTCTGGAAGGCGTAGATGAGGTCTACAATGAACGGATGCTTCACCTCCTCCAGAATGTTCCGCTCAGCTTTGGTGTGCGCCGTGTCTTTAGCATTACGCACAATCATCGCCTTGGCAAGAGACAGAAAAACAAAGAAAGTCAGTGTCTGAAAGCATTCTGGCAATAACTTACACTCAACTGGCTGGTGTCAACAATGAGGGATCAGGATGCCATGATGGCTGCTGCAGTAAAAACGAGAACCTCAAGCTTCAGGGGGAATATGAGCTGGCTTTTCAGGCACAGTCAAACATCAGCTCTGTGTCAGCTGGAGAGAGGAGGCCAGGCTGAACAGAGGCTGCAGCTTTGAGGTTTCTTGGGGAAAAGCCTGCTGTCATTATTTTGGGTGGTCTGTGCTTTGCTTCTGGCTGGAGCTGAATGCACCAGTATGAAACCATTAACGACACATAGTGACATAACCTACACGTGAAACTCTATACACTGTTAAGCTCTATAAGACTTTGGAGTCAACCGAGTATTATAGGAGCTAATTCCTCATGGATGTTTGCCACTTGTGTTCCTTTACATATGAATTAGATTATTCAAACACCGCTGCTTTCACACTACATTACTGTGAATGTACTGTAGGGGGCAGTTAAGTATGCTCAATATAGGTGAGCCTTTGAGATATTGACTATATTATATTGTGTATTAATTTTCAATAACTGTGCACTCACCTTCTTCAGAACTTTCATGGCAAATATTTTCCCAGAGGTAGAACCTGATACCTTCCGAACTTGAAACACCTGTAAAGATAAACATCACAAGTCCATTTAAACAGGCTTTCTGTAGAATTCTCACTGAAGACTTGTTCAACCTCATTAAAACTTGACTTCAAAACCTATTTCCGTTAATTTGGTTAAAGTGTAACAATATGGTGGGAAAGTAGGAGCAATGATGTGAGCTTGAATAGTTTCATTGACATGTTTTGCAGTACTGGTTCAGGATAGGTAGCAGAAATTGTTTAGATGGAACCAATCAGAAACCATTATCTCTTTTAAGTTCCTTTGCATTTTTGCAAAAATTCAACACTTTCCCATAATGAGACAATGAGGTCATAATCACTACTGTAATGACTATAATAACTGTAGCTAGTAGTAGTGGCAGTGCTTGCTGCAACACTGACACTGCTGACTGACTCAAAAAATGTTTTGCCAGTTGAATAGCTTACTGTATGAGGTTCACAGTAATGACTATTCCCCTTTTAGTATATAGGCAAACATTATTAACAAGTAAACAGTGACAGTCTGTTCAATTCAATACCCTCAGAGCTTTTGATACCCTAGTAGTGCCACTGTTCGTTAAACCAGATATTTTCTATGTGTTAACTAGGTCTGGAAAATGTAACTTTATCACAGTGGGTATTGTGGACATTCAGAGACATGATTTCTTACATATTAAAATAACTACTTTAGCAATGATGAAAAGTTTGGAAGCTGTTGCATGACTATTACTATGACACAGTTCAAAGACTGTGAGCTTTATTTAGTTAGTGTCAAACCTGTATTATTCTTATATAATTCTGACTACAGCCCCAAAAGGGACTGCTGTGATTTGATGTCACTGTTAGAGTATGGGTATACCCGCATAAATGTTGATAGAGTATGTGCCAAGGTAGATACTGTAACTAGACAGTGAGTGTTTTTTCAAACAGTGTAGTTACTCTGAAATGCTGGGAAATCCTCAAGCTGCAGAAAACGACTTCTTAGTCACACACAAAACCACTTCAAGTAAAGAATAATTCATGCATTGGCTTGGTAAGTGAAATACGATCCCACAATAACTTTGGTGTGGATTTTCATTGTTACGCTAAGAAAGAAGTACGTCAGAAAATTTCCAGAGCGCGTCAGGGTGGTTTAAATAAACATGTTAACACCATAACTAGACAGGTTTCCAAACGTACAATGCCAGTTTAAACAACTCAATTTTTCCAGTTTATAGAGAAATTTCATCCGACTAGTGGTTAACTACCCGAAGTAAAAAAATAAGATTAGGTCACAAAAAAGTTTTTAAAAAACCCTCGTTTTATAGACTTTTTTTCCAGGGGATTAACAGACTGGTGTAAGCAAGGCTTGACTGCAGCTTTAAATGAAAATGAAGGCAAACAAACAAGAACCACATGAGTGAAAAAAAAATATGCTGTGTTCTAAAAAAATATGACTGGTAGTGGATATGCAGATAACATACTAGGTGCAGGTGATTACTGTTATATAATTATAACCTATTTGTATAGCACGTATCGAAACAAGGTTAAAAAGTGCTTCAATCAAAAAAAATCCATGGCAAAATGAGGAATGAATTATAATAAAAAGGTATTCAGTTCAGTTTAATCTGAAGAGCTAAATCATAATATAATAAGGTTAAGGCCTTACATTTATAGATAAATATTTGATATCATTTGATGCTGGGGTAGGTAAAGTAGGAGGGGCTTCTGCGTTGCCACGTTCTTTGTTTCTGACACTTTTCAGAATTATATTTCGAGACATTTCAAATGTAATGTGCAAAGAGACAAGTTACAACATTCTGTTTCTAAATGTCAACATACATCTTTAAGAGGAATATGGAGGAGGAAGATAATCTACAGGTGTGAAGAAGACGTACAGGTGTGTGGGAATATGTTAAAATTCACATTCCTCTGCCAGAGAATGAGGAGTCTCACCTTTCCATAGCCACCTTTTCCCAAAACTTTAAGCAGCTCAAAGCATTCAGGCCTGATTTGCTCTGTTCCTTTGTTCACGATGTTCTCTGAAATTTCAAACTTCTCACAGTCATCCATGTTACTGGCAAAACAAAGAATAAAAAGAAAATAAATGGAAAACTGCACGTACACAACATTAACTCCACAGTGTGTTTATAATTTGCAAGACCGACAGCAGCATTATGATACAGTGTTACAGACATTTGTGCTTAACATAGACATGGTAAAGGTTGAACTGAGGCTGATGGTGCAGCAGTATACTAATGGGAATGGGATGCTGGGATGAGAGTGCACTGCTTAAGTGGTTCCTAAACATGTTAATACAAAAGTTCCCTCAAATAGATCAAGATTAGAGTAAGGTGGTCCTATCTTATTACATTATTTACACTCATAATAAATGATGTAAAAATATGAATATAAAAAAAACACCAATACTATCAAATAAGTCTGGAGCAAAAAATTATATTCATTATCTGTCAAGATTTTGATGTCAGAAAATAGCTAAATAATACACATCAAATTCTCAAGTCTTTGAACAGATGATTGTGTAAAAAACTAGTTATAGTCATTGTATATAAATTATGGGGAGCTTCCCCTATCTTTCTTTAAGAGTGTGGTCTTTCAGTTTGAACTTTACTGTTTTCTATTTGAACCCTTTCACTCGGTACCCTGCGCTCACACTCTAATAGCTGTTAAAATCCAAGAGCAGAGAAACGTGAGAGCAGATGTTTCATGTACACACAGAAGCGAAGGGAGCGCCAGGAGAAGAGCTGAAGCTGGATTGCAGGAAATCTGTCCAAGCAGCTGAATATCTGAGTGCAAGCTCACAGTTTGAGAACAAGCAGAGCAGACGGTAAGCTGGGGCTATTTGAGTGCGAGCACTGGGTTTTCAGTGAAGGGCGCAACATAATCAGAACATGAAATCCTGCTCTCAAGCTGAAAGACCACACGTTGAATTGAGGTAGGAAAAAAATCAAAGTCAACTAATTGATGAATCGCTTGACATCGATCCCTTAGTTGATACTGTGATATACACAGTATGATACTCACAATTCAAAGCCACTGCACTGGTCCATATATTCACTGAACTGAACCTGAAAACCACAGGAGGAGGAGGAATGTTAGTAACAAGCGAGATGTAGTATTTATATTTGTTTAAAATGTACACAGCTATTTAAACTTCTTTTTTTTTAATCAACTTAATACTCCCTTGAGTACATGATTATAATGAATAGTCGAAATTGTAGGCAAAACCCATTCTAGTCTTAATAAGTATCTTGACGTCAAAGCTAATGGGACAGTGTTCTGCTGCTGCTGGTTCCAGTCACTGTCCCAGTAGCGTCGCTCCGTTCCCAGCGTGTTGTCGGTCTGTTTCACTGTCTCTTCGTTTAAAGTCCACTTACTAACAAAGTGTGAAGAGTTGAGGAACCATGTGACGTTCGCGCACAGAGCTGCACATCCCCGAGACAGACGAGTGCCGACGCGGGGAATTAAACCGCTAAACATGCCTCCATTATCGGACATGCAGCGACGGTCGCGAATGTATTTATCCTTTGTGTTCAGCGTTCATCATCGTGGTTTCACACGGTATTTCTCCATTATCCACCAGCTCAGTAGGGTTTGTCTTCACCGTAGAGAAGACAAGTAACGTGACATGGTGCCGAGCGGGGTCCATGCTAACTTCGGCAGGTGTAACTCACACAACAACCGGTCTGCCCTCTACACTTTGGACTCCGAGGATGGATTTGTCCGGTGTAACGACATGGCCTTTGTGCAACAGGTCGTATTTTTAAAGCAGTGGAAATGCAATGATAATTTATTAAAGCTTAGAACAGTAGCTGTTTAAAAAGGTAGCAACACATTTCCGCGGGAAAGTTGACGTGTCCGATAATGGATGCGTCAGCGGTGAAGCAAGCAGTGCAGGCCTCAGAGTTGTTCGGAGCTAGCCAGCTAACAGAGGCGGCGTTAGCATGGACGCTAGCGCGGACTCACCCCGTCCTCCAGGTCGTCGTCGGAGACGTTCTCGTCCGGTTGATCCAAATCGATGTCGAAAACCCCGGCCATGGCCACGGCGCTTCGGTCACTGTTTAACCACAAAAGTCAGTCTCGCTCACCGGCCTCATGGAGGACACATCACCGCTACTGCCGGCTAACGAGAAGCAAGCGTGGACTAGCATCCAGCTAACCACAACAACACGGGAGCAGAGCGGCAGCAAGTCAGAGCCTCTAGTGGCTGGCACCGGTACTACTACACGCACTTTACAGTGATCATTGCGCGTTATTTTAAATAAAAAAATATTAACTGATTGTAAGGCAGCAAAATGTATTAATTTGTGTGTGTGCAATTAATTATTGAAACAATTAAAGCCATCAAGATATGCATTCAGAACATGTCATATTTAGACATATAGACATATTTGAAAGTGAAAATATTATTTTCCTATTTGTTTTGACTGTTACAAGCAGACAGACAGACGATCCATTCTCACGCTGATGTTACCAAACAAATAAATAGATAGATATCTACTTTATTGATCCCAAACTGGGAAATGATTGTGTTTCAGCAGCAAGTTAAGGGCATTGCAATTAGTGCCAAGTAGCAATAAAACAGATATGAAGAATAAAAATAACTACAAATTGAATCAAATAAACTTAAAAAATGCTAAAAAAAAATGTACATACACCCTCAGTAAATAATAGACAATAAATTACTAAATATGTAGAGCTGCTGACGTGACTTCAAGGCCTCCCAGAAATCAGTTGTATCTTTTTCAATGTCCTAATTATTGCTCTAATGGGCAGCAGGATGTAAAAATGTGCCTCTTTAGTTTCCTCCACCTACAATGTGGACGGTCCTATTCATACACTGCCAAGTCATAATCAGATCACCTAATTGGGATAATGTGTGGTTATGGGTTTGGTGGTCTCAGTTTATTTTTGTCAGTCCTGAAGTTGTGGATCTAGTCATGTAGTTAAAGCCAGGCAGATCAACAGGGAAAGAAAAATGACCACATGTACTTAAATATCTGTGTTATCTCATATCTTATTGAGACAAAACAATTCATCAAGAAAATAACAGGTAGATATGTTGATTTTGATAATGTAACCAATGCTAATGATCAAGACCTTGTAAATAAATACACACATACTCACCTGATTACTACATGTTTGGGACATTTTGTTGTATATATTACATGGACTCAAATGGTGATCACTGATATCCAAAACAAAAACCACAGCAGCAATCATTTTAAAATATTCAATATGTTTCTAAGATGTAAATACATAAGGACACATTTATCATATATTTCAATCTATCAACATTGCCGGACAAGTATGGCGCTCAGAGGATGAATAATGTCACAGTGGGAAAATGGTGAATAAATGAAATCCACCAGAATTGATCTGCTTCAGTTTCATTGTCAGGGTCTTGTTCCTGATCATTCTAGACTCTGTCACATGGTTTACTGGGACATTTTAACACCATCATGTATGTTATCAGGATCATGTGCTTCACATACTACAACAATGTAAATCATCAGCTCTGAGAAAGGCCTTTTCGTGTCTGTACACTATAAGAGGTTAAATCTGTGGCCGCAGTTAGTTCCACCCAGTGGCAGGCTCTGTCTACAACAGCCTTCTACCAGTAGGTGGCAGTAAGGAAATGTAAATCCTTTTTCATGTGTGACACCCATTTTTCATTCATCTTAAAATCTACGTTTAGTTACAGTGAGTCAATGAGTTAAGTCCAAGATCCAGAAAAAGGCCAATATTTGATTCACCATATTTGTATTTTAGTTTATGACTTCATTGCTAGTTGATCTTCCTTTACTTCAGAGTTTCAGCTGTTTAGTTTCAAGAAAGGTTGATTAGAGGACAATTTACCTATATTTGAAAAATACAAAATGTTCATAAAAGAGGCTTTTTCAGTTCATAGATGACCTCTTTAGTTCTACTTCAGTTCTGAAGGAGAAGACTACTATTGGGACTGAACATTATAAATGGAAACTCTTCAAGTATACCGGTATGTACAACCAAGTCCTTGATTCAATCTTTTTCTTGGATAACCGTGGGCACATGGATGACAGAGAATCTTCACAAAGAAATAGACATTCTTGAATAAAACAAAAAAATCAAATACCGTAATAAGTAGAAAAGAATATTACAGCTGCAGCAATTTCCTTTTCTGGTAGAATTTTTGGAGGGTAGTCGGGTGTCAAAGCAGTAAAAATATTTTTATTTTGAAAATGTTTCCCCACCAGACCCCTACCCATAATCAGTGCAAAAAACACACAAACAAATACATATATTTATGTGTGTATGTCTGATGTATGTACGAGGCATCTTTAACAGTTGGAGAGCAATATGTTATAAACAAGAATCTGTACAGTCTGGTAGAATAAAATCTCTGGCTTGATCTGCGTCCAGCAAATTGATACGTCTCTGGTTTGAGGACCATCATCAGAGCTGATGACGAAGGGGGTGAGGGGGAAGATTTAGTATTTGTTCATAAACATGGAGGTTCTGGAGGTCCTGGTCTCATTGTTTTCTTGTTTTAAAGAACGCCTCCACACTTTATTTTGATCTTTGTGGAACTGGAGCCTGTTGCTGTTTTCCTCTCTCTGTATTTACAAGATGTTCGTGATTCCTCATCCAACCCTCTGTTCCGAATTCTTTTGCGTTGTGGGGAAATATCAAGTTGCATTTTTGTAAAATTTGAATATGTCTGAAATCAGGTTGGTTCATGTCCTCATGCCTCTGATAGTGTTTCAATAACAAGTCGTTTGTCATATTCTTTGTCAGGAAATAAGGATGTAAACATATAAGTGTGAGGGTTTCATTTGGTCCGGTCATTTAGATAATCTTGATTTATCTGAGTTTAGAACATGAAAAATGTGAAAGGATTATAGAGAGCATAAATAATATGATTTTTACAAAGACACTTTTGAAACGCATTTCATAACATTATCTATTTGTACAGCTGGGAACATTTAAGCAGAATCTAAATCTAAACCAAATTTCTTAATATCAAACACATTTTGTTCATTTTTCTGTTGAGTGCAAGCAGAATGAAAATGGGTTTAAAATTTAAAATAATAATAAATTAATGAAATAGAAAAAACTGTTTTGGCTGTTTAATCAATTCAGCAATCCAAAAGTTAAACTACTGACCACAAGACATCTCCTTCTTCACTGAAAACTGTGTGTTTGTGTGTTCAAGGTCTTACATTTCCTCATCACTCTTGTGTAAGTTGCATAATGGCCTGTTGTTTGGCTTCAATTCAATTTTATTTGTATAGCTGCAAATCACAACATGCATTATATCAGGGAACTTTAGGTCAAAACCTTACAATATTACGGAGGAACACAACAGTTCCCACAACGAGCAAACACCACAAGTATGGAGGAAAAAAAAACACAACAGGAAGAAACCTGGTGTAGAACCAAAGTCGATGTGGGCGACCATCTGCCTCGACCGGATGGGGTGAGAGGAGAAAAATGAAAGAAGAGAGGTGGGTTGAAAAGAGGAGAGAGGGAAGAGAGACCGGGAACAGTTGTGTAATCATCATATTTAAGTTCTGTCAGACTGGTTGTTATAATGAAAATAATAAGAGTGATAATCATAGTAACGTAATTATGTTATTAATGATAGCACCAGATACAAAATATATCGTTATAATAATCATAATAATAATAATAACAAGCATAGTCATAATAAATTGTTGAGTAATGCCAGATCTAGATCCAATAACACATCAAACGTGATCTTTGACAAAACCTTGGAGGCAAATATTAGCTATACAAATAAAATTTGATTGATGACTGACTGACTGCCTGATTGATAGTATGGCTGTGGCTCAGGAGGTTGAGTGGGCCGTCCACTGATCAGCTGACCGGTTCGATCCTGTCTCCCCCATTCCTCGTGTGTCCTTGGGCAAGATACTGAACCCCAAATTGCCCCTGACGGCTGTGCCGGTGATTCATGATGGCAATAGTGCTGATATATAGATGCACTGTATGAAAGTGTGTGAATGGCTGAATGGCAAACTGTATTGTAAAGAGCTCTCAGTGGTTATCAAGACTGGAAAAGTGCTAAATAAGTACAGACCATTTAAATGTACCTTGATTGATTGATTGGTTAATTGATGATTGATTGATAGCCAAAGAATCATGAAACAAGGCTTCCATTGGATTATTTTGATATGGAGGAAACAGCTCCTTGGTTTATTTCAAGGATGTGAGAGTATGATATGAGTAATAAACAGGAGGAGAACATATGAAGTGCATATGAAATGAAATAAACTAATTCCTCAGCCTTCCCCCGTCACTCCAGCAGACATGCAAGCAAACAGCAGGACGTCCCAGCTGCCGTACGTGTATAAAAGAGACTTTTTAGTTATTTTTGAAACCATATATGTCCTCCATAACATAAAAGTGACAGCGATCGCAGACGAAACTCCCGGTAAGTCCTCCGTCTCTCGGAGCTGGAGGATCAGTCTTTACCACTGCTTCGTCTGAACCCTCTTCTCTCTCAGGAGGCTCAGGAAACGGCCCCCTGCTGGGCGGCGTCACTTTGAGCACAGCCTCGATTCCATCCGATAGTTTGTTTTACTTTGATTGCCCGGTGATCAGGACCAGCTGCAGTGGGTTTGCAAAATATGTTTTTCTGTGTGTGTTCCCTGTTTTGTTTAGCTCTGTTTATGTTTACAAAGGAACAGATGAGACGCTGGTAGAAAGTCACAGAGCTCTGTTGTGGGTCTCGGCGCTGACTTGAGGTCGGCACTGAGTTCGTTCGGAATCACTTTGCGTCGCGACGGACGGCGCTGTGTTCCCATGATTGGACCCTGGTCAATATGGAGGGTCATTTCTTTAAAGTGGAGGGAGAAAGCTGTCAGCGCCTTTTTGTTTTTTGGACTCGCATGCGTGTTTATTGCGATGTGAATGTTTTTATGTGAACAATAAATACCAACAACGTGAGAAAACAGGCCCATATCTGTTTTCATGATGCTCAATCAGCCTGTAAATGCTACCTCACTGTTTAAGTGGCAGGTGTTCCTCTTTAACTCTACGGCAGCCTGGCTGAAATTTCCACAATGTGAGTAAAGCTATCTGATCAGAGCAGAGACCCAACAGCAACATCCAGGGAAAGGATGATAACACACAGGAGGAGGTGTGGGAGTTTCTTTTCCAAAAGAGAGAATGGGCCGCACAGTGAGTTTTCAGAGCCAGATATTTAAGCATCTGGTAAAGTAATCCCTGTAACCCCGGCATATTAAGTTTATTTTGTGCAAAGGGCCACTAGTCTCGCGGGTCAGCCATAACATATACGTCAGGTCAGTTCCGCTGGGTTTTGGCTCAGATGGGTATCGGAGCAATTAAACGCTAAACCATGTTTGAAATGTCTTAAATGGAACGAGCCCTCCTTAAAGTTGTGCTCAGAGAAGGATCATTTATATATCTTATATATACAGGAGTATGGCAGAATAGAATTTGCCCTAAAAAAGGTGGTTTCTGGTAGAATGTTTTAAGTGCTCTTTGATTTACAAAGAACTTTTATGGAGGCCATTTTTTTCCAGAAAACAAAGACAAGAAGTGACTTAAAACTAAGATGAGATGATGAGATTGTAAATGCGCATCTAGTTTTGTCGGTAGAAGAGTTCCGCAGCTACAAAATCGAGAAACATCAAACACAAAAGATTAAGATGTAAAATAAAATTGCTTCTAAAGACACATAACAAGCGTATAGATTATTATTATCTCACAACACTGGGATGTTAGGACACTTTCAGATAAAAAAAAACCAGCAGGTAAAATAACAAAATTGTATGTCAAAATGTCGACATGGTAAGTATAGGTTTTGACTTTTTTCCAAACATGCTATTTAATATTATTTTTGATATGTATTTCTTTTACTTGGCAGAGATGGGCCTCCATACATATCTGGTGGAACAGGCAGGGAGAGGAATGAATGTAAAGGTTCAATTTCCCTCTAAGTTGTGTTTGGATTAGACGATAAAGTTAAGCACTGATGTACTTTGATAATTCAGGAATTTCTGCAGGATTTTAATGAAATCCTGTTAGCATATGGAACTCATATAGAAACCCCTTACCTCTAAGACTCTTTCCCTTTTTGGTATGGAGAGGATGGAGAGGTGAAGCAGAGACGTGATGATTCGAATACATGATGCTCAACAGTTGGTAGCAATCAAATAACAACAAAAGAAGGCGTATAAACAATTTGGCAGCTCAGGTGAGGCTGTAACAGAGCAGTAAAAGTCTTTTTGGTGGAACATCACAGCAGAAGAGCCAGTTCAGAGGAGCTGGGAGCACTGGGTGTTTGCTGTGTGCTCTGGCATGAACGTGTCTGGTTTTGTTTGCTCTCTGTGGTCTTTAGTGGCACGTTGATGGGCACGCTGCATGCGGTGAAAAGGCCTCATGCAGAGTCTGTGGACAGGAGTCAAATTAGCTCTGATTGCAGTGGCACAAAGGCCGAGAGCTTCAGTCGGTAACGGAGACAGCGGTGTCTCTGATAGATCTCTGTCTGCGTGTTGTCCGACATCAAAGCAAAAATGTCCAATCTCAACAGAAGCTTCTTTTTCCTCTTTGGCTGAGCAGCTCTGAAGTTTGACCAAATTAAACAAAGTTATTATTGTATTTCTCAAAGTTTGCAAATCAAATATCATCCATTCATAAAAGAATTCAAAAAATGTTGCAAAGCGATGCCTGTGTGCCCCTTATCATGTGACACTGTCCAAACTGACGTCTTGACTGAATCACATTTGCTAAATTTATTTTTGGAAGATTTAGATCTACACAACAATGTCAACTCAAAATAATCTGAATTTATTTGTCAGAAGTTTATTTTCAAAGATTGAATATTGTGATTTGCAATTGGATATATAAAGAAATCATATCTCTTCCTAAACAGAAAACTGTAGCCTGTGTTAACTTAGACTAGTGTGGGTGGTGTTGCCTTATTTTCAGGTTAAAGCAATGGCCCCTCCAAATGTACAGGTCCAATATGACAGGCTTTAAAGCATCTGATTTACAACACATCACACATCCCACAAGCTTCCATGGTCCCAGGAGGAAGACTATCCTCTCGTGCTGCCCTGAGGTTGACATGTTCAGGTTTTGGTGAGTTGTTAAGGATGGGAACAAAATGAGGTGAAGATATCCATGGTCTCCAGAGGAGTCCCACAGACTGATGATCTCCTGACTTCTTCTAGCTTCACCATGTCGGATGTCACTTCCTGTTCTATTGAACCATGGCGACTATTTACATTCGCGTTTTCAATAAGAGCTTCCTGAAAACTCGAACCGTTGTCTGCACAAGCATTCACTGGCAGTTTTTCGGGTTCACTTTGGCGTTGCCTATTTAACTTCGTCGATGGAAAGGTGTTTGAGGGAAGGAGCATTAAGTTCATTTACACAATTTTAAACGGACTCTGCTGTGAGGAAGGCTGCTGCTTTATTGTGTTTCTATGACACACTGGAGGATGCAGGTTCCTCAGCCGAGCTCCTGGGAAGCAAAAGGCAGGAGAACTAAAGATGCGTGACGAGCCAATATGCAAGTCCACAACGACCCCTCTGTGTCTTGTTATGACGCATAGCCACGTAAAGAGAGGAGTGCCACCATGACATCACTCACACACTCCATTTGTGAATGTACTTCGGAACCAAGAAGACATTTATTTAAATTTTTTTGAAAAAAAAGTTACGAAATCCTCTACTCCCACAAAGAAACAGAACTGAACTGAAAATACTATGAAATATTTGGAACTACAGCAACAGCTACACAACCAGACATGGATCAGAGTTTTGACGCCTCCAGAAACAGGCAGGCGGAAGAGCTACAGATGTGTGTGTGTGTGTGTGTGTGTGTGAGTGTGTGTGTGTTCCGGGACAGTGCCCCGTCATTGCCACCTGGCAGCAGCCATTAGGCAGTCTGCCATGTTGGCACAGTGCAGGGAGGAGCAGCAGATGCTCCTGCCTAACTGTGCTCTGTTAAAATACCCACACATAATTTATTTGAACACAGCGCAGGAGGACGTGTTTTGTTGTGTCAAATTGAATCTGAGAGACAGTGCATCAACAGATTGTAATGATTTGAATGATATTTGAATAATTGTAAATCATGGAACAACAGAGGGCGTCCAAGTGCCTGTTGATAAGTTTATTTGGGACACTCAATCACCATGAATTGATCTGGTGTTCTAATGCATGGACTGAGTTATGAGGGATCTGAAGCTGCTGATAAGCTTGATGTTGATGTGCCAAAGCCACAACAAAGGAAACAAAGGCTTTTGGAGCCGGAGCTTTGCAGTAACCACAGTTATGAAGTGTGTGTGTGTGTGTGTGCGTGTGTGTGTGTGTGTGTGTGTGTGAGTGTGTATGTGTGCGTGCGTGTATACACATATAAACATGTGTGTGTGACAGAGAAAGAGATATCCACACACAGCTGCGCCGGTCAGTCCCAAATAAACTGTGTGACACAAATATAACCTGTGTGTAGATTTGCACGGAGCTTTATGCTCACATTCGAAAACCATTCATTTTGTTTCAACTTTTAAAATTAAAATTCTAAATTTAAAAGGCACTTTCGAATTTCAGAACTTCTGTATCGGATGATGTACAGAGACCATCATCTGAGAAAACCACTACAACAAAATGACAACTATTTGTATTCATAGTATACAAATATGATATTTGAATAGATCTATCCCTTCCTCATAAGTTGAACAACAACATGCAACCTGTCTCCTATGATCAGGCGTCTTTAGCTCAGATATAAAGACGGCTACTTGAGATGACACATACACATATTTGATGCTCAGCCTTTCAGAATTTAATTCTACAAACTAAGATACAATTGAAACAAGAGTTTTTAATTCTGTCTCATTCTAAAAATGGTGTGCTCTCAAAGAAAACACTGAGTAATCCGGGGTGACATACTCAGTCATTGTAATATTCCTTTACTTAAGCGCCTTTTGCTGTGTGGGTCAGTCGGTCTGCTCCGTCCAGTGTGTCCTGATCGGACCCTCTGACTGCCACTAGCAGAAACAAGGGACCTTAATGTGATTTCGAATTTTTTAATTTTCTTTAAAGCAGAGGGAAAAAAACCACATGGTCAGCATAATTTAATGAGACAGAGTGTGAAAGGAACTAAGTGGATAACCAAATGCAGAGTGGGCTTGTGGGTGGGTGTTGGATGGAGTCAGTGATATTTCAGCATCCCTCGGTGGTTAGCCTGCTGACAGGGAGGGGGAAGAAGACTGGAGGAGTGAGAGACAGTGAGGGAGGTGTGTGTGTGGGTGGGTCGCCGTGCCAGAAATGAAACCAGCACCGTCGGATTCAGTTGAAGTACATATACAGAATATGGAGAGATCAGAGGGGGAAAGAGAGGAAAGATAAAAGCGGTGTCATTATCTGAATATCCGCCGCCCAGCCTGTTTGGACAGGCAGGATTTGCATGTTGGGTTTTCAGCCGGAGCCCCGGGGCAGGGTGGGGTGGAGAGCGCGGTGAGGCGGGTGGAAATAGTCGTCTTCATGGTGTTCTGGGTGTGGCTGCTCTGGGAACAGGACTTCTCCCGACAGGAGTCCCACAGCGGAGGTCCCACAATCTTACCTCAGGACACGAGACCATGCTGCGTTCACACACATGCACCCATGTCAGGTTACTTCTTCTTTTTATTTGTTTTACTTCAGACCTCAAAGAACTGATCCAAGGCCAAAAATACCTGCATCATGCAAAATATAAACGTTTTTAAAAATAATATTGTATTATCGTGTATTATTGAGGTGTTTCATGGATTTAACTCAGAGTTTCATCGAAGGATTATATTTGCCAAAGTGTGTGAAACAAAACATGATGTAATATAATTACATTTACATAATAATTACAGAGCAACTAACCCAAATTGAGATTAAAATATTGTATCAGGTATTGTTTTATAAAATCATCTTTCATATTCTTGTGATTACTAACACAAATACTTGTGTGTATATATAAGAGTAGCGTATTTAAATATAGGTTTAATTAGCTACAAGAGCCCAAGTGTAGCTGTGTGTCACAACTTACAGCGAAGGCTTAATGTGGAATCTGAAATGGAGCTGATGTCAGTATGGAGAGAGCAAATCTGTAACATGATAACCATTTGGATGTGAAACACTAGACGGGGAAAATCAGAGTTGTGACGGAGTCAGTATCCTCCTTGTCCCTCGCTCCAGGCTGACATGTGAGATTCTTGGGAGGCCTGTGGGTCAACACTGGCCCGGTGTGATCAAGACTTATCACAAAATGAACACAACACCAATCCTTTTTTTGACCAACTTTATTTATAGTGAAAGCAGAGAAAAAATACAGTGCATACATCCACATTTAAAATGACCTGGTTATAGACTGATACACGAGAGATACAGGCACTTTTTGTAGACAAATGTAGGCGCACAAACTCACACACGCGCACGCACACAGACAGGCAGGCCAAAAGGGGGCTCCCTCATGGAACAGGACATCCTGAAACTGCCAATAAAAACACTCGCTAAGCCAGCGAGCCATTCCAGTGTTATCCAATGATTTTGTTTTTATGACCAGGAAAAAGTTTTACACTTTTGCACTGGTGGAGAAAAAAAGAATAATCTAAAATAAAACTGAGGCACTGCAGTAAAAAAGCATCCACTGGTCAAGCAATGATTTGAAGCTTCGTATAATTACCAATGTGTGGCCCTGAAAAAAAGAAACTCTCTCTCAGGAGAGTCGTTATAATAAACTGCAGCCTCCTACAAAAAAGTGCGTATTGAGCAAGAGAAGAAAGTTCTGAGTTGAAGAGAATAGGGAAGTGTGAAAGGGAAGAGGAGAGCTGCCTGAGCACTGTGTGTACCATACCTAGGACTGGGTGTCACAATGTGATGTGTCGCAATAAGGTGTGTACCGTCTGGATTCTCAGGAAATTCGTGTGGACACAGCCAACTCTCATGAACACACACACACACGCACATGCACAAATACAGAAGTACACAATTGACATCAGCATTTGCAAAACATGTGAAGACACAGTTCCCCACATGAAACCACATTAAATCCCTCACAGGCGTCAGCAAGGAGGAATTAAACAATGGCCTCGTGTCTCTGACGTTTCACAAACGGTTTGGATAAAGGGAAGTGACATCGGCAGAGCACACCTCTAAATGGGAACTGATGCTAACTGAGACAATGACAGTAACAGAGGGAGGACAAAACAGGATGCTGGTCAAGATGAAAGAGCCCGGAATGTCAGACAGCCTACAGACTGTTGTCGCCTTGCAAACTAAACAGCCAACACCAGTCTGATAAGCTATCTGACAGGCCGAGAGAGTGACGGACATGCCTGAGACATGTACACACGGACACATGTACAGAAACAAAAGAAATGAAAAGCTAAACAAAAGAATCCTAATCCCACTTACCGTGACAGGAGAAAAGGAGAGGTGAGCGTTTGGACTAGAGCTGGTGCAGAGCGGAGGCTTCAGCCTGCTCAACAGTGCCCCTCTGTTTTGAATCTACTCGAGTGATTCGTCTCCTGGCTCCATGACTGGGGGAGAGCAACGAGTTCATTCGAGGGTTCAGCTGAGGTAACGGCACAGACGCTTTTCACTGTGCGCTTGAGGCTTTCCCCCCCCTCCCCTCCCGCCTGTGCCTGCTCTAGCGCCCACTGCGCTCAGTCCAGTTTAGCACAGCGGCGGCACAGAGACGGAGAAGAAAATAGCACAATTCACGGGCAATTACAGAAAAAGCGGGTAGTGAATATATTGAGAGTCGGCTGACGTCTTCCCACGAGCAAAAAAAGGTAAAAAAAAACTGAACATGGATCATATTAAATGCTGCTGTGTTGGGAGCTGCTCATGGGATTTCAAACATGAGCTCTCTGTCCTCATCGTGGGTGAAAAGGATAAAAAAAAAGGAAGCTCAGTGGAGAATTGGAGACAAAGAAAAACACTTACCATGACACAGGCTATCTGAGTTCGAGCGAGCACCTACGATCTGCCTCACTACCACTTCCCGGCAGACTCTCAGTCTATTAGTGGAGCACAATCTGCCCTAATCCATAAAAGATAAAAGAGAGCTACAAATGTGGCAGCCACGCAAACACAACCTACTATCTCTGTCTTGCTCTTTGTCTCTCACACACACACACACACACACAGAGTCGTAGATCTGATTCAATATATGGCTGCATCTGGTAAAGTAGCTCCGGGCTGACTCATGTGCTCTCTTCCTGGAAGCAGAACAATAAGGGCAGACAAAGGGACAAGCAGGGTGATTCATGTCCGATCTCTAATTTCTCAACCAAAACTACAGAAATGTGCTTTACTGCACAGACACAAAGCACCACAGACACTGTGAAACATTCATTAACATGTACAGCTGACCTAGTACTCTACAATGTGTAGAAATTAGGTGGCTTTGAAGAGCAAATTGTGATTTACACTTCATTTACTTCTCTTAACTAACCACAACCAATACTGTTCAACTCTCAGCAGTGGCTCATCTAGGCCTCATTGAGGAGAATTACCGCCGGCAGCTTCTTCTCACGTGCTCAGGAGCTGCTAGAAGCACCAACTGCATGGGACCAACACAGCAGCCTCCACACACACACACACACACAGCACCTACCTTACAGGAAACAATCGCAGAAGTGACTACCAAATGCAAAAGCCTCAAAAAGTGGCCGAGGGGAAGTCCAAGTTCAACATCAACATGTTGCTATAATAACAAGAGAGAAACCCGATGAGGGCCGATATGCTGCTTCAGATATTGGAGGGGCATCGGCCGTGAGGGAGAGGAGAGAGGTGGGAGCTTCGGAAGTTGATGGTCTGCCGTGATTTACGGCCGGCCTTCACTCCTCCTTGTCCTCTGACTGTTTCTCCCGCTGCCTGCGCCTGGCGTAGCCCTGGGCCATGGAGTTGACAATGGATCGGACAAAGAAGCATACCATGATGACCACAACCTTCTCAAAGAGCCACGACAGCCAGTTCTCCTCCTGCCAGGAACCACAGAGTAAGAGAGAGGAGCTTGGTCAGTAAAGTGAAGGCCGGCCACCGCTGCCCCCCCCTACCATCGCCACCCTCTTTCACCCGACACCCTGCTCTCCCCTCTGCTCCTGATGCTGTAGGCTAGGTGGGGATCCAGCTCCATGTGCTGGACAGATAGAGATCAGGGGTAATAAAACACGCGGCAGCCCCCGCAGTCCTCCCTCCTAACGCCCCCGCTGACCCCAGCCTGCAGCCTGCCTCCACCAAGTTAAACTGGCTTGCTTCTCTCCTGTAACTGCAGGAGGCTCAAGTTACCAGAAAAAAGGAACATTGTTCTAGAAATGCCTTAATCTGTCCTTGTGCAACTCAAAGTCTATCCTTTGTATCCGCGTGTAAAAAAGAAAGAAAAAACGTTTTCAATGAATCACTTAGAGCAAGAACGAGGGAAAGAGAACCAGAGAGGTGCAAAAAAAAGCTTTCAAAGAGAAAGCTACAACTGGCTCTTTTTTGTTCTAGACAGGGGGTTTTGATGGATTGTCACTGGCGGAGAGGAGGGGTTGGCCCCCGCCCCAGTCTACAGTCATTGCTGGGTTCAGGCGGAGCACTGAGTGCAAGTGTGTGTATGTGTGTGTGACACATAGGGGAGTGACCATACTCTCACACACACACTCACACAATCCCAATTGGTAAGATGGAGCATGAGTCAGCACGCCTCGCGCTACAGTAGTACAGTTCAATACAGCGAGTGGAGCCAGACCCTACACTGGCCCCTCTTCTCCTCCCTCCCCTCCAGCCCGCCCAGTGCAGCGCTAACCCACACCGTCACTCCGGCCCCTAACAAGCCGCTGTAATCTGCTGTAACACTACAGGTTCTAGAAAAATGTCCATCAACACTTCCCCTATAAACATTCAATCAAGTTAAAGAAATATGTATTAAGGTCAATTTAATTCAACGGCAAAAGGTACAGGTGAAAAAACAGAATTAAGTGTGTTCATGAGAGAAAAATGGTTTAGAGATATAAAGGAAGGCTTACATAAAGAGAAGAAGAAGAAGAAGAAAAAAAGTGGTGGGAGAAGGAGTGAAAGAGGCAAAAGTAAGGGGGCCACATTCTTCTCTTGGCGCGCGCACATGTGAATGAATAGAGGCTGTGAGCTGGGGGCTGAGGCCCCTGTACTTACAGTTGGGATCCCCTCTCCGGCGCGATGGTGCAGCTTGGCCTTCTGGGCCTCCAAGTGCTCCCTGAAGGGCTTCTGCAGTGCCGCACCCAGCAGTGGAACAGATCTGCCTCCACCAACACAGAGAGAGAGAAAGAGAGAGAGGGAGAGGGAGAAGGGGTGGTGGTGATGGGGGGAGGAAAAGGAGGGAAAGAGGGAGGGAAGGAAGAAGAGAGAAAGAGGGAGGAGGAGGAGGATGAGGAGGGGAGCGGGGGCAGGGAGGAAGAGAGGGGGGACGGGGAGGGTGGTGGTGGTGGGGGGGCGCAAATCACGTCACATCATTGTTACTCACCAGCCCAAGGGCAGCAACAAAGGGAGGCATGCTGTCCTATCTCCTGTACTGTGTCGCTCTCCCCTGCTTCCTCTCTCCGAGAAGAGAGGAAGACGGAGAGAGCAACGAGTGCGAACCCTTCACTGCTCATCCCCACACACACACAGACACACACAAACAGACACAGACACACACAAACACAGACACACACAAACAGAGAAAAAGTATAGACTGTACCACGGCCACAGGAAATAGTTGTGCTGAAAACTAAAAGAGTCAAAAGAAAAAGGAAATAAAAAAAAAGAAGAAAAGCATAAATAAAAGTTGGCTGGTCCTCACACGGCAGCATCGGCATCAGTAGTCACTCTCCCGCTCTCCTCTCCTCTCCTCTCACACACATACTCGGCTTCCTCTCTCTCTCTCTCTCCCCTCTCGCTCACCCTCACACATACACACACACGTCGGTGAACTCGTTCAACTCCCCTGCAGTGCCTCCTCTGCCGCTGCAGCGAGGAGAAATGAATGACTTCTCAGAACTCCCACATTTATCACAGGCGGTTCCTGTAAGAACTGGTTTCAGCCAATTAATGAGGAAGTGAGTCGTACCCAAACTGTTTCATCACTGGCTGGGACCTGGGGGGATGGCCCACAGGGGGAGGGCGCTCCTGTAAGACGGCCCATATTAGGAAACCCTTTACAAGATCTAGCCACCAACTACAAGCACACTACTGAACCCCCCCCCACCCCACCCACCAACCTCTTACACACACACACTCAAAGAAAAAAAAATGACGCGAGAGACTGCGGAGAATGCCCTAGAAGAGCGAATCAGTGGCCCATCCCTGGACTGGAGTTAGTGATTAATCACTAAACAAATACATTCTAAAGACCTTCACTTATTCTCTTTTTTTGTGTGGCTATCAACTGATAATTACGTCCTCTGAGCTGTTGTTTCAAAGCCACCTTTATGATCCTTTTATGTCTTTTGTTCGTGTCCGGGGCCCATCATCAAAGCCCTGGGACACATCAGAGATCTGAGCGCAGGTTTGCGTGGGCAGTCATGTCACATACGGTTGAGTTTAGGGCTGGTAACTTTCTCTGATGGAGAAAAGTAATTTCCGTCCTCACCGACACACACACACACAGACACACACACAGGCACACAAACACCAACACACACACACACAAACACACCTATCTTGTGGTAAGAAAAAAAACCCTGATTGTGTTAAATGAGATTACAACAAGGAAACCTTTGAGTAATGATTAACTGTATACCAGGTAATGATATCTGACATGGGACCGTACGTAAAGCAGACAGGAAGTCTAACAGATGGGCCATGCTTTAAATGACACAAAAGAATATGTTCAAGACTCACGTATCAAAAATCAAGCTACAGTTTTTTTTTGGGAGGGAAACAAAGCCTCCACTTCTCCCATCCCCCTCTTCAGAAAAATTCCTCATATCTCCACACCTCAGAAACTCACCAAACTCATTTAAAAATACACAACCTGGATGAAAATCTACATGTGGGTTTGCGCGTGTAAATAAAATTTGAGATAACACTTGAGAAACACATGGGTTCAGCAGATAAAAGCAAACAGGCAAGAACAAAGAGCGAGAGAAACTGTTTGAGAAATGGCGGGCAAAACCATCTCCTACACGATGAGCAATACTGAGTCATGAGCCTGGGCAAATCCAGCAACAAAGAAGCTCAGAGCTGCTAGTCAAACACGTTTTAATGCCTCACAGTCAGGACCTTCTGTCCATTAAAGATCTCATGCTTTTATGCTTTTTTGGGGAATATATTTTCACTTTCTACTGACCAGTGAAAGTGTTGGACTTGAAAAGTGTGTTTAGAATTGATCCGTGAGTACCTGTGCCCAGCATCTTTCTCTGTGTGTGTGTGTGTTTGTGTGTGTGTGAGAGGGAACAGTTCAAAAGATTATCTTCTTCATAGCTGGAGTCGAATGAGAAATGTGTGTAACCTGTGCATGCATAAAATATGTGTAATAAATAGTATCATGTTGTAAAGAAACAGTTGTAAAAGGTGATCTTCATTTTCAGTCAAATTTGAGAGAGTTAAAATACTGTTTTCTGAGTTGAGGACAGAAGCCGATACAAGTAAAAATATATAAACATAAGATGGTAATTTCACAAATAATAAGCCTGAACTTTTTACTCAGCAGTTACTGTTGTTTGTTAGAATCTTTTGCCCCAAGCGAGAGTGACAGAAAACTCACTTGTATCTTTTCTCCTGGGTGAGACTTTGGAACTCTGTGGCCTTGAGAAACAAGGAAGTAAATTAGTTTTAAAGAAACTGTTTACAGAACTTTTAAAAATGCTTTTAAGTCCGATTTTTACACTGTAAAAGCTTTTGCCTAATTTCTTAATAGACTAAACCGATACTGCCTGAATTGATGGGGACCATAATTTGGTAAAAATCACTAAAGGAGTCTTTTTGAACAGCACGCATACTTTTAAGTTCCAATCATTTTGTTGTTTAATGTATTAAATGTATATAATTAAGCTACAACTCATGATGAAAATTAAGCTCAGAGATTCATGTCTTAAATATTATTTTACCAGCGGAATCAACACAAACGTACTTAAAATAACTCAATAAAGAGTTCTCTTTAGTTTTTCTTTTCATTTAATGTGGTTGCAAAGCAGAGAAACCAACAATATTTGTTGTACATGAAATAATGATAATTTGAAATGTGTATTTTTTATGTGTAATTCATATGATAATGTTCTTTTATTTGTGGGTCTGTGATAAAACACATAAATTATATAAATTTAGTGTCCAACATGCTCCTGCAGTTAATCTGAGCGGATCTATAAACTGTGAAATTCTTTCTCTAAAGAGGTAAATATGGAATAGTTAAATAATAACAATTACAACAATAAAAAGTCTTAACAATGTAGGTGGTTTTACAGCCATAAAACTCTGCATGTGTGGATCCTCGTCTCAAACTTTACAACTGTTGTTCTCCAATTGATTAAATTACTTCCAGAAGCTGTGCACAAAGCACAAGAAGCTTCATTAACACACGTTATAAAATGATTCCCAATATGTATATATATATATATATATATATATATATATATATGTACCATACTAATAATCCATGCTGTTAGTATAATTTACATAACTGCATATATTTGTAAACCTAAGCAGTGAGTGATCAATAATTGTTTAACCAACATCAAATTGGTAACGTAGGATTCTAAATATCAGGAGAAAATGATTGTAATCCCTTTTCATTTACTCACTAAAATAAATCAATAACTGAGGTAAAAAAAAGGATATGTAGCTACCAAATTAAATCTTTAAACACTTCTTAATTATTCTGATGTCATGAACAAATGAAGCTAAGGGGAATTACATAAAAACAATCGTTAACATTAGTGACTGTATGTGACTTGGGGCGAGAAGCAGAGCAGCCTAAACTGTTAGGTTTATTTCCCCCTAAAACAGGTAGAAACCCGTCTGACCCATTTGAACATATGAGTTCAAACAAAACAGAGAACAAATAGAAAAAGGACATGGGTCACCCATACACACTTTCTTTGTTCAGAGTGAACACTGCTTCATCTCAGAAAAAAAATACAAATTGAGCAATATTTTTGAACATGTGAAGCTCTCCTCCAGAGATAGAGAAGAAACAAAAACACCACCACTGTCCGACATGTGCCAGCAAATCAATTTTGCCTTTTTCCAAGTCCTGCTCAGTTTGGAGATTCAGCACATTTGTGTAAGAACAGGACAAAATTTGTTGACAATTTGAATCAGACTGTTGAGTAATATTCTACAATACCACCCTCAAGTTATTTTAGAGTCAAAGACAATCTTTGATAAGTGCTTTAAACAATCAAGGCACACATTTCACTATAAGACCAGCAATTCTGACGCGTCCCCACATTTTTCTGAGAATTAAAAAGGTGGCGCAGTCTGGATTTGCACCTTTTACAGTGTGAATAACAGATTAAATCTACCAAACAGCAACTTCCTTTTCAGATATGTAACTGTGAAAAATAATACGAGGTACCGTATTGCTCCGTATTTGGTCTGATCATGAAGAATGGAAATCTACCAGTGATCATTCCAGCCTTGAGTATGAAAATATAATGTTGTCACATAACTTTCCCTCTTCGATACAACTGCAATAACCAGCGTTTAAAAGTAAACCTGGTCTGAGAGTTAACCTGTGCAAGGAATTAACTAAATAAATAGTTATAAATGAGGAGATAAGCTCTCACAAAACAAGGAGATGAAGAGGGAAAACCCCAGATCGCTTAGCTTCCTGTTGCCTTTTCGCTGTGAAGGGTTTATTTTGTGTATGACACGTCAGCCTCTCATTTTTCAGTAAAACTATGATTTTCTGAGCTGTTCATGTACTGTGTTTCGGCGTCATGTGGTCGTTTGGTGAAAACTAAATTCCATAGGCCATGAGTCAAGGGCGACCTTTGAACTGTCTGTCTGTTCTGACACCTCAAAGGGCACGTGATCATATATACGTACAGACTCATAAAACTCACAATTTATGGGTTTTTTATGATGATGAATTTCAAAGCCACTAACACGCACGCACGCGCACACACACACACACAGGCCCTGACGGATGATAGAGAACAAGGCCTCACATGACAGACAAATCCTGGCCAGGTCCAACTGGTTACGACATCATCACAACAACTAGCTTAGGCAATCGCTTGTGTTACCCAACGCTCCGAAGGGCCACAGTTCACACCTAACATAACAGAAGAGACACTGCAAGACGCACACACACACTGTGGCTTGGCAGAGCTCTGACCTGAGGTACTGAAACTCTGACCTCTACGCCGTCACCAAACACTGATGATCTGACTCATTTTGTGTTATCAGCTGAAGGTCTGATAAAATATAAGTGCTCCATTTTTATTTTATTAAGTGTTGGAATAATGGAATAATGGAATTATGGGAGGAGGAGTGTTTCACTTTAGCGTCAGGAAAATGTTGATTAATGTGAAGATGTTGTAAGGTAATCTCTGTGTGTGTGAGCGCGTGTCGGTTCCTCCTCCGGTACAACTGGGCTTTTTCCAAGTGACTTCACCACTAAAGCATGGAGCCCACTCCTCGATGGAGATCCCCCTGCCCAGGGTGTTTATCACATCCCGACTGCAGAGCCAGCACAACACACACACACACACGCACACGCACACACACCCACACCCACAGACTATCCTCTCAGGTGCCCGCAGTGCTGCCAGGAAATCAGGGGCACCAATTATAGCAGTCTATTATTCCTCTCACTTCCCAGACAGGCACATAAACTAGCCCCCCAACCCCTGCGACCCCTGCCAAGGTTCAGGTCGGCATGTCCACACAGACCCTCTTGGCGTGGGTGTGAAGGTGTTCAGAGTCGAGAGGTCACTGGGTGACCAGGCCTGGAACCTTCCAACGGTGAGAAAGATTTGTACAATGAGTCAGATGTAAGTGGAGACCCAGCCAGACGAGTCACACTGCCGCTCGTAGAGTGGCAGCGACAGGCAGGCTAGAAATAGAGAAGGAGGTAGAGGAGAAGAAGAAGAAGAAGAGGAGGTGTAGAGCAGCGCAGGTTACGCAGAGTCTCCAACCATCCTGTGATGTCATGTTTGAAGATCAATGGTGACATTGTTTCTTTGGAAGAACGTCTGGCCTTCTCTTCAAATTAACACCTAATTACTTGGTGATAACCACACCTATTGTACTTCTATTTTAAATTACACTTTATTTACCCCAAATGGGACACTTTGCAGCCGTCAGACAACTGAAACATAAAAGATTAATTAAATGAACCCATGAGGACATGTTGAATAAAAGTGAATGGCAGAAACAGACCACAGGAACATTGTAACTGGCTGGAAAAGTAATGGCACATGGAATAAATGAGAGCTTGACGCTGTTTGAGGCCCGACTGTCCCATAAACACAATGTATGTCACTAATTTAACACAGCAGGGTGGCAAGTGAGCACAGATGAGATGTGTGGAACTTTCCAGCACACAATATATACTGTGGGACTGTATAGAGTCTATGAGGTTCACATGCAGAGCAACATGCTGCTCAGATGACCGCAAAGGTTACTACGAACCTGTCAAAAGCCACAACGTGCTGCACATCCTCTGCTTCAAAAAAACGTGCTCTACTCTGGCTGCTGTGTAAAGAGGAACGCAGCATAAAGACAGACAGCAAGGTCAATTAAACCTGCTTTTGTAATGAGGTTTGTACAGGACAGAAGTCAAATAAATAGTAGCATTGTGGGAATATAAGTGATTAAAATTGATTGTTTGTACATATAGGCTTGCATTCGTGTTTACATATTGCAGAGGTTGTGGTTAGAAGCCAGCGAGGGCAGACAAGTGAAAGTTCCTGGTGTCTACACGACAGTTACATACTACAGCATGTCTCACTGCTCTGGAACAGCACTGAACTAATGTGGAAAAAGTGCTATCTAGAGGAATATTAAATACATTAGTTATGTTATGTGATTGTGATTTAAGATCCCATAGCAGTCTCATAATAAACTGTGTCCACAGTGTTGAATTCTTGAAATTTGACAGAAAAGATTTATGGCGTCTTGGATGAAACAAATAAAAAAAGCTTCCTCGTGATTAATATTCACATTGCTTTTTGTCATCAGGATGAGACCAGACACTGATTATTCTAAAGCTGCACAACACTGAGGATATTTACAGTCGGAATTATCTCATGTCCTTACTGTCTCTCCCTCTTGGTGAGTTGTTGCTGTTGTGAACGGGGCTGATGCTGGACAAAGAATCTGTTTTGACTGAGGTGTGAGGGGCAGGGCGGGGAGGCCGAGTGGTCCAGATGGCTGCCTGGCCGGCCAGTGAGTCAGGGCCTGTCTGGGATGACTCCTCTCACAGAACTCAGATACAGACACACACATACACTCAACAATTGCGGCGCACATTACGACGTTCATGGGATTTACAAAACAATACACTTCAGTGGATGATGCTGATTAAGAGCTCAAGGTCACGTTGTGTTCCCCTGATAAATGAGCTCCTCTAAAAATGAATCAATGGCTTAACTGTTTCCAAAAACAACATGCAAGTCAGTCACCATCCTCATGAATAAATACATTAGTAATTTCATAGTCTTGGCCTGAGTGTGTGTAGGAGTGACTTGATGAGCAAGCAGAGTGTGTGGTGAGGCGAGTGTGACACTGAAGACCAATACAATGAATCACTGATGAATAAAGTCCTGGGACACACACTGTGCCTGAGAGGAACATATGACACCCCAACCTAGAACACACCTGTCCCTCTCTTTGTGTCTAACACACACACACACACTTTCTCATCAAAGCTAGAGTTACATTCAGATCTTGGTGCATCTCTTCACTGAGGGTATTTTTGGTGTTATTGACCACAAAACTAGGCCCACAATAAGTCTTGAGCAACTGAATGTTATTCTAAATGGCTGTGGTAAGACCCTTCGGCTCAGAGTCAAACCTCTCTCTGGCTGTTACTGCCTCGGTATTTCTGTCAGAGCTTGGAGGCCTAGGTAATCAGAATGGAAGTGGGTGAAATGAGAAAATAGACACCCCACAGAGCCTTACATTAAATTTAACGACGCTGTATAAAACGAGAGGGGGCTGCGACCTGCCGCACCATCCCTCGCCCCTACCAGGGGTGTCGTAATTGACAATTGGAATTGAATACCCAGGGCCCCGATGAGGGTAGAACCCATAGAAAAATCACGGATTAAAACTGTTACTTTGTCTGCAATTTTTAAATCTACATAATTACTGTTACGGGTATATTAAAATGTACTTACTATTTGGTTGAGAGGCTGTACTTTGTAAAAAAACATAAAAAAAGGCGGGGGGGGGTCCTTAAGGTCTGACAAAACATTCAAAATGGTTTATTTCGCAAATCCTGTAAACGCAGCTAATCGCACTGTATGACTGCTGATGCTGGAGGCTGGAGAAAATTAGGGTACTGATAAAAGGAAAGAAATGAAAGAAAATTTGATGGAAATTTGCTTTTTATGAATTTCTTTCAGAAGGAAAAGTTAGCACAACTGACACAGTTTAATAATGATTTAGGCTTCAGCCAGGAATCCAGCTCAGGGTATATTCTCGTTATATACCAGAAATGAATCAGCATCATAGCTTCTGTGTAAAATGAGATATCTATCAACGTACTCGCAACGCTTGAAACCATGAACACACCCTTGTATGTGAGTCAGGGAGTCAGGGAGTGACATTTTGCCCTTTTCCTATAAAAGCTTGCATAACATCACCAGATTGATTGAAATCTCAACATTCACATGAACCCACTGGCTTCATGTCGGCTTAAAACTGAGACCGCAACTGTCTTCCAAATTCAGACATGTTAATGCCAGATGATCCACCTTTACTTTCAGAGGGTTAGTAATAAACCAAGAAACCAAAATCTGAGTCTAATTAGAATATAGCCTATGGTTTTATTCTTTCCCCACACTAAATTATGCTTGTAACAGGCCATCCAATAAATTCCAATTTAACTTTTGGCCTATTCAAAAATGTATATTAATATGTCTTAGGGAAATAAATTACAGAAATGTGTGAGAAAAATTATGAAAATATTTTCTATCCTATCTTTAACTTTTAATTTAATTTGGCTTCTGTTCATTTACTTAATACTGATGGATATATATTTTGTGTTTAATTATTAACCTCTAAGTTGATATTATTTGGTTTGAATATATCAACATTTGATTGGTGAAGCTGAGTTGATGGTTTGTGTTTGTGTTTATCTGATGTCTTTTGCAGTGAGGGAAGTAAGCCAACCAGGATATTTCTCTGATTAATTGATATCAGTAAAGTACAGATAAAATAACTGAGTGATTATTCTGCTGTCTGGCACCCAACTCAGATTTGATATTAGGGAGACACCAAAGCTACAAAGCTTGTGTATGTGTTACAGTAACTGGTTCTCTCTTCTATAGACATATAAGACTAGATCTTTAAAGGGTGCTGTAGAAATATAATCAAGGTCATTGTAAAAAAAAAGGGTATGCCTGTATCCACAACTTACTCACACTGATAATTATGGTTTAATCCAATATATGTATGTTACTTAGATAGAAAGCGGATCAGGACATTTATAGAGAATATATTTTAGAGTTTGTTTATAGTACAATATTCATCAGCATCATAGCAACAACATCTTGTAACATTATCTTTAAATATTACCTAGCTAAGCTTAACATCATGGACAATGTTAATAGTAATGTATCTGAGGTTATAAGACAAGGTGAGCAAGTATAGTGGATACTAAATATACTATCTTTGTCATCATTTACAGCAGCTTCAGGAGTTTATATTATAGTTGTATGGCTTATTGAGGGGTCTGTCGATGTGGCAGATAGTGAGATGTGATAGTGGAGGGATCAAAGTTTTTCTGATGTAGTGTTAGTCAAACTTAATCAATGTAAAAATATCATACAGTAGCTGTAAGTAAAAGTATTTTGAGGAAAGAGGGTTGAAATATGTAAGGCCCAGACATTTGTGCTACCTCCCTTTCCCTGCTGTTGTGAATGTGTCCGACCTGAAGAAACTCCTGCCGTGTTGTTTATGTTTTATGTCTGAAAAGAGCTCATGACTGATAATTTGCGCTAGAACTGATAAATACCTGTGAGTAACGCAGTTATTTCATCTGTGTGGATGCTGATAGTGGGTTTCTTGTCTTGTGTGAAAGGAATTTAAGTGAGGTGTCAGCCTGTATGTGGGCCTGAGGAAGGGAGGGCAGGGTCCAGAAGGACTGATCAATACCATCTTTGTCAGTGTTCGTCTCAGGGGACCAGAACACCTGGTGACCACTAGGAATGGTTAACAGGAAGCTCACATAATACAAAGAGGATTGTTTATATATAGTATACATGTAGTACCAGTGACCAAGGTAAAGAACACGAGTGACATCAACTTGACACTCTTCAACTAACTGCAGAGGTGCAATAAATCACCATAACTAATATAACTTCAGCTTTTGACCTCAAGCACTTCATTCCATTTGTATTGTGTTTTGTTCATATCGATTGAGAAGATTCTTTGTCCAAAATCGGTGCAAGCTACTTCATACAGATGAATATGGCAAAAGAGAAAAAAAACGTGTCACAGCTTCACATCACGCACGTTCAACCCAGCCAAATTTAGCGTGTGACCCACAGAGTTTCTATATGAGCTGGGGTCTTTTCAAGATAGGTGACATTTAGTGGAAATGAGCAGTAACACATTTTCTCCAGTAACTGCAGTTCTTTGGTAATTGTACAGAAATAACTGAACTACTGTGAAAAACATCTCACATCTCTCACATCTCCACAGACCCAGGTTCAATTGAGTCACTTTAGAATGAATGTCTACATGAATCGTTGGTCACGTCTAAGCAACTAGATAATAGGAACATAAAGAAATGGATCAAATGCATTCAGATGATATTAGATGAATAAAAAATCCTGTCAGGTTCTTGGAAGGATTTATAACAAGAAAGTTGCTGTAGCTGTGTCTCACACACACACCCACACACCCACACCCACACCCAAACACACCCACACACCCACACACACACACACACACACACACACACAGGTTGAGGTAACCTGACATTCGCATTATTACAGTAAGATGTTGATTCTGATTCCTGTGAGCATCTCATCCAACCCCCCGTCTGCCCTGCCCTGACCTGAGACTTTGCCCCGGCCTCCCTCTGAGCAGAGCCGCCTGCTGTGATCCTCTAATGGCAACAGCCTTGTGTGGCAGGAACGGCCATCTGCAAGCCCATTGTGCAGGAGTCCGATGGAAATGTGTGCATTCTCATGGAGATGTGCGAGGTTACCCCCAAGGCCCTGGCACACCGGTTTCTACCGGATTACCTTAAAATCTCGACTCTTACTCTCTGCATCTCAATCGCTATCTCCATGTGAGCCTGACAGTGATAATCCCTCCCTTGACACATGAGTCTGACGGATTTGCTAAAGTCAGTACAAGACATGGAGAGTAGCTGACTCAATCAAGATGATGGATTATTGAGACCAGTCATTTAAAACACCATTGTATAGGTGATGGAACTGTAATAATGTCTCTCTCTTCTTTCTTCCCCTCTTTTCCTAAAAAAAAATTGAGACTTTTGCACCTGACGCTGATCTTGTATAGTTGCTCTAGGCAAATATATACAGAAAAGCAAAATCTTTTGCAAGAAATAACAAAGACGATTGGACCTTATTTGTTATTAATGACAATTTCAAGAATTGCTAATATCTATACCTCTTTTTCACCAAAGTTAGAAGGGATGTGCAGGTATTTTAAACGCTGGTGAATCACAAATAAATGGTGATTGACTCCTTTCCCTTTGACAGTAGAGAACCCCCCCCCATCCATTGTAAATAAATACATTCTGCAACCATCTTCAAAACAGATAAACTGCTTTCAGTTTGCAGTGAGCATGACCAGTGTATGGGAATAGTGATGTGATATGCATTTTCAGCTGTATTAGTATGGACAGAGATTATTTCTGATACAAAACTAAAATGCTCCTCTGGATGTAGCTAGTTTTGGTTGTTATACAATTTAAAAAAATTCAAATGTATTAGTATGTACGCAGCCTCAGTATTTGACTTACCACAGTCACCAATGATAAGTTAGAAACACACTGGGGTCCTTCAGAATTACCAGCACTGCAATGCCAACAGGCCCTCATCCCTACAGCTCTTCTCATTATAACGGAAGACGGCTTTCTTCCTGTTTACATATTATCACATAGAAATGGTTGCGGAAAAAGTGGCATGAATCAAGAGTTAGCAGTTCAGCCTAAACACAGTGACTAACCACAGATCAAAGGAGGAGACAGGAGGCCCAGTCTGCGAAACCAAAAACAGGAAAATGTGCCATTCCCCCACTGCATGCACTTGTTGATTTGGAGCTGTAAATCACCTCACTGGCTTAACCCTAACCCAGTTGAGATAAGACAAGGTGGGGACAGGGAGATTTGGTACAGATGAATCTGCTGCCCTATCATTATGTAGAACACAGCAGCAGTGGCCTCACCATTCTCTGATGTGCGTGTAGGGGTGCTGACCTAACCTACACATTAAATCCAAGGAAAATCAAGATAATAATTTTAGGCTTTTTCTCAGGCTGTTCAGCGGGACACAAAAAAGCTTTATTAACATATTTGTGTGATTTCAAGTAAAATTTATTTTAAACTTAATCTAAAAGCTCGAAATACCAGTTTGAAAAGATGGCAAGTCTTTAATAAGAGGAGGTAAAGTGTAAAAAAAAATCTGAATTCAACCTCCTGACAAATTACTTCAGATCTTGATCAAAGTGAGTTAGAATAATTTAACTATGGTGATACACGCATGGTTTATCTTGAAGAGGAGGCATCTGTAGATTAGTCATAGTACGTAGGAAACCTAACAAGTCTGATCAGATACACAGTTCCAGCTTCTCCGACAGTTCTTGTTATCAGCCCCAAAGGCATCTGAAGAGGGTTTTATTGTGACTTTGTCAGCTCCAAGCAAAACTATCTTTATTATGTTTCTACTAGCGCTGACAGAGGGTTACAGGTTTAATCTTACATTGTTTTGCATGCCGAGAAAACGAGTGAGAAACTGCAAGAGGTTCTGTAGAGTCTCCACAATAGACATGAAGAACTACCACATATATTTCGCAATGTTTTTATTGTCCCAAACACACAGTAAATTTAAAAAACTGTTGAAAAAGGAAGAACACTTCACTTGATTAAACAACTGTCAGGACAGAACTTATTTTCCACTGAACCTTTTTTTTGTTGCAGCTCTAAAACGGAATATCAGAAACTCATAAATGTATAATGGAAAGTTTAAGTTACTTAAGTGCAAGATGTTCTAAAATGGTCCTTTGCATCTTGTCTACATTTTATTTCCAGCTAATAAAAATCTCTGCGGTTGGTCATTTTTCTTAACAGAGGTTATGAAAATGGCTGTTGACAGTTATAGAGCCGTGTGACATTTAAACCTCAGACCCAAACATCTCCCGTGAAACTGGAATTCAGTAACACACTGTTTTCCATTTGTCAACCATAGAAATAACCCTATAAAAGGCCCTGTTTGGAATTAAAGATCATTACAAAATGTAACTGAGTCAGACACAGTGACTATATCATGATGCACAGCTCTGAATGCCACATAAATCCTGCGTTGCAAAATTAAAAAAATTCTTTACAAGGAATTTGTGGACACTCCTTTTTGTCTTGAATGAGAACATCATCCTGTGTCATGATTGCAGGACTATCAACCAAGTTAAAAGTTGATCAAATGATACAGCAGTGCTGTGCTGAATATTGTACTTGATGGTCACACTACAGCATCCAGACTGTGTTAACATATATATCTGAGGTCATCTATAAGCTACATAAATAGACATTAGAACAGGTCAAATGACTTGTGTTATTTTTTACAGCATCTTAAAAAGGACCTTTTTTGTGGGTTTACAGATTTAATAATATAAAAATATGACAAAATAATTACAAACTTGAATAAAGAAGTGAATCACATAAATGTAAATAAAAAAACACCCTCCAGATATCTGATAATTTGAACTTTATAATACTTTGAAATTTTGTAATCCCGATTACAAACAGGTTCTGCAATTTGTCACTGATTTCTGTTGCCGTGTGTGTGTTGTATTTGTCTGTGCCAAGCAGCTCACCTGGTCAAAAAGCAGGAAATGAATTGTGCACTATTGTATTATGTCATACAAGACTGAAATCCCCACGGCCAAAGTCCAACAGGGAACTTCGGCCAGACACACAAACACTAACACACTACTAGACGAACACAGAGGCAAACAAAAACAAGAGTAGAAATATTTAAACATTTCCAGACCGATGAAAGACAGCAAGGATATTATGAAAAGATGAGACAATCATTACTTTAAAATCTTTCAGAACACAAACAAAGTCCAGTTAATAAGAAATTCGGTGAAAATGTTTTCCATTCATTCCAATCAAAAAAATATAACTTTAAATTAGTAGACCAGATTTCAGAACGATTCCAAGAAAGACAAGGTGCTAAATGCTTCACTGAAAATTGCAGATTTATTCAAAATATGAGTTGGTGGGAGCTAACATGTTGGAAAAGTACATTGGCTCAAAGGGTTAAAAAAAAACAAGAGATGTGGAACTTTATCTTTTAGAAAAAGAGCATACAAATAAAATGTGTGTGTGGGTGCGCAGACATGAAACTGTGCATGTACACTGCGGAGGGGACAACTGCAGGTGCCTGCGGTCTGTCTGCGCCTGAAGGGGTTAAAACCGAAAGGCTGTCACCCATTCATAAGGTGATGTGTGAGTGAGAGTGAGAGTAAGCGAGGCACAGAAAATGACAGGTGAAGGCGGAAAGGCCTCAGTGAGGAAGGAAGCTGACGGTTGAGAAGTTGTGACGAGGGAAACTTCCTTTAGAGAAAAAGCGGGTAGTGAGTCAGACTGAAACCTGTCAATAACCAATGATCCGCTGCTCTGAGTCTGCAGCTCAATGAACTGTGACTGCAAGAGACCCGGGACAGGTCTTACACTAACACACATACACACAATATATATATATATATATATGAACACACAAACAATGTATGTCAATATATATATATATATATGAATACACACACACAAACATTTACAATGGTTTGTATTTATATACAAACCATTCATATGCAGTATATGAACACACATACAAAATGTTTGGCATCAGGTGGTTCTAGGCTCAAAGTGTTCCTCACACTACTATGGATGTGTATACATATATGAACACACACACACGATATACAACAATCTAGTTTGTATAAGTCAATGCTGTTTATAAAACATCATATGCAGAATACGTTTGCCTCAAAAATAATTTCAGAGATGAGGCAAAGGCCCAAACGGAAAACGAGGCAAGTAAGAGAGCTGATGCAATCTCATCGCCTGATTTCACCAAGTGTGCGTGAGAGAGAGACCAAGTTTGTGTGTGTGTGTGTGTGCGTGTGTGTGTGTGTGTGTGTGCGTGTGTGGGTGTGTGTGTGGGTGATAAATGGCACTCCCACTTGCAGGTGTGTTGAGGGCAGTTTCCAGCTGCAGCCCCTGGCATCTCTACAAGGACACCCATCATAGCACCCATCAGTACCTCCACCAAACACCAAGGCTCTTTCAACTTTTATTACATCCAGCCTTATTTTGAAAAGCCCAGCGGCTGTATGTGTGTGTGTGTGTGTGTGTGTGTGTAGGAGTCATTTCTTACAATTTTCTGGAAATGGTTTTGTGCATTTTTTTTACATTTTTGAAACCAATCTCTCAGTCTTACAACTTCATGGAGTTGGTACAGAATATTCAACACAGCACATACGGTTAACTGACACCGTTTTCCGATGGGCCTCCGAAAACACTGATATCTTCTTGTGAAATCTCTTCCAACCAGGAACTCAAACCGGATTTCTCTTTCCAAGACGTTTCAGCCTAGTAAGCACTAGCACGTCTACCTGAGAGACATTATTCTGTCAAAAAGATAAAATGTCTCATCTAGACAACCAGAGGCAGCCCTCTGGGATCAGGTATAAAGGTAATAACCATCTATGACTGTGCTTCATCACAGATAAAGCAGAGAGGAGGTTTCTGTGATAGACAAGAGTTCATCCTGTCCTGTGAAGCAGCCAGAACATGTTCACACCCATAGTCATCCAGTGGAAAAATCCCTGCTATTAATCATTATGTAGACATGGGACAAAACCGTTGTTCAAAGATATACACAAAGTATTTAAAACAGCACAAAGGAACAAGACATCTTCCAAAAAGTACTTCAAAGCCACCTCTGATTATGTGACCTTCATCAGTGTCAAGAGGAAGAGGAGGAATATTTTACACAAAGGAATAGAAATACCCCGTATGCCGACACACCACCCCTCAATCACAAGATTGTACATTACCTATTTCATGTGTGATCACTGCACATCCCACAGGGTACTTTTGGATAACAAACACACACATACACACCAGTATACACACAAACACACACACACGTTGAGTCTTACTCACCCGATGAGGGAGACCATCTGCTCCACTATGTGTTTGCTAAAGGTGATGATCACAAAAGTTTCTGTATGACAAAGACACACAAAGAGCGAGACAGTTACTGAACCTTGAGGTCAAAGCAGTGCATGCATCATAATTGATCAGTAATTCCTTGCAACCCCCCCCCACCACCACTACCAGCTCTCTCTCACACACGCATACACACACGCACACGCACACACACCACACACACACACACACACACACACACACACACACACACACACACACACACACACACACACACACACACACACACACACACACACACACACACACACACACACACACACACACACATACACACACTCTGCCATTATTCCCAAAACCCATGCCACGCACCAACCAAGGCTGACCCCCCTTTTGTCATGGAGGGCAAGAAATGAAAGGCCTGGGCTTAATGACACATCACCAACACAGTACACTAGGTCAGCATATCACAGTGGCTGTCATAAAATGTGTGTGTGTGTGTGTGTGTGAATGTGTAAAGTAACTGATGATAGAGAAGTGGGGGAATAAAAAGAGATGTGTCATTTTTTCACAGGGGGTCTGGATGCTGGCTCATGTCTGGTCTGATTCCTGCTTAGTCACCGCGCCAGAAGGGACAGACAGGCGACTGGCAGCCATTCTGGCTCACGTCATCCCTGTGTCCTCCTGGAGCGGGAACACGTGCCCACTAACTGACCAGCTTTTTCAAGGTCCTTTGAGTTGGTGTCGGTTACTGTATTCTTATAAACAAATATGCCTTTTGGCAACTAAATATGTGGCTTGATCCAGTAACATCTAGGTGGACTTCAACATGCCATTAGAAAGGCTTAACCCAACAGTGCTTTTGGCGGGTCCATCATTACAAACTCATGTTGTGCAGAAAAGGATTGTTCAAACCCACAGAGCCTTATTTTAAATTCTAGTCCAGATCCCAAGGTTTTCAAAGACACTAAATATATACTACCCAATTACAGGGAAAGTGTATAAAATGATACACAAGACATCATCTCGAATTTTTCAATTTATGTAATGATGGAGCCATAAAAATGTCAACCTAGATTTGAATATTTCACTCATTATGAATGTGTAGCTCCAATTAGGCACTGGGATCACCTACAGAGTACATTGTATATAATGAGGAACGGTCTTAAAAAACCTTGGCTCATATTATATTCTGACATCATTTCATAGTGACCCACAACAATCCATATCTTTCAGCATGCTTTTCAGAAGTCTAACTGGTACGAATCAATTTAAAAACTAACGTCTGATAACAACTTGACTTGGTCCACGAAGAGGCATGATATATTGATTTGATTGCAGTTTATGAAGTTGAAATGCCTATTATACTATAATAAATTTTGTTACAATATAATTTATAAAGAATGAAGGTGTAGAATTTGAAAAACTATACAGAGTAAAATAAATGACACTGAAAGTGGACAAAATTAGATGCCACAGCTTTGTGAGCAGAAAATCAGTTTTAAATATTGCAGGTAAGTATTCACCAGGATAAAATGTTATGTCATTACAATTGGGCCCTTTGATAAGTTCTTTGTTACAGTGTTCATTGTAACATTGTGTAACAAGTAATTCAGGTCATCCATGTTGCTTTATTGTCTTTTAATTTGGGTTGTGGTATTGCTAAAAAATTGGAAATGTCACCAAAATAACAACTTTAGCATTTGCCATGATAAAAAAAGAGAATGATATTTGCTATGGTACTTTGAGCCTCACACATAAACACAGATTTGATACACCCACTTCTTTTGTGTCCTTCACAGACAAGTAAAATGATCTATGATCTCACAAAAACGAGGAAGAGACAAGATGGTTGACACAGGAAAGGTGATATTTTATGTGTCTGCACGGAAACTGATGGTGACATGGATTTGACCTGCTGATTTAAATTCACTGATAAAAGTTATAAGAACTACGTGCAGCCAATCTTAAAAACACACAACGACAAGCACAAACAGCAGCCTGCTTTCAAAGTTGTATTTTTACAAATCTGATACTAAATAAGTTCAGATTCAAATGGTGCAGAATAATGATTCTCTCCTTTCACTGTTACTACATGGAAGTCTGTTCACTTTCCCACAACTCACGGCTGCTATGACCTCGGCAAAATCAACCATCTCAAGGGCCTGAAATGTGTATTTCCATGACAACACTCATGTTCCAACAACGGCCTGCTGCGTCACAAAGCAGCTGACGCTCATCAATTCAGCAGCTTACATTAAGATGTGAAGCTTAATGAGCGTAGAAAAGGCGGAGGCCGCACGGGATATAAAAGTGAGCTTTTCCTTAGAGACTGGTGAGAAAGCACCTGAAGCTGCAGGTACAGCTCTCACTCTCACACACCCACACACAGAGCTTCGAAATCCCCTTTTGTTCCCTTTGCCCCATGAGGGACAGCGTCACCTGCTATCAGCGTGCTTTTTTCTCGTACTTCTTGTTTTCTGCTCACACTCTGTAAACTACTCAATCATTTTGCATTAACAGCAAACTTGTCCCTGAATGTGTTATTGACCAAGCGGCTTCAGGAGAGACTGGGGCCCCTCAGAAATGCCAGAGAGTCGGGTGAAGTTTTTCTGTGGGGCAGGGAGGGACGCACCTCTGTCAGAGGGGGCCCCCGGGACCCCTGGGTATTATCTGGTCCTGTGTGTGTGACTGTGTCAACTGTGCCTGCAACCCCCACAACCCCCCACTTCCCTCCAACTCCCCCCCATCTCTCCTTCTCTCTTTCTACATCACCTCCCACAGACAATGTTTATCTGCTTTAGCTCGCGCTCACTAGGATCACTGCCAACCCTTCCACCTTTTTTTTTCTAGTGTGGTGGAGGACAATGTTTTTTGCGTATGGTAAGGAACGAGGCTGAGTGGAAAGGAATCTTCGCGTTAACCCTTCCTCTGTGTGTCACCATGAGCAAACTCCTGCCTTTGCTTGGAAAACAGAAAGTTGAGCCCCTAACGGTAATCACAGACATACTGCAAATTCCTGGACGCAAATTGAGGATTTTCCAGGATTAGAAGAAACGTTTGTGATGCCAAGTCTCTTTAACAGCAGTTTCTTATTCAAGGGTTAGGATGGATATATTTCTTTCCCATAAATCCTGAGTCTGACCCGTCTACTGTACAATGAACTGGGGCTGCTGCAGCTGCAGTCACAAAATGGTTGACTCCCCCTACAATGCAGGCACAAAATGGCCTCCTTACTACCAGCTGAGTACAGTAATAGAGAGTGTGTGCATGAGTGTGATTCACTATTTAACACACCCGTCTCCCTAGACAACAATAAACTTGTACCCAAACCTTAAACCCACACACAAATTCATTTTATAGTATGGGATAGAAAAGATAGAAGACAAGTACTGCCTATCGAGAGATGTCACACTCTACTTTACCATCTCTAATAATCTACAGTGTATTTCTGAACAGCCTCGGCATTATTCATATGCATTTGTATAATTTGACTGCAGCTCACCTGAATGTGCATTCTGATAACTGCTTTCCCGATGAGAGTGTTGCACCAAAAAAATTCCAGAACGGGACCAGAAAGTGTCCACATGTTGTTTCCTGCCAAGTCGTACAAGGCATTTGGAATCTGTACAAAATGACAAAATATAAATGATGAGACTTGATATAATATAAATGAAAGACAAAAATAAGGCAGAGAAAATATATGAAAGAACAAAGCCATGATACAATGTAAGGCTATACTGAAATCCTTGGAGTATTTTCTCCATGGATTTCAGTATATATATATATTTGTTTACATCTGTATTCTCCCTATGTACCTACATATACACCTACTTAAGGTCACTGATAGTACCATGAGAATATATGATACTTTTCAAATATAACATTTATTTTTGTGATATGTTTGTGCCAAAAAATTAAGAGCTGCAATTTTCAATATATGGTTAGGAAAATTATTAAACCTGCTAAACAATTGAAGAATATTTATCTGAAAAAAAGGTAGGTCCGTTTTTACAGAGGCACAGGCCAGAAGCCCCAGGAATCCAACTTGACGGATTGAGTTTCTGAACTGCTGCTTTTCCTCTGCTGGCAAAGTCCTGAAAAACAGTGAGAGAAATATGTGATGAGATGTTCGCCGGAGACTTGATGTTTAGTAACACATAATTATTTCAAAGAATGTGTCGTAGACTTCAGGACAGAACTCAGGCATCTTTTTTACAAATTGAGAATGAGAAAATAATGGTTCTTTTAAAATTATTATTTTTCACACACATACTCTCTTTATAAATGCTTTACTGAGTTTGACAGTTTAAAAGATTATTAATTATCTATATTTGATATCATTAATTCACAGGAAATTTCAGACTAATAAGTAAAAATGAGCAATGAAAAGGTGAAGTTCTTTTTTAAGCATGCATATCGGACATGTAAGGGAATATCACCGAGGTGTGTGAAATAAGTGTGTGTATCAAGCCCCGGGTTGTTTTTGAAGGGAAGTTTAATCATTGCTTGGAAACCCATTAGAACCACATGCTAAAACAAAATAAGATTTTAGAATAATATCTTGACCTGAGGTTACATTGAAATGTCAAAGATCTGCTTTTCAGAATCCTCCTTCTTCTCTGAATGTTAAAGTTTTCTGTGTATTTATGATTTAATGGGTGTGCTGTGATATTGAATCTCTCAATTTTGTATCTTAAAACATGTTGTTGTTCAGATGAAACGAAAAATGAAGGAATAATCAATTTTTTTTATTTTTGCTTGTTTCTAAATTAATTCAAAGGAGCAGCAGAGGCAACAAGATGGTTTTCTTTCTCCTGCATTCAGCAAGAAGTTTGTATCAATTAATTAAAAACCAAGCAACAGAAAGGAAATAATTACACCTTTAGAAAACTAGATATACTGCTGTGCAAACTGTTTAGAGCTTGAAACTTTATATATTTTTAATACATTATGCCTCAGAGTGTTATTTCTTCAGCAAATCTTACATTTGAGTTTCGAAACCTTTCCAAGTTCAGGTGCTTGATTTTAAAAGATAAATATATCTAAAAAGCGGAATTTATACATGCTCTTTAAAGTATTTTTAACGTTTTTATTCTAATTCGTATCCATCATGTTAAATAAATGTGAAAAGTGTGTGTGATGAGAATATCTCAGCAGGAAAAAGTTGGCAAATTTTTATTTTACATGTATCACAAAGAATATAAACTAATCTAATAACAAACTACATCTTAGAGGGAAAATGTACGTATTAGAATGTCTGAGTGTAATGGTATGTTTCCTTTCTGATCTTGTCACACAAATATCTCCAAGTTCCCAGTGGATATTTACAGATTCACCTGAAACATTTTCTACAAGAAAAGCAAGATTTATCTCTTAAAAATGCATCTTAGTTCTAAGTTATAAATTACAAAATACATTTTAAATGTTTGTACCTTAACACCAGAGCACGTTATTAATTCCATTGTCTCTGGGAAACGTGAGACCGAGACAACAGACTTTTGGTCATTCCAGTGACTCACAAATTCGTACTTTTTTCAGCTGGTTTTGCCCTATGTGTCTTGACAGCTCAACAAAAGCCTCTTTTCAAAGCAATGACAGATTTTTCCCTAATTTACACTTTCTGGAAGAAGGAGGATTTACTTCAACTACTTCTGGGAATTCAGAAGGAAAGCAGAGGTGCCCCCTGATCTAGGACTCTTTACATTTTCGGAGGACACAATATCTTGGTAAATTAAAAAATGATTACTACCACTATGCTGAATTTCTCATTGTAAAATTAATTCATCTTTGATTTGCAAAGAATTTCCTACTCTCAACTCTTAAATCTAAAATAAAATAAACTGAGATTATCTTATTCTCTTAAAAAATAACTACAAGGTTTTAAACTGTTTATATGTTAATAATTTGATCTTTTAGCAGCAGGGAAAAACGATTTTAGTGCCAAAGCTGGACAATGACATTCATTCACAATTTTTCGAGGATTTATCCTAGCTTTTCATAGAGTTGTTATCCTTTTAATCATGCAAAAAACTAAGATAACTCTTTGTTAAAAACATTTATGGAATGATTGTTGTACTTTCTTCTCAATATATTTGTCAATAAATAAATATATGCATTTTAGTGCATTGTCACATTGGTTTGTTAATATTTCAAAGTAGATCTCTGTCTGCTTTATGTATTCTTACACAGAAAAATGTATAGCTACCAATATTTTTTAGCAAAACACAAAATCCCAGTTTCTTAATATAGATGTTTCTGCAGCTGTAATGAATATTTATAAAAGTGTGCATTTGCTACATGAATTTAACTTCAAATTCACTGCTTATTTGCAACCAAAATATCTTTATGTAAAAATAAATAACATAATTCATGAATTACTGCAACTGTACATCTTATTATGAATTGAAGGATTTTGATCTAAAGTCAGACACACTTTAGAAAGAAAATACATATGTGGACGATATTATATTGGAAATCATTACCTAAAGGCTTTTTCTTTCATTAATTACTTTGAAACTGAAACTGTTTCTTGATGTTTTCTATTACATTTAAGAATGAAACCCCTGAAATAATAAGAGTTAAATGAATATGTAAAATATAGGAAAACATAACTTTAACAAAACCAAGTGACAAAAGTCTAGAAAAAAATTAAAGGTTTCATTAGTAAATACCAGAAGAAATGTGTTTTCTTTTGAAAAGTGAGGCCTCTGTTTCTAAAACACATTAATTCAATACTAAAAGGAGAATCAGGAGGGGGCTGGCCAAGCATGATCATACCTAATATGGTCATCAGCACCAGTACAGTCCTGATGACATTCTTTATGGGGTGCAACCCAGCGGACAGGAAATTTGAGAGTCATGGGAGGACGCCTAATATGGTGATGGTGGGGGGGGGATGAAGGGACACAGAATCTGATTGGTTCATGATTTGAATTTTTGCCTCCCCTGATGTCCAATCATGATAGTTTCTACTTGGAGGAGACTGTAGTTTTAATTCTAGCCCGACCCCATGTGTACATGCATGTACACATATGTGTGTGTGTGTGTGTGTGTGTGTGTGTGTGTGTGTGTGTGTGTGTGTGTGTGAGTGTGTGTGTGTGTGTGTGTGTGTGTGTGTGTGTGTGTGTGTGTGTGTGTGTGTGTGTGTGTGAGTTGTTCAGATGGTAGGAAACAGGGAGGGAAGGACTGTGTATTGGTAGTTTAGAGCTGAACCACTCACTGGACCAGGGACACCTGACGACCTCTGGTGTTGTAGCACAAACAGAACCCTGCAGAGTCAATGATCGCCGTGGAGACCAAATGAGAATCCCATTCATTTTCTGACATCATGACACGTACACTGTTTACATTGGTTTATTGTAGTTGAGCTTCTGGCTCATGCAGTGAGGGCGTACATGAAAATATCACCGCAGTGTGAACAAAGGTTTCCTTAGGAGATGAGGGGAGGGAGGGAGTGTGTGTGTGCGCGCGCACATGTGAACTTGTGACACTGATTTACTACGGTTGAACTATGTACTTGGGACACTCTAGTCTACGTTTCTGGACTGGGGAAGTGCCTATCTTGGATGGCTCGGGTTCAGATATCCAGTCTGTTGTTGGCGGCTTATGGAAAATCACCATCTTTGCCAGGCAGCTTGCCAAGGGCTGCCTGCCACCTCCCAAACCCCCACCCCTCCTCCACCCCCACCAGTGGTGGCCTGTAGGGCTGGGTTTAGCTGCAATTACAGTTGATAAGATCTCGCCAAGGGAGCGTCATTAAAAATATGGAGGTTTTGGTTCCAGGTTTGGCTGCTCGGCACAGATGCTTTACTCAGCAGTCTGCACAGTCACCCCACGTGGAGCCAACATCTGAATACCACTATCATTTGATCTGATATGGGACTGGTTGTTTTTCTCTATCCCTAATCGTTAGATTATTTGATTCCTCAATTGAAGAAGGAAATGATAGTGCTTATCAGAAATCACATTTTACTGGGTTTTTACCCATTTTACCGGATGCGCGTCATAATGTAATGGGTTCTTCCCTGGCACATTCTTCATCCCACAAATAGGTTGGTGCAAATCTTAGTACTATTTTGTTTGAGTCCACTGACAAACAAACTATTTATAACCTCCTTGGACCGAATATTAGGATATTTGAAATGAGATTAGAACTGTGTCACCAGGACAATGAATTTAATGATATCAAATGCCTAACAATGGCTTTTGGTCCATATGTAAAGGAAAATGGCCTATATTGAAGTTTGTGAGGCATAACAGTCATTTCCATGATAGTTTGAATATTTGTGGTTGCAGTTGCCAGGTGATGACAGTTATGAGAAACATCTACAAAGAAAACCCTAAGAGAAGAGTTTTTTTGACCCAAAGTATTCACTCTCTATCTAAAGCATTACTGTATGTATAGTATATACTTTTAAATAATAAAACAGGATAGATTGCAATTATTCGTTTAAAAAAAAACTGAGTTTGAATTTTTTAAGTGGTTCCTTGTATGATGTGATATGTTTCTTTTGGATTAGAAGGTTTCTTTATTACCATGGACTTTTCATTGTTAAAACGTTGGCAAAGCAAACCCTTTGTTTCCAGTAGACGTCGGTACTCATGGGCTGCAGAGTTCGAACATAGAACATAGCAGGCAGTGACACGGTCCCCGTCTCCATGTGGAAAAAAGTGTCAGACAAGGAAAAATCTATGCATAGCCTATACACAAGTCAACACCCACGCACATTTTTTCTCTCCCTCTCTCTGTTTTCTTTTTTTCTCAATGAAAGTCTTTCACAGAGAAGACACACATCTCCGGACTGGCCGAGAGCCCCCCAACACGAAGACGGTTAAAGTTCATCTCATTAACTCCTGACAAGCCCGCGCCTGCGCCCGCTCTCTCTGCCACATGAAGTGGAGTGATTAAGGAGTCCTGACGCATTCAGAGCTACAGTCCTCTTTCAAGAAAAAGAAAAGATAGGGGCTACGAAACACACACACACACACACACACACACACACACACATACAAACACGCACAGACAAAAAAAAATGCACCCCTGAGTCCACGTTGACAAATTCTTTAACAAGCTGTGGTTAAAGGGAAGCTGGTTTTACTCTGACTCACCCCCTCCTTTCAAACAGTTTACTGGAAATAAAGAGGGAGGAGGAGGGAGGGGGCACTTTCAGAGAAGTCACGTGACGGGGCCGGGCAAACCACAGCACAGAGAGCCTTTGAGTGCAGTAGGCCAGGGGGAAAGGCAGGCATACGCCCAGCGCAGATGGCCCTGATTTGAGTTACAGGAGATACGATCCTGGGAGTTGGCAATCAAGAATTCACAGCCTGTTAACCCTTTCCGCTACAAGTGGAGGTTACAAGCGGAGGTTACAGGCGGAGGTTACAAGCAGTCATGGACTTGATCCATGCAGGATGTTTCGAGACTGTCTGCGTCGATACCGAAGAATTTCTCTCCAGCACACAGAGTACTCGTGTACTGAGCAAAAGATTTAAGAGGGGGAAAAAAAAGCTGATGTTCATGACATCAGCGTCTGGAGCCGTTAGAAAAGGCATGACTTCATTATTCTTGAATAGCTCTGTTGAATGAATGAGAAAAAAAAACCGGAGTGCTCTGGTGCATCACGTGCATTTGTGGCAGGAAGTTGGCACACGCAGGCTGAGAGAAATACCACAGGGTTTAAGTCAAACTGCTGGCACCTACAAACCTCCGTGACTTGAGCCGAGGGGACGTAGTCAGCATATTAATCCAGCTCTGTTGCTACAGGGTGAAGAGAGTCCATGTGTGTTTGTATGTGTTTTAGCCGTGGGGGTGGGGGTGTTAAATTGGGGGTCACATCCTTAATGACAAAATTAAACCATTTCCTGCAAAGCACAACAATATCCAGTGATAGCCCAGTTTCTCCAATCCCAATGGAGAAGGTTTCCTCTTTGATCTACAACAATTCATTTTCAGCTTTCAATCAAAAACTCCGGTGGATGAATGCCTCCTTGTTCAGCTTAAAAGTTGTAAAAAGGTAAGAAGGTGGAAACGTGAAAATTGGAGGTGTTGCGGGATCTCCTTCAGTGAAAGATGGAACCCTTAGAACCTCCGAATGACGGTAAAAAGCTCTGGCGAGAGAAAAAACTGTTTCCGTACGCGGCAGGTCCTCGATGGTGCAAGCTACCTGCCTCCAGATGCTGACCAATCGCACAAGCACATTACATACATACACATGGCTGCCAGACATCATCAGAGAGAGCGAGCAAGAGAGAGAGCAATGCACAGCGGGAGGCGAACAGTGCGTGAGAAAGAATAAGAGCATAGGAAGAGAGGACAGAAGAAGAAACAATGTCAGAGAGAGAGCAAGACTAAGGCTGTGTCCTGAGACAGCAGCATGCCGCGTCACTTCCAATCTGCACTCGCATGGATGCGAGACAAATAGCCGATGCTCCTCCTGCATAGCGCTGTTAATTTGTTTGGGAAAGGACACGTGGGAACTCTTCAATGCTGAGAAGATCATTTAGACTATCTCTCCTCTTCCCTGGGCTGCCCGTTTGTCTTTTCACTTCCACTGTCTCTACTCCTTTCTCACAGTTTCGGTGGGAAGTACCACTTTATCAGTACATGATGTCAGAGCTGCACTCTCGCACATGTGATGTGAACACCAAAGTTACTGTTGGTGCCAGGGGAAATGTATTACAACTGGCAAATAGCCAAGTTCCTACTCGAAACAAATGGGGGCAGCATATAACAAGAAAGTTGGGGTGTCAAACCCTATTGTATAAGAAACAGGGAAATGCCCTCTTTAGTCTCTCCTGCCAACTCCACTTACACTGTGCCGCGGTCGGACCGACCATCAGGCATACTGGCCGCTGCATGGGTAGGCTGTCGAAAAGAATCGAGAACATTTCTCCTGGCCCTCTCTTTGATACTAAGAGTGTGTATCAAAGAGAGGACTCACTGGCCACTCACAAAACCCATTCTAAACCTCTCCCTCACGTAGAGCCACAATCATCGTGTTGACATGTTGCATGTTTTAGATTAGATTAGATTCAACTTTATTGTCATTGCACAGTACAAGTACTTATACAACGAAATGCAGTTTAGCATCTAACCAGATGTATAAAGTAGTTTAACAAAGTGAACCGGGGCTAGATGGTTAGCATTCTAAGGTCAGAAGATCATTTTGCAACTACATAAATAGGCGTCAATATACATAGACTTAATGTCAAAACGTATTTCTTCAAACTCTGCTGATAACATTCTAAGATCATTTTGTACCCTACAAATCTTATTAAGGATGGTGTAACAAGGTGTTTCAGACACTTTTTTAGAGATACTGAAAAGGCATAGAACAGTGCAAAGGTGTGTGAGTTTGTGACATCAGACCTATTCACCTATTGTGGAGGACACAGACCACAATGTTTATGTATCTGGCCATGCCAAAGGCAAAATAAAGTAATCAGTAATAGTTGGTCAAAGTTTTATCCAAAAAATGATTTTCTGCCACTAGAATGGAATGCAGTAACTCATTTGTGATATCTACTTTTGTCCAGGTGTACTTATTGAGGTTGATGTGGGAGAGAAAACAATGAAAAGTTTGACAAATTCAAGTAATTCTTGAATTGGGATACGAAAAAGCTAAATCAGTCCTTGTGACCTACACAGTAAATATTTCATATTTTAAGTGACCTATCCAGGAGAGATGCCAACGAGCTTCCATAGTGCTTGAGGAACACTGATTAGGTGAAGCAATACAGTGAATCCACCTGTACTTCATGGATTTAAACACGTAACATCATTGGTATTGGTGAGAAATCTGCTCTGATTCAAGAACACTTGCTTCTATAAAATTGAACCACACTGTAAACAAGGGAAACGTAGCCTGCCAATTTATACACTTGCTCAGAACAAATGTCTTTCATTTGTAACAACTGTTCATTGACATTTTTAATGAAACAAGATGTTGAAAAAGAATATAAAACAAACAGCAAATGACATGATTGTATTACAGGAAGACATTATCGTGATGTTTTGAATAAAATCCTTTCTGCCAATAAAGTTCGAGGAACAACACATCCGCAGATATAGTTAAGTAACAATGATAACCTTTTTATATTGTAATATCATGTTATAATGATATCATCATGGCATGTAACCATTATGATGATGACTGATTGGTAATCTGAATAATCTGTTTCACTAATCTTATTGGTTGTAAAAGTGAATCTAATACTTCACTATATGACGTCATGTTCTGACTTCATGGTGACATGATGACATCATTCCTACCAAATGATCACAAATTAGTTTAAATAAGCCTATCTACAGACATACAAATATACATGCATATTCTATACTTGAAGTCAGTTTCTGACTTTGTGACATAACTTATCATATGATATCATATGATGGGGAATAATTTCTTGATTAGAATCAATTAAAAATAACTGGACCATGTTTACTTACCATGACTCATCAGTTCAAAAAGTGAATCATCTGGAGATACCTTCCCAATAAATATGACCACCAAGTTTTGTGAAAACCCGTCCTTGTGATGTTGAGCTACTTTGCACCCACACATACACATACACACAAAATAATCCAATAACCCTGCCTCTGCACAGGATGAAGATATTTGTTAATTGGACTCATAAAGTTATGTTTTGTTATTTCACATACACACAGAAACACTAACCAGAGGCATTCGTCGCAGGCATTTTCTCTTTTTGAAGTTGAATTATCAAAGAAAGCCTGATAGTAATGAATGATTCATATCACAGCATGGTTGAGCTGTTACTAATCCTGTGTTCAGGCTGAAAAGTGAAATGCACATTGTAAACAAACAGAAACATTCCTCTGAATCACTCAGTAATCCCTCAAATTTCTGGGATACCCTCAACCAGGGGATTTATTTGCTAACTCGCTGGGACTGTCTGCTATAGTTTATTTGCAAATGCAGGAGTCAGTGCGCCTGTTGTAAAGTTCAAAACCATTTATGGAGGCAGTTGTCTCAGTGCACTTGACCTGTCTGACTGTTTGACCCACACTGCTGGAGAGAGAAAGGCATTCCTGTGTCAGGACAGGCAGTTCTGACGCAAAGCTTTTTACAAAACCACACACATATTTCCCCCCCAATTCTCTTCCTCCATTCATAATCACAAGAGCTAGGGAAATAAATATTTACAATGAGCTGTTAGGCATTGTTGAAACAGTTGCAGGGATGTTTGATATGAAAACATATTTTTTAACAAGCATAGCTGTTCTCTGAGTCAAGACGTGTGTTGCACCGCTAGGACATGGTCAGTGGTCAAGATACACTCACACACACACACACTTGCACTTCTGTCTTTGAAAGGACACTGACATGCATGATACATTCCCTCGCCCCTTACCCTAAACTAACTTTAACCATCACAACTAAATGCCCAACCCACACCATCTCCAAAAGCCTAACTCTTAATTCGAATTCTAACCATGACCCTAAAACTCTTCACCATGAAAGCCCTTTAAAGTTGTGGTGAGGACTGACCAAAATGTGTTCGCTTTCCCAAAATATCCTAATTTTGCACGGTCTATTACTGTTTAACTCTCACAAAGACAGAGGCGCCCACAGACAGAAACACGCACACACGGTCGCACAGTGCAAGGTGGAATTGGGGGAATTAAGGGGGCAATAATTGATTTAGTTCAAGGAAAAATCACAGAGTTGCAGAGCAGGGAGGTGAGAATGAAGTGAAGCAGGTAGAGGGGGAAAAGTTGGATGAGTACTGTGGGGTAGTGGGTGAGAACGGTGAGCTAGAGGAGGCTAATGAGGATAAAGGCTGAGCTGGAGAAGATGTGTCACCTGTGCAGAATGGGTCTGGTCCAGAATCACCTTGAACGTCTGATAATCCTCATCCTCGGGGTCCACGCTGGAGAGCCACGCAGCCCTGGCCATGAAGAAAGGAGGAAGCGCTCCTATAGCAGTACCTGCACCCTGCTTTCACACACACACAGACACACACAAACACACACACACACACAAACACACACACAAACCACAGAGATGGTTAATTATTGCGCCTCAGCTATTGGTGTTTCTAATACTCGCTGACGTGGTGTGCTTTCAAGTATTGTTTTGGCAACACAGACTTTTGTCCGGTCATGCCAATAAATCTGAATCAAAAGTAGTTTTTGAAAAAGACAGAGAGTTGTTGCAAGTTGTTTATTTGAATCTACTTTAATTAAATTGTATTCAGATGCGGTGGTAGATATTGCTTGTAACCTTTAATAAAATCAAGTAAATATGGAACAAAATATAAATATCAACTGACCAAAGGAGCTTGCACTGCTTGATGTCCGGGGTTCTGTGAACGATGTGCTGAATGGGATTAAGACAGAAATGATTTAAGAGAACAAAAATCCAACAGATGATTAAAAATGACACAGATAAAAAAAATCCAGTGTCACCTCCATATAACACATCAACACACTACACCCTTCTAAATTACTTTGGACATGTAGAAATACAGGGTTCTTAACAATCTAAGAAGTGCTAACCAGCCCAGCTGAGCAACCAAAATACCAATATCTAACAGCCAAAAGCAGCTTGTACCCATAAAGCTCTGGAGCCCGTGTGATTGAGGGAGGCTTAACAGGAAAAAAGCGGAAGTGATTTGAGGGGAATAAATACTCAGCACTTGGTCGGGTTCAACAAGTTCATCCTGCCAAAACATGGGGATGAAGAGGAGGGTGGGGGAGTGAGGGGTAAGGGCTACAGACTTAATTAACACAATGAAAACTGCCGCCAAGAAATGCAGTGTTTTTGGAGTTGCTCACAGCTCATTACTTTAATGTTTCCAGGCACAGGGGGAGAGCAGGGTCGCAACAGGGGGATATTAGAAGCTGCTGTGGATTTAGTTAGTGTAAGTTAAAATCACAGGTGACATGTTTATGATTTCAAGCCCCGATACTTTCCGAAAGTCCTGCAGTTTACAGACAGGAACTGGGGGAAAAAAGCTCCGGCTCTGAAATCTCCCTCTCTCTCAGAAGAACATAACTGACTAATCACAGCCACATTACCTCCATGTAGCTGGATGGTTGAGCCAGGAGATGATTAGTGGGTAGTTAGCAACCATGGCAGCGACAACAAGCCCAAACAATCATTCTCAGGAGGCGGCGCTAACCCAAAACCTGGCAGACTGCATCTTTAATCTGGACACCCTATTCTCTTGTTAACACTGCACTCTTTGATGAAATCTGCCAGTTTTCTTTCTCATAATGGAGACGTGCCTTAATCTCCCTGGCAGCTGCTCTATTCAATAGCTCTGCCTCCGTTTGTGAGACTGCATGTGCCTCTGTGTGTGTGTGTGTGGTGTCTGTTTTGTGCACGGTGCAGTGAAATACATCCACCTGCACTGTGGGGTCGTTTGAAGTGGAGCACTTCAGGGAGCGGCAGCAGTGGACAGAGAGGTTTCAAGAGGTAACAGAAGAACACACAGACAGAGGAGGGAAGAGAAAGGAGAGGAGGACAGGAGGCAGTGGTGGTGGTTATGACTGGGAGGGGGAATGTCATGTCTCATCACCAGTGGGAGGCCGACAGAAGGAGGGGGAATGTTGGCAGGGGTGCTTTGGAAATCGTGGGCGCAACAGGTGTCTCCAACTGTAGAGCTGACAAGCCGAGGCCGAGGCCATGCCAGGCTGGGGTTACAGGGGTGTAGTGGTGACGAGTCCAAAGGGATTGGGTGGCACACACACCCACAAACACAGACTCCTATATCATACATCAGAGCATGGTGCTGCTGCTGCTGCTGGGGCTGACGCTGGGCTCAGAGGAAATGTGACTCCAGTAAATCAAGCATATTTACTTTTTTTTTACATGCAGGCTTACTCACACACACACACACACACACACACAGCAGATGGGGTGTAGATATATAAGACAGGGTGTGTCTTTATAACAGCATGTGCATCATTATTTTAACGGGTGAACGGTGTGGATCACAATATCAGGGTATTCTTTATTACAGTATTACATTTAATTTTAGCCTACCATTAAAATGTATTTAATTATGAAAATGTTTGATGTCAGGGTTAGAGGATAGATACAATCAATGAGTAAATGAGTAATTATTATTTATAAATATCCGTTTGTGTACTTGCATGATTATTCAATAAATCAAAATTATTTGTATCAAATATGTACGTGTGTTTGTTTCTTATTTTGAATTTGTGAGCGTGTATAAATATGTATATAATGTCATAATGTCTGAACCTGACATGTAATTACACATGTAATGCCTAGTAATTATTAAATTACTCCATCAATGTGCAGAGGTTCTTATTATATTATTGCATGACTGCTCCATCATTGCAGAAACAGTTTTACAAGGTCATAGTATCATCATTTTGTTTTATTCTACTATAATTTTACACATTTCTGCGTTATTTGTGATCAAAATTTAACTTAAATTTGTATACACATATTTTATTTCCTTTTCCTCCTTTTAATCGTTTTCCTTTCGCTTGAAATTGCTTCAAACTGTCCTTTCAGATTGTATTTGATTTTCTATTTTGTCTCTGTTTTGTTTTTAAACTCCCTGTAACAGCACCTCTGTGCCTATAAAGTGCCCATAGGTTAATCTTTAAAATCTGCCTTCATGTCAATAACCTTGAAAACAATACCACCTGCACTATTGTGGAAGGTAAAAATTGAATCTTAAATCCTAAATTAAATCACATTTAGTTGGAAAGTTTATCCAACTCTATTGCAGAAGTTTACATAAATGTGTTGCACTTGTAGGTAGCTTTGCCTTCACCTTCTGTCCAGTCCGTCTTCCCACTTTACTTGCCTTTTTCTCAACATTAAGATATTAATGTATTGTTAGTATTATCTCATTGATGGATCAGAGGATGTAGAACCAGTTTTTTTTAGTTCAATAAAAACTGGAAACATGGGGGTGTTTTAAAACTTTTGACCGGTAGTCTATGCGTGTATAGTTAACGTATTAGAAAAGTAAGGAAGCCTAAAGGCCAATCATAGTACACAACGAGTCGTGCAAAGCCTGTCTGGTTCCTGTAACACCCCCAGTAATGAAGAAGTAGCTGAGGAACTGTGTTTCCCCTTCACCTCAGCACCTTCCACATTCTACAGAACAGGGAAACAGATAATAGAACGATTTCAAACTAAAACCATGTGTCGGTGACCAGGTTCTCTTTTTCAGTGTTCAGTAGTTCTGCCTTTCTCATTATGAAAGAAAAAGTTAATGGAGGATAACAATGCACATAAAAAGATACTGCACTAACAAATATGCTGATAATGGAATGTGACTTCCACTTCAGTGTTGTTATATCTTTGTGTGTACTGCATGTGTGTAACAGTAGAACAAACCATGCTCACTGGTTTCACAGAAACTCTGTGTGAGACATTGATAAATCAACAGAGCTTTTAGTTTTTAAAGTTATGATAATACACATTATAATTCCGTTATCTTTTTTTTCTACTATAAAGTGGTAAAAAGATGTCGGATATAAGACTGTAGATAAAAATTATTTCATCTTTCTCTTCAGCCACAGGGCTGGTTAGAGGTGTGAAACCACTGACACTGCATAAGGGAAATTATGGTAAGGAGCAGGGGTTTTCCGAGCATCAATGAATATATTTTCACACACAGCGAAAATACCAATTTGCATATATCCACTAGCAAAGGTTTAAACTTTTTACTGGTGGAAATACATGTGTCAAACTCCCAAAAAACAAAGACAATAACTTTACCTCGAAATTTTGGGAAAAAAATGCAGAGAATGAAAAAACTGAGTCACTTTTTCAGAAATGGACCAAAACAGATTCTGTGACGTTGTATGATAGATGTGTGTGTGTGTGTGTGTGTGTGTGTGTGTGTGTGTGTGTGTGTGTGTGTGTGTGTGTGTGTGTGTGTGTGTGTATGTGTGTGTGTGTGTGTGTGTGTGTGTGTTGTTGCCAGATCAGTGCCTGTCTACATATCTGAGCCTATGGGATCTGTTCCAGTACTCTATCTAATTGTACACTAAGTAGGCAATATTCAAACTTGTTTGGAAGGAGATCTTTAAATCTTTGTATCAACATGTTAACAGACAGAACATATACAGGAGAAGTTTTCACCTTTTCCAATGTTCTCTTACCACACTATAAATTGCTGGTTCAGTCAGAGTAAAAAGTTTGATTTGTGCACCTAATTTGGAGTCCTTGGCATTTAAATGCCCTGCCCTTGGAAAAATGGGTCTCTAAAGCCTTAAATTCTAGTAATTGTCATGTTTCTATCAGCCTCTGTCTAATGACAAAAACCCACTGGACATATTCAAAAATGCATGTTGGTTATTCTATAAACAAGACTGTATATCTCAGCTCCCAAGAAAATTCACTTTGGGAGATATGAGGGTTTCACCTGACAGCAACAATATTTCAAAGCACTCAGACTGAACACTGGTCAGAGCTGTGGTGAATGTCCAAGGTCGTGGCAAACTGTGACCAACACTGAGCCATGAGAAAGCTTGGCTCTGTGCAGTTTGCTGTGCCTGTCAACAGAATGCACATTCAGTGTGTAACAGGCACTCACCCACATAGAGGCTCCGAGGCGGACCTTTGGACATGATGGTCCAGAGACAGACGCTTCCCTGGATGGCTGCTGACCCCACACCCGCAGAGGCCACGCCCACCACCTCAGCATCAGAGCTGAGTTCTGGTGCTGCGTGCTGGGGACAGATGATTTGGTCTGGATATGGTGGTTCGGGGAAATCCACCAAACCACATGCATATGCTGCCAGGGTCACAGATGCTATGTGTGGTCCCTGAGAATAACAATAGAGAGGAAGGTGGAGGAAAGACAGATAAAAAGAAAAGATAAAGAAGGGAGAAGTAAAGTGGGGGTGAGTACAACTGTTGGAAGAAGTTTTGAGTCAGAGGAAGAACCCTTCTTTATCTGCACAGGCAGAAAGTGAGAGCAATGAGTCAAATAGTGAATGACAACACTAAGACAGTTTTATATGGCTCAGTGTCATCTGTAATTACTCCAGCAGTGAAGGAAGTCCCTATAAATTAGCATTAAGAGTGAATCTTCATTCTGCTTTCCATAATGCATCAGTCAAATAGTCCATAAGGAAATACAGAGAAACACATATAAATAAGATGAAGCATTATATGCAAGAGATTAACATACTATTTTAAAACTGTTTAAGTAGAATCAAAGTTGTGCCCTTGGAACAAATGTGAGCGCAGAAGCATGTTTGGTTTAAAAACACCCACGATGACGACAAAAAAAAATTCATCAAGAGGGAAAATCTCAGCACAATTTCAACACACTCCTGGTAATTTGAAGTTTTGAAATAGCAGCATTGTTATTGATATATTTTTTCTCTTATTGCAGCATTTAATGAATGTGAAGCAATTCAAATTTCCATTGTTACCTCACAATAGGGTTAGTAAGTTAGTTACGGTCACTGTTGCAGCCAAATCCAATACAATTGAAGTAACACCTTTACTGACAAAAACTTTTCCCACCCCTACATTGGCATAGTGGCAAGTACATAATAGGAGAATTTTCATTTTTGCTGAGCTCTCCCTTTAAAGAATCTTTATAAACAGATTCTACATGTGAATATGCAGAGTTTGCAAGTGAGGGACGGGATTTTTGGGCTGGAAACCCTCAGGTTTCTGTTTCTAGTTTGACCATTAGAGCAGGCTCTGGTTACCCGGAGGTAACCATTATGCATGGAGAGCAAAAGAGGTGGAAAACATTGACTGAAAATGCATCGCCTTTTTCATTTATGAATATAGCATATTACATTCGTTAAAATGTAATCTTGACCTAAAATACCAATAAAAAGTATCCATTTGAGTTTTGTGTGGAAAAACGTTGGACTCGTGTGATAATATTAACTCGGACTATAAACATTGTACGACGAACAGGAGATGGGAGTCACTGGAAGCCCCAAAATATTGGCTGTTTTCCACAGAAGACTAAACTTAACCCTTGATTCAACACATTTGATTTGAAGAGTAATTATATTTCTTGCTCTGGTCAAACCGAAGTCAGTGCACAAAAAATACAACAGTCCATAACAGTCTGTAATTTGAACTGCTATTGTTGCAGGATAGTGACAGTTATTAAAGCTGTAATGAGAGGAACAAGGAAACGAAGTACAAAGGGCTGTTGGTGATCTGCCAAGGCTCCCTATGAAAGTGAAGTTGATAACACGGCTAACATTGTTTGATAAGGTTTTTAGGAAGTTTGGACTAAGAGGTCATGTAACTTTGCAGTTCCCCTGTTACACACTGAGCAAAAATCTGGATTGATCTGAAATGACGGCCATGTGTACTCAGTGTGTATTCCATGTGTTTACACTCATGCGTATGTGTGTAGGAAGGGTGCTCCCAGTGACGCACGGGGCAGTTTGGCATTATGCAATGTAACGCCAAAGCAATCTGGCAGGCGTGGGGTGGGGCTGAGACTTCCGGAGCTGTGTTGGACAAGGCAAGACAGGACGGGACAAGACGGGGGAGGGCAGGACAGACAGTAGCGTGTGAGGCAACAGGAAACAGCTACGCCTTCTCACTGCACTCCCTTTAGATGACACAGATTTGTTTCTACACACAGGGTATTAGTAAGCAGCCATTGTAGTGTTGACACTGATAATAAAACACTCCCAGCACTAGAAAATGACTGATGCTTCTTACAAATGCAAAATACAAATAGGAAAATCATCAGTGACCCAGAGAGAGACTCCCAGTACTGACCCAGTCAGGCTGGAGACTCCCCGGCCTCATATCCTCCCCACTGACTGTTCAATGAGATCATGCTGCCCTTCAGTCCACACACACAACACACACACAAATAAAAAAAAACACACTTCATGCACCTAGACGTACTCCTCCAGCAGAATGTTTGAGTGGCCAAGAAAGACTATTCCTCTTGCTCACAGTTTCTAGCTCTATCTCAGGTAATGTGTGTTTACACAGGCCGCCTGCCAACTGTTGTGAGTGTTGCGTGACTTGGGATATCTGCTCTCTCCATCTCCGTCGTGCTGTGTCATTCCTTCTCAAGTTACACACAAAAGCCCAGTCCTCTCAAGTTGTACAGGTGAGTCACCATTCATCTGCAGCCCGGCCCACAGCATCCAGGTAACTGCCCAATGTGTCTTTTTGCTGGCTTGATGACACACACACACCTTATCGCTGAGGAAAATGCAAAACATGGAGCGGAGGCAGTACTGTATTTTTCCTCTCATACATCATTGTTCAGTGTCATACACTGGATACTAAAAAAATTCATGGTGAGGGTTATGTACTGAAATATCTACTCCACCTCGTGCCTCAACTGCTCTGAGATCTACCTTATATTTAAATTCACATCAGCATCGACACAAATTTAGTCTCTCTAACCCCATGGGCTCTTCAATGGAGGCAGCATTGTTGGCATTCCTGTGGCGACCTGCAAAAAACCAGTGCTTGGCCTTGCAAAACCAGTGGGATCCCCACTCGAGCATTTCCCGCACACACACACTTTGGGGAGAGACATAGGTTGGATCTGGTAATAAAGTGCGCCTATAAGTGTGTTTCCACGTGTGTTGTCAGTGTATCATCACTACAGAGCAAATGCCAGCAAGAGTACATGGTCGAAACACTGCCAAACAGCCATAGTAAGACATCAGGTGTGAGATGCTGAAAGGAATGATCCTTAAAATCATACTGGACTTTTAATGTTTTTTTACATCCTTGCTAATCTGACATGTTTACACCAACATATTTTCTAACAATACAACAACTGAATAAACTAAAGCCATCATGAGATCAACAGTGAACCTGAGCCACAGGTCAAATACTGGAAAGGTCTTCTGGTTGCTAAATGTCCGTGTATATTATAAACCACATGCTGCACTTTTAAACTGTTGAATGATGAGTCACATTACCGAGGAACTCCTCCCAGCTGAATAGGGCTTTAGCCAATAGCCTCCTCTTAGCAATATGAATGCAAATTTAAAGAAACACTAAGCAACTTAGGAACATGGTCTTTTTAATAGAGTTCACATGCACACTCGCATGTTATAATGTGGGTAACACGATACACAGTCCTGATGCTCTTGTGCCATTCTCTATTATAATTTGTGTTTGACAGGAAAGCTCCACAGGACAATTTCTCACTTCCACTGAAGCCAATAGGAGACTAAACAGAGTCAAGTTAACTACCCCGCTGTTCCTCCTTCTAGTCCCATCGTAACGGGTCACATTTTGTAGTTCCTCCAGAAAACCAAAAAAGTCTAAAAAGACAGAGATGGAGTTACATTTGCTAATAGTGGGGGGCCCTCAAAATGATAGGGAGTTTGACAGAATGATGGTAAACTGATCAATTTCTCTGACCATGTCGTACTTTGTTCTCTAAGCTCGATCTTGGACAAAGGATTGACCACAAACATGGCAGTTGCTGAGGCACATGAGCGTGGAGGAGCTTCCTCTCAGTGCCACAGTGAGAACAAAGAGTGCATCAGTGTGTCCACTGGAGGAGGATGTGAAAGCTGGCAGGCCAATAGCTGCCGCTGTGAAGAGCCACTGACACACACTGTCAACCACCTCTGGTACACACGATCCAGCGTCACGGTTAAAGTATTCTTGAAGTGTTTAACACTTGACATTTGAACAATACTTTCTTGTGCGCGCGACCTTGTGTGTCACTGTGTAATTTGTGTTAGTTCAGCAGAAACACACTCACAGCATAATTTAAGGGTGTGAGCTTGATGATCCAAGCTGTAGCGCAGCTTGAGTGAGAGAGAGCGTGAGTGGCCTTATTACATTTTAAATGGTACAGTAACTACAGGTTAATTCTGTGAGCGGAAACAGATGCCAGGGAGTGACTGCACTCATGATGAAATTTGATCACGTATCACATGATCATGTGTCAAAAAAAAGCAGTACATTATAATTAGGAAGCAGTGGCTCACAAGTCAGATTTAAACTGTAGCAGTCTGTAGTTATAAATAAGTAAATACAGATTTTGTCCCTGAATGCCTTCCAAAACTAAATGTTGCACACTAGGTTGCAATTCAATTAAATCTAAGTGATTTTAATTTGAAGGGGAAATTATAAAATTCCTGTATTAGGCTTATTTTATTAATGTGAGACCCAAGCTGAAGCAGCCCATACACCAGTCATGCTGTGGACATCTCTTCTTAATTTATGTCGGCAAAGGTAGTAGTTTTCAAATCCCCAAACCAGACATTAATGGGTAACCATAAACTGACCAGTCCTCAGTGACCACGACCACAGGTCGGTCCAGTCATTAACAGGTCGCTGTGGTTGTCAAGGGCCATTTAAACACATTAGACACGGTCCGGCTAGCATAACCTGTTGACCACTTCTTACAGTGAGAGACTGCTGGAGGCTAAACAGGACAAACATTAGAGGTTAGTTTGTTATGAAGAAGCCCCGGTCAGGATCTCCGAGGGAGGTAAGAGAAAGATGGACGGGGGCCACTGATGGAGGGGTGGGTTGTTGAGAAGTGGGTTGTAGGCATGTGCGCATGCACAAACACACAACGAACAAACACACACACACACACTAATTTTGGAGGTTAGAGGGGATGGTCCCAGTGATTTATCCATGTGGTTGTGCCATCTTACCATATGTTCCCTGTCTAGCAGACAGACACAGTCACTCTGACCCCCCACTGAGCGATGGATCATACACTTCAAATGAACGCTTTCATTTCCATCCAACCCTTTTGAAGCTGATATTAAACCTCACACTGATAAAAGGGGAAATTTAATGTAAATGTGTTGAGTTCCTATTTAATTAACTTTACTGAGTGAGGCGGTTTAACATTTGAGTATTTCACAAATTCTCTTTATTAAATTATGTATTTCTATGAAAGCTGGATAACTTTTTCACTGTAAAGCTTTGTTTGCTTCACCAGTTATCAAAATTAAATGTGTTTGTTCTTAAGCTGCCTTTTTCCCCTGATAACCTCAAATTACTAGAAGATTTTATTTTTACTTGGCAAAAAATCATTTTTCTTTAATTAACTAAAATGTATTTAAAACCAAACTGTGCACCCTCTTTAACATAGTAACTAAATAATGTGAGCAAAAGATAGATGCATTGTGTATTTCAAATAATTTTTAACAGATTAAAATGGGAAACCATAATTCATCCATAATTTAATTTGTATAAATTAAAATTTCATTTTTAAATTGTCTTATGTATCAGAGTTAGAGCTGATACAGTTTGATAACTGATTATTCAACCAAAAGTTAACTAACTCTCAAATATTGAATCGGCCTTAAATTATTCAAAAATATTTAAGAATCTGATAATTAATTGTCAAATACCTAACACATTTATTTAAGGTCAAATCCTTTTTTAATCTTTTTCTAGTACAAATTTAAAATGTTCTCTGGTTTCAGATTTCCAGTGGTGGGGATTTCTTTTAATTAAAGAAAAGAATTTGCAGATTAAACAAAAGTAGAAATATATTTGAAAAATATAAATAATGAATAATGGAAATAATAGTCCTAATCTCCCTCAAAAAAATACATCTTAAACAATTAATTAAGACGATGCATCTTATATTCTAATTACACTATGGTTGAATTAAATAAAAGCACAATCCTAACCCTAACCCTATGTGTTAATTCCTTCTGGGAGTGTGTTTCACTTTACCAACTAAAACTACAACAGGGAAACATTCAGTTGCTCGAATAGAAAGTCCACCTGGAGAAAAAGGACACTGATACAGGGAAACATCCACCTGAAGAGTTGTGTAGGTGGGAGGGATCATCTTAAAGCACTCTCTGACCTTCATAGAACTATTTCATAATAAAACTAGGCTTTAAAAAAAAACTAACACCTGCAGTCTGACAGCAGCGCTCTGGTTTGGTCTGGTCAGGTTTGGCTTTTTCTGGCAGGGTTGTTGGTTTCATTCAAGGCTGGCAACACGCTAGGCTGTCTTTGGTGCTGGATTTGCTTCCTGTGGGCTCTCAGTGTGTATTTGTGTGAGTGTGTGTGTGTGTGTGTGAATGGTTGTTGTAGTTGGTATTAACAGGACTCCTGTGGCCTCAAAGACACACACAGAAAGACGCATGCCTTGGATGGCTGAGGTGTGACAGTTAAGACTGAGAAGCCATTATAAACATCACACACAAACACACAAACGCACAAAGCTCCCATTTACACAGCTCTCTGGTATTCGTCTTTGAAGGAGCTTGATGAAGATGAATAAGTCACAAGACCTAGCGGCAGATCCTTGTCTCCATCCTTATGAGGAGGAAAATGAATTACTTAAAAATCATGAATGAAAGCAATTGTATGGCTTGTTTTTTGTCCTTTTTGCCAAAGGAAAGCGCTTTTGTTAAATTTCACTTTTGAATCAAAATTTGGAAGATTCCCCTCACGATCAGCTGCAGCTCCATAACTGAGCAGTGTAAAAATCCTCAAACAAAATACACTATCATTATAGTACGTGAGTTCAGTATTAGCAGGATAAAATCCAAGTGATGCAGATCTGACACACTATCTAGATGTATTTAAAAATGTATGGTTTCAAATTGAATCCAAGACGTGTTGAGGTTAAAGTGAGAGATCCGTTACTGCCGGCCAGTAGTGAGTAAAGAGTCGCTTTCAGCTTTTCAAAGAACTACTGAACTTGATCCTGATGAGTCACTGATGTTCCAGGTAACATATATTCAAAGTATCACTTTGTCCAACAAAAGAAAAGAACATTATACTATGCCGAGTCATGTTAGACACATGAACAGCGAAAATAGAAAATTCTGAATGAACGTCCACACTCGGAACAACTTAAAAACTTCCCACAGAACCTTATCAACTCTGACTTCATGAGCAATTCTAAACTTACAAAACAAACACACAAAATATCACTCATGGGTAGTGGAAATTTTAGGTCAGCTCGTACAGACCAGCAGCGAGATGTGAGTCACAACTCATCAAAGCAACCAAGTTTCTGTGAACATGAATGTGAAGGTGTCCAGTTGTTGAGCTGGGAATGTAGAAGTGATTGTCATTGTTTAAGCCACACAAAGGCCAGGTGATCATGTGAGCAAATTTGCCTCACTCATATGTTCTTGTTAAACAGTGTGTGTGTGTGCGTGTGTGTTTGTGTGTGGGCAGACAGCTCTTAACTGTATAATGGCATCTGAGCAGTACAAATTGAAGGACCTGAGCAGCAGTGTGTGTGTGAGTGTATGTTTGTGTTTATGTGTGTGTTTGGGTGTGTGTGTGTGTTTGTGTGTGTATGTGTATGTGTGTGTTTGTGTGTTTGTTTGTGTGTTTGTTTGTGTGTGTGTGTGTGTGTGTGTGTGTGTGTGTGTGTGTGTGTGTGTGTGTGTGTGTGTGTGTGGAAGCCACACTCTCAGACCTGCTCAGCCCTTACTGCAATAGTTGGCACTAATTAAAGCTGTGCTCCTGGTAATTGCCAACAGCCAAAACTTAATTTCAGGGGGTTTGCTGGAGAAAATCTGTATATTCTACACAAACCTCTGCTGCAACCTATCATTTAGTCAATCCTAAAAGAAACTGGATATAGAAAACTACAGAATGTTCCTTTATTTAGACGAGCCACTGGTTTACTTTTCGAAAGACAAGGGAACTGTAAATCATGAGTCATAAACACGTTAGGAAAATTGTTTTGGTGTCCCATAGGATTACCATTGTTGGCTCCCCGGTGGTTGCTGACATTTATGCTCTCAGAGGGACGCAACATGTTCACCTCGCACTCATAAAACAACTCAAAACCAAGAGGGAGAGAAAAAAGACTACCCCAGTTGCTATTATGTAAACAGCAACGTGCGCGGCTTCAATTATAATGACTTTAATTCTTTGTTGCTGTTGATTTAACGTTGAGCACAACAATTTTCATGCTGCCCATAATGACTTAATGGCAACAGCCATTACTGAAAGTAATTTAATGGTGGATGACTCAGATGAGCTCTCCTCTAAAATATTTACAGCATTCCCAAGCTTTCAAGAGTCAAGCACAGTGCGAACCTCTACTCATGTAAAAGAGGATTTATGGAGGTCTGCGACACGGGTTGTCACTGCAAAATAAACGCTTAAATACTTAAGTGGGGATGAAAGCCTGTCCCACTCACAATTTGGATCTTCACTCATTGTGGCGGATGCATGTGCAGGTGCAGGACTCTCAGCATGCGTACGTGACGTGTACGCATGTTTGTCCTGATCTTAGCCTCTCGCCACAGCCTCCGCCGTAATGAGATCTCTCCAGTGTTCCTGCGTGATTTCATTGTGTTCATGGTCTGTATTGTGAGCACCCACCCACTACCTCCTCCCTCAGAGCAGCTGGATAAAATATACTTGATGCTGTGCCAAAAAGTGTGCTTTTTTTCTTCTCTACGCTTGAGTTGCAGGGTTTTATCTTTCTCCATTAACCGGTCCTGTCTTTGTACAATGATCTCCCGCAGTCTCAGCAGGATGCAAACACAGAGGAGACACAGGACAGCAATTGCCCATGACAGGGAACAGGAGCGCTGCCACTTCTGCTCTGGTTTCTTGTCTGTGCGCATGTTCCTGGCTCTGCACTCCCCTCTACTGGTGCCTTTGACTCACTTTCATAATCTAGTTGATCGCACAGACTATTAAAAATATATGCTGGTAATATGTGGTAAGGTTATTTATTTTTACCAAAACACCAATAAGCCGTGAACGATCGGCATAAATTTCATTTAGGATAAATGGAAAAAGTTGAATTTAACAGTTGGCCAAATTCAGTGAGGTCAAAAATGGAAAAGCAGAGCAAGCAGAAATTGACTGTAACAAGACACATTGAAATAATACGTTGTAGTTTCGTTCAAGAAGTCAACTGCTAGAAATGAGTCGGAAAAAAGACAGACACGTAATGAAGCTGGGGAGCTACATCCTAGAGTCACATGTTGTGTCATGTGAAAATAGCACAACGTGCACCTTTAAGGCTATAAGAGCCCTGCTAGTGTTCATGTTCCCCTAATCTTACAAAGAAGTGGGAAAAACAAAGGAACTGCTGATGTAATGTGTTTGTTTTAGTTATAATCTGTGAAGAGCTGAACGTCTTGTGGCATCTTTTCAGTTTCTCATTATTTTAACTGAAGAAAGACACAAAAATATTTAGAACGTCAAACAGTAGTTATATAAAAGGTACATATCAGCTTTCAAGTTCATTTGTGTTTTCCAGAGCTTCATTTTCTAGACAGACAATATATGATGTAATTAAAACGAGAATTGGTCCCAATACCATGATCCAACACTACTTGTCAAACATTGCAATGTTTCTTCCGGTTTATCCGACATTATAGGATCACTGGTACCCTCTAGTGACTGTTAACAGTCATGACCTGGATCAGCGATAACATTAATTATAATTTATGAATTTATTGTTATTGACTTAAGTTTCAGTTTAAAGACTGTCTGACAGCAAATTAAAGATTTGATTGTAATCTACAACAGTGGAGTATCTTTAGGACTGCTTAGTGAACTTGTTATCAATTAATATATTATTTATTGTTGGTTTTTGCCATTACAAGTTTCAAGAAGTGATGATGTATTTAAATGTTGTTCAACTACAGTCTAAAACTCAAGGAGATTAAAGGCATAATGATATAAAAACAGAGAAAATCGCAGATCCTCAAATTTGAAAAGCTGAAACCTGTTTTAGATTATGGTGTGAAAAAATGTCAATAAAAAATATTTTTATAAAATGTGCTTCTTCTAAGGTAAGGCTAGATCGAGTGAGAAAAATAGAAAAAATGTCCAACTAGGTACCAGAGGCTTGTTGCCAGTTCTGCTTAAAAATAACTCAAATGATTAATGAATTATCAAAACTACTGGTAAACTACATGATCAACGTAGCGAAGGTTGTTTGATCTCAGTTACTCAGCTCCTCCTGGTCAAGTGAAAAAGCATTAAGGTGTTGTACCAAACTTCAGACTGAATGAGAAGCTGGGCAGTAAAAGTTCACTGAGTCTCTCCCCTGAGCTGCTGTATATCTCTAGTGGTGCACTTGTATACCACTTACAGAATAATTGTGGTAGTGTTCTTTCCAAATGTTGACATGGGCGTAAATCAAAGTCAAGAGCTGGT